>CM051272.1:7635682-8325682 GCA_027921565.1 Artemia sinica
AATGAAGAAGTTATTGGGAATCCTTTTTCCAAGGGGCACAGGTTCGATTCCTGGTGTGGCCGGTTATTTGGTTTGGGACGAGGGTTAGTGGCGTGACTCTGTAAGCTCAGCCAGAGTCGACCCAGCTCTAAATTGGTACCCGGAGAAATCTGGGGAATGTAAGTAGGAAGTGTGACACTTCCTGGCTGTAGGGCCTCGAAAAGGAGATCAAAACCGCTGGTTTGGACCTTGAGGCCTTGGTGCCGTCATACTTAATTTCTTCCTTACTTACTTACACGTTCGTATATATGTTCACACATGCACAGATACACATAAAAACGTACATGCAATGTCGGATATATGTTTGCTTTGGTTCTGATAAATACAATAGTATTTAAAACCTTTTCCCCTGACAAACTGAATTGTAAATTCCTAACCTGGATTGGTAATATGCCATTCCATTGCAGAAATGGCCATAATATCATCAAATTGTGCGTAATTATCAGGGTGATAGAAAATGTGCTCAGCCAAAGCCGAAACAAAAATTTCAGGAGGCTTACTCAATTTTAGAGCTTTTTCTATTGAGTTACGTAACTCAAAAGTAAAAGCTCTAGACAAAATCACAGTTTTTACAAAATCACCAGGAGACTTGATTAAATACAATACCTAGGAGAATTACAGCAGTAGTAGCAATCAACAGGATTGTTCTGCAATGGAACAATTAATTCCATATTCATTTATTTTTATCCAGTTGCTTTGGTGTTCTCATTGAAGCAACTCTATTAGCTTCTCTAACATATAATCTCAGTCACAGAAATTTTATACATTGATATTGGTTGTTTTTTATTTCTTGGTTTTGGATTTTATTTTGTTTGGTTATTTTAGTTTTTATCTTTGTTTTATCAGCGTTGAAGACGCCTCGTTTCATACAGGCTAAATATTTGCGTCACCTTAGTTTTTATCTTTTCTTTCTACTGGCCGTAGTTCGTTTGTTTGTTCCTCGTTGGGATTTCTCTCTTTGCTGTTGTTTGTCATGGCTGGCCATTTCAGCTTTAGACTTTTCATAAAAAATTAATAATTTGTACTTACATTTGACAAAATGTATCAAGGTACCAGCTGAGACTAGTAGATCAGTTGATTGAAGAGCAGGATACTTCTCAAGTATGAACCTCAAAACCTTCAAAACATCAGCTAATTTTTCATGTGCTTCGATACGAATATTTTCCAGTTTTTCTGTAAAAAATGGAAACATTTATCAAAAATAATTTAGGACAGACTCGACCTTCTGTTTACTTCGAATTGTGGGAAGGATTTTTTGGTATTTTTATTTTGCTTTCGAATGGATAACATAAATTTTTATTTTGTTATAAATCGTTCCTAATAAAACTGTTCTAGTTTTTATTGAAAAACTTTTGTGTTAACAAATCAATATTCTTCTTAAGACAATTAAAAATGACTGTTAAATAGTCCATGTATAATTTATTGTCATTAACAGAAATTGCAATACCACTACTACTACTAAAAACAATTCAATACAGCACCACGTCACCTGATACCGGCATGGCTGCACACACTTCACCTTCACCCCAATCTCAAAACCTCACTCTTAACTCGTCCCCATAGTGTTTCATTTTTCTTTGAATCTTTCTTATGATCTCTTCCCAGGGCATTCGGGATGGCCTGATTTTCTTTTGTATCCAGAAGGACAGACAAAAAGAACAAAGTTTGGTATTCTATATTTCTTTATCTGTGAGACACGACCAAAGTATTTTAACCTTTCTTTTATTATTGTCCTAAAATATGGAATTGAACCATATTATTATATATTCAAAATGTGCATTATTCATGCGTTGACTAATATGAAATCTAGCTGTTCCCTAGGCTACACCGATATCTCCTACGTTGCTTACGCAGATGATACATTGTTGATTAGCAGAACGAGATCAGGCCTAGTCCACTCAGTTGATCTTGTTTCTCATCTTTTTTCTAATATTGTATTAACACTGAATGTTGATAAGTGTGAGTATCTGGCATTCAATGTAAAATCACCAGCTACAGTTTTTGTACTGCCATGTGGATATTCTTCAATCCGATGTGCGAACGTTATTAAGTGGCGTGGTATCCATATTTGCATTACACTCTCTGGGCTCCGTGGAAAAGCTGTTGTCGACATTAAAAAAAAAGCTTCAGATAGCCTACGGGAAGATCGTCGCTAATTGTGGTCATTACTCACGTCGAGCACTTACCCGTCTTTATAGCACATTTTGTGACCACTCCGTTTTATTTATGTCTGGTATGTATCCACTGCTCCAGAAGAAGCAACTAAAATCAATTCGAGTGATGTATTTTCGGTACCTGAAGTACCTACTTTATTTGCCTCGTTCGGGTCTAGGAGATTCCCCCCGAAAAAATTCCACTCCGGATATTTCCCCCCATAGGAGATTCCCCACCGGAAATTTGTCCATGTAGGAAATTAACCCCCCCCCCCGGAAATTCCCCCCGTAGGAGATTCCGACCCTCTTAGCTCCACAAGGTCCGTGAGACCTTGAGACTGAAACTGAAATCTCTTAAATTAATCTCTTAATCTTCTTAATTAAGTCCCATAACTAATGTGTCATAACAGTTAACCACCCCATATTATTCCATTCGAAAGCTATTTAGGCAACTTAGCTGTGCCATACTGGGTCAGTTCATTTTTTTCGTGCAGAATTCCTTCAGGAAAGGCTTTCCAGCCACTGAAGTGAAGGGCTGTTTTTTCCACTTACGCCAGAGTATCTACAGGAAAGTACAAAACCTTGGCCTTCAGACGAGGTATAGAGGCGATGATGAATTTGCAGTCTCCGTCCAAATGCTAGCTGCTCTTGCATTTGTGCCCATTTCGGAAGAAAATTCTGCATTCACAGCTGTCGTAGCAAAACTTACTGGCAATGTGTTTGGGCCGATCATCATCTACTTTGAAGATAACTACATCTGTAGAATGCGTGTAAGCAGGAAAGTACCTTGCAACTTTCCGCTGTTTCCGCCCCGTGTCTGCAATATGTTCGACAGAGCAAAAGATGAACTCCCCAGGACAAACAACAATGGTGAGGCCTATCATAGAAGATTGCAGTCTTCAGTTTCGGCTCATCACCCTAGCCTTTGGAAGTTCTTGGACATCCTCAAGCACAAACAAGCACTTAACAGGGCGGTTGTGATTCAATCAAATGCGGGACAATCCAGTCAAGAAAAAGTATGTGGATTTAAATGCCAGAATTCTACGACAGATAGGAAAACTACGGGAACGTCGGGACGCTGGAGTACCTGAGGCTTATTGCAAGAAATATTAGTTTTAAAGTGTAGCGTTTTAACCGTGTATGTATTACCGTGTATAACCAACTATTTACTTGGCAATTAAAAAGTGTACTCCACTCGCTCTTATATTTTAGGCCGCCGAGAAAGAGAAGAATTTTGCAACAATTTTCGAGCCATGGGCGACATCCGATACAAATAAGTCTGAGGCGAGGGTAGTCTCCGGTGGCGATTATTTCTTAGAGGGGGGGGGGGAATTTTCAGTGGGGGAAAATGACTGGGGACATCTCCTAGGGGAGAAATCACCGGAAGGGGTGGGGGGAGAAATCTCCTACGGGAGGAAATTTCCGGGGGGAAATCTCCAACGGGAGGAAATTTCCGGGTGGATTTTCTCTGGCGGAAAATCACCGGAACCCGTCTCGTTCTTACCGTAATCATGCCATTGTTAGCTAATACGGTGCTACGGAAATTCGGAGTCATTCCAAAGATTAAATACCGTTTTATCTGATAATACTGTTTTTCTCTGTTTTTTTTTTCCACCCGTTATTTAGATTGTTTTGCCGTTAGTGATTGTGCATTATATTTGTGTATATTGAAGTTTCTTTATCTTTCTTTTTTCCTAATACTCAGCTTGTGTTTTGTTGTTTTACAGTGGGCTAAAAATAAATTATTATTAAAAGCAGACGGTTAACGCATGTGAAGTGACAAAGATAATAACCGGAGAACTTAAATATCAGTGGAAACTGGCGCAAGTATCGACAAAAAATATCAACACCATCTAGTGTTTGGCAACACTTGGCATTTTTTTCAAGCTTTGTAATCGTTTTTTGTCAGGAACTGTGATCATACACATACTTCTAGAATAATTTTACCAATTATAATAACTAAATTAATTACTCTTATTATTAAATTGGAAAAATGCTAAGTGTCTCCAAACGCTAAATTATGTTGATAATTTTTTGTTGACACTAGTGCGAGTTCCCACTCCTGCTCCTTGGGATTTGTTACATAACTGTTATTGCCAATGTAACCCGTACAATTGACGAATGAAAGATCTGGACTCCTTAGACCTATTTTGTAAGCATTTAAATAGTTTTGATACTAATATTAAATTTACAGTTGAATTTGAGGATAATAATAAATTACCTTTTCTGGATATTTTATTAATTAAAAGGGATCTCCATTTACTTTTCTCGATTTACAGAAAACCAACGCACAATGATAGGTATTTAAATTTTCATCCTTGCCACCCTATGTCGGTGAAAAGGGGGGTGGTAATTTCACTAGTGGATAGAGCCTTTAGAATTTGTTCCCAGGAATTTCTGGATTCGGAATTGTTATACTTGAGGGATATTTTGTTTTGTAATAGTTATCCAATTAAGTTCATTGATAAAATAATTGAAAATAGACGGGTTAAACATAATAGTGGGGTTATTGAGGTTTCTCAATCTCTAGATTTAGTTGTATCAAAAAGCTTCATTTCATTACCATATGTACCTGGTTTGGGTGAGAAACTTTCACGGGTTTTACGTAAATTTGGTATTGATACATGTTTCCAATCGCTGAGGCCAATGGGTAGTTTTTTTAGTTCTGGTAAGGATTTAACTCGGGGAAATTTAGTAAGTGGGGTGTATAAAATTCCGTGTTCTTGTGGGAAGTTCTATATTGGTAGGACTCACCAACAATTTGTTGAAAGGTTTATTGAACACCGAAACTCAATAGAAAAAACCCTACAATTAAGCAAGCCTCCAGAAACTTTCGTTTCAGCTTTAGCAGAGCACATTTGGCTTCAACCAGATCATTTTGTAAAATTTGATGAAGCCTTGGCTATTTCTAATGATAAGGGGTACACCCAATGGGCCAGGGAAGCCATAGAAATTAAAAAACATATGTTTGCTAACCTTTCCATAAATAGGGACACGGGTAATTTAAATATTGACCCAATTTATGATAACCTTCTAAAGAGTGAATCAACAGTCAATAAGGGAGTAAAGATTTTAAATAATCACCAGGGGACTATTTTACCTGCTAGACCAAAACGATTTGCTTCAGTAATAGCTAACAAAAGGATTATTTCGCAACTGAATAATTAAAGTAATTTACAGTTTTTTTATTTTTCCTCAGTTACTCTGGTGTCCTCACTGAAGTAACTCTATATTAGCATCTTTTCCCTACGTGGATTAGTTTGCGCCGATTGTACATTTTTGTTTTTTTTTGATGGTGGTTTTATTGGTTTTTAGTTTTATCTTGTTTTTTTTTTTTTTTTTTCTTGTGTGTCTTTCGTGCTGAAGACGCCTTGTTTGTATACAGGCGAAATATCCGCGTTGTTTTGTTTCTGTTGTTTTCTTTTCTCTCCACAGTCTCGTTTGTTTTTTTTTTTTTAGAGATTTTTCTCTTTGTTGGTTTTTTGCCAATATAACCATACTACTACAAGCAACATATTATTACTATTATTAATATTAATACTTTTATAAACAGTATTTTTGCTAGGTATTATCATAATTATTAATTTAAGTAAAAGTTCAAATAGAGATAAAATCCATTTAATCGACAGTGGTATATTTAACAAAAGTGACCGTCATCAGTAGTAAAACTAAACCAAAACAATTAATAATAATTTATATACAAAGTAAAATAAAACTACATATTCTTTAATAATCTAATTCTTTCCAAAGCAAGAACGGAAGCTAGTCCCTTTGACGTTCTTGGATCCGGTCCATTAGCATTGAATGAACTAACACTTGGACAGAGGTTAATTGCATTGGGTGAATTGAATTTTACTCTATCAGATATTAATAAATTATCATTAAAACAATAAAAAGAGTTATTAAAAGCACTAAATAACTTCAGCGTGAAGAGCGTGGTATGAAGGAGGGGGCAACCCCCTACGTATTACGTACACGTAATAATTTCTGTTCGTTTTAAGTTTTAATGTTGCTCCTTACTTTCTGTTAAAAAAACTTGCCTTTTTATTTAACTTCCATTAAGAAACGGCTTGATGGCCTGACATTCTCCTTTCTAAATGTTTTGTTAACTTTTTTTTCTAAAAGCGTACAAAGTTTTTATTCTTGTAACTTTTTATAGGCAAATTTAAATCCAAACGTTTCTTAGATTTATATTAATATTGTAATATCGTGGTTTTGTATATTACTTAAGCAGTTTAAGACACTTATATATTCAAGATATGTTAATATAAGATGTATTTTGCATTATTTGCTCGGTCATTATTTTTGTTAATTAAACGGGTTATCAGTGAAATTATAAACACATATTTATGCATTGATCCTCACAAGGCTTCATTGCCTGTATCAAAGGTAGCATCTTTATGTGTGCTGGAAATCGTAATTTGGACAATAATATTTTGAGTTTATTGTTTTCATGCGTTTCAGAACTATAATTGTAACAATTTTACAATTTTATGAAGTGATATACATTTTCCGAGTAATAAATATACCTTAAATTTGTTTTTTTTAATATTTTTAAACAACAGTTTTTTGACAAGGATATTAACATAAGATGTAATTTTTGCTGACATGGATTATAATATATCTAATTAAATTCTGAATAATAATCCATAGTTAAATAATTTAATAATTTTTGAAAAGCTGTAGCCTCTTGATTGAAGGTAACTCTGAAGCTTGGGGCAAGCTTGAAAAATGTCGCCAATAAATATCAAATATAATGTTACACAGATTATCACATTCTAAATAGCCATGGCAGGGTGTTCAGGGGCGCCAATTAGGGGGGGCCATGGCCCCCCCTAGACTTTAAAATGACCTTCTTATTTATATTTCACAGCTATTTTCTATTTTAGCTATGTGCTATATTAAACCAGCAACTGGTCCAATAAATACGACCAACAAACTGGTGCCCTAATTATATAATCTTGTTTTGAAATGTCTAAGAGCGAGCGCGTCTACACTATTTTATTTACGAGTAGGGTTCATTCAAAACTAAGCTTCATGTGGTCAGTACCCGTTTCGTTATTGTTCTTGTGAAGAATTCGTTGTAAACTATGAGTTTTGTATATTGCCTTTTTTAGTAGCTGGGAAAGGAAATGTGTTCTAGGGTTTCAAGGGGTTTTGGTCAGCAGATTCTTGACGTTGTTGAATAGTTTATGGGATGACTAGTCCCAGTGGAGTGTATGGGACTGTCGTGAACAGGAAATGTAAGTGATTGGTTTATGGGGTTTCTAAGCGGGGTAGTTTCACCGTGGAGTATGGGAGTGATCTTCTAAGTGAGTTTCTACGTGTTTCTTCAGTTCTTCTCTTGCCGTGTCTGAGTGAAGTCATTGTCTACTACTCGTTTAACTATGAGTAAAAAACGACAACAAACTTTGGATTTTTTTTCGGTGAAAATGCGGAAGAAAAATGAAGAAACTTTAGTGCAAGAAACTGGCAATAGTGTCAGCGCCCAAAGTCTCGGGTTAGTTGAGATAAATTCCCCCACCTGTGACAGAATTTCGGAAACAAGCGGAACAATAAATGGCTCAGATCAACATGAAAGTTCTGTCTGCATCGCTGAACCCCTTGCGGGTTCCAGTAGCAGTCAAGAAACTCTCTCAGATATCTCTAGGACGCGTCACGACAAACCAGCTCAACCTATTCTTGAGAGATATCCGGCTTCCACTTCTAACGGAAGGAAACTCAGTGCACATTAATATAAGACTTATGAATGGATTGAATACTCAAAAAACTTGAATTCCGTGTTTTGTTTTGCTTGCCGCCATTTTTCTATGGGGACTCTAAGGGCTGGAGAAACTGCTGGAAAAAGGGCTTTCATTGAGTCAGGATTTTGCAAGTGGAAAGACAGTTCTGCTCTATTAAAGCAACATTGATGGTTCTGAAAGACATAGGCATTGTATGTCAGCATGGACGGAATTTAAGATAATGAGTACTGATACTTCGAAATCTATAGCGATTGCCTTAATTCAATCCAGATCTCAAGAGGTTCAGGAAAATAGAGATCATGTGAAGCACATTTTTCGCGCTATTTGCTTTCTTGGCCGCCAGGGTCTTGCTTTGAGGGGTCATGACGAATCAGAAACATCTGCAAACCGGGGTAATTTGATTGAATTGATGGAGGAAATGTCTAAAGGCGACGAAAAGCTCAAGGCCAAGTTACAGCGCCGATATGGTCACTATTGCAGTCATCAGTACCAAAATGACGCAGTTACACTGATAGGAAATGCCTTGCGCCAAGATATTATTTCAGAAGTAAAATCAGCTAATTACTTTGCTATTCTTGTCGACGAGACAAAAGACGTTTCTAGAAAAGAACAATTAGCGATCCTACTCAGGTACATATCAAATGGAAAAGTAGTGGAGCGACCAATCGGCTGCTATCACATGCACAAATTAGACGCAAAGAGCTTATCCACCTCGATTTGTGAAACTATAGAAAAGCTTGGTGTAGATTCGATGCTGTGTATTGCCCAATGTTATGATGGCGCATCCGTTATGAGTGGGGAATTTAACGGAGTTCAAGCAAAGTTTAGGGAGAAGGTGCCTCATGCAGTTTATGTACACTGTCACGCCCACAGATTGAACTTGGTTTTGACTGACTGCCTAAAAAATATCAGTGAACTTTCTGAATTTTTCTCTGTGGTGCAAAGACTTTACGCATTTATATCATGCAGCAATACTCGTCACGCGCTATTTGTGGAATCCCAGCGTATTAGCGGGCAAAAGGTCTTGGAGCTAAAGAGGACCGTCCAGACTCGCTGGTTTTACGCAGTCCGCTCTATTTCGAAGGTGAAGGCCAGATTTGATTGTATTGTTGCTGTGCTTGCCGCAGTCTCTGATAGTTCCAACGGCGAGGCAGCGTGTGAAGCAAAAGGACTACTGGACAAAATCAACTCTGCCTCTTTTGTTTCAACTTTACACATAATGGAAAAAGTATTAGTTATTGTAAATTGTTTATCAGAGCAACTTCAATCCGGAAGTTTGTTGATTTATAAGGCACTTGCACTGATTTCTGGGACATATGAGACACTCCAAAAGCTGAGAAATGATAACGAATGGAACAACTTAAGCAAAAACATATCTGAATTCTTAGCTTTAAACGATATCCAGGAATCGAAATCTCCACAATCTAAAACCAGTGCTCGAAACAAGAGAAGTCAAGCCAATTCCATTCGTCTCAAAGCCTTTCTTTCAAACTCAACAACCGGTAAACGCAATATCAGTCAGCCAGTTGAATCAGACTGCGGTAAACTTCTGTACTTTTGAGGTAATAGATCGTTTCACGAGTGATATGGACCAACGTTTCATGCAGAATATGCCTCTGCTCGACGCTTTATCTGCCTTCGACCCCTCAAGTTCCAATTTTCTCGAACTTTCGAAAATGGAAAGAGTTATGTGTCATTATCAAGAGATTCTCGGTGTCGACGACCATGCCATAGAATCCCAGCTTTCTCTTGCAAAGCTGCATCTGTCAAAAAGTGATATTTCAAAAATGGATCTTCTTCGAGCTATTGAAATCTTATCCGACCTCCCAGTTGCCTATTCTGCAGTGCTAAAACTGATGAAGCTAGTTGCTACTTTGCCTGTGACCACTGCCAGTAATGAACGATTCTTCTCGGCATTAGGGCGTGTGAAAGACTATCTGCGATCGACGATGGGAAACGACAGGCTCAGTGATCTCATGATATTGGCCGTTGAAAAAGAGGAGGTAAAGAAACTGGATTTGGATCGATTAGTCGACGATTTTGCCAAGCAGTGACCTCGCCACTACCCCCTGTTTTAGGTATGTTTGCTAAATGTTGTTCTTTTTTTTGTATCTTAATTAAAAAAAAAATCGAAAAAAAATCCTTGCCCCCCCCCTACATTTTCGTGAATTGGCGCCACTGAGGGTGTTCCCCATTACCATGTAGCACAAGAATGTTATTATAACCAGGGTTGCCACCGTTGGTGATTTATCACCAAATTTGGTCATTTTTTGTCGTTTGGTGATATGGTGATTGTACCTTAATTTTGGGGATTTTACTATGTTTACGTAACAGCTTTTTAAAACAATGAGGCAAATTCTCATAAAAATGTTATTAAATAAACTCAATTGTCAGTGGAAGGCAAATTTACTGCATATCAAAACAGCCGGTCAGGGGAGATGACCAAAAGCCATGCCACCTATATTAGTACAGACGAAAATGTAATAGACTTCAATCGCAGGATCTACGATATGCGGTGTTTGGAATCTTTGGATCTACGAAGTTTGTTGCAGGCCCAGAAAATATATTATATTATTTATACTTAAGCCTGTATTCACAGCCTAACGCCTAAGTAGGTGGGGCCATATACTCATTTCTAGTCATCAACTACTATAATAAGCAGAAATGGGCTAAACTCTAGATAAGGCATGATTCTAGCTGAGGGGCTTTTGACTATCTTGGAAAATAGTTGCACTGGGAGAGTGAAACTTTCAGGAATTAACTCAAGCCCTAAATCAAGCCCCAGTAAGGTGCATTCTAGCTTCCATTTTAGCTGTTTTAACTATTTCTAAGGCTTCAGAAATAGAACTGAATTTTTTTCCATAATTTTTGTTGGTCTTCTTTCCCTTAAACTTAGGTTTTTAAAACACAACGCTAATGACATGAATTGGATTTTAAGTTATTTTAGGGTTTTATTTTTGAAGTTAAGATGCATTCCTGAAAGTTTCATTCCCATAACCTAACTATTTCTAAGATAGCGAAAGTCCCTCCACCTAGAATTTTACCGTGTATTCACCCATTTTACTCTTGTGTTTGGTATATAGGAGACGTAAGCAAAACCGAACTTTTTAAATCTTCATTTTTGGTGATAAAACTACTAACCTAGCCTAATTATCATAATTTCTATTCTTTTTCCCTCTATTCAGTTGAAGTTTTACCTTTCCATTATGTTAAAGGTGCAGACTAGGGATCCCTGAAGAAAATAACATTTCTTATTCTGTATTATTCATTCAATTTTACTGTAACAGTTTGTTCTTAACAAAACAGTTTGTGGTAACGAATTGTAAGTAAGGAGGGTAGCAGCTCAATAATAGCTGAAACTCTAAAATTTTTGAATTTTGAGATTAAATTGCAAAAACGAAATTTTGATATAAATAGAAATATCAGAAGAATTGGCCTGTCCTGCTTATACCAAGAATATAAGATTCATTAAGTTTTGTTTTACCCATCGAAGGCTACAAGCCTGAGAAAATTTGCCTGATTTTCGAAAAAAAGCGGGAAAGAGCCCCCAAAAGTAAATGAATCTTAATGAAAATCACACCATCAGAATCAGCGTTACTCTGCAGCAAGGGAAAATACATATCAAAAACTTGGACTGTAATTGATGCCAAAGGCAACATTTTTCTGAAATCCACCCCTTTTTTGGATCTTTGGCACAAAACAATCATAAAATCTACTGTAGTCAAGGAATACTTTTTAAACCAATTTCCTCTTTGTCTTTGAAATCTAAAAATCTACAATTTCTGGGAGTGAACACTTAAAATAGAAACTGTAATTAGTTCTGTGAACAAAATCCGTATGAATGTGAGATTTTAAAATCGTTTGGTATGAAAAATGCTTTTCTTTTTTCTGGTGACTACCAGGGACCAGTGACATACATAAATTCATCTAAATATGTAAATACCAATAGTAAGCATAAATTCGCTTAAAAATAGGCATTAAAATGCATCAATATTAAACAAAACGCTTAGCTATAAAAATTACTTAACAGATAATATCCCTATTTGGTACACTAAAGTTTTCACTACCAATTTACCTTTTGGTGATTTTTTTAAGAGAAAATGGTGATTTTTTGCGTTCAGTGGCAGCCCTGACTATAACACTATTTCATCATGTGTATCACATGTTATTTTGAAAGTATCACTTCATGTCTTACTTTTTGAAATTGAAAATATAGACATATAAAATGCAAATACATGCTTTGTCTCACATCAAAATATATATCAGAACATTTATTATGCATGCCAATAATCTAAATACTTGCGCTGCGACACGCGCGAAAAATTTGCTGACTGTAGCACCGAAAACCGCTGTGTAGTACGCAAATTTGGGCAGTTGTAGCACTTTAGTAGCTGACCATGGTGGCAACCCTGGTTGCCACAGGTAGTACAAAAGTACTATTTTAATACTTTCGGTCACAGTGTTATTTTTTGTATCAGAGAGCCCTAGAGTAGAAATTTCAAGCTCCTATGTACAATAATTGTTTTTTTTTTTTGTTTTTTTTTTCAGGGGTGATCGTATCAAACTAATAGTTCTAGAAGATTGAGAAAGGTTGTATTTAAACAGAAATTAAAAGTTCTAGTGCCCTTTTTAAATGACCAAAAAGGTTGGATAACTAGCCCACCTCCCAAGCCTCTTTTTCCCTAAAGTGGTCCGATCAAAATTTTGGGATTGCTATTTACTCAGCACAGTTGAAAAATCCAATAGCCATGCCTTTAGGGGTAACATAAGCCCCCATAGTCCATGGGGAAAGGGCAGTAAGTTATGAAACTTGCTCATTGTTTGTGCATAGTATTTGTTATTGGGAAGTATACATACATTTTTAGGGGGGTTTGTGCTTGGGGTGGGTTTTCTCGGGGAGAATTTTCTGTGGGGAGGGAAATTTATGGGGGTTGAATTTCCAGAAGAAATATTATACTGGAGGATTTGACAGAATTCCCATACAAAAATCGTTTTATTTGTCTTACTTTCTCTTTGCCAACTCAATTTTGCATAGGAAGATGTTCAGGGAGAATTGTCCGGGAGAAATTTTCAGCGGATTTTTCTATTTCCAGGAATAAATTTCCACAGATGGAGTTATTTCCGGAGTGATCGGAAAAACGATTAAAATTTAAAGCCTTTTTCAAATGAAAGTATACTATGGATAATTTTTCAGGCTGAATCGTCCGCAAGAAATTTACGGAGGGGGGGGGGATTTTCAACGAGGACGGAATTATCCGGAGGGAATTTAATGGGGAGGGTGTATTTTACATCGAAAGAACTTTCCAGGGAGGATTTTCCGTGATGGGAGGGAAGTTTTCATGGAGGGTAAGCCAGATTTACCGACATTATTTGAAAAATGATCAGAAATTTAATTAAAAGAAAAATTTCAACTGAAAACAAGGAGCAACATTAAAACTCAAAATGAACAGAAATTATTCCGTATACAATGGGTTTGCCTTCTCCGCAATATCTTGCTCTTTACACTAAAGATTGACTTTCTGTCCCAACTTTTCAAGAACAAGTCCTAAAACCAGAAGGACCGTTTAATTAGAATAGGAAGCTCTTTTTAAAGTGCTAAAAACTATAGCGTGAAGATCAAGGTATTGAGAAGGGGGGCAACCCCTTCGTATACGAAATAATTTCTATTAGTTTTGAGTCTTAATGTTGGTCCTTACTTTCAGTTGAAAAAAAAACTCTTTTTGTTTATTTAATTCTGACGCTAACACCAGAAGCTTCAGTATCAACAATTTGGGGGATTTCCCCAAACATTGTAAAAACTTAATTCTCAAATGTCTTGTTGAGAGTTAATATTCCTAAATACAGGGACGATAGGACAAAACCCAAAATTACTCATTCTTGTTAAGAATTAATTAAAAAAAAACCTTTTCCACAAAACAACTTTTTCAAAGAAAAGTAAAGAACTCCATTAAACAAAAAATGAGCAAAAATAAAATCAAATGATCAACCAAGTGTGAAACTACCACAGACCAGCATCGATAAATAAATGAAACCCAAAACGAACAGAAATTACAATAAATAACCGAGTCAAACTCAAAACGAGCAGAAATTAACATAAGTTGGGCTCAAAACCCTTATGCCTTTCCAAGGCCAGAACATAATTTGCACTTTACTGAAAAAAGTATAAATGTTTTTACTTTTATAACTTTAATAAATCAAATAATATTAACATTTTGATTACTAAATATCAGTATATGTATATTAAACTGACAATGCACATTAATTTGTATTTTTTCAGTAAATTGCAAATTATGTTCTGGCCTTGGGAAGGCATAGGGGTTTTGAGCCCAACTTATGTTAATTTCTGCTCGTTTTGAGTTTGACTCGGTTATTTATTATAATTTCTGTTCGTTTTGGGTTTCATTTATTTATCGATGCTGATTTGTGGTAATTTCACGCTTGGAAGATTATTTGATTTTATTTTTGCTCATTTTTTGTTTAATGGAGTTCTTTACTTTTCTTTGAAAAACTTATTTTGTGGAAAAAGTTATTTAATTAATTTCTGTTCGTTTTATATTGACATAGTTTTTTCAGGGAAAAAGAAAATAATACTTTAAATCTTTTTCGTTTTTAAGACTTCATAGTTTGGCCTGCTATTTGTATGATGGAGAAATTTTTTCAGCAATTTTTAACAACATACTCCCTTTTAAGAATCTGGATCACAAATAGTAGTGTTTAATGTAGTTTCATACCTCCTCTAGATAACCTGAAAAGGGAAAATTGATACCATTCGCAAAAAAAATCTGTTTACTTTCTTTGATAGCTTGGATGCACTTACGCTATTTTGATTTGGTTAAATTTTAAAAGCAGAAGTAGCCCCAAAAATTTGAACATAATAACCTTTGTCGTTCTTGGGATACTGCTGGGATGCCTTATTGGGAATTAGCATTAACACAGTGCATTTTGATTTAATCTTAAGGCAACATTTAGTTTTTAAACAAAATGGGAGGGTGGGCGTGGGAGGGGGATTAGTTGCCCTCCAATCAGTTTCGACTATTAAAAAGGGCATCAGTCCTTTCTATTTTCAATCGAATGAGCCCTTTTCAAAGTTTCTACGACAACTCTTTCGATACGAAGTGCCCTGGTCTATACAACATCAACAAAAAAAATAATAAATTATACCCACATCGATCTTTACTATAAAAATTTCAAGCCTTCCGATCACTTTTGACAATTAAAAAGGGCACTAGGCCTTTCGATTTCCAATCGAATAAGCCCTTTTTGAATTTCTACGACAACGATTTCTAAGAACACCTTATATGCCCCCAGGGGATAAACTACAACCCTTACCCTAAGGGCTGTTAGGGTGGTTGTCATCCTCTAAGACCTAATTTCCAGAACTTTCAATCTACGTTAAACAAAATGGCTATCTCAAACTTTTGATTGGATGTTTTTGGGGAAATGGTGGGCGTGAGAGGGGCGTTAGTCGCTCTCCAATCACTTTCAACTATTAAAAAAGGCGCTAGCCCTTTCAATTTCCAATCGAAAGACCCCTTTTGAAGTTTCTATGTCAACGCTTTCTATGGAAACTTTATATGCCTCCAGGGCATAAATTATTACCCTTGCCCCGAGGAATGTGGGGGGGGGGGTTGTCATCCTCAAAGACATAATTTCCAGAACTTTCTACTATGTTGAACAAAATGGCTATCTGAAAATTTTGACTGAATGTGTTTGAGGAATGATGGGCTTGAGAGGGGGGTTAGTTACCCTCCAATCACTTTCGACTATTAAAAAGGGCAATAGCCCTCTCAATTTACAATTGAATGAGCCCCCTTTGAAGTTTTTACGACAACTCTATCTATAAAAACCTTATATGCCCCCAGGGCATAACTTACAACCTTTTCCCTTGGGGCTCTGGGGGCATTTTCATCCTTAAATACATAATTTCCAGAACTTTCAACTACGTTGAACAAATGGCTATCTATAAACTTTGATTGAATGTTCTTGGGGAAATTGTGGGCATGAGAGGGGGGCTAATTACTCTCTACTCACTTTCGGCTATTAAAAAGGGCAATTTCAATTTCTAATCAAATGAGCCCTTTTTGAAATTTCTGCAACAACTTTCGATATAAACCTTATATGCCCCCAGGGCATAACTTACAACCCTTGCACTGAGGGCTCTGAGGGGGTTGTCATCCTAAAAGACCTAATCTCCAGAACTTTCAACTACGTTGAACAAAATGGATATCTCAAAATTTTGATTGGATGTGTTTGAAAAAATGGTGGGCGTGAGAGGGGGGTTAGTTAACCTTCAATCACTTTCGACTATAAAAAGGGCACTAGTCCTTTCAATTTCCAATTGAATAAGCCCTTTTTGAAGTTTCTACAACATCGCTTTCTATAAAAACCTTATATGCCCCCAGGGCATAACTTACAACCCTTGCCCTGAGGGCTGTGGAGGGGAGGGTTTGTCATCCTTAAAGACTTAATTTCCAAAACTTTCAACTACGTTGAATTAAATGGCTATCTAAAAATTTTGATTGGATGTGTTTGGGGAAAGGTGGGTGTGAGAGGGGGGTTAGTTGCCCTGAAATCACTTTCGACTATTAAAAAGGGCACCAGCCCTTCGAATTTCCAATTGAATGATCCCTTTTCTAGTTTCTACGACAAAGATTTCAATAAAAACCTTATATGGCCTCAGGGCTTAACTTATAACCCTTGCCCTCATGACTGTGGGGGGACTGTCCTGCTCAAAGGTATAATTTCCTGAACTTTAAACTACGTGAAACAAAATAGCTATCTCAAAATTTTGATTGGATTTGTTTGGGGAAATAGTGGGCGTGGAAGCGGTGTTAGCTGCCTTTCAATCACTTTCGACTATTGAAAAGGGCACTAGTCATTTGAATTTCCAATCGAATGAGCCCTTTTTGAAATTTCTACGACAAAGCGTTGTATAAATACCTTATATGCCCCCGGGACATAACTTACGACCCTTGCCCTGAAGGCTGCGGGGGTTATCATCCTCAAATACCTAATTTCCAGAGTTTAAAACTACGTTGAACAAAATGGCTATTTCGAAATTTTGATTGGATGTGTTTGGGGAAAAGGTGGGTGTGAGAGGGTTGTTAATTGCCCTCCAATCACTTTCGACTATTAAAAAGGGCACTAGCCCTTTGAATTTCCAGTCAAATGAGCCTTTTTTGAAGTTTTTACGACAGCACTTTCTATAGAAACCTTATATGCACTCAAGGTATAACTTACAACCCTTGCCGTGAGGGCTGTGAGGGAGTGTCCTCCTCAAAAACATAACTTTTATCTTGAAATCGACTGCGCTGAACAAAATGGCTATCTCAAAATTTTGATTGGATGTGTTTCAGGAAATGGTAGGCGTGGAAGGGGTGTTAGTTGCCTTCCATCACTTTCGACTATTAGAAAGGGCACATACCACTCCTATTTCCAATCGAATGAGCCCTTTCCGAAGTTTCTATGACAACTCTTTCGATCCGAAGTGCCCTGGTCTAAAACCAAGAAAAAAAAATAATAATAATAAATTGTGCCAACATCGTTCTTTACTTAGGCAGCGCCATTGCGCTGATAGTTTTTGGGGAGACTTCTGAATTTTTATGAAGAAATTCGAGAAAACCTCGAAGAGTTTAGGAAGTCCCGATAAATTAAAAGACAAAGGAAATACTGATTTCAAATCTAGCAAAAATGAGGTGTGAGGGTACTCCAAATTAAAAAGTGAACATTTTCGCTTGGATTTTAATGAGGAAAGTACTGTAAAACTTTGCAAATGTACTTTCTAAAGTGCTCAGGACATCTAGATAAACGTTTTTGGGCTCATGGACTAGGAGGGTTAATTATGATGGAAAGGAGAAGGGGGTTGTAGAATTCTCTCCCCACAATTTTTGCATCCTCCTAGATTTTAAAAGAAACCTTATTTTGGGGTAGCCTACTTCCCTTCAAAACTGTCCTTTCCCTGTTGTTCTACTTATTTGTTTATGAAAAGAACAATAGATGTGTCTACCTAATAGGTTTGGAAAATACATTTTGCCCCTCCCCCTACATTTTCGTGGATTAACACCACTGCCCTCAGCCCATCTTATAACTTACAATTTTACTCGCATCGGCATAATGGGCTTTTCCCGCGTTCCCTGGTATCTGAACAAAGATGCTACCTGTCTTAGGTCTATTCCTACTTAAAAAAAAAAACCTAATTTCCGAAAGTTTTTCTTTTGCTTACTTTGAAATTTGGAAGTTTTTACCTCAGCACAAAATTTCGTCAGTATTGCCACGTCGAACTTCAAAAACAAACATTCTTACCTTCTTAGAAACGCGAATATGCAGTAACTGTCCCCTAACCAGAGAAACCTCTGAAAATACGACTCAGCAGTAAATAAAATTATTTCAGTAATGTTTCCAAATATACACGCGTCTTTCTAATGCATGTCCCTGCGCTTCTTTTAAATCTTTCTAAAATGTCTTTCCATGAATGCCAAAGATTTCTAAACGACAGTTAGCTCTAAGGAAATTTTTGGAAAGGTGAAAGGTGAATGAAGAACGGTCCTTAGAACCATAGCACTTTCGAAAGGTTTTGAGAGATTTTTCAACAGTACAATACATGTTTGTCTAACTATGCCAAGCACTTTCAGAGGAATTTTAAACAGATGCTAACAAATATTTACGAAAGCTTAACCAAAACAAATATGTCAAAATACACTATGTGACGTCTGATTTATTTTTGGACCAAAAACATGCTTTTTTTACATAATTTTACTATTCATCAAAAGTTTTAACAGTGAGTTTATGCCATGCTGCGAAATAATCAAAATAATACCAAAAGTGTTACTTCATTGCATTTATAAGATTTACCCTAGAGCCCTTGGTAAAACAAAAAATTTAAACAATTTTTTTCGTTTTGTATTATGCTGTAATTTTCATAACCTGTAACCCCCCCCCCCCCCCCTGGATGCGACCCTTCCCAATTCCCACTGGATGAAGGTTTAACCACGAATTCCCTTTTACTTCGTAAAATTCCATATTTATAAGAACAATAAAATGTTGACATAACGTATTATTTATTAGTTTTTCCTTTAGACCAGGGCACTTCGTATCGAAGAATTTGTCGTTGAAACTTCGAAAAGGGCGCATTCAATTGGAAATTGGAGTGGCTTGTGCCCTTTTTAGTACTCGAAAGTGATTGGAAGGCAACTAACACCCCTTCCACGCCCATCATTTCCCGAAACACATCCAATCAAAATTTGGAGATAGCTATTTTGTTCAGCGTAGTTGATTTCAAGAAAGAAATAATTTTTTTGAGGAGGGCACCCCCCCTCCTCAGCCCTCAGGGCAAGGGTTGTAAGTTATGCCCTGAGGGCATATAAGGTTTTTATAGAAAGCGTTGTCGTAGAAACTTCAAAAAAGGCTCATTCGATTGGAAATTCAAAGGGCTAGTGCCCTTTGAAGTCCAAAAATAAATCAGACGTAACATAGTGTATTTTGACATATTTTTTTTTGGTTAAGCTTTCGTAAATATTTGTTAGCATCTGTTTAAAATTCATCTGAAAGTGCTTCTGTTTGTCTTAGCAATCTCCTAATGGAGAGGTGCTATTCTTCAAATTATGCGGTTTAACGGTTTCTTTTTCTGTTTGTGGCTTGTTTTCATACTTCCTTCATTTCCTTTCTCCCTTTTTCCTTCATTTACTTTTTCCTTACATCGTTCATTACGCTATTAAATAAAGCAAAAGAGAAGTTTTAATTGAAAGTACAAGGTGAAATCGAATCTTAAATGAACAGGACTTATTCAACTTTAGAGGGGGGCTGCCCCTCCCTTAAACCTTAAGAGGGGGACTCTTTACGCTAAAATCTTATAGGGCTTTAAAGATACTTCTTGTTCAGATTCAACAGCCTTTGTGTTTGAGTAGTAAACTTGAAGAACTTGTTAAAGTCAAACTTCAACGCCAAGGATGGCTTGAGGATTAGGTAGTCCTTTCAAGTACTTAATAATATCTGTTCGTTTAGAGTTTTAATGTTACTTAGCTTTCTTTGAAAGAAAAACTTGTTTAGAGTTTCAGAAAACTCCTTTTCTGAGTTTCGGTGAATATTAGGAAGAGTCACTCTTTACTTAAAATTCCCATCAATAACTTTTTAATACCAAGTTGAAAAATATATCAAATTGTGCATGTAGCCTAGGACTATATCCAGGTGATAGAAGGAGGGAGTAGGGCACAGCTAAACTGAAAGTTTACTCCAAAAGCAAGTAAATATAAATTTTTCAAATATAATAAAGCAAGAATTTTAATGTTACAATGTTTGGTCCGGAACAAGACAGAACCTTCACTGCTTCCAAATGTTTTCGCGGGTGAGCGGAGAACCAAAGTTTAGCCCATATTTCATGCTTAGTTGTACAATGACGTCAAACCACTTCCCTAAACCTCTTAAAATGTTATAAAATATGTGATATAAATATAAGCAAATGACAAGAAATAATTTCCAAAACCCGCAAGAATATTACTTTAAGTCTCATTCTATCTGTAGTTTTGACCGGGTATCTATAATGCCGAGTAAATCTCCTAAATGTATATAGTTCCCATGACCTGATTTATCCCCTTTTAAACAGGGCCATCATCATCGATATCTTTTACTGTCTGAGTCATTTTACAAGCTGATTTAAGGATGAAAATACAGCTGCCATATCTGGCTGGAAAAAAATTTCTAATCCACTTCTGAGCTGGTCATCTATCCTGTCTTGAGGTCGGTCTACCTCTTATTGTCTTTGTACCACTTCCAAATCACTTCCAAGCTCAAAGTTTTTAAAAAAAGTGGATCTTTGTTTAAGTGAAACAATTTGATTTTGATTACAGTAGCCAGGGCTTTTGTTTCCTCTTTTTTACCTCCAGTTGATCTGGCGAAGTTTCTAACTGGAAGAATATTGTCATTTGCTTTTTGGATCTTGTCGCAGCTCTCTTAACCATTTTTCAAATCTTTTTGTGATCTTTAACATCTATATAGTTTTTGTAACTCCCATTTTTTTCTGTCGAAATTCTTGTCTCTTGTCCTTCACTATTCTTTTTATACATTTTACATTCAGCTCAAAACTCACTTAGCACCAAACTCTTGGTTTTTATTGTCTAAGGGTTTTCTGTGGGAAGTTCCTCTCATTCTCAGGAATAACCTAGTAAGTCTTATTATCTGTCCTAAAAATGAATATATTTCCTTCATCTTTTTCTATTGTTACTTTTTACATTGATTATATGTCACTTTCTATATAGCCCATCACTAGAGAAAACAATTCTTACTTTCCTTCCACTTTTCTTGTTTTTTTTTGGCCTATTTTGGAGGCTTCTGAATGATTTTTTTTATATCTACCGCCTTTGTTCACACATGACTTTGCTACATTTAATCATTTATTTGTTAATCTCGTGGCCATTTTTCTATTCCTTTTCAGTGCCTACGTAAGTTTCTATTGCATATTGTTTTTGTATTTCATATAGCTTACCACATTTTCTTTTTTTTAATTATCCTTTCAGTTTGTTTAGTAGATCCTCCTGTTTTTTTTATGTTGTTTTATTTATTTATTTTAGCCTAGCTAAAGTGTCTCAATTTCTATTCTTTTATTCCCTGCAATGATGATCAAAATCATCAAAACAGTCATCATCAAAATTTGACGATCACAAACCATTGTCATTTTTATGATCAAAACCATCATCATCAAAATAGTCTTTCTCATTCAGTTTTTATTCCCCTTCTTCTCTTTGATACTACTAACTATTTCATGCTCCAAGAATATCACGCCCGCTAAAGATCTATCTAAAGATTACTTCTGCTTAATTTTTAAGCTTTTTAAATTATTCAATTAACTGTTCTTAGCACTTTAATCAATTCATCTTCACTCCAGTCTTCCATTCTTAAAAGTTTGATTGTGTTCAATATGTTTTCCTTTTCCTCTATCAATTCTTTTCTCTAAATCGCCTTATCGTAGGCTACGTCTACTATGATTTCGAGTTCACCTGACAATACTAATTTAAAGCTAATCATTTTCGGCACCACAGCCATAGAGACTTATTAACTAGAATATAATTACTAAACTTAGAGAGCTTGGAAGATAACAAAAATAACATTTGTCTTAAATCTTGCACTCCTTCATTCAAAACCACTAAGTCTTCCATGCTGACAGTACCTAACAAAGATTTACCCCATTTATTGTCATTTAAGGTCCATACCAAAGAATATGGGTAACTTAAAAGAGTGGAAATTGGCGCTAGTGTTGGCTGTAGAAACTATCAACGCCATCTAATATGTGGTGAAACTATGCATTTTTTCAAGTTCTGTAATCATTTTTCTGTCAGAAATTGAGAGCAGATACTCATTACTACCCTAATTTCATTAATGCTATTAATTAAATTAATTGTTCTTAGCATTACACTGAAAAAATACCAAGTGTCCCCAAACGTTAGATGTCCATTGATATATTTTTTTGTCGACACTAGTACCAGTTTCTACTCTTATATGTTAACCATACTCTTTGGTCCGAACTTGCTTAATTACACACACTTTTCGGTACAACAGGGTATATTCTTCAACGGAGGTATCCCTGGAAGGGAACCCCCTCTTTTCTTAGTCACTAATAGTCACCCCTCTTTTCTAATCACTTGTTCAGAAAATTCCTTGGTACAAAACTTGCTTGCTATTAAACATTTTAAAAATAATCCATGTCTTTTTTATTGTATATTTAAACTAACCGAATTGTCCCCGTAGTATGATTATTATTATTTTTTTTTTTAAATCACTTTAGTGAAAAAAGGTCGAAAATGTACCTGAACTAGGGATAACCTTTCGAAGTTTTCCTAGTGAATCTTTAAAAGACCTAACTTCTTTAGTTAAGCTCAAAACGTCATCTGGGTCAATTGCACCGCTTTCAATGCTGCCCTCTGAGCTGACGCTGGCTAACGAAATTGAGCGGCTTGTACTCGCGGCTGAAGGAGCTGGACTAGGGTTTGGTAAGCTAGTGATGTGCCTCAATAAATTTGGCAAATTCCTGGATTGGCTGGATTCCATCATTAATCCGCTGCTCATGGCTACCATTTATGAACTAAAAGAGAGACAAATTATACGTTTAAGGCTGGAAATCAAACTTGCTTTAATTTTCCAACGTTATACTTGTTTGCAGGAGGGAGTAAGGGTCGTAAGGTCATGGGGCCCCCTTCTTTGGATTGTTTTAATACATGTACAAACATATGAAAGAGCAAGAAGAGTAGAAAAGTTTTCTTTTAAATGAAATTATAGTCCACCCAATAACGTCGACATAGTAACGAGCAATGTGTCTCTTATTTTATTCCTGTAACGTCATATGTTTTATATTTTATAAATGAGTAATCCAACCACAATATTTCGTATTGGTGCATACATAGAGAAGGGATTAGAAAGAAGGAAAAGTTTTTACAATTAATTATTATTAATTATATGGAATTACATTTATTTTCTTGATAAACTACCATAAGGTATTTTTCGCTATGTATCATGTTAATGTGTGTTTCCTAATTTGTTCTGTTGTGATTTCTTTATTTTTCATAATTTTTTTGTGTGTATATGGCTCTTAGGCTTTGGAAATACACGATCTATCTATCTATCTATCTATACAAAAATTTGTCGTAGACAGCTGGAGGATTAAAGATCTAAAGATCCAGAATTAAAATCTTACATGACCAATCAGATGGCTGTCGACGGTCTTTTGAATGGCATTTTTGCCCCGGACGCCGAGATTGACATCAAAAGAAAATTTCTAGACATCCATATTAATTCAAAGCCAAATGATTGAAATTTACGGTAAGATAAAATTCTGGGAACTTCAGAATACAAGCAATGCTAAGTCACGAAGCCCTAAATCATGAAAATAGCCGATTTTAAGCAAAAGGTTCATAGTGGACTTATTAAAAAATGGACTATTTCTCAAACATAAAATTTGAAAAACAGTAGTACTGAATAAATTTATGTAGGACGTTAGCAAAATATAAAAAGGCTATATAAAATATATAAAATATAAAAATATAAATATATATAAAATATAAGAAGTGAAAAAAAACTCATGACTACCACCACTAATACATAAACATACAATATACATTCATATTGTAAAATACATATAATACATATAAATATAAACATATACATTCATGCCTGTGCATACACCAAACACTAAATAGAATATCAAAAAATAAATTGAAAGAAAAAAATGAAACATAAAACCGCAAGGAAAGGAAGAAAACGAGGACAATAAACGGCTAGTGAAAATTGAAAAATTATGCAAATATTTCGGTCAAGAACTCCGCTTGACCGTCCTCTAAGGAGAATAAAACTGATAAAAATATAAAAAACCAAACCTTAAAACAAAACACAAAAGTAAAATAGGATGACACTTGCTGAGTAACGGTGAAAAGGGTTATCCTATTCATCGTTACTCAGAAAGAATTATCCTATTTTAGTTTTGTGTTTTAAAAGTTGTTGTGTTTTAAAAATGTAAAATTTAAAAGTTGTTTGGCAAAAAAAAATCAATGAGACTTGGACTAAATTATAAGCACATTTAACGAACATTTAAAACGAAAATTAAAGTTGAACTAAATTAAAAAGAACATTTAATAAGGCTATACTTATAAGAAAAAAGTAATTATGGCGTAATTTCAGCTAGTTTAGAAGGGAATGCTTTTGTAGGGATCACCTTTTTTTTCCAGAATTGCCCCTGGCTTCTTTTTCTTATTAGTCTGTTGCGTTCAATGCCCGGTTATAGGGACACACGTGTTTTCCAATAGGTTGGTACCTCTTAGTCATCAGTTTAGAAACGGATCAACCGACGTAGGTGACGGAAGTTTGAGTTCTGGTTCCCTTACCTCCCCCCCCCCCTGTAAAAAAAATAATAGTTCATAAGATCAATCCTATTCAGAATTAAATAATTCTTAAGAATCAACGTGCATTGACTTGGGGATAATTATGAATACCTCATATATTTGGTCTTTCCTTCACAGTTGTGTAGCATTGATAAGTTTACAACTATTTTGTTTTCATCTCTGCCACTATCAGGAGTGCCAACTGTGGGGCAGAGGGTCAAATTCCATCTCCCTAGAGTCTGAAGATTTTGGATTTTCATTAAAAAAATCAATGCAACCAAAATTATAACCCCCCCTCAAAGATTTTGAAAAATTTTCTTTTTTCGCATCGTAATTAAAATATCGAAAAGAAAAATTTTGCCCCCCCCCTAAATACTCGTCAATTAAAAATATTTTTTTTTTAATATTAAAATAAATTAAAAAATGCCCTCCCCCCTAAATACTCGTTAATTAAAAAAAATACTTTTTTTAAATATTAAAATAATTTTAAAAAAAATTGCCCTCCCCCCTAAATACTCGTCAATTAAATTTTTTTAATATTAAAATAATTAAAAAAAAATTTTGCCCCCCCCCCCTCCTAAATACTCATTAATTAAAAAAAATTTAACATTAAAATAATTAAAAAAAATTGCCCCCCCCCTAAATACTCGTTAATTGGCGAGCCTGGTCATTTTAATACCTGCACGGCTTCTTAAAATTTCAAGATGCTGGATTTTTTGCTTTGAAGTTACCCCCACTCCATTTTCGCTTCTCAAGAAAACGACATGCGTCTAAATTTTTATATGCTTCATCAGGCTGTTTTAAAAACTCTGATTACGGCATAACTAGACGATAATCTACTATTCAATGCAAGCTTGGAACTAAAAGAGAAATTCTTACTTGCAACATTGTTGTCATAGGGAGAAATCACTATTATTTCTTCATTACGTTTCTTCACTGTTACTTCTCCATAGTGCCGTTACTCTAGATATTATCTGTAGCCTTAACAGAAAACCAATAATATTTCGTCGTTTTTTTAACTGACAGCCTACAGTAGCCTATTGATACAAGGTATGAACCCAGGTGAGACTTGTAGGGGGAGGAAGCCAAGAATGACTGCATCAAGATATTGCACGTGGGTAAAAGCTAAAGCAATCCCAACAACCTTTAACAAACGTTGACGCTCTCCTTGGCCACGTCCAGGGGGGGGGGGGGGGTGGAGGATTTGATCCCTCCGAAATATTTGTCCAGCTCGTAAAAATGTAATAAAAATGCATATAAACAAATTTAGAACAGCAGGTTAAAAATTTGCCATAACAAGAAGAAAATTTTCGACGAACCAAAATTTGAATAGATATCCGTGTCAGAAGTAAGCAAGTAAAACCGAAATGTACGGAAAAATTTGTATGCGCGTCACACTGTAACCAGGACCTTGAAATTGTACCAAAAATGGTACAATTGTATCTCGTTGGCAATGCTGCTGATGAATTTCATGGTTCAATTTACCTTCTTTGTTTTACTTTTTTTTTTCTTCTTGTTCTTTTGAATTCACCCCTTCTCCTAATGTTTCTTTCTTATGTATGTAATAATGATTTGACCAATTTGGTTTAATTAGTTAACCATTGAGCACAAGTTAGTTGACATTCTAGTAATGGTTGTTTCCTTGAATCATTTATTTCATGTACAAACTGACGAAAATAAAGCTGTTATATATTTCACTTTTCGATTTGCTTTTAAGTTACTTCGGCTAAGTTTTATAATCTTTTCTAAGTTTTAATTATTTGAGATAATTAATAGAGAAGTAAAGGTTTTTTTTTTATTGCTCTTTGTATACTCCCCAAGCATCATCGTTCAGTCACACTTCACCACATATTACCCCCCCGCGCCAAACTCCAGTGAATGGGCGCGCGTAGCTTTTCCTCTAGGGGGGGGGCAGCCGATTCTGTGATGAAGGGTGGGAGCTGAAGTTAAATTGGAAGTTCACAAAACCTTACATTCCCAGCAAGTTCTATCATACCTATGAAATCTTTATTAATAAGTTATCAGCAAAAATCATCAATAAGCTTCAGCATTAATCAATCTTCTTGGATTAGAGCTAAATCTGTCCAAGCCATTATGGATAATTGCTTCTTGTTTGAATTTTATTCTGTAATTCCAGCTGTTTATTTCCAGCTTTTTCAACCATCTACCTTTTATCAACTGCATTTTTAACCATCAACCTTTTTCAACTGATTTTTCAGCCATATCTAGTGTAAATTTGAAGTTTTAGGGGGGGGGGGGGTAAGCTGCCTCTTCTGCCCCCCTTCCGTAAGCCCATAATCCAGTGTCCTACGCCACGTTTTTAAAGGTGTTCCATAAAGCTTTAGCCTATTCTACTAAACACCATGAAAATAAGAGAAATGACTTAATAAGCTGTAAGTTCTGAAATTTAGTGTCCCCTTTAAATTACTATAGTGGTCAGGGGGTGCCCTATTCCTCCTTTTTGTACCTTTTTTGACCTCGTTGCACCCATGAGCACTTAAGGCCTCTGTCTAGAATCTCTGGACGTTAATTTTAGCCAAAATAGTCAAAGAGTGCCAAAAGTATGACTGTGGGGCGTGGCATGATGCGCGTATCCCCAGAGAGCGAGGGTACCAAACTCGGTAAAAAATTATATCTAGAAACATGAGCTTTTCAGATCTAATTTATGGTAGAGAAACATGGACACATTAAACCGTATTTAAATTAGAATCGAACAAGGTCTTACGACCTGTAAAACTGTGGCAATCCAGGGGACCCTTGGTCCATTCCTCACAAACTACTACTACTACTACTACTAACAAGTCACCACAGCACCAAGCCACCTGAGGCCAACACAGCTACGCACGCTCCTCCTCCATCCCAATCTATTTAAAGCCTCCCTTTTTACACCCGCCCACGAAGTTCCCATTTCCTTTAACTCTTTCTTTATGACGTCCTACTACCCCAGACGAGGACGACCTGCTTTCTGTTTAGCCCTAGACGGTTGGCCAAAAAGAACAATCTTCGGCAATCTGTCATCCTTAATCCGCACAACGATCCTCCATCCTCACAAACTGGATTTTTATAAATTGATTGAACTGAATATCCTGATGATTTAAACTGAAAATGAATATCAATTATACCCCCTCCCCCGAGGCGTCATCTGACATTGAAATAAAAAAAAGAAGGCACGTTAAAGCAAATGACAAGCCAAAGAGTATGGGTAACTTATAAAGATTTGGAACTGACGCTACTTTTGACAAAAAAAAAAACCATCAACGCCATTTAGCGTCTGGCGATACTTGACAATTTTTCAAGCTTTATAACCGTTTTTCTGTCAGGAATTGAGATCAGAAACTTATTACTACCCTAATTTTACCAATTACACTGATTATATTAACTATTTTACTAATTACATTGACAAAAATACCAAGTTTCGCCAAACGCTAGATGCCACATTTCGCCAATACTCTTTGGGATTCTCACAAACTACGATATGTCGTATTTTGTACGATATATACGATATGTACAAACTACGATATGTACGATATGTTTAATTATAATGAGGTGGACTTGTATCCCACAGCCTTGTAGATTATATACGTAGATATCGTAGATTGTAGATTGTGCAAATTTTTAACTTAGGATCACTAAGGAAAAATTATGGAAATTTTTTTATGAAAATTTATGGAAAATTAATTTATCAATTGTGTTGTCCAAAACATATAATGCTAGTAGCTGAAAATAAATCAATATAATTTAGGCCTCAGGGTTCTGCTTTGAATTAGACCAAAATGGAATAGAAAATTAAATTTAAACTAGAAGATGTTAAAATTGTTAATTTTAATCATCCTTAATTGACCTATGGTTTCAAATGTGAATAATTCTAATTTTTTCAGACAGTTTTGTGCAGTAATGAGTTGTGAGTAATAGCAGTAAAATTGTTATTTTTCCACTGCGAACTGACTCACCAATAGTAGATGTAGATGTTGAGCAAACACTAGTCAGTATAGTGCTTGAGTAGTTAAGGCCAAAACTTTTCTCTAGGACTAGTGAAAAAAATCACCGACACTAGTGGTGCAGCAACGGCTATGTGTAGCACTAATACTTTATGCAGTACTGATAGGACTTAATTACTTAACTATAACTTAATTATAGGACTTAATTATAACTTAATCATCAACACTAGTGGTGCAGCCATGGCTATGTGTAGCACTAATACTTTATGCAGTACTGATTGGACTTAATTACTTAATTATAACTTAATTATAGGACTTAATTATAGCTTAATCACCAACACTAGTGGTGCAGCAATGGCTATGTGTAGCACTAATACTTTATGCAGTACTGATAGGACTTAATTACTTAACTACAACTTAATTTAGGGACTTAATTATAACTTAATCATCAACACTAGTGGTGCAGCCATGGCTATGTGTAGCACTAATACTTTATGCTGTACTGATAGGACTTAATTACTTAACTATAACTTAATTATAGGACTTAATTATAACTTAATCATCAACACTAGTTGTGCAGTAATGGCTATGTGTAGCACTAATACTTTATGCAGTACTGATAGGACTTAATTAAACTATATCTTAATTATAAGAATTAATTATAACTTAATCACCAACACTAGTGATGCAGCAATGGCTATATGTAGCACTAATAATTTATGCAGTACTGATAGGACTTAATTACTTAACTATAACTTAATTATTGGAATTAATTATAACTTAATCATCAAAACTAGTGGTGCAGCAATGGCTATGTGTAGCACTAATACTTTATGCAGTACTGGTAGGACTTAATTACTTAACTATAACTTAATTATAGGACTTAATTATAACTTAATCATCATCACTAGTGGTGCAGCAATGGCTATGTGTAGCACTAATACTTTATGCAGTACTGATAGGACTTAATTACTTAACTATAACTTAATTATAGGAATTAATTATAACTTAATCATCAACACTAGTGGTGCAGCAATGGCTATGTGTAGCACTAATACTTTATGCAGTACTGATAGGACTTAATTACTTAACTATAACTTAATTATAGGAATTGATTATAACTTAATCACCAACACTAGTGGTGCAGCAATGGCTATGTGTAGCACTAATACTTTATGCAGTACTGATAGGACTTAATTACTTAACTATAACTTAATTATAACTTAATCACCAACACTAGTGATGCAGCAATGGCTATGTGCAGCACTAATACTTTATGCAGTACTGATAGGACTTAATTGCTTAACTATAACTTAATTATAGGAATTAATTATAACTTAATCATCAACACTAGTTGTGCAGCAATGGCTATGTGTAGCACTAATACTTTATGCAGTACTGATAGGACTTAATTACTTAACTATAACTTAATTATAGGAATTAATTATAACTTAATCACCAACACTATTGGTGCAGCAATGGCTATGTGTAGCACTAATACTTTATGCAGTACTGATAGGACTTAATTACTTAAATATAACTTAATTATAGGGATTAATTAGAACTTAATCACCAACACTAGTGGTGCAGCAATGGCTATGTGTAGCACTAATACTTTATGCAGTACTGATAGGACTTAATTGCTTAACTATAACTTAATTATAGGACTTAATTATAGCTTAATCACCAACACTAGTGGTGCAGCAATGGCTCTGTGTAGCACTAATACTTTATGCAGTACTGATAGGACTTAATTACTTAACTATAACTTAATTATAACTTAATCACCAACACTAGTGGTGCAGCAATGGCTATGTGCAGCACTAATACTTTATGCAGTACTGATAGGACTTAATTACTTAACTATAACTTAATTATAACTTAATCACCAACACTAGTGGTGCAGCAATGGCTCTGTGTAGCACTAATACTTTATGCAGTACTGATAGGACTTAATTACTTAACTATAACTTAATTATAACTTAATCACCAACACTAGTGGTGCAGCAATGGCTATGTGTAGCACTAATACTTTATGCAGTACTGATAGGACTTAATTACTTAACTATATAGGACTTAATTATAAATTAATCACCAACACTAGTGGTGCAGCAATGGCTATGTGTAGCACTAATAATTTATGCAGTACTGATAGAACTTAATTACTTAACTATAACTTAATTATAGGAATTAATTATAACTTAATCACCAACACTAGTGGTGCAGCAATGGCTATGTGTAGCACTAATACTTTATGCAGTACTGATAGGACTTAATTACTTAACTATAACTTAATTATAGGAACTAATTATAACTTAATCACCAACACTAGTGGTGCAGCAATGGCTATGTGTAGCACTAATACTTTATGCAGTACTGATAGGACTTAATTACTTAACTATATAGGACTTAATTTTATTATAACTTAATCACCAACACTAGTGATGCAGCAATGGCTATGTGTAGCAATAATACTTTATGCAGTACTGATAGGACTTATTTACTTAACTATAACTTAATTATAGGAACTAATTATAACTTAATCACCAACACTAGTGGTGCAGCAATGGCTATGTGTAGCACTAATACTTTATGCAGTACTGATAGGACTTAATTACTTAACAATATAGGACTTAATTATAACTTAATCACCAACACTAGTGGTGCAGCAATGGCTATGTGTAGCACTAATAATTTATGCAGTACTGATAGGACTTAATTACTTAACTATAACTTAATTATAGGAATTAATTATAACTTAATCACCAACACTAGTGATGCAGCAATGGCTATGTGTAGCACTAATACTTTATGCAGTACTGATAGGACTTATTTACTTAACTATAACTTAATTATAGGAACTAATTATAACTTAATCACCAACACTAGTGATGCAGCAATGGCTATGTGTAGCACTAATACTTTATGCAGTACTGATAGGACTTAATTACTTAACTATAACTTAATTATAGGACTTAATTATAACTTAATCACCAACACTAGTGGTGTAGCAATGGCTATGTGTAGCACTAATACTTTATGCAGTACTGATAGGACTTAATTACTTAACTATAACTTAATTATAGGACTTAATTATAACTTAATCACCAACAATAGTGGTGCAGCAATGGCTATGTGTAGCACTAATACTTTATGCAGTACTGATAGGACTTAATTACTTAACTATAACTTAATTATAGGAACTAATTATAACTTAATCACCAACACTAGTGATGCAGCAATGGCTATGTGTAGCACTAATACTTTATGCAGTACTGATAGGACTTAATTAATTAACTATATAGGACTTAATTATAACTTAATCACCAACACTAGTGGTGCAGCAATGGCTATGTGTAGCACTAATAATTTATGCAGTACTGATAGGACTTAATTACTTAACTATAACTTAATTATAGGACTTAATTATAACTTAATCACCAACACTAGTGGTGCAGCAATGGCTATGTGTAGCACTAATACTTTATGCAGTACTGATAGGACTTAATTACTTAACTATAACTTAATTAACTATATAGGACTTAATTATAACTTAATCACCAACAATAGTGGTGCAGCAATGGCTATGTGTAGCACTAATACTTTATGCAGTACTGATAGGACTTAATTACTTAACTATAACTTAATTATAGGACTTAATTATAACTTAATCACCCACACTAGTGGTGCAGCAATGACTATGTGAAGCACTAACACTTTATGCAGTACTGATAGGACTTAATTACTTGATAAATTTGACTATCCAGAATAAGGCATTTGAAATGAATTTTTTTGAATATTATTTGCTAGTCTTCTCTAAAATTTTCTCTCTTCATATTGAGGGAGGAGGCCGTTAAAATCTAGGCCCCTTAGTTAAGCTAAGTTCCCCATTTGTAAGGAATATTTTTTACCCGTTTTATTCAAGCTAATGTAAAACCAAGGCTAAAATTGGTTAGTTCAGAATGCCCAGTTAAAAAATGTAGTTTAATTCACCATCCCTAAGGAATAAATTACCATCAATTAAATGGTTGGTACCGCTAATGATTCATTGGTTCAAGATTAAAGAACTAGATTATAGTAGTTCTAGATTATGATCTAGTTCTAGATTATAGAACTAGATTATTCAACATTTTTCTTTTCTTTGTCATATAAATGAATTCGAAAATTCGAATCCACGAGATAAATAATCAAAACCATAAGTTTTACATCTGATTCTATTAGTTTCAAAACAGAAATTACACAAAAGTATTTGTGCTTTTGAATTTTTTTGCACTATGTAATCGCTTTCCTAAAACTGAAATTGATTTCGGAGGGGGCTCATATCGTAATAAAATAGCATATTTCTATTCAGTCAAAGAATGAAATTGCAAGGTCACCTCTATGATGAAAATAAAATCGAAAAAATACACAAAAGGTAAACAATTTTTTAAAATTTTTGTATATTTTTGGAAGAAGGAGGACTTCACAATTATATCTATTTTTTACATTTCTAGGGATTCAAAAAGTCATCTTAATAACAAAATCTTCTAAATTTTGACCTGCTACCACCCGTGGCTCGGGGTATTTTTCACTTCCTCTTATGCAAAACTTTTGAGAGTTTCCTGGGGCACAATGTTTTCACGATGGTACAAGGCATACCACCCTAAATTAAATGTGAACCTCGTTTCACTGTTATTATGAAATAAGAGCCTTATTTGAGATTTTCAAAATTGACTATTAATTATTACTTTTCTTAGTCTTAATAATTTATTTTCGAAAACCACAAACATAATCAATCGGTAGTACAAACAAAATCAATCGATAGCACAAACAAAATCAACCGATAATACACCAAAAATGTCGCTTTCAGCCGGAGCGTAATTTGCTATGGAGCAGCGGGCATCTGCCCATCCCAAACCTCGGTTTGCAACCCTCCCCCCCCCCCAGAATACAGTTTGCCCCCTCCCCCCAGTGAGTGCAATATTGCACCTCGCACCCCCAGGGGGTGCGAGTTGCATCCTCCCTCATATGTTAGATAATTCATGTTTCTTTTGAGCTGTTTACGTTGCTTTTTATTGTTATTTCGAAACTGTCTTTTTTGCTTGAGAAACATTCGAGGGGCTGCCCACTCTCCCCTACCTATAAATAAAAGTTCAAATAGGGACTGAATCCTTCTAATAGACAGTGATAAATTTCACAAGAAACACTAGATATTTCGGTCACATTTGCAGTGACCATCATCAGTAGTAATATTTATCATTGTCTATTAAAAGGATGTTATCCCTGTTTGAACTTTTATTTATCGTAATGGAAAGGCAGTGTGATCTTCGAAATTATCTACTCCACCACCTGGTCAGAGCGCCGTTTGTTCTACCACGCATAGCAAGCCTTCAGCTTATATGTTGTGCCTCACCAGATGTACACGATTTTAGTAGCGAGTGACCCCTCACAAAAAAATGAATATCCAGTCAGCACTGAACAAAATATCAAGAACCGTCAGTTTTATCAAAAACGCGTGAAATAAACATAATTTAAAGAGCAGGGGGTTTAGGTTGCAGCATTCTCCCTCTTATGTAAACTAAGTGATGGTTCTTTTGAACTTTAAAGTCGCTGTTTGGTTTCGTTTCTAAACTTTTTATTTTAACCTGACAAAGAATGGAGTGACTGCTCAGTCCTCTGCCACCTAGAAGCGTCATTGTTTTCGGTCAAAAGTGGCGAGCTTTAACGACCTTCGATTGCCCCATGGGCTGTACACAGTTTGAAAGTTATCCATCCCTCGCAAAGATAGGAATGCCCAGTAAGCACTAAATGAAAGGTCAAGAACCGATAGTTTTGCCAGATACGTATAAAGCAAAGGTAATTTGTCAGAACAAATTCAATGCTGAATGTGTTATTTTCCGCTAATTTTCCTCACAATTTGAATATTATTGTTTCAGAGCAAACCACAAAATTTAATAAAAATGTCAATGTTGCAATTTCTTTTTTCCTCTCAAGGACTGCCCCTTCTCATGTTTGTTAATTGAAAAAAAATATATTGTGATTAACAAAAATATGCAATAACTAGTGCACCACATAGAATGATGAATAATATAGATTTAAATAATATAATTATAAAATAAATATTTTGGAGAGAATGATGGATGAATCATTGTTTTAGTCTCTTTTAAGTATTGCTCATGATTCAATTGTAGTTACCCATAAGGTATTATGTGATGCTATTTTCTTAACTGGTGTTCAAATAAACAAAATATATTAATTAAACTTTCTTTTTTTTTAGTATATATGCGCTGTTATTTGCCAACTTTCTCTACTATCTGGTACCTGTGTTAAATTAGTCAATAAAAAAATAAATAAAACGTGATGTAGATAATTTCGGAGACCACACTGCCTTTCCATGACGATAAATAAAAGTTCAAATAGGGATAAAATCCTTTTAATAGACAGTGAAATAGAAATTCACAAAAATACCAGGTATTTTTGTGGTATTTTTTGTGAATTTCTATTTCACTGTCTATTAAAAGGATTTTATCCCTATTTGAACTTTTATTTATAAAACGTGATAAAAAGAATAAAATACAAAAATAATAAAAAATGAATGAAAATATAGTCAATAACAAAATAAGTTGCAAAAACTAAAAATAAATAAACAAAAAGGACTATTTTTTAGTAAATATGTGCTTTTATTTACAAAATTCCTCTACTATCTGGTACCTGTGTTAAATTAGTCAATTAAAAATAAATAAATAAAAGTAAAAAAAAAAACAATAAAAAATAAAAAATAAATAAAATAGACAAATAATAAATAAATAATAAAAAAATTAAAAATAATTTTTTTTTTTAGTAAATATGTGCTTTTATTTACAAAAATTCTCTACTGTCTGGTACCTGTGTTAAATTTGTCAATAGAAAATAAAATAAAAAAATAATAAATAAATAAATAAAAGGAAATATAGTAAAATAAAAAAAAGAATAAAAACTTACTCACTCTAGCGGAAAATACTTTTATAGAGGTCATACCCTGAATCAAAATTTTGATTCCGTAAGGAGGGGACCAAGAGCTCAGAAAACACTCAAAACACGAATTAATGGGAAGTATTTTTAAAACCATAAACTTTTAAATTTTTGAAGGGGAGGGGGTCCAAAGACACTCTCCCTACGTACGTATCGTGTAATAACAATATATAATATAGCATATAGCAACAAATAAATATAGCAATAAATTAATAAACAATGCAAGAATAAAGTATAGGGACTTTCTCAAATAAACAAATGGCGGACAGAGTAATATACAACTACGCCTTAGAAATGAAAATAAACAAAAGGCTACTGCCACTTAAAAAATTGCATTGTTTATTATTTCCTATCTAATCTATCTAGTGACCCTATCTAATATGCTTATTTACCAACAACTTCAGAATTTCAGAGTTTCAAACAGTTCGTGGCAACGAACTGTAAGTAAGGAGCGACCCGGCTCAATGGTAACCGAGACTCTAAAAAACAGTATTTTGATACAAATAGATGCATCAAAAGAACTAGATTTTAATGCTGATTTCATATATATAAGTTTCATCAAGTTTAGTCCTACCCATCAAAAGTTACGCGCCTGAGAAAATTTGGCTGATCTTCAAAAAAGGGGGAAAGACCCCCTAAAAAGCTATAGAACCTTAATGAGAATCACACCATCATATTCAGCGTATCAGAGAACCCTACTGTAGAGGTTTCAAGCTCTTATCTACAAAAATGTGGAATTTTGTATTTTTTGCCAGAAGAAAGATCACGGGTGCGTGTTTATTTGTTTCTTTTTTGTTTTTTTTTCCTTTTTCCCAGGCGTGATCGTATCGACCCAGTGGTCCTAGAATATCGTGGAAGGTCTCATTGGAATGGAAACTAAAATTCTAGTGCCCTTTTTAAGTGACCAAAAAAAAAATGGAGGGCAACTAGGCCCCCTCCCACGCTCATTTTTTCCCAAAGTCACCCTATCAAAATTTTGAGATAGCCATTTTGTTCAGCATGTTCGAAAATATTATAAGTATGTCTTTTAGGATGACTTAATACCCCGAAGTTCCCGGGGGAGGGCTGAAAGTTATGAACTTTACCCAATATTAACATATAGTATTGGTTATTGGGAAGTATACAGACGTTTTCAGGGGAGGTTTTTCAGGTAGTGGGGGGGGGTTGGTCTGGGGTTATGTGGGAGGATCTTTCCATGAAGGAAGTTTTCATGGGGGAAGGGACATTGCTATGAAGGGGACGCCGGACTTCCCAGCATTATTTAAAAAAAGATCAGAAATTAAATATAAAAAAAACAAGTTTTTTCAGCTGCAACAGCAGCAACATCAAAACTTTAAACGAACAGAAAATATTACATATATGATTGGGTTCACCCCCTAGTCAATACCTCGCTCTTTAAGCCAAAGATTTTTTAGTACTTTCATAAGAGCTATTTATTCTAATTAACGGCCTTTTTGATTAAGCGGTCATTTTTAAAGAATTGGAACAAAATTCGAACTTTAGCTTAAAGAGCAAGGTATTGACTAGGGGGCGAACCCCCTAATATACGTATTAAAAATATATGAATATAGAAGTTCGTTACGTAAGTTAATTCGTAAGTTACGTATATTTATTACTAATAAAAACGTTCGTAAATAAAATTAAACAAGTTTCGATAAAGCCATTTAACCAAATAAAAGTAAATTAATATGCAAATTTCGTTTTAATTATTCATGTACGGTGTGCCAAGATCAAAACCTGCATTTATTCGAAAAGGTTCAAAAATTAAATAAAAAAAACAAGTTTTTTTAACTGAAAGTAAGGAACGACGTTAAAACTTAAAACGAACAGAAATTATTCCTTACATGAAAGGGGCTGTCCCCTCCTTAACGCCTCGCTCTTTACGCTAAAGTTTGACTTTCTCACAACTCTATCAAACAGTTCGTGGTAACGAACTGTAAGTAAGGAGCGACCCGGCTCAATGGTAACCGAAACTCTAGAAACGGTATTGTGATACAAATAGATACATCAAAAGAATCAGATTTTAATGCTGATTTCAAATATATAAGTTTCGTCAAGTTTAATTCTACCCATCAAAAGTTAGGCGCCTGAGAAAATTTGGCTGATTTTCGAAAAAGAGGGGGAAAGACCCCCTAAAAGTTATAGAACTTTAATGAAAATCACACCATCCTATTCCGCGTATCAGAGAACCTTTCTGTAGAGGTTTCAAGCTCATATCTACAAAAATGTGGAATTTTGCATTTTTTGCCAGAAGAAAGATCACGGGTGTGTTTATTTGCTTGTTTTTTTTCCAGGGGTGATCGTATCGACCCAGTGGTCCTAGAATATCGTGGGAGGGCTCATTGGAAAGGAAATTCAAAGTTCTAGTGCCCTTTTTAAGTGACCAAAAAAATGGAGGGCAACTAGGCCCCCTCCCACGCTCATTTTTTCCCCAATGTCACCTGATCAAAATTTTGAGATAGCCATTTTGTTCAGCATGTTCGAAAATATTATAAGTATGTCTTTTAGGATGACTTAATCCCCCAAAGTTCCCGGGGAAGGACTGAAAGCTATGAGCTTTACCCAATGTTAACATGTAGTATTGGTTATTTGGAAGTATACAGACGTTTCAGGGGAGATTTTTCCTGGTAGTGGGGGGGGGGCTGGGTCGGGGGTTTTGTGGGAGGATCTTTCCATGAAGGAAGTTTTCATGGGGGGAGGGACATTGCTATGAAGGGGACGCCGGACTTCCCAGCATTATTTAAAAAAAGATCAGAAATTAAATATAAAAAAAACAAGTTTTTCAACTGCAACAGCAGCAACATCAAAACTTTGAACGAACAGAAAATATTACATATATTTTAACTTTCTCACAATTCTATTTTTTTTTTAAACAATGAAAAAATTTAGCGTAAAGAGCGAGGCTCTGAGGAGGAGACAGCCCCTTTCATATACAGAATAATTTCTGTTCGTTTTAAGTTTTAATGTCGCTCCTTACTTTCAGTTAAAAAAAAACTTGTTTTTTTTTATTTAATCAAGTTTAGAGCCGAAGTTCAAACCACCGACGGCCAACGCAGCCATGCAAAGGAGCCTAGGGCCAACACAGCCGCTCAGTGCCGTGTCTTTTTCTTGGCTATGCTTACCTTAAAGTAACAAGGACAGTGAAAATGAAGTTTGATTTTTGGCATCGGTTAAGTGAAAACATGTATATTTTAAAAATTTGGAAAATTTTCAAATAAATAATCTGATGGCTATAATCATTTTGTAATTTTCATTTATTAAAATTAAGTAGAAGGCACAGTTGGCAGTAAGTATAAGAAAACTGAATTCAAAATTTTTTCCTTTTCCCCATATCTTCATCACCATTACTTGAAAATAAAAGTAAGTAGATCAAATTTAATTAATTCTAGAACACGAAAAAATAGAAGCAATGAATTGGGACGAGGTAATTAATAATATTGCAGAGGCTAAATTAAGAAAAGTTAGATTTAGCTAAATGGCTTTTGTCTTAATAAATGGCAATTTTGTTAATAAATGAAATATTTTTTTTTTAATTTGATCTGAAAATTTTTAGGAGCCAGAGGGGGGGGGGGTTCTAATCAAGATTTTGTCCAAGCCACAAGAGAGCCCAGGGCCGCCACTGGTGCTAAATAAAAAAAATCACATGGGGGAAAAATGAATAATAATTAAGGTAAAAACATATAAGAAACAAAAAGTTTAAGAAGCAGTAGCTTTCTTTTAAAGGTCTAATTGTTTTTGAAAATCAAAGGTTTCTAATATTGGAATTTGTACTGATAAAAAGCTTTGCCAAATTTAATTAATTGGTTTTGCTTATTCATTTTTAGGGATTTATTAGATCATTTTTAGGGAAAATTAGAAAATTTTCTAAATTTTCTAAGGATCTTAGTAAAACCCGAGGATTTGCTGACTCTAAAACACCATGGTACACCAGATGGCGTGTGCCAAACGTGGCGAAACTGGGCGGCACACATGGCGTTCTAAGATGTTTACCATGTGGCGGGAAGTTAGCAACCCCGCTCCCTACAAAGCCAAGCTTTTCAGATATGAATGGACTTAAGATGGGTTCAAGAGGCTAAAAAAATTGTTTTTATTTTGATTTACTTGTACTTTAAGGCTCCCCATACCCCAAGCAAAGGCCTTTACCATAGTCAAACTTGAAGCCAGTTTTCTGGAGTTTCCAGGTTAGTATCAATATATATCAGTACATCAAATTTATTGTTTTTATAGAGTCCTGGTGACTTTTAGGGAGAAGAGGTCTCAGACACTAGTAGCACCTAAAATGTGATTCTATTCACCCCTTTATTTCTGAAAAATGTGCGCAATAATTTAAGGTACACTGAATTTCCAATTATCTAGAATTATCTAGAATTATCTAGAAGTTGAACGAATTGAATCTAGAATTGAACGTGGTTCAATCAGCTGAAACAAATTATCATACTTCGGATTTAAAATAAAGTAACTCTGACATTGGCATGACATGTGGAAGTTCAAAAGGAAAGCTAAGAACCTTGTCTTTGTTGAGAAATTCTGCTCGAAATTCTTGTTTCCGGGAAAAGGAAGAAAAACTATCATAACCTATGCAGAAAACAAGGGTATGGAGACCTAAACCAAAAATTTAGTTCATTGGTTCCCAAACTTATTTAGACAACCTACCCCTTCTGACCCACAAAATATGTTAGTTACCCATCCTCAGTTACCGGTACTAAGTAAACTAATATAAATACAATTGCCAGTCCTAGAGTTACAAGGTTGGTTTATTTTTTTGTTGGCTTGCCACGTACCCCCTAAAAATTGTCGTTTACCCCCAAGGGGTACGCGTACTACAGTTTGAGAACCACTGATCTAGATGAAACTCACTCTAATTGTAAGCCAAATATAGATAATGATTTTGATAAGGCTTGAATATAAGAGGAATGGACTCCTAACTCCAAAGGTATTTAGTCCTGAAGGGGGAGTTAACACTTAGTATCAGTATTTTCAAAAGTTCAGTGGCAAAAAGTGGGCTTTAATCTCATTGATATTTGCATGTGACACATTTTTGTAAAACCTATTTGGTTCCTTGTGAAATTTTCAACCAGCAAAAGAACAAAATTTAATTCTACCTGATTGGTTTTACTCTGTGGAATTTCAAGCCAATAAAAGCACGAATGTTTTTTTTGAATCACAAGACATATACAAATACACTCTCTGTTTATGTTGGTTTTGGTTTTAGGTCTAACGTTTTAACCTCTGAATGGTCTTAGCTTTGATGTTACAGTCAACTTTGAATTGATAAAACTTGCTGTTTTCTATATAATTTCTGTTTTAAAGTTTATTTTTTAATGTCTGTTTAATTTCTGGTTTTAATGCTATGTTCAGGTAATTACACATACCAACGAAGGGGTTGCTAAAGTGATAATCGTACTCTTGAAAAAAGTCCACACCTTAGACCTTTTTAGAGGAGGGTGTCTAAAATGCCCCAAAAGACTTTTTACATCATAATTATTAATTTTACAAAGAGGAGGGAATCAGATAAATATTGCTCCTGGGGGCACTCAATCTCTTCAACCACCGTGCAGGCAAAAAGATGAATGTGATAATGTATTTTGGACTCAAGAAGTTGAAGTTTTTTTATTTACTTCCGTAAAAAAGGAGCAAAAAAATTGGTTTTAATATATGATGTTAAGAGTATAAGTTAACAAAACTTTTCCCAATTTAGTGAACTATCTTACTTTTATGCAAGAATGGAAAAAAAATGCTGCAAGGCCAACTGGTGCAAGGCCAACTGGTATTTACTTCCAGTCTCTTCAACACCAGGATTAGCTTTTCAAGTATTTTCTGTCCATAAGATACAAATGAAAAACCATGATCACGCTTTAATAATAGACATTGCACATCAAGCTATGTCTGTTTTCTTGAAGGCTTACCTTTCTTCCCTATAGATCTATCAAAATTTTAGACTCAGGTCATTTTAAGTTCCTATTATGCTGGCAAGACTTACCAGCTTTACCCTTAGCTCCCAGATATTATGTTTTACTGGAAATCGAACCGATTTTGCCGCTTCTGGACGATTTTTACTAGCCTTAATGAGGATAAACGCAAATTCACATGCGCTGAAATATTTCAAGGTATGCGAGAACACACGCTCAAGAGTCAAATGAATAGCTAAGAGTTAGTTCAGACGTTTGGGGAAAACGCATGGAATTTCCTATAAGGAGAATAGGGAGAATGCTCATACGAATCCGAACTGCAAATATTGGCAAAACATTCAAACATCAGAAGTCATGACTGAAGATGCTTTTTTAGCTTGTAGAGATTTCTTGCAGTCTGAACTTGAAGCATCATACAAAAGTTGATAATTCTGTACAAGTGCAATCAAATTGGGTGTTTTATGGTGCCCGACAATCGACTTGTTTTTCAAATTTCAAAACTACCGCCACAAATTCCCAATCACTTCAGCCCTCCGTACGGAAAAGCTAGAAAAAAATCCAAACCATACTCCGAATGGGAATTACGAAACATCCTATTGAAATTCCCATAGAGAGAATGGGAATTCCCAAACGTCTGAACTAACTCTAACTATTTAATATATTACACACAATACTCTTCCATTTGCTTCCTCGTGCTTATGTTCAGCAATTTTTTTTGAAAATCGTTGCACGTGGGAACTAAGGGCTATTGAGACTTTGTCTATCAAAAAGCTTGCAAAGAGGATTTTCCATGTCAACCTTTTCCCCAATTCACTTCAACGACATCTTCAATAATCACACGCATTAGAAACTTAATTAATTGCAGAGAAATAATAAAACCAGAGATGACGAAGAAATTGTTAAGTACCATAACAGGCGAGGGGTGGCTCTCTCTGAAATCATGTAGGCCTACACCGTGGCGGAAGTGTGCCAAGCGTTTTAGAGACTCTGCCAAGCTCGATGGAACTGTGTGGTACATACGGCGTTCCGAGATGTACACAAAGTGGCGGGGAGTCAGCACCCCTCGATTATCGACTGTTATATTTAAAGTGATGTGGACTTTCAAAGAGATGCCACAGCAACAGATGTTGCAGAACGTGAGAGAGATAATACAAGTTACCTAGAGTCACCTTCACTACACCCAGAATCACCTTATCCCGGAGGCACAGAACCACTAACTAGTACTAGTCTACCTGTATTGCTTTGCTGAGGTTAGTGGTGGATCCAGGGATTTTTTAGGGGGGGAAGGGGCGCAAAGTAGGTTGATCCGTTAAACTTGCGTTAGGAGCAAGTTTAATTAACGCAAACATGCGTTAATCCAGTAATTCGTTAATTCGTGGGCACTCTACCCCCTCTTATGAATGAAAATAATCAATGGATTATTAATTAATTAATAATGAAAAATAATTAAATAATGATAATTATTAAAATAATAATTAAAATAATTAATAATAATTAAATAATGTAAATAATAAATTAAAAGAAAAATTAATAATTAATTAATAAATTGAAAATAACTTTATAATAAGTAAAAATTTTGGCCACTAATCAAGATTTTTCCCCCGAGCGCAAGAGCCTGAACCGCAACTGCTCCCAAGAGAAGAGACATAACATAAGATTACTCATAGTATGTCCACAATTCAAAAATAATGAAGCTTGACAGGTGTTTGGAACTTGCTCCAAAATTCCTCGGGTATTGTTGTCATAACTTCGATTTGGATCTCTAGGCCCAAGCGAATTTCCTGGTTTTTGTTTTAGATTGAATAAAAAAAGCAAATTTTGTTCAGAGAAATATAAAACAGCCACATTAAAACTTAAAAAAACGAACATTATTCTATATTTTACCGAGCCACCCCTCCTCAAACCCTCGCTCTTTACGCTGAAGTTTTTTTGGGCTTTACTGAATGCATTTATGAGTTCAACAAATGTAGTTAATGGGTAAATGCAAGTGTTTATTTACCGATTACCTTTTGTAAAATTTGAACTAAAAATTTTATTCATTAAGGCAAATACGCATCAATAAGGTCTGCTGTTCTTGAAGCTTTTGTATAATAATAATAATAATAATAATAATAATAATAATAATAATAATAATAATAATAATAATAATAATAATAATAATAATAATAATAATAATAATAATAATAATAATAATAATAAATCATCTGATCCCATTCCAGTCGTGCTTCTTTTTGATCAGTCGTTTTTAAAACATTAGGGGTAGAAAAAAAGTTAAATCTTATCGCGTAGAGCGCATGCTTGAGGGTGAAGTATAGGAGAGGGGAGGTTTGTCCTCCAATTCCTTTTGATTCCTAAAATTGGCAGTAGATACTTCTGTTTCCAATTGAATTAGCCCCCTCCAAAGTTTCAATGACCATCCCTCCACATAAAGTGGCCGGTAAAAAAAGAAAAGAAAATAAAGAAAAAAGAATACATTGAAGGCATGTCGCTCTTTACTTAACCAGTGCTAAAGCTCTGCCTATGATAATGCTAAAACAAACCCTCTAAAATAGTGTCAATTTTCCACATATAAAAACACTTTGCCCCATATAAATACTTCAAAGACAGTCAATTTAGAATAATTATCTTAAAATGACATTTATCTTCATCAGTTTTGTTGATGAAGATGAATGAAATCATCTGTTGGCAGTATTCGGAGCAATATATTTAGTTTTCAGTGAAGCACAAAGATGTGGTTTTGTTGTGTCGTGGTTTCCACTCGTTTTCGGGTGGAAGTCTACCTGGATATAGTTTAAAATAAAGTAAAGACCAAACAGGTTTTTTTTTTATTGTGAATGCGTTTATGAATCAATGCCCCCCCCCCCCCAAATTCTTGTCTCACTCGTAAAACGTAACAAAAATGCAGATAAACAAATTTTTTATATGTTTTTTTTTTTGGTAGTAGCCCTCCCTCTCCCCAGCCGAAAAAATACCCCCCAAACAAAGTCCAGGATACATCCTTGATACGAGTCAAATATAACGGTCTTCACATTGTATGACCTTGTTTCCAAACCTCCAATCAAAGCAACTAGGTATTATAATGAGGCGAATGATAATGTCCCAGATCCCTTATTAGAAGACATTCTCACTTCAGAATAAAGGGGCTTTTCGAAAAAGCACAAGATATATATATATCGGGTTTTCTTCTATTGCAAATTTAGAACTGATATATCATAGGCAGCGCAATAGCGCTGCCTAAGTAAAGAACGATGTTGGCACAATGTATTTTTTTTTTTCTTGTTCTTAGACCAGGGCACTTCGTATCGAAGGAGTTGTCGTATAAACTTCGAAAAGGGCTCATTCGATTGGAAACTGGAGTGGATTGTGCCCTTTTAATAGTCGAAAGTGATTGGAAGGCAACTAACACCCCTTCCACGCCCACCATTTCCCTAAATACATCCAATCAAAATTTTGAGTTAGCCATTTTGTTCAGCGTAGTTGATTTCCAGGTAGAAATTATGTTTTTGAGGAGGATACTCCCCCACAGCCCTCAGGGCAAAGATTGTAAGTTATGCCCTGGGGGCATATAAGGTTTTATAGAAAGCTTTGTCGTAGAAACTTCAAAAAGGAATCATTCGATTGGAAATTGAAACGGCTAGTGCCCTTTTTAGTAGTCGAAAGTGATTGGATGGCAAGTAGCCCCCCTCTCACGCTCACCATTTCCTCAAACACATCCAATAAAAATTTTGAGATAGCCATTTGTTCAAAGTAGTTGAAAGGTCCGGAGTCTTTTTGGGGATCACAACCCCCTCACAGCCCTCAGCTCAAGGGTTGTAAGTTATGCCCTGGGGCATATTTGGTTCTTATAGAAAGCTTTGTCGTAGAAACTTCAAAAAGGGCTCATTTGATTGGAAATTGAAAGGGCTAGTGCCCTTTGTAATAGTCGAAAGTGATTGGATGGCAAGTAGCCCCCCTCTCACGCTCACCATTTCCCCAAACACATCCAATAAAAATTTTGAGATAGTCATTTGTTCAAAGTAGTTGAAAGGTCCGGAAACTATGTCTTTGAGGATCACAACCCCCTCACAGCCCTCAGCTCAAGGGTTGTAAGTTATGCCCTGAGTCATATATGGTTCTTATAGAAAGCGTTGTCGTAGAAACTTCAAAAAGGGCTCATTTGATTGGAAATTGAAAGGGCAAGTGCCCTTTGTAATAGTCGGAAGTGACTAGAGGGCAACTAACCCCCCTCTCACACCCACCATTTCCCCAAACACATCCAATCAAAATTTTGAGATAGCAATTTTCTTCAACGTAGCTGAAAGTTCTGGAAATTAGTTCTTTGAGGATGAACCACCCCCCCCCCAGCCCTCAGGGCAAGGGTTGTAAGTTATGCCCTGGGGGAATATAAGATTTTTATTGAAAGCGTTTTCGTAGAAACTTCAAAAGGGCTCATTCGATTGGAAATTGAAAGGGCTAGTGCCTTTTTTAATAGTTGAAAGTGATTGGAGAGTAACTAACACCCCTCTCACGCCCACCATTTCCCCAAACACATCCAATCAAATGTTTGAGATAGCCATTTTGTTTAACGTAGTTGAAAGTTCTAGAAGTTAGGTCTTTGATGATGACAACCCCCCTCACAGCCCTCAGGGCAAGGGTTGTAATTTATGCCCTGGGGGCATATAAGGTGTTTATAGAAAGCGTTGTCATAGAAACTCAAAAAGGGCGCATTCGATGGGAAATTGAAAGGGCTAGTGTCCTTTTTAATAGTTAAAAGTGATTAGAAGGCTTGACATTTTTATAGTTAAGACCGATGTGGGTACAATGTATTATTTTTTTTCTTTTTTCTTTTTTTTGTTTAGACCAGGGCACTTCGTATCGAAGGAGTTGTCTTAGGAACTTCGAAAAGGGCTCATTCGATTGAAAATAGAAAGGGCTAATGCCCTTTTTAATAGTCGAAAGTGATTGGAGGGTAACTAGTTGCCCTCCTACGCCCGCCCTCCCATTTGCCCATTATGTTTAAAAAATAATGTTGCCTTAAGATTAAATCAAGATGTACTGTGTTAATGCTAATTCCCAATAAGGCATCTCAGCAGTATCCCAAGAACGAATGAGGGTATTATGTTCAAACTTTCGGGACTTCTGCTCTTAAAATTTAACCAAATCAAAATAGCGTGTGTCCAAGATATCATAGAAAGTAAACAGATTTTGATAATGGTAGAGGGTAATAATCTTACCTAAGCTATGGATGTCAGGTCTTAATTTTTCCTACAAACAATAATTTCGACAGGACCTGTGTAGGATGATGACAGGCACAGGTCCTGTCGAAATTATCGTTTGAAGGAAAAATCAAGACCTGACATCCATAGCTTAGGTAAGCTTATTACCATCTACCATTATCATGTATTCAAAATTTTCACTCTTAGGCTAATAATTGAGAAGTGCCTGAGTTTTCAAACACCTTTGGTCCTCAGTTTTATATATTACGAGCAAGCGTTCGATTCTGTTGATAGAAGAGCTTTAGTAAAGGTTTTATTCTTGTAGGGTATACCATACAAATACATTAAAGTGATTAGTGCTATGTACGAAAATAACACTGCTGCGGTTAAGGTAGGAAGTGAGGTTAGCAGCTGGTTTTATAATAAATCAGGAGTTAAGCAGGGTTGTGTTCTATCCCCCTTTAAATGGATTATTTTGATGGACTTTGTTTTAAGGAGCACAGGAAAGGCAATGGGAGACCACAGAATCAAATGGGGAGGTAAAAGTCTCCTGGACTTAAATTATGCTGATGATTTAAGCATCCTAGATGAAAGTGTGAGCAAAATGAATGAAGTTTTAGAGGTTTTGCGAGTTCAGGGTGCTAGAATTCGTTTGAAAATTAATGTTAGGAAGACTAAGTCTCTAAGGCTATTTAATAAGTGAAGATTAAAAGGTGACGTTGGGTAATGAAAAAATTGATCAGGTGGGCAGCTTCATTTACCTTGGTTGTATTATTAGTAAAGATGGTAGGAGCAGTGAAGATGTTAAAAGTAGAATAGCCAAGGCTCAGGTTGTTTTTTCATAGTTAAAAAAAGTTTGGAAGAACAGGAAGATAAGTCTAAAAACCAAGATTAGAATACTAGAAGCTACAGTGATGACAGTGGTCAAATATGGTTCTGAAGCATGGACGTTCCGAAAAGCGGATGAAGATTTGCTAGATGTTTTCCAGAGAAATTGCTTAAGGATTTTTCTGGGTACCCGGCTGACGGACTATATTTCAAACAATAGGCTATATAAAAAATGTGGCTCAATACTGCTCTCTAGGGCTATAATGAAAGAAAGGTTGAGGTGGCTAGGGCACGTTTTGCGGATGAAGGATGACAGATTGCCGAAGATTGTTCTTTTCGGCCAACCGTCTAGGGCTAAAAGGAAAGCAGGTCGTCCCCGTCTGGGCTGGGAGGACATCATAAAGAAAGATTTAAAGGAAATGGGAACTACGTTGGTGGGTGTTAAAAGGGAGGCTTTGAATAGATTGGGGTGGAGGAGGAGCGTGCGCAGCTGTGTTGGCCTCAGGTGGCTTGGTGCTGCGGTGAGTTGTTAGTAGTATTAGTAGTATTATCATGTATAAGAGTCAGGTTGGCCTCAGAGAATATATAAACAGATTTTTTTTACGAATGGTATCAAGTTTTCTATTTCAGGTCAACTAGAGGAGGTATGAAACTAAATTAAACACTACTTTTTGTCTCCAGATTTTTAAAAGGGAGTATGCTGTTAAAAATTGCTGAAGATTTTTCTCCGGCATACAAATAGCAGGCCAAACCATAAAGTCTTAAAAGAAGAAAGATTTAAAGAATTATTTTCTTTTTCCCTGAAAAGACTATGTCAATATAAAACAAACATAAATTAATTAAAAAACTTTTTCCACAAAATAAGTTTTTCAAAGAAAATTAAAGAACTCCATTAAACCAAAAATCAGCAAAAATAAAATCAAATAATCTACCAAGCGTGAAACTACCACAAATCAGCATCGATAAATAAATGAAACCCGAAACGGACAGAAATTACAATAAATAACCGAGTCAAACTCAAAACGAGCAGAAATTAACATGAGTAGGGCTCAAAACCCCTATGCCTTCCCAGGGTCAGAATATAATTTGCACTTTACTGAAAAAAATACAAATGAATGAGCATTGTCAGTTTAATATAAATATACTGATATTTAGTAATCAAAATGTTAATATTACTGTAAATGTAAAATGTAAATTAGAAGACATTATCACTTCAGAATAAAGAGGCTTTTCGAAAAAGCACAAGATATAGATATATCGGGTTTTCTTCCACTGCAAATTTAGAACTGGTATACATTTTAAAAGACAGAATTCTGAGTTCTTAACTAAACTATAAATACATCCAATAATAAGGTAAAAACTTCAACATAGCAAGGCTCCATGGCTCAGAACTTCACTGACTTTTGGAAAAAAATGTGGCTCTTTAAAGAAAATGAGAAAAAAAGGATGAGCCCGGCTGTTACGCGAAAGCGGTATCAAATGAAAAGCTGAACATTCGAAATATTACTTCATATCGAAAGCCCAAATAGAACGAACTACTTTTAAGGGTTTCTTCCCATTTCTAGAAATAATGTAAAAGTTGTTATGCGGATAATTCTTAATAAGTAACATAAAACACAAAACGTTTATATTTTATGTATAAGTTTATATATAATATAATATAAGTTTATATTATATATATATATATATATATATATATATATATATATATAATATATATATATATATATATATATATATATATATATATATATATATATATATATATATATATATATATATTATATATATATATTATATATATATATATATATATATATATATATATATATATATACATATATATATATATATATATATATATATATATATATATTATATATATATATATATATATAATATATATATATATATATATATATATATATATATATATATATATATATATATATATATATATATATATATATATATATATATATATATATATATATATATATATATACAAATAATTAATATACACATGTTATATATTTGTATACATCGTTTTCAAAATACCTTTTTTTAGAATGTCTATTACTATTCATTAGGGGTACTGTTTTAAAAAGTCTTTCCGGAGCACTCAATAACATTCTTGTAATTCCTCGAATTTCCTTATTAAAGATGGCATCACCTGATCCAAACGACTGTTCTCATATGATTTTTCAAATTTAATGATTCCAATAGTCTCTACGAAAGGTCAATTAGATAAATAAAAGACGCCTCGTTGTCTCCTGAAGATTCTCATTTTTTTTTTTCTCTCTCTGTGCTTTTCACAGGAAAAATGATGCTCCCTTTCTAACTTTGTTTCACGAAAACCATTGACCAAGTCAAAAACCATTCAAAGGAAAATCCCTGTAAGAACATGTGCAGTGACGGGGGTGGAGGGAGGAAGTGAGCTCGATACAGAATTTTAAACGTCATGAACTTTCCCATTTCCGTTGTGATTCAACGGTTTTTGGCTTTTTGACGAATTTGTCATTCTCTCCCAATAAAAGTTTATACGACCACTTTGTGCAAACGTAAATTGTATAGCTTCGAATATTTTTTTACTTTTCTTTGCTTTAATATTTTACCCACGGTGTATGAGTGGCCTCTAAAGCTAGCTTAAAACAGAATCTTCATAAATTTGTTTGAGTAGAAGGGTATACATCTAATATCTTTTTGATATTGGTATTGTGCAAAAATCCCCCTCCCCCCTCGACTTGGCAAAAATAGACATGTAACATATCGTTCGATTCGTTGTTCTTCAGGGAATATTTAGAGACTGGTCTAAAATTATAAAATAAATATTTCAAAATAAAACTAGACAAAGGAACATTTCAGACAGGATGCTATAGGATTTCCATTAATCAGGGCTATGAAGTTCATAGTCTTAATTATGTGAGCACACCTTACAAAAACTATAAACTAAGGGGAAGCCTACACTATTACGCAGGAACATCACAGTTTGAAATCGAAAAGTTTTAATGAATTAATACAAATTTATATTTAAATCGAGTCACATATAAAATTCAAAATTTCGATTACGATGATGTAAAATTTTCCATCAAGAAGAACTTAAAAACCCAGTGAAAATAATAGTATTTGTAGCCCGAAGGGACTTGATGGAGCAGGATTCCTCAGCCAGGGCTACCCGGAGTTACCAGGGCTACCTGGGAGCTCCAAGGCATAACTATTATGAAGTGTGAAAATGATGAAAGAGACAATTTTATTGTGAAGGGTTCCATGGAACATATACAGGAATTAATGGGCTCAAAGGGATTGAATGGATAAAAAGGAAAGCACTAATGTTGACAGTAGCCTACTTAAATATAGCACTTAGCACTTATAAAATATGATTTTTCTTTAGCCCTTAGAGAAAGAAGGATATGTTTAGCGAGGGAAAGGGCGATGGATGGTCCTTACTCATGCCCATGCCTCATCAGTGGCTTAATTTCGTCAAAATCCTGGGGGGAGAGCAAAGTTGGAGTGAATTTTCTAAAATCAAGTGATAATGACAGTGAAAACTGAAGAATGAACCATACAATACAATAAAAGCAAAGATATACTAAAGAAAACTGACCCGTTTCTCTGGATGCTTGAATTACACAGGCTTATCTTAGTTTTGACAAGATTTTTGAAGAAACTAAATTTTAGCTGGAGGAAGGGGGCAAACTGGGGTTTGAAGGAGGACGTCCCCCCCCTGCCCTATGGCAAATTAGGCCCCTGTGCCTCTTGAGTGGAGAAGTTTGCGAGGATCTGCTTCACTTTTTGTCCTTTGTCCCAAATCACTGGATTTAAAGGAAGGGTTTATTTTCAAATGGGGTAATTACCCCATTACCCCATTAATGGGGTAATGGAGTAGTGATCAAATGGTCATTTACTCATCAATGGGGTAAATGAGTGGTTTGTCTTAGCAATGGGATCAAATTATTTTGGGAACACTAAAAACAATAGAAAATTTATTAGACTGGAATGGCGCACAGACAAAATTTTTATAGGGAAAGGGAGGGGGGAATGCTTAAAATATTGCAGTATGCATAGAACTTGTTTTTTTCCTATTTTATTTCGTATGTGTTGTTGAAATTGTTGTTTTGAGTATTAAGAGTAATATTTTGTGTGTGGTGATGGCCCTGTGGATTTTTTTTAAAATAAATATCAATCTATTTGTCCGTCAATATAGGTTTTTTTTCTTGTCTCGTCTTTTTTTTAACGAACCACAAAAAAAAAAATACCCGAAAATATACAGAAAGATTAAGTTAGAACTGTAAAAAAAGGATCGGTAGCTATTTTCCCTATTTTTAGGGAATGCACGTGCAACCGTCTGACCAAGGGCACTTGCGAATGTATTCTAGTGTAGTTAGCCTAAGAACGTTTTCAAGAACTGTAAACTACGAGAATAGTCAGATTATCAAATATGGATACGAAAAACTTTGTATCTAGTTTCCATAATCTGTGGGAATACCATATGACCCCTTTGGCTAAGAGCACTAGGAAAAAAAACCTAGCATAGTTGGCGTAAGAACGTTTTTATAGGCAAAACTGATTTATGCCGAATGATTTATGACGAGAATGATTGTAGCTTAATTAAAAAAAAAACTCAAATGTTTTTGTTTTTATGGCCTTGAATGTGGGAGGGGGTTGCTTCCCTTTTTCTGCTTTGGGTACTTTCGAGTTAAAACAATATTTGTTTGCCATAAAATGAACTAGATTTAATCTATTTACATTACGTCTACCATTGCTTTTTGCTGTCTATAAAACCGAATGTGCGAATTCTGGAATAACAACACAACAGAATCACATTTCTGTTGTTTATTCAACAATAATCCAAGATCTTTAGTAACATAAAGTGAAGCAACTCCGGAGACGCCAGTCATATTGGCAGATGCTGGTAGCCCATCTCAGAGATAAAGTATTCCACCTGTTCTAGAAATAGGCAGAAATATCAAATTCTTATTCAACCATTAGGCTGTCTACCAGCAATATGTACGAAAAATGGGACTCAACCCCGCTTTCTAGGTCTATAATGAAAGAAAGGATTATATGGCTAGAACACCTTCTGCAGATGAACGATGACAGATTGCCATAGATGGTCCTGGTCGACCAACCATGCAGTGGTTCCAAACCAATTATGGACCATGCCTTACATAGGGGTTTCTAAAATCTTGATGCCCCCCTTTACTATTTAAATTTCATTATTTAAAATTTTGCGGATACTCATTGGACGGAAGCTTAATAGGCCGTGAACTTGGTATCTTTTTCGGGGTTGTCCCTCTAGGCATAATTTATGCTAATGAAAATATTGTCTGAATACAACATTTCTTGATACCGTGCTAAAATCCAGGACACATCGAAATATCAAAGCCGAAAAACCACATCGAAATATCAAAGCCGAAAAACCACATCGAAATATCAAAGCCGCTATTGATAAACAGGTTTCCACTGCATAGTGAGATATTGCTCACATCCGTGACAAAGATTTTTTGGGGTTCTTTAATTTTTGGGGTTTAGGAGGACTAAAAGGTAGCTAGGTTAGGTTACGTGTTTAACATATGCTATGCTTTACCCCCACCCCCACCCCCAATGTGAAAATATATAGCCCGAATTTGTTCATAAACTATTATGTTTTCATCCTATTTTGTTTTAATTCATTAGCATTAACCAAACTTCACTTCTCGCATGTGTCCTGGATTTTAGAACAGTACCCACCTCTTATACAATATATAATATTATTGCAAAGCTATCATGTATCTTTTTTGCTCTTTAAATGCAGTTTGATTTGATTTTATCCACATAAAAAACCCTCAATTTTTCAAAATTAGGTAGTCATCCGAAGGGTGTCAGCCGAAAGTAGACAGCCCAAGGGTGCACGTCCTGCCCATAACCCACCGTAGCATTGCCATGTCCCACGGGTGGGGCCTGCACCCCAAGTTGGGATTCATAAGATATAGGGCCTAACACAAAGCAAGTCGTCACCAAACTCGGTGGGAGGATGTCGTAAGGAAAGACTTAAGGGTTATAGTAACTTATTGGTAGGGTGTAAAATGGGAGGCTTTGAATAGATGGGAATGGACGAGGAACATGCGTAGCTTTTACGAACTCAGGTGGCTTGGTGCTGTAGTGCGTTGTTAGTAGTAGTATTATTATTTCGCTGTCTAAAGTAGTAACATTTTAGGATCATTTTTTATACATTTTATAGCTTTATTATTTATTAATTTTATTATTTTATTTTTTTATTATTTTATTTATTTTAATTTCCACGCTGTTTTTTTCTCCTTTTTTGTATTTCCTAAAGAAATCCTCTGTCAGATACTATAATTTAGTATAACTATAAACAGATACTATAATTTAATAACTATGACTCCTGTGTGGAGGCTGAGATATGTCCTATATTTATGGCTTTTTACTTATAATCTACTAACTACTACTACTAACAACTCATCGCAGCACCAAGCCGCCTGAGGCCAACACAGCTACGCACGCTCCTCCTCCACCCCAATCTATTCAAAGCCTCCCTTTTTACACCCGCCCACGAAGTTCCCATTTCCTTTAAATCTTTCTTTATGACGTCCTCCCAACCCAGACGGGGACGACCTGCTTTCCGTTTAGCCCTAGATGGTTGGCCGAAAAGAACAATCTTCGGCAATCTGTCATCCTTCATCCGAACAACATGCCCTAACCACCTCAACCTTTCTTTCATTATAGACCTAGAAAGCGGTATTGAACCACATTTTTCGTATAGCCTATTGTTTGAAATACGGTCAGTCAGCCGGGTACCCAGAACAATCCTTAAGCAATTTCTCTGGAAAACATCTAGCAAATCTTCATCCGCTTTTCGGAGCGTCCATGCTTCAGAGCCATATTTGACCACTGTCATCACTGTAGCTTCTAAGATTCTAATCTTGGTTTGCAGACTTATCTTCCTATTCTTCCAGACTTTTTTTAACTGTGAAAAAACACCCTGAGCCTTGGCTATTCTATTTTTAACATCTTCACTGCTCCCACCATCTTTACTAATAATACTACCAAGGTAAGTGAAACTGCCCACCTGATCAATCTTTTCATTACCCAACGTCACCTTTTCATCTTCACTTATTCCTAGCCTTAGTGACTTGGTCTTCCTAACATTAATTTTCAAACCAATACTAGCACCCTGAACTCGCTAAACCTCTAAAACTTCATTCATTTTGCTCACACTTTCATCTAGGATGCTTAAATCATCAGCATAATCCAAGTCCAGGAGACTTTTTCCTCCCCATTTGATTCCGTGGTCTCCCATTGCCTTTCCTGTGCTCCTTAAAACAAAGTCCATCAAAATAATCCATATAAAGGGGGATAGAACACAACCCTGCTTAACTCCTGATTTAATACAAAACCAGCTGCTAACCTCATTTCCTACCTTAACCGCAGCAGTGTTATTCTCGTACATAGCACTAATCACTTTAATGTATTTGTCTGGTATACCATACAAGGATAAAACCTTTACTAAAGCTCCTCTATCAACAGAATCGAACGCTTGCTCATAATCTATAAAACTGAGGACCAAAGGTGTTTGAAAACTTAGGCACTTCTCAATTATTAACCTAAGAGTGAAAATTTGGTCAACACATCCTCTACCTTTTCTAAAACCGCACTGCTCTTCTCTTAAAACTTTGTCTACGGCATCTCTCAGTCTAAAAAGTATCATATTACTAAGCAATTTGCTACCTACAGAGACCAGACTAATGCCTCGATAATTACCACACTCACTTTTATCACCTTTCTTATAAAGTGGCTTAATTAAGGTTTTCCTAAAATCATTAGGTACTTCCCCTTTTTCAAAAATCATATTCATAATCTCCAATAACTTATTTCTAACCTCAGAGCCACCATATTTAAGAAACTCATTTACTACCCTATCAGCACCTGGAGCCTTATTATTCTTTAATCCTTTTAGTACTGTTTCTAATTCCTCCTCACAAAACAAATCTTCCTTCACATCCAAGGTATCACAAACTTTTTCATTTTCCTCTATATTTTTTTCCTGCAACTCTATCACGGTTAAGCAAATTCTCAAAATGTTCGGCCCATCTCGCTTTAGCTTTTGTCTTATCGCTAATTGCCACCCCATTCCTATCTTTAACTGGGACAAGTCCGGATTGACTACTACCTCTCAATTTGTTAACGTGCCAGTACAATATTTTACTATTATGCCGTCTAGCTGCATCTTCTAAATCCTCGGCAATTTTATCCATGGCCTCCACTTCACACCTCCTTAGTTCCTTTAGTTCCTTAGTTCCCTTAGTTCCTTAGTTCCTTTACTCCTTTACTTATAATCGGTTTTAATTATATACTAATTCAAAACAACAATGGATGCATTTTATAATTATTACCAGTCATAATAGCAGCAATTTCTGCTAGGAACAACAGTAAATTTAGACTATTACAGTTTGTTTTGTTTTTGCACAAAAAAACAAAAACAAAAAAAAAAACAAAAAACATACAAACATGTACTGTAATAGAAAGAGTTCAGAACAAAGCCCATTTTTAATATGTAAATGACACATTACATATTATATCAATATGTAATATGTACTTGACTATATTGATCACATAGCCTTAGTAACAACTGGTAATAAATTTAGAAGTAGCAGTTGTTTTTTTTTTTTTTTTTTTTTTGATTTAGCAAAGACTGATTAATAACCAGAAGTTTAATTACAGTTAAAAATAATTATCTGTAATTTATACATGGTTCGTATGGCAGATGTCAGAATTTTTCAAAACAGAAACAAAGGATACAAACAAGGCCGTATCTACGGGAGGGGAGAAGGGAGTTTAACCCCCCCCCCGAGATTTTTTTCTGATTCGTGAAGACGTAACAAAAATGCATATAAACCAATTTTTGATGCAGTTTTAAATTTTTTTAGCAATTCCCACCCCGAACCCCCCCCCCCCCCCTTGAAAAAAATCCCGAACATGTATTAAATCAGTCATGTACACAGTTCAAACTACCAAAGTTTCAATCCTTGATAGATGATAATACCAAGTCAAATAAGACTTATCAAAGGTTCTTAAATTGTCGTTAGGTGGGTACATAGTGAGGGGAGTAGGGAACTATAAAAATCTGCATTTGTATCATAAATTTTACGAGCATCTCTAATGTTAATCGAAATTTCATGTTTTCGAATCGCTACTCAAAATTTATGGTCGACTGCAGGCTGGGCTTCCAAAGTAGGCGTGACCGTGAAATGAAACACATTTGACTGCCAAAAACGGATCTTGAATTTTAAAAAAAAGTTCATGTGACCTTGTAACTTATTTTTGGAATTAGTTAGATATTTGATAACCAACAAATGTGTTGCTTTACATAATCAATAAGAGTCCTTAACACCCAACAATCACTAATAATAAAATAATCACGTGACATTATAACGGTAACAGTTCTCTAGAATTCCTTAACAATCAGTTTCAGGCTTTTGAGTGCTCACAAGTGAGTGTGCCTTTTATTCTTTTTTTTTATGCCGGAAGCCTAAAGACAAGCGAGTATATCTCGGTATTCTCATCATATTACATACAGTCAACAGTGTTCATTAAAGGTAACAAATCTTACAAGCAGTTGTTTACTACTTGTTTTGTCTCACGGCTGGGAGACTGAGCTAAAACTTTTGGGAAAAGTTTTTTGGGGAAGGGGGGAGGAGAATTCAAATTTCACATTGAGATGAAAAGTGGAAACACCTTTTCTTTCCTGACCTTACTAAAGAGCATTAGCTACTTTTCTGTTTTTTATGCAAGTCCTCTGGCAGGTCATTAGGCCAGTTTCTGTATAATTGCCATAATTTTGGGCGGTATACCTAATTCCCTGGGTATAAACAAACTGTATTTTTTCATTCAGCTATTAATTTTAATAAGATGATGTAGGCTACACAATTCAAAAACGATCACTTAACGGCGATATTTTTCTTTTCAAGAAACCAGTGTAGCTAGAAACAAACGACCTTAAACTGAAGCCAGGACCAAAAGACATCAAAGGCCATAAATAGTTTCTGAGACCTTACTGGCTATGTATGACGAAACGAGAATATGCAAGACAGGGAAGAGTAAAAAAAGTAAAAAAGAAGCGAAAAAAAAGAAAAAGCGAAAAAAAGAGTGAAAAATCATAAAAAGCGAAAAAGAGAGAAAAATGCAAATAATTCGACCAAAACCTTCAAAGCCTAAAAAAAAAGTATGGGAGATAACTATCCCTTAAACTTGTCTACTACTGTGATGTTTTGCCAGATCGACATTTTGTTTTCGTGAACTTCAAAACTTTATCTAAAACAATTTTGCTGTGTTAGCAACTGTTGGCTGATGAAACAGTAGTGGTTCTCCGCAGCAAAATTATCCCCCTCCACACCCAAAAAAAACTGTCACCCACAATAATGAGAGCATCGGGCAAAAAATAAAATACGAAAAATCTAATCTGTACAAATGTGGAAAAAAGATCTATAAAAAATCAAATAAAATAAGACAAAATCTATAATCAATAAATTAAATAAGTCAAATTAAAATACAAATTAAATCTAAGGGTGAATTCTAAATTCTGGTCTAAGTTGAAATATTTACATTTTTCTTCTTTTTTTCACTTGTTGGGATTTACCTAGTTTTTTATTCGTCTTTCTAAGTTTTCTTGTTTCACTTAAAAGCCAAAATTTCACCCGAAATTCCAAGTAAAACTCCCTAGTGTTCTCTGAATTGCTGTCCCTGCGCTCCAGTAACACTTATTGCGGGTACTCTATAGGGGCGCAATTAATTAATGGTAAGTAATGCTTCTCTGCAACAAAATTACCAAAGAAAAACCATCAAACAAATTACCACCCATGAAATTGAAAGTAGACCATAAAGGCAGAAATAAGCAAAACCTGTATTAAAATCTAAATCAAAAGCTATAACAAATACAAAAAAAAAAAAACAAAATCTATAATGAATCAAATAAGATGAATCAAATTGAAATAAAAATTGAATCTAAGGGGGTAATTCTTAAGCATGGTGTCGCCTGAAATGTTTACATTTTTCTCTTTTTTCACTGGCTGTGATTAATCTCGTTTTTTTCTTCACTGTATCTCATTTCATCTAAAAACCCAAATTGCACCCAAAATTCCACGCCAAATTAAAGTGTTTGTAGGAAGTAGGAAAAGAAGAGACGGTTTTAGAGGGGAACAGAAGGGGCACTTGTTCCGGGCGTAGAAATTTTATGGGCGCAAAATTTCAAATAAATAATCTGACATTTATAATCGCTTTGTAATTTTTTATGTTTGAAAATAAAGTAGAGGGCATAGTTGGAAGTAAGTATAAGCAAATTGAATCTGAAAATTTAATTTTTCTCATATCTTTTCCAATATAAAGTAAAAAAAAGTCAGATTTGAAATAAGGAAGCAAAAGAATTTTTTGTAAAAATTTGGCCTGAAAATTTCACGAGACAGGGGGGGGGGGCTAATCAAGATTTGGTTCAGGATGCAAAAGAGGCCAGAAACGCCACTGAGGAAAAGCTAATCCACAGCTGGGACCAAAATATTCCAAAATATCTCTACAGTGGCGGATCCAGGGGAGGGGTGAGAGGCCCCCCCCTAGCGTATTCTAAAGTAGTGTAATTTACTTAATCAACCCAAGTTTGCGTTAACTAAACTTGCTCCTAACACAAGTTTATCGGATCAGCCTATTCCCCCCCCCCCCCTAAATTTTTTTATCGGATAAACCTATTTTGCCCCCCCCCCTAAGAAAATCCTGGATCCGCCCCTGTATCTCTACACTATAAAAGGCTTTGTCAAATGTAGTTGGTAAACACGTTGAAGTATCAATCCACATCAACGTGGCAATGGAGATTAATTTCGGTTAATTGGCTTGGTAAGCATATTTTCCAGTCAACCAATCAGATCTTTTATTTTTTACAATTTTCTTGCAACCTTCTTTCTGGACACCCTTGCAATCACTCTGACAACAATATTCCCAACTTTAGGCTAATATAAAATGTATTCGTGTAACACAAGAAATGACTGTAAGGATTAAATTGCCATATTTTTGAATAATGCGAAATTCCAAACTTTTAGTATGTGTATTTTTGAAAGAGAAACTAATTTTTATCCCCCCCCCTCCCATCTCTAAAATCCTACAGCATAGGTCTGTTCACATCCGTAAAATGAACACCTTTTTCTGAGTCTAGCGTCAAAGACCCCTTTGCATTCTTTATATCATGGCCAGAGTTAATACCGTCGAACAACGAAATGCCAATGTTCTAATCTAAGCCAAGAATGTGTAATATTTGCCAAAATTTTTACTAGAAGATATTGAATTGTATAAGCCGGTTTAGTTTCCGCTTAACTTGCATTTTAATTTCGTCCTATTCATTTTTGAGGGTGTACTAAAGCATTGTTATCGCTCTTATACAGGGTAAATAGATTCATTTCTTATTTATTTATTTACGAGGAAAAATTGTATTTGCTGCTAAAACAGTAAAAGGGAACTTTTGAAACAAAATGAATGAAGGATATGTAATACTTGTTAAACGTTTATCTCGAACATTTTGAAGCCAGTTTAGAGGCGGTTTAAGAGAGGTTATAAGCCGGTTTAACTCCAGATTAAAACTCTATTTAAGCGTTTCATCTTCTTTTTCACCAAAGGATAAGTGTTGTAACAAAAGACGATAAATGAGTTTATTCTTTGTTCTTCTCTTATGGGGAAAAATTGTGTACAGTGTTAAATTATTAAACATTAACTTCTTTTAAAAAAATAATGAAAAATAGGTATATTTGTCAAAACTTTTAATAAAAGATATTGAACTTCATTAGCCAAGTTAGTTACTGCATAACTTACAATTTCATTTCTTCTTCCTCCTTTTTTGGGAGAGGGATGGTGAAAATATGTACATTTTCCTGGAGGATAAGAGTTTATTATTATTTTCTTAAGTTTATAGAAAAATTGTACCGAACGTAGCCAAAACTTTGACTAGAACAAGTTGATTTTTTTTAACTCAGTTTAATATCACTTTTATTGAATTAGTGCCCAATATCAAAATTGATTACGCTTTAGGGAAAACCCGTTTATTCTTTTATACATAAATCGACAAAAGGTGCTAAAAAACTAAAAAACTAAGAAACTAAATACAAAAAAAATAAAAAACTAAAATGAGGTTTTTTTCCGTTTCTAAAAGTCACAAATGTTTAGAGCATATTCTTTTTTTGGTAAAAGTTGCGTTTTCGGATTAAAAATAGACATTAGACTATTTTAAGCGAATATTGATAAAAATTCGATGAAAGGGGGTTTATGTGTTTTTTTTCTTTTTTATACCTATCGTCCGACAGGCTTTCCTGCTAGTTTATATTATAGCTGATTAACTTTTATTAAATTGATATAATGTTAGTTGATTTATATTATTTCTAAGGACGGATTTGCCATAAATATCAACAGCTTTTAATTTTGTTTAAGGGGTCGAGGGATCCTTATGTATACATTTTGTGATACCAGGCACAAAAAAAAACAATAAATAAAACTCGGAATACTACTAACTCCTTCAGAAAAGTAAAAATAATTACATCGTTTCATAGAATTTTTCTAATTTTAGAAGGAGATTCGAACCCTTCAAATCGTCCACCTGACCATGTTACTATATTGAAGGCAAACGTAGAATGTGCTAATAAAAATTCTTATTATATTTGTTTTAGGGGCACCACCCACAATGGAATTCTTCTCTTTCAGCAGTGGTGTCAATTTTTTTCAAATATAGGAGGAGGAGGGGATTTTTTTTTCCGTTATAAAAACGGAAATATATGAAAAGGCATTTTTCAAGGAAAATGCACGAAACAAAGGTAGGCCTACTTTACAAAATATAGAGGGGGGAAAATATGTGGGTGATCAATTGCCCCCTCCCCCTCACGCGATTGACGCTACTGTACTTTGGCCAAGTATGCTTCTATATTGAATTGTTTGGTGAATATTTATGTCATTTACTTTTGAACTGAGTAGCCTAGTATTTTTAGGGAGGCCCTGAATTTATTTTCATTGATATTATTCTCCTGAATTAATATTATTAAGATATTAATTATATCCTGAATTATATCCAGAATAATTATATTATAATTAATTATAGAATAATTAATTATTATTATTATTAAATATAGAATAATTAATTATAATTAATAATATCCAGAATAATTATATCCTGAATTAATGAATTAATTAATATTATAATCCTGAATTAATATTAATATTATGAATTTATTCTCCTGAATTAATATTATTAAGACTTTACACAACATTTAGAGGAAGGCAACTTTGAGAAGAAAAAAAAAACAAGTGTAAGAGAATTTATTTTAATTAGTTAAAATAATAAATTTTAAAATTTATTAAAATAATTTATTTATTTTAATTAGAATTTACAAGTGTAAAAAAAACAAAAGTGTAAGAGAATTTGTAAGAACATTGAGGTAACATTCAGTATGTTAAATATTGCGATAATTACATATCTCTCACTTTCATAGTACAAAGTTTAAAACAACACTCAAGACTATAACGCAATTCTCACTCATGAATTTACGAATTTCTCACTTTAGTACTGAACGGTAATTGTCAGGAGGCACACGTATATTCAATACGTGTCTTAAATAGGCTTTGCATGAGGGGAAAACGCCTAGAGGGAGCCGACTTAGAAAAAGGGTGACGAACAAAAAACGTAAGGGGAAATCGTAAAAACAGCAGTAGTACGGTACGGTAGCATTCTGTACGTCAAAATCTTACATTAGCTCTCAAAACTTATGTATGTTTCACCTCTTTTATCTATTTTTATTAATTTTGGAATCCGATTGAAATCCCAACATACAAGCTTTTATGTGGCTGTTTGTTAATTGCAGGTTTTTGGTATATATTTTTTTTAATTTTACTTAATTCACTTTTGATTTCGGTTTTAGTTCCCTGGAGGCACTAAAATTATCTCAAGCATGTAGGCACAAGTAGGCACAATATTTGAGGAGTTTATTTCAGAAATATAGGATAATACGAAGAATAAGATAAAAACCTTGAGATAGCATTAGGCACAAGAAATTTTATATTAATTAAGAAATTTCATAAAACTAAGAAATAAAATAATTAAGAAATTTTATAAAATTTTATTTCATAATTTACATGCAATACACCTGTTTGTATTATGTTTAATTTGACGAATTTTCCTCTACAAAAAATTCTGACAACTCCTGACAACTTCTGACAACTTCTAGCGAATAAAAAATTATTCGTTAACAAAAGTCTATTCGTATTCCTGCATAAAATGCTATTTAACGATGGTATAACAAAAAAGGGAGAAAAAAATACGAGCAGATGTTCCTTTTATTTGCGCTATAAACTCGAATTTCATTCTTATCTAATTATTTCGTAAGCTTTACCAACAATCATGTGATTAATTATTTTCCATTGTATCCCGTTTAGTCTAAAGATGATAGTGTGCGGCAGTCATGGCATATTTATAAGTACTCAAAGACGACTTTAATGTCCCCCCTCCCATACCCTTTCAATTCCAATCTTAAAATTTATAATTTTTTAGGTAACGGGGAAAAATTGGTGTATTTTAGCATTTTTGTAAGTAAAAGCATCTTTAATAGTCCTTTTTAGCATGTTTGTTAAAACCAATTGATCTTAGGGCTGGCTTTATCTTCTATTTTTGTTTCTTTCTATTTTTTTGTATATTCTTATTATAAAATCTTATTGTTTTAAAAATTTGTTTTTATTAAAAATTCAATAGGTCAAATAATTAAATAAATTAATAGAATATATAAACGATAAGACAAAACATATAAATATAATAAATAACATATAATATAAATTTAATAATATAAATAATATAACAAACAATAAATTAAATACTAAAATAAATTAGATTAAAAATCAAAATAAAAAATTAACTATTGTATTTTATTTATTTTGATATTATTTCTTCATACGATAATTTTTTTTAACAAAAAAGCTCCTTTTAAAGACTAGAAAAGAAGGAATAAAACACCTTTTGAATACTTTCTCATGACGGCCTCGAGACTGAAGGATACTGAGAGATTAACTCATTTCTCTAAGGAGGAAAAAGGGAAATGAAAAGAAACAGAAAACAAATATGATATATGAATCCGGCATTTAAAAGGGGGCTCGAATTAAACAGAAAAAAAAATACATAAACAACACACGACTTAAACGAAAAAATTTAAGAAATTATTGGTAAAGCTGTAGGAGTATGAAGGAGCGATGAAGGAGATGAAGATGAAGGATCGATGAAAATCCCCCACAGTGTGAACAACCATGTACGTCGTAGCACAGAAGATGGAGGGAGATGAGAAGGCTATTAGTGAACCCGTTTTATCCGAGTTTCTGACAATAAAAATAAACCATTTCCCTTTTATTCATTTTTCCTCATTTGTGGCATTTGTCAATGGGGATATTGAATCATTCAGTGACCATTTGAGACAAATTCTGTATTAAAAATATTGAAGAAGAAAAAGACTTCTTGAAAAATGGATATCCGGACACAAAACCGAACTTCTTGGTTAAAGCAAAAGGTCGCGAGAAAACGGCGGATCTCGCCCCCAGGTTGGTACCCTGACAAGAGACAGATGTCCTACCATAAATTTCATAGCTTTTCATATTTGTAATTTACATATATTTCCCAGCTACTTCTTTCTGATAAAATGTTGCCTAATTTTGAGATTTTTACCCTATTTTCTGATAATTTGTAGGATTTCCTGCATTTTAATAAATTACCCGCCCGCTCCAAACGAACATACGATTCCCATGTATTCGCCTCTCAATCCACAACAAAGTCACCTCACCCTCCCTTTAACTTACTCTGTGAAAACCTTCGGTTGCGTAATCATCTTTAAACGATTATGCACTTTAAGCGAGTCGTGAGCTCTTGAGAAAACTTGAGGTGCTTCAGAAGAATAAAAAAAGACGAAGGGATGAATCTGCCAAAGGTGCTAACGGGGGGTAATTGGGCTGAAGACAGTTTTACCTCTTATTTTTTTGTCCCTCCCCCCCCCCCCCCATCTGAATTTATGGAATACTCTTATTTAGTATTTTCATTATAAAAACATTTTTTTGGTATTTTCATCGAAAAATCGAAGAACAGCAATTACTCCTTTAAATTTTGAAAAAAAATACTTTATTCCCCTCCACCCACATTTTCTTGAATTGACTCCCCCTAGATGCAGCAATAACATACTGCCAGCTTTCTGCTTGATACACTAATAAACTGAAATGAGGACTTAACTGTAATAATTTCAACTCAATACCTCTCCGTTGTCTTTGACACACACACGTTCATTTACTTTCTTATCCCATGTAATATTGTTTCTTAATAGTACCGTTTCTTTCACCTAGCTGGTTATTAGTGAGAGGAGAGGGGGAGATATCAGTTTTCCTTGATGGGTTCTTCTGAGAAAAACAGATCCAAGGGGTAGCACCTCTCTGACGTAGGGTCATTTACATAGAAAGGCTTTTGGGGCAAATTACGTTTTGAGCCTTTAATGGGGCCCCAAAAGATTAAACAATCCATAGTAACCAAAATATTTAAAAATGTATCTAAGAAAACTGTCTAGTGAGAAAAAATTGCCATTTTTAGTTCATTCACAAACCGTAATTATTATTTTCCTGGTTTTAAGAGTAAAATGTAATTTTGGAAACAATTAGCAGGATTTGAAAAAAAAAAGCCTGAAACCCCTCAAGAATGACGTCACGACAAAACTCACGTGATTTTAAAGGGAATGTTACTTTATTTTAAATTTCTCCATTTTTTTCAAAATAACATTTTACTATTAAGACTAAGGAAAATAATAATTACCACTTGAGAATAAGCTACAAACGGCATTTTTTTTCACTTGTCAGATTTGTCTAGTAACACGTTTTTAAACTTTTATTAAACATGACCTATTTTGAACCTTTGAGCCCAGGATCAAAATGCAATATGCCCCAGAACTGTTTATTGAGTTGTGAAAGAGCACAAAAAGGCATTCAGTGATGATGCATTCACTTCCATCCAAGCTAAATTATGTTTTAAACTACAAATTTACCAAAATCTTTCCACACTCATTCTGCCATTTCAATTTGCATTAATGCAGTCTGTTTTTTTAATTTATTTACTTAAAAAAAAATTGAAATAAAACATCACTTGAATGACTTTAACTCATTACCTCTGTGTTGATCTTTGACATCAACCATCCTTTTACTTTCTGTTATCCTTCGTGCAGTACCGTTGTTTAACCTCTAGATCTTGTTACAAGTGGTACACTTCTCACGGTAATATAACACTAATCTTAAGAAAAATAAATTTTCTGGATTTAAATTTTTTTTTTTTAGGTTAAGTGTTTCTAAATGTGTCTTATCAGCTATTCCTTATCAATGTCGGTAATTCGACGTGTGTAGATAAAAAGTTTATCACTAAAACTGAAATGATTTGTAGATATGTAGACTCAATTTTTTTTTTTAATTCCACAAATCAAGTATTTCACTTGTAGTTAATATACAGAAATCGATTTACTGAAGTTGAGCACTAGAATAATTTTGGAAAAAAAAGCGCTAGAACTAAGTTGAAGAATTTTGTCTCCAAGACTGAAGTTTCTGTGGAACAAGTTGGTAGAAACACAAATAGGATTTGGCTCACTGCGGAAAAGTTTCAATCTAAGGCAGAATGTTGGCGAAGAGACATTGAAGTTTTATTTTTTTTTTCAAGTATACCCTTTTAATAGTTTTTTAATTTTATTTTAATTATGCTTTAATTTAACATAATATAAATATGTTTTAACCGAACATAATATGGGAGGTAATTACTTGGAAATATTTCCAAGGAGATTGGATTTGAGGTGCTTTTGCTTGTAATTTAGCGACGGCTTATATTCATATATAAACCGTCGGATAAGGAATTATATATATTCTTCCTATATAATTCCTAATATAGAAATATATTCCTATATATTATATGTCCTAGGTGATTGAATAGGTGGGGAGGGTCAAATTTTGTTCAAGTGCTTATTTATCTCAATTGCTAAAGTGGGAAAACAGTTCTTTTCTTCTTCTTTTTTGCTTTGTTTTTCTCTTCAGTTTTTTTTTCATTATTATTAAACCAAAAAATTACCTTTAACACATTATAATAAAAAATAAAATAATAATGTTCTAACTATGTTTTAAATGCTTTAATTATGTTAGTAATATAGCTAAATTGGTATTAGAAACTACCATAAATTAATACAAGCGCAAATACTATTGTCAATATAAGGCAAAATGCTAACGAAAAGATGTTGAAGCTTTATTTTTTTCTATATACCCCCTTTTATAATTACTTTTTTAATTTTGTATTAATGTATTTTAATTTAAGATAATATAATTATATTTTTATTAAAAATAATATAATTAAAAATAAATTATTACGTTTTAACTACAACATAATACAATTATGTTTTAATGTAACTAATTGATTTTAGAATTACCATTAATTAGTAGAAACACAGATACTGTTTCAAACAGTTTGTGGTAACGAACTGTAAGTAAGGTGCGACTCGGCACCTTACCAATCAAAAAGCAACGAGCCCAAGAACATTTGTCTGATTTTCGAAAAAGAGGCGAAATATCCCAAAACAATGGAAGCAATCTTCATAAAAATCATAATCAAATTCAGCATATTACAGAACTCAACTGTAGAGGTTTCAAGCTCCTATCTACAAAAAAGGTGCATTTTGTATTTTTTTTTTTTTGCCAGAAGAAAGATCACGGAAGCCTGTTTATTTTTTGTTTCTTTTGTATTCCTAAGGGCTGATTGTACTGAACCAGTATTCCTATAATATAGGGAGAGGGCTCATTCGAATGGAAATTACAAGTTCTAGTGCCCTCTTTAAGGGACCAAAAATATTGGAGGGCAACTTTAAAAAAAAAAAAATTAAGAGCTATGGCATGGAATTTTAGCATAAAATAATTGAAATTTTTATCAAACAGTTCCTGTTAACGAACTATAAGTAAGGAGTGAATCGGCTAAATAGTAACCGAAACTCAAAAATAGAATTTTGATAACAATAGATGCATCGAAAGAAAACTGATCCTGAGAAAATTTTCCAGATTTTTGAAAAGGGTGGAAACATCCTTAAAACGTTAAGCAACCTTAATAGGTGTTTGCCGTTAATGCAGTTTGCAATCTTAATAGCGCAATAGCTTAAAGGCAATCCTTAGGATTTTTGGTGTTTGTTTCACTGTTTTTTAGTTTATTTTTTGCTGATTTTTACCCATTTCCTCTTTTTCTAAGATTTTTTTTTATTGGAAAATGATTTTTTTTTTTTCTGGTAGCCTATTTTTATTCGAAAAATTCAAAAAAGCGACTAATATCCTCCCCCCCCCCTTGATTTTGAAAAATACGTTTCACCTCTTCCTAATATTTTGTGAATTGACGTCACCAGAGGAGAACCGGGCTTACCCAACTGTCATGCATGTGTATATATATATATATATATATATATATATATATATATATATATATATATATATATATATATATATATATATATATATATATATATATATATATATATATATATATAAGTTTATTAATCCACATTCATAAACAAATAAATAAATTAAACAACACTTTCAGGCTGGAGAAAACCTACGAAGGTTTGTGATCGCGCGAAACTCCACGTAACTACTTACCTATTAACTCAACTATTTACATAAACCTCAACTATTTGATCAAAACTATTATAAATAAACCAAAAATAGATAAACTATATACTGTATATATATAAAAAAAATAATAATAATAAAAAAAATATATATAGAAAAATAAATAAATAACTGAAATAAAAATGATAATACATAAATAAAATATAAACTAATAATAACTAATCCAGTCTCCATCACTCACTATACTCAACTCCCTCTCCCCTCCCCCACCCTGCCAACCTTACCTTAGCTCCTACCCACCCTTACGTTCCCAGCCCACCCTTACCTCATCAGCTCTTCTTCCTCCCCTACCCAACCTACCAACAATAATACAATTTAACGAATTCCCCCCCCCCCCCAAAAAAAATAATCTTTTAAATTCTTTTTAAATTGAGGTACATGTTCTTCCGCTCTAATGATCAATAGTAGCTCATTCCATACTGATGGACCCAGGTGTTTCATTGAAAATGAAGACCTGGTACCACGACGCAAATCAACAACTATATTATCACTTTGCCTAGTTCCATAATTATGCAGGTCACAATTAATTTGGTAAAAATTCTTAAAAACATCAGGGGTTAAACCAAGGCCGTATCCAATGGGGGGGGATTTACCCGGTTTGAACCCCCCCCCCCCCCAAATTTTTGACCGAGTCGAAAATAAGTCGAAAATTAGTAAAATCCTCGGTAAAAATCAGTAAAATTAGTCGAAAACTGAGTCAAAAATTAGTAACCCCCCCCCCCGAAAAATTCAAAAATTAGTACCCCCCCCCCGAAAAAAAATCCTGGATCCACCCTTGGGTTAAACCCTTCTTACACTGAAACACAAATACTGCAGCTTGGTAATCTCTTATCTGACCAAAATTAAGGAGCTTCAGGGACCTAAAACAAGCCCATAAAGGACAACAGTTTTTATAACAATAGATACCATGGGTGCCCATATGGGGGGGGGGGCTCCAGCACCCCTGGATGAATAATGCTTCCTTATATTTTATATTTTTGTTTTGAGATTTGATACTACTATGTTTTTAATATTACTAAGTTGTTATTAAAAACCATCATATATTAGTAAAACGCAGACTCTATTTTGAATCTACGGCAGAATGTTGGAGAAGAGACATTGAAGGTTTTTTTTCTAAGTATCCCCTTTATAATTGTATTTTTAATTGTGTTTTAATTATGCTTTAATTTAACATAATATAATTATATTTAGTTAAACAAAATATATTAAAAAATAAAATATTATGTTGTAACTAAAACATAATAAAGTTAAGCATTAATTATATTTTTAAATGTTTTTAATTATGTTTTTAATTAATGTTTTTAGTTTAACTAAATTGTTATTAGAAACTACCATAAATTAGTAAAAGCAAATATGGTTTCCAATCGAAGGCAGAATTTTTGCGAGGAGATGTTGAAGCTTTGTTTTTTTTTTTCAAATATCCACTTATTGTAATCGTGTTTTAATTTAAAATGATAAAATAATGTTTTAATTAAACATAATATAACTTAAACACAAAGTATTATATCTTGATTAAAACATAATATATTTATATTTTAATTATCTTCTAAAATGTGTTTAATGTAATTAAGTTGGTATTATAAACTACCATAAATATTTTTAACAAAACTAAGTTGGAATTAGAACTTACTATAAACTGTGAAAACACAAATGAACTTTCAATCTAAGGCACTATGTTGGCGAGGAAAAACTAAAGTTTTCATTTATTTGAAAACTTTAGTTGGTGTTACAAACGCCCTTAAATTGGTAAAAACGCGAACAAGATTTGCAATCTATGGCATGATACTTGCGAGGAGAAGCTGATGTTTTTTTAATTGCCATAGGTTGGTATTACGAAATACCATAAATTGGTAAAAACGCATAAATGACTTTTGATCTAAGGTACAATGTTGGTGTGGTAAAATTGAAGTTTTTTCTAAGCATCATATTTTTAATTGACATGGTTTGGCAGATCAAATTGCCACAATCGATGAAAACGCAAATAAGATTTTCCATCTCAGGCAGAATGGTGGCGAGGACAATTGGAAGTACTATCATTTTATTTTCGAAGTATACCGCTTTTATAAGTATAGCCTATCTAATTGCCGTAAGTGGGTAGAATAAATTGTGGGTAAAAAAACAAATAGAATTTGGCTCACACCCAAAAAGTTTATTTCTAAGACAAAATGCTGGTGAGAAGACTGAAGTTTAGAAATTTCGAAATATTTTGTTTTAACATCATGTTTTCAATTGCCATAAGCTGGTAGAACAAATTATCATAAGTTGGTGAAAACTCAAATAGGATTAGAGTCACTAAGTTTCACCTAAGGCAAAATGTTGGCAAAGACACATTGGATGCTATTTTTGCTAATTGTGCCCCCTTTATAATTAATTTTCAGTTGCCATAATGTGGTGAATCAAATTACCATACGCTTATAAAAACGCTTGATCAATTTAAAAAGTTTAAATTGATAAGCAAAAACTTTAACAAGGTGTTTCTGTCTGCCATTTTGCCCCGTAAAGCAACAACTTCCACCCAGATTGGGCATTCAGTCGGGCAACTTGACATGTAAAGCAGAATTTATATATTTTTTACCATTTATTTCCCCCCTCCCCCTCAAAGTACACAGGCCATCCTAATAAGATTTTTCATTTTAACCTTATATTGAAACATTGGTTTCAATCGTACGTTTTTCTAAAATAGTCACACCTAATTTTGCTCATACAACAGAAATTAAATGCAAAAAATGTAATATATCAATTGATTCCATTAATGTATCATTTGCTAATACATACTTTTTAACATTATGAATCAAGGCTTGATGACAAAATATCCCAACTTTTTATCAAAATTTAAGATGGCTAAGGCTCAGGGATGGATCTAGGGGGGCAAGCGGGGCAGCCTGCCCCGGGCACCAGTTCATAGAGGGCACCGGCTCGTAAGGCAATTTTTGAACCTGATCAAATTTGAACCCTAATTATCCTACTCTGGGACGTGTCGACGTTTAGAAGTTGAGATTATGCGTAGCATCCTTCGAGGAGTAATAGGGATGGAAGAGATAACAGGCGGAATGACAGTGGGAAGATCCTCTACCTTAGAAACGTCTATAGGTATCCTTATTCGTAAGAAACAGTTTTGTATTTATTTTAGACTCTTCCAAGGTATTTAGTCAAAAGGAGTTATCCTAATATGAGACTTTTTAAAAGAGGGTTACAATTTCATAACGACAACGGTGGAAAGCGCTTTTCTGACTTTTGAACCCCAAAAGTAATATGTTAGTGCGATATTGTAAAGTAATTATGCTTGGGAAATTTCATATTTAGTTTATTTATTTTTCATTTGTCAACTTCCATATCAATATTGTGCTTCCAACATCAACACAACTATAGTAATACAACTATAGTATTAGGTTCCAACTTAAATATTTCTGTGAAACAAGTGGTTGAAGTCTACCAGCGTTAGATAAAAAAATAATTAGAAAAAACTAGAAAAGCGTTTATTATTTTCATTTCTTTTCTACTTAATTTTTCATTTCCCAAAAGACCCCAAATTGAAGAATGTATAATCTGTTATGTGTAAAGGGAAAGACCCGCAGAGCTTTTAAAAAATGTTAATGTTTTAGACTGCAAACTCCTTTTTTGTACTTCAAATTGTCACATTGTGTTCAAAGCTGCAATATTTGTTTTGCATTCATTCATATTTGCTAATAGATTTATTGTCAGGACTATATTTATGTGCTTATTAAAAGAGTAAACAACAATTCAAAGTTCACAGTTTACGCCAGGGTTGTCACCTGGTGACAAAAAAACACTAGGTTTTAGTGATTTTCTGGTTTAGTTAGTGAATTTCTTCAATAAACTAGTGATTTATGTGCAAATTTAGTGATTTTTTGGTTCAGACAATATAAAACACTAGAAATAGTGATAAATCCCTAGGGGTGGCAACCGTGGTTCAAGCACTACTGCGTTCTGTGTCACCAATAAAATGTTGTTACGTGGAATCAAAAGAGTTTTTCTTGAACCTTGTTTTACATATTATGACTTAAATAAAAAGGCACATTAATGATAGTAACATAATTAAATAAATATACAATAAATACATTCTTAAGGGAATCAAAATAACCATAATTTGATATCTAAAATGGGTTTGTTGACCGGGGTGGCGGGCGTCAAATTCCCCTCTTGCCCAGGGCGCCGACAGGTCTAGATCCGTCCCTACTAAGGCTAATCAATTCTACAAGATGATATTAAATTAAGATTAAATCTAATTAATATTTAAACTTAATTAAATTGATATTAAATTCATATATAATGCTGTCATCAGATTTTGTTTCATTTAAATAGAACAAAAATACATAGGACTGGACTTATTGCCAGTTTCTACCTCCTCAATCTGCAATCTGCAAAACTCATCATCTCATCAATCTGCACCACTCTGCTGTAATAATTTAAAAAGTGGTCAAATAATCATCCTTGTGCATGATGACTAATAAAATATCACATAAACACCTTGATACTTCTCAATTTTGGACTTATCATGCAACTATTTCTGGTGAAATATTCCATTTTTATTTAATTAAATAGAATTATGTACTGTTTTTTTGAAAAATTAAGAGCTCATGGTAAACTTTTAATTTACCATGGTAATTTTAAGACTTTAATTTTAATTTCAAAACATGGTAAAATTAAGATTCATGGTAAACATGACTATCATGATTATGGTCCCAAAATAGTGATACTAGAAGGTTGCGCAAATGAGACTTGTGGACCACGCTCACCACCCTGCTTTAGGCGTAAAAGTGTCGACATAAAAAAGGGTACTTGAGTATTAAACGTACTCTTTTATATAATGCGATGAAACCAGTCACGAAAAACCCGCTAAAGACCGGTTAATTCAAGAGACCGCTATAGAGTCATGCAATGCAAAGGGTGATTTTCATTGCGTTTACGATATTTGAACTGTTGTTTTTTTGGGATTTAGGGGAGAGGGAAGGTACCTAGGTTAGGTTAGGTTACGTACTTAATATATGGTATGCTTTACCCCCCACCCCCTAATATGCAAATATATCGCCCAGATCTGTTCCTAAACTATTATATATTCATCCTATTTTATTGTATTTCGCTAACATTAACCAAACTTGGCTTCTTTAGCAGTATATAAAAGAGTACGTTTAATACTCAAGTACCAAAAAAAGCTTGTAGTTATTTTAAATGCAATAGCTGCATCGAGCGCAGAAGCGTACTTTTCAACACTGATCATAGGCAGCGCAATCGCGCTGCCTAAGTAAAGAACGATGTGGCGCAATGTATTATTTTTTTAATTTTTTTTTCTATACCACGGCACTTCGTACCGAAGGAGTTATTGTAGAAACTTCGAAAAGGGCTCATTCGATTGGAAATTGGAGTGGCTAGTGCTCTAATAGTTGAAAGTGATTGGATAGCCCCCCCCCCACGCCCATCATTCCCCCAAACACATCCAATCAAAACACATCCAATTACAAATGAATGTGGATTGTCAGTTTAATATACATATACTGATATTTAGTAATGAAAATGTTAATATTATTTGATTTATTAAAATTATAAAAGTAAAAACATTTATATTTTTTCTGAAAAGTACAAATTATGTTCTGGCCTTGGGAAGGCATAGGGGTTTTGAGCCCTACTCGTGTTGATTTCTGCTCGTTTTGAGTTTGACTCAGTTATTTATTGTAATTTCTGTTCGTTTTGAGTTTCATTTCTTTATCGATGCTGATTTGTGGTAGTTTCACGCTTGGTAGATTATTTGATTTTATTTTTGCTCATTTTTGGTTAAATGGAGTTCTTTACTTTTCTTTGAAAAAACTTATTTTGTGGAAAAAGTTTTTTTTTAATTAGTCAAAAGCATAAAACGAGCCAATTTTAACCTGTGCGAAGATTTTTCTTTTTTCTTTTTTTTACTTCGTAAATATGAAATCCGGCGGCTGAAGTGAAATTTGACTCCTGTCAGAACAGTGTTTAAGATTCGTTGTTGTTGGGCGGAAATCGACGCTTTGCATAAAGCTTTGACTGCTTGTTCCATCATTCAATGTTACTCCAAGTCTTTTTCATACCGACCCTCTATGCGGTCAAAGCGCCTACTGCATAATTAAAAATAATTTACCAATTGAATATTCTCCTTTTTTAGAATACATTTAGCCTTGGAGCCACCCGCCATAGTTGCCATATTTGGCCATATATGGCAAATTGAGTTGCCGTTTGTAAGACAATCTACAATCTATCTAATTGTCTTGGCTGTCAAAACAACTACTATCTCAAAGCTAAATATAAAACCAGAACCTAAAAACGAAGAAAATTGTAAGGGGCTGTATGACGTGGCAAATGATACGTTTTCAAAAGGGAAAAAATCTTTACTTCTTAACAAGTCATTGTTATTACGGTTGTAATAATTTAGAGTAAAGAACCCCTTTCTTGGTTCAGCAGTGTTTGAAAATTAAAAAAATTGACTAAGAAAATGGAAAGCAAAAATCAATATTTACTTCTACTCCTACTACCACAGTTTATAGAATTAGCAGTATGATCATTCCCTATCTCACCCATTATAAAAACCCGGACCGAGGTGCAAGTGCTCCGAAGAACGTAAAAACATAAGCGGCATTAGATCTTTTCACGGGTAGACAAAGAATACGGAACAATGAACAAGTACTGACAAAACCACTTGGCCGGCTCAACCAATAAGTGGATAATAAGTGCACAAATAAGTGGGAGGAGCTTTTTGTTCGCACCGAGAATGAAGACCAGAAATGATCTGCGATAAACTTACTGGATAATTCTATAAACTGTGACTACTACTAACAACTCACTGCATCACCAAGCCGCCTGAGGCCGATACAGCTGCATAAACTCCTCTTCCATCCCAATCTATTCAAGCCTCCCTTTTTACACCCTCCCAAGAAGTTCCCATTTCCCTTAAATTTATATCCTTTAATTCCAATTTCGTAACGATAACTTGCATTACCATAAAAAATTTATCGATTTTACGGAAAATAAATCTCCAAGACTTAGAAAAGGACTTTATATAAAAAACAAACCTTGAGACAAAAATGTCTAAGATGAAAGTGCTTGTGATGAATTGACTCAAAAGATAAATTACAGTGGCATGAAAAAAATTTGAGACTCAAATTCCTTTCCACAAAACAAGGTTAAAAAACAGCATATTTTCATTAATTAATAGTTCAAAAAGTGTGACACTATCTTTCCTTTTTACTGAAAACTCTCATTACCTGCGTTCTATAATATTTTTTCGTGTACAAAGCCGCATCCAGGCGGGTAGAGGGTTTGTACCCCTTCACTGAAATTTTTGTCCGACTCGTAAAAACGTAACAAAATCCATATTAACAAATTTGATGTATTTTTAAAGTTTTTAATAGCCCCCCCCGCGCGAGAAAAATCCTGGATAAGGCATTGGTTTTGATCATGGCTTTTATATTACCGACTTACTAAGGATCGCTTATTTAATTTATTTTAAATTTGTTTTTCAACTCCATTAGTGAATAACATTTTTCTCTTTACTTCCTTGACATGCTTCACGGAGGAAATTGAAGGGAAAAACCCCAAACGACAAGGCAGAAACGTATTGTTGCGTGGCACACAAAGATTCAGGGAAATAAGATTTCGTCTGTCAGGTATTTTTTCCTCAAATGTAGCGATTAAGCGTACGGCAATTGAAGGGGATTAAGTTCCATATTTTTTACAAAATCTTTTCTTGTAAAAACTGCTGATTTTCCTTCTTGCAGATAACATACCAAAATTTAAAATCGTGGAAAGGGGGTTAACTAGGAAAAAGGCCGTTCTAGGTCTTTTCATCCGATAGATAAACAGAAATTGTGGACTTCGGTGTACTTTTGCATTGGGGTAAAGGTACTATTGGTTCTAATTACCAAAAATTTGGTGGGGTGGTTCAAGTTTATTTTTTAAATCTAGGGATTTTTTTATTTTTCAGTTTTCAGCAAAAATACTAAAAAAAAGGTATTTGTCAATGAAAATACCAATATAAGGTATTTTTAGAAACCTAAGGCGAGTTGGGGCACGAAAACCCTGAGGAAAGGAGAACCCATTTCTTTTTCCCTAATTGGCATCCCTGAGGGGCCTAACCCACTGTCTAGACTTCTAAATAGTTTAAATTTTCTTATAAAAAAAAAATATTGCCAATTTTCGTTTTATTATATAAGAAATATCGAAGTTAAGGCAGTCCATGGTAAAAGGTGATAAAAGCCAGCAAAAATAAGGAAAAATTGAATTCACCTGACTAATTTTCCTATAAAGAATTACAAGGAAACAGAAAGAAGAGAAAGGTCTTGGTTTTTCTTTTGATTATTTTCAGCATTAAAGGAAAGGCATGGTCACACGAATCCTTCCTCAAGTAGCTTCCCCTGCTCCCAAGGCCGTACCCAGAGGGGGGGGGGGGTAGGGGGGTTTGAACTTCCTCCGAAATGTTTGTCTGACTCGTAAAAACGTAACAAAAATGGATATAAATAAATTTTGTATGCGCTTTATGAGGTTTTTTGCGTACCACCCCCTCCCCCCTAATTTCCTTTTTTTCAGTAAAATCCCCTCCAAAAAAAAATCTTGGGTACGGCCTTGCCTGCTCCATCCTGGCAATAAAGCGAATATCTTATCACTGTCTTTTATCTTAAATATTTAAAATCGAAGCAACTTTAAATACACATTCATTGTAATTTTAAAACTTTGTTTATTTTATTTCTTGTTCACGTTTTCTTGACATCCACTTACAAGGGAATTTCCCACTTGCTACAAAATTTACTCCAAATATTGCTTGTTACCGGTAACACAAGTCTGAGCAATTTTTTCCCGGGGGAATTCTGTGTTGAATTCCGGAGGAAAAAAAATATGTGATTGAGTCTAGCTTTAAGACTGAGTGAAATGAAAGGGACGAGAACAACATTTTATACACAAGTAGAAGTACAAAAATAGAGATGCACACTTTAGTTTTATAGGGTATTTTAGAGTGTTTTACTTTAGATTGCTTAGTGCTTAGAGTACTTAGCTTTACTTTACCTAGTTAGAAATCGTTATTGGTTGAGGGATTGTATTAACCTTTTTTGTATATACAGAAATTATTAAACCGTTAAAAGCATACAGCGTATTAAGTCAGATTGGGAATGGTGTGAAACTTAGAGCACCACTTCTTCCAACCCATGTGGCATACTTTCGGCCACAGATTGGCACCCTTTCATCACACCTTAAATCATTGTGCCATGCATGACATGCATCACACTGTGCATACGATTTCTGGAAGTCGAAAACTCTCTTAATAATTATCAGCTCAGTTTAATTATTTGCCTTGCATTCATTTCTTAATTGAGAGCTATATATGCTTGGTGTACAGCCTAATAGATTTTTTTTTCCAAACATCCACGCAACCAAAGGGTATGTTGAAAATCAAGAAATGGAACTGAAAATAGCAAAAAAAAAGGATTTTTTCAATGAAAACCCTCAAAAAACATTTTCAAATTCAAGGGCGTGCAAAAATATAGGGGGGGGGGGAAATACCCCTACACCCACCCCCTAGAATTGACGCCACTGCCTATGTACCAAATTGTATTCCTCCATCGGTGGTCCCAGTAAAAACAAAGGAATGTAAAATACAAAATTTACTGTATACCTATACTATTTTGCACAAAAATATTGCTACTGCTACTGTCCTGCTAAAAGCTCAGCATAGCATTAAGACATTTGAGGCTGAAATATTAGCGAGCTCTTTTGTTCCATATCTGATTGTTAAGAGTTTCAGGTCGAGTCATCTTCCAAAACATCCAAACATTTTAGGTTACTCTTTGAACACTCATCTCAGGCATTTCAGGATGTCTAAAATCTCCTTGTTCCCTTGTACTTTTCTTAGTAAAATTACTATACTATAGGGTAATTGTTTGGCTGGTCTCATCCATTATCTTAGTAGCAGTAAAAACATTAATTGTAATTTTGAAAGTTTTGCCGGAAAAAGGTCTGTTGATTGGTTATAAATGACGATTGTAAACCTAAATCTGAAGTTTTAGCTAAGCACTGAATTTTACTTAGGAACGGTAGTTGCCTAGACATTGATTTCTGGCCAGACACGTGCCTAGACATGGGTTCTAGCTAGACACGTACGCAAACGCCGCTTAAGGGTACGAGCGTGGATCCAAAGAACATGTCACCTTATAAAAGAAAACCAGATATTAACTGTTCTGGGAAAACTCGCCCCAGAAAATTGGCCCTTGAAAAGTCGTCCTGCAGTTGTGGCTGGAAAAGTTGTTGCGTGCGTAGCTGTCAGAGACGCAGTCAATGTAGGGGTAGCCCTCTGGTGTGGATAGTAGTGGTAGAAGTGCAGTAGCAGCAAGGTTTGCAGTAATGCTAGTAGTCATGAAGTAAAAATCACACAAAAAAGGCCTTGGTAGCATAATTTGGCCAGTAACAGCATAAGTGGGGGTAGTAACAACGCCAATAGTCATGGTAAGATCATTAGTAATCCGTCGATAAAAACTTCAGTGAAAATTGGAAGCTTTTTGTTAAACACATAGCCTACATAACAGCGTTTATTTCCTGGACACCCACATTACACTTCTAAATAATTCTAAGCTTAGTGACACCAGGAACTCATAGACCCAAACTTTGATTAAAATGAAATATCGTGTGTGAAGCATGTCCTTACCGTGTTTAGCTTGTAAGCCGAATACACTGATCCTTAAGGCTTTCCCTAAATTATCCTGGATTTGAAATGTCAGGAGTCAGGAATGTCAGGAATGTTCAGGAGTTGAAAGAGGTGCAACATTTCTACATTTGTGAAATCTTTTGAGGGAAGGGGATTAGATATCGGGCCCCAAGGCGCTGTCTTGAATCCTTCTATCGTAAAAATCAAAATTTACTGAAAATACGGGTTACTTGCTACGTTTTCTTTCAAACGTCATAGCCTATTGCAATTTCAGCCACTTAATTGTAATTAACGATAACAGATACTCTTAAATAGCTCATTTCATTGAAATTGAATATCATGTACCAAAAAGCTACTGACTGTGTTTTTTCATAGAATCATTACTTGATTAGTTACTGCCACTCCCGAAATGATCCTTGAACGGTAAGGAGTCAAAATACGCTCAAAAAGTCTATTTTTAAGGAGGGGGATGACGGAGCGAGGGTGAGAGGTTCCATTGGACACTGGGCCCCCCTTTGACTCAGGCCTCAAATTGCATGTTTTAAATGTTTCCACCGGGTTTTAGTTTCGGATAACCGTGTCACAATTCTCAGAAATGCTTGTGAACAGTCGTAGTAACCCTTCAAGTATCCCCAAATTCTTGAGAATTTCGCGAATGTCACGAAACAAAATATTGAAATCTCTGAAAATTTATCCAAAAATCAACGTTAACGAACATTAGCAATTCGTACCTTGTGCTAAAATTTGTTTATTTATGACAGCTTTTTTGGGGGTAGGTATCCGAGAGTCCACTTTTCTTTTAGGGAAATTCAGTGAATCTCTCAGAAATTACGGGGACAGTAGAAGCACTAAATCACAGATCCAAGAAAAACGCCAAAGTTGTGGTAGGTGGAGGCTATCGAGGGGTAGAATAAGCCCAAGCTCTAAATCTCTTCTTTGAGAACTGCAGTTAAGCAGATAACAATTGCTACGTGATCCTGATTGCAAGAAGACAATGTAACATTTTCTTTTATTTATAGATAAAGAATTTCTAAAATGGTGTATCTTCATGATTTGGGAACCTTCCTGGCTGCTAGTATTGTGCTGCCTATGGAAGTGTGGTGTACCTTCAGGCTGTTAAAATTAAAATTCACATTTCAAAATCTTCATCCCATACTGGATCGTAGGCGTAACGTGTGGCGCAAACGCCATACAAAGGGGATAGACTGACCTTCAATTGGTTTCACCCTTTAAAAGGGGCAACCGAGATTTCAAATTATCATTAGATATTGCCCTTGTCACCTTTCTACAAGCATCTGTTCAATCTAAAAATAAGAACAAAAATAATAGGCCGAAAGAGGTGATTTTTACAAAGTCAACTTCATTTGTTCACAGCACAGTATATAAATATTAGACAGTATGATCTTCCCCTATCTCACCCATTATAAAAACCCGAACCGAGGGGCAGTGCTCCGGAAACGTAAAAACATAAGCGACATTAGATCTTTTCATGGTTAGACAAGTCTCTTGTCTAAACTTTCTCTTGAACGCGAAACTTGGCTTCAACGTTGGAACACTAAATTTTAAAGAAACTAATTTTAAATTAATTTATTCCAATACATATATGAAAATCGGTAACTAGTAGTGCAAAGTTATTATTAGGTGTTTTTGGGAATTACAAGTAGGTTTCAAAGTCTCGAGTTGGTTTCAAAGGCATTTTGAGAAAGTTTCTGCCAAAATACGTATTCCAGGGTAATTGGACCGCTTATGCCAGATCAAATGAGAGGAGCTGTTTGTACGCGCTAATGAAAGAGTATGTGGGAGGAGCTGTTTGTTTGCAACGAGAATGAAGAGCCAGAAATCATCTGCGGTGAACTTACTGCTAATTATCTTTATACAGTGGTTCACAGTGACCGGTTTTGAACCATAAATGTTTCCGTTCAAGTGCTGTCAAAGGTAATTCATACATAAAAAGTTTGCACTCATCAACTGGTTATATTTGTTGTATTTTGAATTGTTTTCAGGAATGCACTGCTCGAAAATTTAGCGTAAAGAGCCGGTGCTGAGAGGGGCGGCAGTCGCCTTTACATTTAAGATACTTTGCGTTTGTTTTAAGCATAAAGTCTCAATTTTAGGTGGAATGGACCGTTTCCTTTTATTTGATCCTTAGTCAGTACAAAACACAGACATAAAAGTTGAGAGCAGGGTTGCCACCCAGTGAGAAAAAATCACTAGAATTTAGTGATTTTTTCGTTTAAGTAGTGATTTACTTCAATAATCTACTGATTTATACGTTGATTTAGTAATTTTTCTGTTTAGGAAATATAAATATCACTAGAAATAGTGATAAATCACTAGGGTTGGCAACTCTGGTTGAGAGTAATGAAAAATCATGACTAAGAACTTTCTTATAATTTAGTGTCATTGAATTGGTCATTGAAGTCGACTCATTTCATTGCAGTACCATTAACTATAAAAGGCAATGGAAAAAAGTAACTGTATATGTTGTAACTATTTTTCACTTCCTGGGTTTAAATTACCTTTTCAGTGATGATAGATTATGATCTCTACTTGGTCTCGTAAAGGTTGAAGATCCCGTATTAACAGTATTAATGCAGTATTTAATTGCATCTTTATTCTAGTTTTAAGAGCTTGCCTTTACAGATGTAGCACTATGTGAGGTTCATTACAAGACGCCCATCTTATTTGCCACTTGAAGTGCAAAGCACAGAGGAAATAAAATATAATTTTTTGAAAGGTTTTTATAAAAAAAAAGCAGTCCCGTCAATTCACAAATTTAGGGGAGGGGGCAAATTTTTTTTTTCAATATCTAGGGAGAAGGGCAAAATACCCCAAAAAGAGTATTTTCGGTGAAAATACCCCCCACCAAAATAAGTATTAAAAAAAATTATGGGGAGATGGAAAAAAATCCAGGCGGCCAAAGGCCACCTTATCCCCTAGCTGACGCCAGTGGTGAAAGCTTTAACAAATAAGGCAGAATTGAGACTTCAGTTTATAATGAAAACGACTAGTGAAAATCTTATGTGATAAGAGGGTGCCACATCAAGAGAGTCAAGGGGCATGGACAGAATAATATTTTTTCTCTAAACTATTGTGGGAGATTCAGTTCCCCCACAATCGGTAAATATAGGGCAGTTTAAATCATTGACCAGGGAATAAGGTGAACTAACCCGCCTTTTTTATGCTCCCTCCGAATATAATAATCACTCTACTCGGAAATTCAATTTTAACCCCATTATGAACCCACAAATATGATATCTTTTTCTTTTATTTTTAGCTATTTAAAAGAGTCAGAGACAACAATTCTTGCTTCATCATATGCAGAATAATTGTAGTTAATACATTCCAACTGCAAGTCCGCTATACTTTACATTGGTTTCGGTTACTATTGAGCCGGGTCGCTCCTGAGACAATTTTATCTCTAAAACTCTAAATCTATTGGCAAACAGTTAACGATGGGGCAATACACATTGTTTCCATGGTTTTTTCCATATTCTGCCTTTTTTATTTTGGTTTCCATATGATCGCTTTATAGTCCTAAATTTCCAGGGGGACGTTGGCCTCCCTGGAAATTTTATTCTACTAGGGGAGAAATTAAAAAAAGAAAACGTGGTTGCAAACCACAAAAAAAAAAAACTAAGATAAAAACACATGGCACTAAACAGATATAGATGTAGCTTTTAATAAGATGTAGCTTTGTTTTGAAGTTGTAGCCAAGAGCGAATCCAGGATTTTTGTTCGGGGGGGGGGGGTACCCAATTTTTTACCGTCTTTACAGGTGGTTTCGTCTTTACAGGTATTTTTTAGACTAATTTTCGACTCGGTCAAAAATTTCAGGTGGGGGGGGGGGGTCAAACCGGATAACCCTCCCCCCTACTTGGATACGGCCTTGGTTGTAGCTGTCTTTGGAAACCAGCTGATTGCTATATTTGGATTTTTACGGACGAAATCGTTGTCAGATTTGAGGAAACAGTTTCCTTAATTCATTTCCATGGTTCAGCGTCGCAACAAAGATGAGAGTGTGGTACTGCTGTAAAAACTTGATAATTTGGAAATAAACAAAAAAATCTTAGAAATTTTTTTTTCAGGTATGAATAAACCTAAGTTTGGTCAAGGAGGCAAAAACTACTTTTATTTGATGTCCTTTGTACTCTAACATTATTTACTGTATTTAGTATAATCCTTCCCTTCATTAAAATTGTGTGTACTTGACAAGGTTACCCAAAGAGCAGGACGCTGGTCGTTTCAGCCCCCACTCCAATCAGGAAAGACCAAAAGCATTGATAATCTGACAGGTTTTTCTTTTATTTTTGGGGCTGCACTAAGTTGGAGGAGGTTGTGCCGTGCTTTTTTTTCTCTCCCTTTTCTTTTTTTATTTATTAATTGTTTTACGTTGTTGATAGCGATGTATATATCAGGGTTTTATTTTTGAAGTTTGTATAGCCTGAACAAGTTTGCTTATGGTGGTTGATTTATTTATTTGTTTGATTTAAATAAAAAAAAACCTTATCAGTTATCATGAATTCAGAAAAAAAATTACGGGTTTTTCCGTACAAACAACGGTAGGCTACTTGTAATAGCCCCGACCTAATATTATTCATCTAAGTAGAACCTGTTTCTCTGCATTCAATCCTAATTAAATATACCTAATTATGATAAAATATAATACTTCAGAAACAAATTTGGGCTATATATTTGCACATTAGGGGGGGGGGATTGAAATATAGCGGGTCTTCATGCCTAATGTGTTAGGTACAATTATTCTGCATATTATGAAGTAAGAATTATTTTCTAACTTCACGCTGTCCTAATAATTTACCCATCCCCCCTCCCCTAATGTGCAAATATATAGCTGAAATTAGACCCTGGTGCCACACCGATAAGGGAAGGCCGGTGGTTGCAGGGCCGTAAATAGCAACAGCGGCGCGCCGCTGGCGCGATCAATGTTCACTGCAAACATTAATGTTTTCATCAGTCTTTCTCAAATCCCAGCTTGAATTAGCAGCAGATTCGGGCTTATTCATGAGTTGAAAACAAGTCGCTGGCTGAACGCTGGTCTTCTTCGTTATTCATCAAGAGAAGAAGAAATCTGGCAGAAACGGAATGGCAGTTGCGTTTCAGAACCATTGCATAGTAGTTGAAATAATAGATTCGCCGTGGCATTCAATAAGATCCAAGGAATCTAATTAAAAGGGAGCACACACAAAACCCAAATTAGGCGAGTAGCCTATGAGAAATCCAAAAATACCCAAGACAATGAACAAGTCCCAATTGGGGGCCCTGGGTTCATCAAAATATTTTTATATTTTCCCAGGGAATTTGACATAATTTTCTTCCGTCTCTGCTTTAAATGAAAAAAAAAATGATTAGCTTTTTGGCCTTCCTGCTTTAAATTAAAAAAATGAGGTATTATCAGATAAAAACGATAGCCCCCCTATCCCTCCCCCTCTAGGCAATAATATATATTTTTTTTATAAATCATATTTTGGGGGTCACTTTCGTTTCAATCTTCAATTCCCCAACCTTGTACATAGTCTATAGCTAAATTTCGTCTCAATAGAAGGTTGTTTTTTTGTGGGAGGGAGGGGGGGGGGGGGTAAAAATGTTTCAGAAAACAGATTGTATGGTTTTTAATCTGCTGGGCGTTCAATAGTTGTGCATTAAACATTGAGAAAATGTATCTAAAAATAGCAAAAGAAAACAAAATTACACAAACTTACGATTCAGCTGTCGCAACAATCTGTTGACTATCAATTTCTAAATACAACTGAACCTGTATAGTGTATGCGTTCCCTTGAACTTCAAAATAAAATTCTTGACCACGAATGATGTACGAATCTTATAGCAATTGGGAAACTGCATTCAAAATGGTTTAATCTCATCAAACAGTTCGTGGTAGCGAACTGTAAGTAAGGAGCGACCCGGCTCAATAGTAACCGAAACTCTAAAAAACGGATACCAATTTCGACCTCAATATATACATCAAACGAATCGGATTTTTATGCTGATTTAAAATATATAAATTTCATCAAGTTTAGTGTTACCCATCAAAAGTTACGAGCCTGGGAACATTTGCCTTAATTTAGAAAAAGGGAAAAACACCCCTAAAAGCCATAGAATGTTAATGAAAATCACACCATCAAATTCAGCGTATCAGATAACCCTATTATAGAGATTTAAAGCTCCTATATGAAAATATGTGGAATTTTGTATTTTTTTTTCTTCCAGAAGAAAGATCACGGATGCGTGTTTATTTGTTTCTTTTCCAGGAGTGATCGTATCGACCCAGTGGTCCTAAAATATCACAAGAGGGCTCATTCGAACGAAAATAAACAGTTCTACTGTTCTAGTGCCCCTTTTAAGTGACCAAAATATTGGAGGGCAACTAAGCCCCCTCCCACGATCATTGTTTTCCCAAAGTCAACGGATCAAAATTTGAGATAGCTATTCTGTTCAGCATAGTCGAAAAATCTAATAACTAAGTCTTTAGGTGTAAAATGACCCGCCAGAGTCGGGGGAAGGGATGCAAGTTGTGAACTCTGCCCATTGTTAACGTATAGTATTTTTTATTGAGAAGTATACAGCCATTTTTTTTGGGGGGGGGGCGCTTGGGATGAATTTCTAAGGGGAGAATCTTCCTTTGGAGGATAATTTCTGATGAGTGAATATTCTAGGGGAAATGTTACACTGGGGGGTATTAACAGAATTAATATACGACATTCTTTTTGATTGTCTTACATCCTCTTTGCCAATTTTTTTTATATGGAGATGTTCCGGGGGAATTATCAGAGGGCTTTTTTCCGCACATTTTGTTTTCTGGGAAATAATTTCCACGGAAGGGGGCATTTCTGGAGTGATCGAGAAACCGATTAGAGATTAAATTATTATTCCAATGAAAAAATGCTAAGGAGAATTTTTTAGGGTGAATCGTCCACAAGTAATTTTACAGAGGGGGGGGGATTCTCATCGAGGAAGGAACTGTCTAGAGTGAATTTGATGGGGGGGGGGGGGTGCACTTTGCGTTGGATGAAATTTCCACGAAGGAGTTTTCCGTGAGGGGGATGGGTATATTTCATATGCCCATTTCAGCCAGATATAGCGGCATTGTTTGAAAAACGAACAGAAATTTTGCCATATATGAAGGGTGCCCCCTCCTCAGTACCTTATTCTTTACTCTAAAGTTTGACTGTTTGCTAAAATTGAAACACAGGGGTTGTTTAATTAGAATAGGAAATTTTTTTAAAGTGCTAACAGCTTTAGCGTAAAGAGCAGGGTATTGAGGAGGGGGCGATCCTTCATATCCGGAATAAATCTGCCAAAATTAATATGCAAATTGTGGTTTAATTTTTCAAGCACGGTGAGCGAAAATCGAAACTGCATTAGTTGAAAAACGTTCAGAAATTAAATAAAATAAGTTTTTTTTAACTGAAAGTAAGGAGCGACATTAAAACTTAAAACGAACAGGAACTTTTCCGTATATGAAAGGGGCTGTCCTGTCCTCTACGCCTCGTTCTTTACGCTAAAGTTTGACTCGTTTTCGCCACTCTACTTTTTAAAGCAATAAAAACTTTAGCGTAAAGAGCGAGGCGTTTGGGAAGGGACAGCCCCTTTCATATACGGAATAATTGCTGTTCGTTTTAAGTTTTTAATGTCGCTCCTTACTTTCAGTTAAAAAAAACTTGTTTTTTTTTTATTTAATTTCATAAAGAAGATACTTTTGTCAACATATGAAAAACCGTGTATATTGCAATTGTATCTGTGTGGTTTATATGCAAAGTAACACAAGAGACGAAAATTAACGAACAAGAGAGTAGTGAAGAATTGTGGTATAAAAAGTAATATTTGGCAGGGATAGTCACTAGAGATAAATCACTAGGGGTGGCACCGTGGTTGGGTGATTTTCGGGGATTCGGGGAACCAAATTTTTGCTCAGGGTGACACATAGATTTTCGGGGAAGTCCCCGAAAATTCGGTAATAGTGCAAGCCCTACTTGATTTCTAATCAGGAGAATTGAAATACTTAACCCCACGAGAAAAGAAAAACTCGGACTTCACGGTTGATGCAATAAAGAATTGCCGCAAAATTAATTCAAAGTCAGCCGAACGCCACCCCCTCTGGCAGTGGTAGCTCGCGTGATGCGCGCCGGTGGCATTACGACACTTTGGTGGCGGTCAACAGGGCCTTTCGTTGGCGGTGTTCGGTCGATGCGCCGGCCTGGCGCCGGGGTCTAGCTCAAATTATATATTTCTCATCTATTCTGTCACGTCTCTTAGTCTTGTCTCACACTAAGATGAAAGAAAGTAGTGAAAAAAAAAACAGTTCTATAATGCGTCAATGGATGAACAACTTGGGTGGTCGGGGCTATATCATACAAATACCCAAACAACTTTGGGTACTGTTTTACTTAATGGTACACACCGCTATAGACTCTATCAAGGAAATTAGTCAAACGGCAAAGACAGATACTCGGTTATAATGGTTTATGAACAATTTGCAATATTTAAACTGTTGTTTTTTGGGGTTTCGGGGGGGGGGGAGGTACCTAGGTTAGGTTAGGTAAGGCTAGGTTATGTTATGTTAAGTTAGGTTACGTATTCAATATATGCTATGCTGTACCCCCCACCTCCCTAATGTGCAAATATATAGCCCAAATTTGTTTCTAAACTATTATATATTCATCCTATTTTTTTTATCTCTCCCCTTCAAACTCTCCTTGATAGAGTCTATAGCGGTATGTACCATTAAGTAAAACAGTACCCAGCTTTGTTTTAACCCATCCCCTGGAAACATGTTCAGGCTATTTCCATTTTGAAAAAAATTAATATTAATTACGGACGCCCTAGGTCATTTGCATTTGTAAAGGAATGAAGTACCTTTTTTGTTTTGTTTCCGAGACTGTATTAGCCTTTCAGCCCGTCTTTCCGACCTTCTATGTGCATGATCTGCAATTTTACGCTGCCCTTCAGACAAGAGCTGCGCAAGGAACACTAGAATATATATATATATATATATATATATATATATATATATATATAATATATATATATATATATATATATATATATATATATATATATATATTATATATATATATATATATATATATATATATATATATATATATATATATATATATATATATATATATATATATTATATATATATATATATATATATATATGTATATATATATATATATATATATATATATATATATATATATATATATATATATATATATATATATACATATATATATATATATATATATATATATATATATATATATATATATTATATATATATATATATATATATATATATATATATATATATATTATATATATATATATATATATATATATATATATATATATATATATATATATATATATATAGGTCATCTAATACCATATACTATCTTACTTATAAGTGAGTAAGTATGGTTAACGGACTCAAGTTCGTAGTGACGTATCGATACAATTGTTAAAGAGGATATTCTTACACAAGCTTATATTTCATGACAACACAAATGATGGTTTTGAAGAAGATGGCTTAAGTGGTGCACTTTAAGTTGGCGGGGGGGAGGGGGTGGTACAGAAAATACCAAATATTAAGAAAAGACGAGCTTCCTATAATAATTTAAACTTAAACTGACAGATATTACTAATCATAGTAATCAGACAAATTACAACAGTAATTATATAATGGATAAGAATTAACAGAAACAAAGGTAAATGTTTATTTTGAACATAAGAATAGCACATAGTGCTATAGATGTTAACATAAAATCTAAAACGAACAGAAATTAAAATGAATAATCAAGGCAAGTCTAAAACAAACCTAAATTACGACACATAAGAACAGGGCTCGTACCCCCTAAACGTTTTAAAGGCTTTAGCGCCGTTTGGGCTTTGCTGAAAACTAAACATACTTTAAACGTTTTTTCTTTCTTATTTACAGCATCGAAAAGTAAAAAATTGTAAGATGTCCGAAAAATTAATGTCATTATTTAGAAAAAAATCTATTTCCATTAAATTTTTCAAGTTATCTCGGCTATTTGGTAATTTTTTTATTTTTATGTGTCCATGTTTTCACTTTCCAATAAAGCGGGTTTGAGAGGGGGTAGTACCACTCTTATTTGTAAACCTTGACTTGCCTTGTGACTTTATTTATTATTTTTTTTTTATATTTTGGCAAATTATAACCCATTGTTCAAAATACAGACTGTTTCGAACAGTTCGTGGTAACAAACTGTAAGTAAGGAGCGACCCGGCTCAATAGTAACCGAAACTCTAAAAAACGGAATTTCGATACCAATAGATACATCAAAAGAATTGTATTCTTATGCTGATTTTAAATATTTAAGTTCCAACAAGTTTCGTCTTAACCATCAAAAGTTCTAAACCCCATGCTTTCTAAAAGCCAGAATATGATTTGTACTTTACTGGAAAAAATATATAACCCATTGGAAATATATTAAAATATATATATATATATATATAAATATATTTATGTGTGTGGGTTATATATAATAAAAAATAAAAAATAAAAAATATAATTAGTTGTGTGTGGGTTATATATAAAAATATATAACCCACTGGAAAAAATATATAACCCATATGGAAATTATAACCCATTGTTCAAAATACAGACTGTTTCGAACAGTTCGTGGTAACAAACTGTAAGTAAGGAGCGACCCGGCTCAATAGTAACCGAAACTCTAAAAAACGGAATTTCGATACCAATAGATACATCAAAAGAATTGTATTCTTATGCTGATTTTAAATATTTAAGTTCCAACAAGTTTCGTCTTAACCATCAAAAGTTCTAAACCCCATGCTTTCTAAAAGCCAGAATATGATTTGTACTTTACTGGAAAAAATTCAAATGAATTTACTAAAAAAAAATGTGCATTGTCAGTTTAATATACATATAATGATACTTACTTTTAAAAATCTTAATTAATTTTTAATTTTAATTTCTTAAAGTTATAAAAGTGAAAAAATTTAAAAGATTTTTCTTCAGTGAAGTACAAATTATATTCTGGCTTATAGAAAGCATGGGGTTTAGAACCCTGTTCATATTAATTTCTGCTCGTTTTGAGTTTGACTCTATTATTTATTTTAGTTTATGTTTGTTTTGGGTTTCATTTACTTATTGATACTGATCAATAAGTTGTGTTTAGTTGTGGTAGTTGTGTTTTTGGTTTAATGGAGTTCTTTACTATTTTTGAAAAACTTATTTTGTGGAAAGAGTTTTTTTTAATTAATTTCTGTTCGTTTTACATTGACATAGTTTTTTTCAGGGAGAGAGGACTGAGCCTCTTCTAAAGTTAAACAACCATTCCTTCCAAAAAAAACTTAAATACCCCCTGGGCAGAACTTACAACCATTGCCCCTAATCTCTGGGGTTTGTTTCAGCCCCAAAATCCTTGCTACATAATATTTAGATTATTTTGAATAGAATGGCTATCTCAAAATTTCTATTAGATGCATTTCGGGACAATACAATACGGCGGGGGGGGGGGGGGTTAGGGGGTGGCTGCCCTCCGATCATTTTGACTCTTAAAAACAACACTAGAGCGTCTGATTACCAATTCAATGAGCCCCCCTCCGAATTTTATAGGACCACGCTTTCTATAAAAACCTTACATGTCCCCAGGGAAAAATTTCCACCCCTTGCCCTGAGGGCTGGGGGATTTTGTATCCTCAAAAAATAATATCCAGAACTTTTTTTTCGACGTAACACCTTTAAATTAGGTGTTGTTTTCTTAGACCACACTGCCGTTCTAAGACAAACAAATAAACTTTCAAATGGGGATAAATCCATTTATTTAGACAGTGAAAAAAAAAAACAGGTACAAAAGTCCAGATATTTCGGTCACATATACAGCGACCGTCTTCAGTAGAAATACTAAAACAATAAAATTGAAACTAGCATATTTATATGTAACAAAATAAATAACTTTTCCGGTTCATTCACAAAATAATGAACTTCCGGATTATTCACTGGATTATTTTCAGAGAGAATTCATTGACAAAGTTCATTCAAAGTTCTTGATGTAAATTTTCTTCTTTAATCTTGCCCAAATGTAAAAGTTATGCCCAGGGAGTCTAAGTTTTTTTGGAAGGGATGGTTGTTTAACTTAAGAAGAGGCTCAGTCCTTTCTCCCTGAAAAAGACTATGTCAATAAAAAACGAACAGAAATTAATTAAATAACTTTTTCCACAAAATAAGTTTTTCAAAAAAAGTAAAGAACTCCATTAAACCAAAAACACAACTACCACAACTAAACACAACTTATTGATCAGTATCAATAAGTAAATGAAACCCAAAACAAACATAAATTAAAATAAATAATAGAGTCAAACTCAAAACGAGCAGAAATTAATATGAACAGGGTTCTAAACCCCATGCTTTCTAAAAGCCAGAATACAATTTGTACTTCACTGAAGAAAATTCTTTTAAATGTTTTCACTTTTATAACTTTAAGAAATTAAAAATTAATTAAGATTTTTAAAAGTAAATATCAGTATATGTATATTAAACTGACAATGCACATTTTTTTTTAGTAAATTCATTTGAATGTATATATATATATATATATATATATATATATATATATTATATATATATATATATATATATATATATATATATATATATATATATATATATATATATATATATATATATATATGATATATATATATATATATATATAATATATATATATATATATATATATATATATATATATATATATATATATATATATATATATATATATATATATATATATATATATATATATATACATATATATATATATATATATATATATATATATATATATATATATATATATATATATATATATATATATATATATATATATATATATATATATATAATATATATATATATATATATATATATATATACATATATATATATATATATATATATATATATATATATATATATATATTATATATATATATATATATATATATATATATATATATTATATATATATATATATATATATATATATATATATATATATATATATATATATATATATATATATATATATATATATATATATATATATATAGTGTTTCTTGCGCAGCTCTTGTCCGAAGGGCAGCGTAAAATTGCAGATCATGCACATAGAAGGTCGGAAAGACGGGCTCCTCTTACGCCCTCCATTTCCTCAAACACATTCAATCAAAGTTTAGAGATAACCATTTTGTTCAACGTAGTTGAAAGTTCTGGAAATTATGTATTTAAGGATGACAAACCCCCCAGAGTCCCCAGGGCGAAGGTTGTAAGTTATGCCCTGGGGGCATATAAGGTTTTTAATGATAGAGTTGTCGTAAAAACTTCAAAAGGGACTCATTCAATTGGAAACTGAGAGGGGTAGTGCCCTTTTTAATAGTTGAGAGTGATTGGACGGTAACTAACCCCTCTCTCACGCCGACCATTCCCCCAGACACATCCAATCAAATTTTTCAGATAGCCATTTTGTTCATTGTAGTAGAAAGTTCTGGAAATTAGGTCTGTGAGGATGACACCCCCCCCCCCCAAGCCCTCAGGGCGAGGGTTGTAAGTTATCCCCTGGGGGCACATAATTTGCATAATTTTCATAACATAATTTGCACTTTACTGAAAATACAAGTGAATGTGCATTGTCAGTATAATATAGATATAGTGATATTTAGTAATTAAAATCTTAATATTATTTGATTTATTAAAGTTATAAAAGTAAAAACATTTATATTTTTTTCAGTAAAGTGCAAATTATTTTCTGGCCTTGGGAAGGCATGGGGGTTTTGAGCCCAACTTATGTTAATTTCTGCTCATTTTGAGTTTGACTCGGTTATTTATTGTAATTTCTGTTCGTTTTGGGTTTCATTTATTTATCGATGCTGATTTGTGGTAGTTTCACGTTTGGTAGATTATTTGATTTTATTTTTGCTCATTTTTGTTTAATAAAGCTCTTTACTTTTCTTTGAAAAACTTATTTTGTGGAAAAAGTATTTTTTAATTAATCTAGCATAAAAGAACATTTTCCAAAACCTTCTTCAGATTTAAATATAATTTTATTTCAGTCAATGAATGAATGACAACAAAATTTACAAAAAAAATGAATCAAAAACGAGTATTGATTTCACTAGCCTAATGTATCTGAAATTTGATTGCTATCTGCCTATTGTTTGTTTTGCATGAAGGATGCTTCGATTTGGTTGCCCCTGTAAGTGGCTTTGCCAAGCCCTAATACAATTACAGACCCGCATTTTCTTTGTCATTATCTATTTTAGTATATGTGCTTCTATAACGGTATCGTTGTATAGACAATGTAAATTAGACTGAGGTAATGAATGTCACCCGTTTGTACCACACTTATTATTTTATTCCATCTGATTAAGTGAGACATTTTTAAGCTGGCACGTTTTTGTTCAACTTTTGTACTCAAAATTCTTGAGTCATCTTTAGAATGTAAAAGTGATTTATCATAACTGCAGCTAAATTAACTGAGCCATTTTTAAGATCTAAAGCTAATATTTAGGCTTTAATTATGTTTTATATTATAGATTGATATTCTAAATTTTATCATTTTTAAGATAAGGTAAATTTAAATACTAAAATATACTCTGAAGATATCTTATTGTTATAGTATTTATTCTAACCAAGTTATTATTGTTGTAATATTCTAACCAAGATTAGAATATTGGAAGATACAAGATAAAATAATTACAGTGGTCAAATATGGTTCTTAAGCATGGGCGCTCCGAAAATTGGATGAATATTTCCTAGACGTTTTCCATAGAAATTGCCAACGGATTGTTCTGGGTACCCGGCTGACTGACCGTAATTCAAAAAGTAGGCTGTACGAAAAGTGTGGCTTGATCCCGCTTTCTAAGGCTATAATGGCTAGGGCACGTTCTGTGGATGAAAGATGACAGATTGCCAAAGATTGTCCTTTTCGGACAACCGTCTAGGGCTAAACGGAAAGCAAGTCGTAAGCAGTTGGGGTGAGAGAATGTCATAAAGAAAGATTTAAGGGAAATCGCAACTTTCTGGGAGGGTTGAAAGAGGGAGCTTTGAATAGGTTGGGATGGAGGAGGAGCGTGCGTAGCTGTGTCGGCCTCAGGCGGCTTGGTGCTGCGGTGAATTGTTCTTAGTAGTAGTAGTATATCTTATTGTTAAGTAATTGTAATTTAGGCATTTTGTAAGTAATTGAGATTTGTCAGTTGTATATTTTTAGTCTTTTTTTTAGTTCGCTCTCTATTTTTTGTCCTTTTTCAGTCCCTTTATCTTTAGTTTTTAGTGTCTGCAATAGATATTTCTACAAAAAACACCAAAAGTTATTTTGTAAAAGATGATGATGTTAATTACGATTTCCTTATGGGGGAATACCCTGGACATCGCTTTTGTGCCTAAATTCACTTCACCGGGCCAACTTCAGTCTCTGGTACTAAGGATTTCAACATAAAAAACATATACAAATATTTGTGTGTAATAAACGAATAAATAGAAATGATCAGTGCTTCCACTCTCTCCAAATTTTCCAGGGTTTTCAGGAGTTTCCTAAAAAGGCAACTGTGTTCTTCGAGATCTTCCCGAAAATTAGCGTTAACGAACTATAAGGTTTTGTATTCTTTGTTAACGCTCGTGTATTTACGGATGTTAATTTTTGGGGGGATCCGCAGAGCCCAAATTACTTTTTGGAAAATTTGGTGATAACGGAAGCAGGGGAAATAACTGTATAAATTGTTTCGGGATAGAATTTAAATCAATACAAAATATTTTGCATGGAACTTAATTTTATTTAAAGAAAGAAATAACAACAAAAAATACAATTTGCCATATATTCAATAAGCTGACGCCTGTTCGGAGAACCTGCGGAAGGTTCTTTTTTAGGGGGGGGGGAGGTAATACACTGATGTTTGTATGGGAAAACGCCTATATTTTTCTCAATTCGCTATATGTAAGACTCCTTTATACTTTCTGTCTTTTAAAGTTGGGTGGGAGCTTAAAATTAATTCAGCCTACCCCACCTGGCGTCTGTATAAAGAAACAGATAATTCTTATAGGATAAAGAATTACACTAAATCCTCTAAAAAAACGTTAAATTACCATTATTTAGTGTTCGTACTTTTTTAGATGGTTTTATTTTTAAAGTTTTGGTTCTTTTTTCTTAAAGTGTTTTTTTTCTGTTGAAAAAAGGCTCCCGGACGTGGAGCCGAAACATCCGGAATTATTTTTTATTATTTAAAGTTTTTTGTATTTTTGTTCAACTGCTTTATTTAAATTAAACTCGTCTTTCTCCCTTAGTTTTTTTTGTTAAATTACCAAGGACATCAAAATAAAAACATTTTTTATCCCCACGACCCATATTAGGCTTGTTCATCCATAAGAACCGCAGTTTACTAAAATTCGAGTGTGTAAAATTATGACGTTTGTAGAGCAGTATCACATTTTTGTCTGTTTAGTGCCATAATCTCTTCCATAATCTGTGCCATAATCTCTTTAGCTTATTTTTTACTGATTTTTTACATGTTTCTTTTTTTAATTCGAAACTGTTTTTTTTAATTGTAATGATTTTTTTAATAAGAAAAAAATAATATGGTTATTTATATTTGCGTAATAATGCATCTTTACTTAAAGAGCAGATGTACGTTTTTGTCAGTTGCAATCGACTAGTGCCTGAAACATGAAACTTGAGCAATACCAATTTCACACGAAAAATTTCACTTGTATTTGTAAAATTTAGGTAGTAATAGATCTAAGTTACCATTTCCATTGTTACTCTGAAATACTAAATCTCAAATGGTCAGCTCTCTTAATTCAACATAGGCTCGTAAAGTGAAATTCGAGGACAGATTATCCCAGAGAGCCTATAGTCCATAGGACCGAAAGGTCCATAAGCATTAGTCCATAAGGACCGGTGTCGTATGACACTTCAAAAATCTAGCCTTTTAGAGCAACTTAAAGTTCTATTAAGGTTGTATTTCCTTATTCGCTTTATTAAACGAAGCTGCGGTAAGGAGAACGCTTGTCGCAAAAAAAGTTAGCAGAAATGTAAAATAGTAAGGAAAAACCTACGAAGTAATCACACATAATAAAAAAAAAAAGAAAGATGGCAGCTATTCACAGAGCTATTATATTGAATAGAAATATTTGGTATAAACGATGGCTATTTTGATGATCATTATAGGCAGGGGCAAATCTCCAGCATTTTTATTGGGGGGGGGGGGGGCAAGGGGGGTCCATATCCGGATAGTCAACGGGTATGGGATGAATAATAATTTTTTCTTCACATTATTGGGGGGCAACTGCCTCCCCCTTGCCACCCCCAAACGACGCCCCTGATTATAGGACAAATCTTTCACCATTATTGTAGAACTCAGTGGTGGCACAGTTCTTTGATCTCTGCTTGATACTATGAGGTCCGGGGTTCGATTCCAGCTACCGCAGGACGTAGAATTGTATAGATTATGCATTAGCCTCTTCAAATAATTAAAAAAGAAGAAGAAGAAGATGTTAAAATGACCAATATATTTTTAAACGATACAACACTAATAGCATTAACAACAATTAAAGGAAGCAAGTTCAAATTTTGAAAGCACTTCGATAAATTTCAAATTGATGCTGTCAGATTGGTACTTTTCTGTTACCTGCACAGACTTTGATGCCCAAGTTGGCATCAAAGTACTTTTTTATTGGCCCAAGGTGGTCGTGGTACTTTTTTTTTAGCAGAACATCAGAGCACTTCAGCCTTGTAACGTGTCCAGTTATACCGCTAATCTAATTTTAAAGTATCAACCGAAGCTTTAAAAATCCACTATTGGGTGTCACATCACTCTTTCATCTGCATGTTTTTTTCTTAAGATAAAAATGGTCCTTATTAAAGGAAGATGGAGCAGCATGAATAGGGGCGAGGAACAAAGCTTTGAACATATTGTTGGGGGAAAAGAGTGGGCGCAACTGTGATGGTCTAAGGTGTCTTGGGGCCCCAGTGAGTAGTGGGCGCAACTGTGATGGCCTTAGGTGCTTTGGGCGCCAGTGAGTTGTTAGTAGTAGTAGTCTCAGTTATTGAATAAATTTGTCATCAAAATCGAAGCATGTCTTAATTTTGAGCGGAAGGCATTGTAAATAGATTTCTCTCTGAGTATGAAAACACGAGAGGGTTTCAAAGGCAACATGGAGATATGCATAGAAGATTTAAGTCACAAAGTGTTGATTTGAAACCCTCATGGCTATCATACTTTCTCGGCATCATTCTAAATGCTAATATTTTCCCACTCAAAACTTAGGCCCCACTTTTGTAATTATCACGAAAAGATCCAGTGGGTATAAAGGCAAATATCCCCCCGATCGCCCAAAAAATGCATCCATTGTACACTACTTTTAAAAGTGTCTTTTGATATAAGGTCAACCAGGCCACGCTTTTGATCTTTTCTTAAGGTCTTATTATGGATGAAATTTTCTAAATATAATACGCAGTATTAGTATAAAAAAAAATACTTATTTACGTTCACAAATAAAGACCCCCCTCCTCCTTATAAATAGACTCCCATCAAAGAAAATCTTGATAGAATCTTTCATAAAAAAAACTTGTTCAGTAATGAGGAATCAAAAAAATTTTTAGTTTTCCTTTTTTAATTCTTTTTTTTTACGACACCCCGAAGTAATAGAATTGTCATCTATATTGTCATATACTGTCATATAATAGAATATGTCATCTACCCCGAAGTAATAGAATTGTCATCTATATTGTCATATACTGTCATATAATAGAATATGTCATCTACCCCGAAGTAATAGAATTGTCATCTATATTGTCATATACTGTCATATAATAGAATATGTCATCTACCCCGAAGTAATAGAATTGTCATCTATATTGTCATATACTGTCATATAATAGAATATGTCATCTACCCCGAAGTAATAGAATTGTCATCTATATTGTCATATACTGTCATATAATAGAATATGTCATCTACCCCGAAGTAATAGAATTGTCATCTATATTGTCATCTATTGTCACATAATAGAATATGTCATCTACCCCAAAGTAATAGAATTGTCATTGTACTTCATATATTAAAATTTAAATCTACTAAAGAGTTTGAAGTGGATATTTTTTTTATTAAAATAATTTTTATTTGTTAGTTTTTTATTAATTTTCATAAGGTACCTTATGTATGTGGGTTAGGGTTCCAATCTTCTTTTTTTAGGACAAGACCTCGAAGGAAGCAATAGTTTCCTGCTGTTCCATCAGGCGAATCGTGATCAACATTCAGTGACTGCTGTTGTTCCTGGAATAAAACAAGCAAATTAAAAAAAGGAACTGGTTTGGATAGTTCTAATAAAAAGCAAATGAACACATCTTACTATGCATTTTATCACAATGACAAATTGTTAATAAGACAAACTTATTAATCTTAACAGTCATGAGCCGCTTTCTAATCGGGTAATTCAACATTTCACCACATAGATTGATAGATCTCCAAATTCAGTACTAATTCAGTAGCCTTCAGATCAGCCACAGCTAGACTGTGACCTAAAATTCTCCCTTTTTCACTCTCACATCATATAAAAAAGAGCCACAACTACAGAGCCATAACTACAGTTATCAAAGACATTCTTAATTTAAATGTATATTCAGACCTTAAAATATGTTTTTCAACCAAAAACAACATCAAATAAAATGTAAGCTTGATTGCACTTGTAGGTTGGCTACATCCCTAAATAGCCGTAGTTTGATTCTGGGATTAAAGCTATGCTTCTTTCTTTAGCAGAGATGACAATTGGGGGAGGAGGCGGGATTTAGCAAAAATCCTTTTTGGTATTTTCTTAAGAAAAATACCACACTTCCTCTAGATTTTGAAATTATGTTCTTTCAATCATAGCAAAAATAAATAAAAAATAATCCTTGTCCTCCTAGATTTTGTGAATTTGTGCCCTTGAGCTAAAGTCTTTGCCTTGTCGGTTGAATCTGCCCCTACGCTTGCAATCTTTGGGTAGGGGTTTAATAAGTAGGCGAGTAAGTAAACAAAAGTACAAAAAAACACGAGACTCATATAGAAAATTACAGGATATTCGCAATTTCTTAACTCAAGGGCCAGGCTCCTTTGCTTACGTATTTGGTATGGGTGCCTTCTACACATATGAATTATTTTGTATTTAAATACCTACATCCTCTGGATGGTGGATTATGTCATGTTGTTTCAAAATCTTTTGCCATATTTTGGCTTCGTCTTCGCTAATATGTAATTATCATAATCTAAAGAAATGTAGACAAAAAAACAATGATTGATCAGCTTTATTGCGTTTAGGACGAATATGAATGGAAAAAATCGAAGCTAATGTTTATGTACTGAATTAATGAGATTCAGTACATATTTTTAAACAGTTTTATTTATTATTTTTACACAGTGGAGGAGTTTGGGATGAACTCCAAGAAGAAACACAATAGAAGTAGAAGAGGGATAGAAAAAAATAGAAGTGGTGTAGATGACACCCGAAAAATTCCCATACGGGATCAGGGGCATAATTTGCTATGGGGAAGTAGGGGGGGGGGGAACTGCCCCTCCCAGACCTCGGTTTAAACACCATTAACCAAACTTGACTTTTTAGAAAGCCCCATATAATGCGAAAGTACCGGGGATTCTATTTTTACTACATTGTTAATTTATCTGAATATTAATCGTTTCTTTTTTTTCTTTTATTCTTCCATTCTCATTTTGTTTTACCGGCTGTGAGTGTGGACAAGTATCAGGTTTTCAGCGGGTTGTTTATGTGGTTTGACATATCTAAATGCTAAAAAATAAGAAAAAATTTTCAAATGATAGTCAAAATTGACATTAAAACTCAAAACGAACAGAAATTCCTTTTTAAACGAGGGGGCTCTCCCTCCTTAGTCCCTGATCGAGGAAAGTAGCAGCAAAGACCACGCTGCCTTTCTGGCAGCCTGACCACGTGTCTTAGCTGAATTCTTAAGAAGTGATTAAGCTAAGATGAAACACCGTTTTCCTTTTTGGTCTTTAGTTCGTCTTCATTTTTGCGACAAGTTCTTCAGTGAGTTAGATTTCATAGTGTGACCTTTGTTTTAGTGTTTTGCAGGGGTGATCGTACCGAACCAATGCTCCTAGAAGATTGGGAGAGGGCTCATCTGAACAGAAACTAGAAGTTCTAGTGTCTTTTTTAAGTGACCAAAGGATTGGAGGGCAACTAACCCCTCCAACGCCGTTTACCTCCAACGACCCCAAAGTCCTCCGATAAAAATTTTAAGATAACCATTTAGTTCAGCATAGTTGAAAGATCCAATAACTATGCTTTCGGGGATGATATGAACCCCCACAGCCCCTCGGGAAAAGTCTGTACGTTATAAAATTTGTCCATTGTTTACGTATAGTATTTGTTATTGGGAAACATACACACATTTTTCGGAGGAGAAGGTGGATTTTTGATGGGGGGGGGATTCTCGCCCAAATTTACACCGGGTTAGAATTGTCCAGAGGATCTTTCCATGGGGGTCATTTTTCATAGAAATTATCGTCCATGGGGAATTTTTGTGGGAGAAATTCTCCATGGAAGAACTTTCTCCGGAGCAGCTTTCCACAAGTGGGAGGGAATTTTCCATGGAAGGGAGGGAGAATTTCCGGCAAGATTTGAAAAACAATCAGAGTTAAATTCTTTTCCAAATGAAAGTGTGCAAAGAAGAATTTTTCAGGCGGGATCGAAAGCAAGGAATTTTCCGGGCGGGGGGGGGGGGGGCATTTTCAGAGAGAATGGAATTTTCGCGGGGAATTTGCCTGGTGGGGAAGAGGCTTTACGGGGGATGAACTTTCTATGGAGAGTATTTCTGTTGATGGAAGGAATTTTTCATGGAGGAGGAGCCGGTTTTCCCGGCAGTATTTAAAAAATGAACAGAAATTAAATAAAAAAAGTTTTCTCAGCTGAAAGTAAAGAGCAACATGTATTGAACAAAGAAAGGAGCATGAAGGTTGAATTTTTGTCCCAAATCCTTAAGAGCGACTCCTGAAACCCAAGAGCCGTTTAATTAAAATCAGGAGCTTTTTCAAAAGTACTAAAAAGTTTATCAGAAAGAGCGAGGTACTGAAGAGGGGGCAATCTCCTTCGCTCCTTGCTTTCAGTTAAAAAAACCTGTTTTTTTTATTTAATCATGCATAAAACATGACCGAGCCATCTTATTCTTTCATTTAGTGTAACCTTAACAAGTGGAATTGAACTCTGTTTCATATACTAATATTCAAATAAATTTGTAAAACTATCACACACAATTCCTCAGGATGACATCTAGCACATCTTCCTCAACTTATGGAGTCCCACACGATTCAGAGCTATGCTTGGCACCGGCAGCTAACATAACTCTTAGAATCCTAATCTTGTTTTCTAAGAATTTTCTTTACTTTTCCAGAACTTTTATATCGTACGTATACGTTTACGTGTATATCTTACGTTTTATGTCTTCCCTACAGCCACTATGCTTCTTGCAAAAAATTTGCAAAGCTATATACTCGGTCAATTTTCTTGGTACCTCTTCTTCATTCTCATTGGTTCAAAAACAAGAAGCTATGTAGAATGACGGATTTTTTAAACACTTTAAAATAAAATCTAAACAGAAATTTCAGTTATATGGCCATAGCCGTCTTTGGGGAAACTGAATAAAAAAAAGTTTTATCGGCTGAAAGTAAAAAGATACATTAAAACTTAAAACGAACAAAAATTATTCCGTATATGAAAGGGGTTTTCCCCTCCTCAACGCCTCGCTCTTTACGCTAAAGTTTCTATTGTTTTGAAAAGTAAATGACATATGAAACTAAGAGAGGAAAGAAAATAATAAATGAAAAATACAATCAAAAATCAAGTTTTGATTTTTAAAACAAAAATCAAACCTTGTTTTGCCACTGGCTAACAAAATTCTCGTTTTCTCACCTTTTTTTATTTTATTTTTCATTTATTATTTTCTTTCCTCTCTTAGTTTCATATGTCACCATGGGCGCCCATAGACTGAATTTTCGGGGGGGGGGGGCTTACCTGGTCTAATTGGCAGCTCCAGTGCTGTATAAGTGAAATCTCAAGACAAAATATCATGGGCAGTGCGACAGAGCTGCCTCAGTAAAGAGCAATGTGGGCACAGTATATTGTTTTGTTTTTTAGACCAGGGCACTTCTTATAGAAAGAAATGTCATAGGAACTTCAAAAAGAGCTCATGGAGGCCAACTAGCTCCCCCTCCCCACGCCAATCACTTCCCCAAATACACCCAATCAAAATTTTGAGATAGCCATTTTGTCCAGCGTAGTTTTAAAGGCCCAGAAATTATGTCTTTGAGGATAACCACTGCCCTTGCCCCCTCCCCCCTTATGGGTGCCCATGTTTAGGGATATTGGGCATGTCAAACCCCTACAATTATGCAATTGGCCCATTATGCTATATAACTAAATGCTACTTTAAAACTAAATCAAAAGGCATTGTATTTGCGGTTGCCAATAAGACACTTCAGCAATATATCGAGAACGACTGGGGGTATTAAGTTGAAGCTTTTGTGGCAACTACTATTACAACTTATGCTCTTACATTTTAAATAAATAAATAGATTGTAAGTGTATCTAGGTTGTCAAAGAGCATAGATAGAATCTTTTGGGAATGATATTAAGTTTTATTTTTTCATGCAAACTTGAGGAGGTATAATATAAAATTAAAAAATACTATTCGTGGCAGGATTAAAAATTGTTGAAAAAGTTTTTTCAAACATACAAATAGCAAGCCAAACTATGGATTCTTATAGAAAAAAAAAACTCGGAAAGATATAAAATATTATTTTTTTCATGAAAATGACTTTGTCAATAAAAATGAACAGAAATTAATCTTAAAAAACCTTTTCCACAAATAAGTTTTTCAAAGAAAAGTAAAGAGCTCCATTAAGCAAAACATGGACAGAATTGAAGTCAAGTAATCACTAAAGCGTAAAACTACTACAAATCACTATCAATAAATAAATGACACTCAAAATGAACAGAAATTAGAAAAAATAGCCGAGTCAAACTCAAAACGAGCAAAAATTAACATTAGTAGGACTGATAACCCCTATGCCTTCTCAAGACTAGAACATAACCTCCACTTTACTGAAAACAAAATATGCTTAAATGTTTTACTTATATGTTTTACGTAAATGTTTACGTATATTAGGGAGTTCGCCCCATAGTCCATACCTCGCTTTTTCCGTTACAGTTCGAATTTTGTTCGAATCATAAACCCCTGAATCACAAAGGCCGGTTAATTAGAATAAATAGCTCTTTTGACAGTTCTAAAAAAACTTTAGCGTAAAGAGCGAGGTATTGACTAGGGGCGGACCCCTTCATATACGTAATAATCTCTGTTCGTTTTAAGTTTTAAATGTTGCTCCTTACTTTCAGTTGAAGAAACTTGTTTTTTTAATTTAATTTCTGATCGTTTTTTAAATAATTCTGGGAAATTCGGCACCCCCTTCACAGAAATTTCCCTTCCCCCAAGGAAAAATCCTCCATGGAAAGATCCTTCTCCGTAACCCCCTCCTCTGACCCTCTGACCCTCCTGAAAAACGTCTGTGTACTTCCCATTAACCAATACTAGATGTAAACAATGGGCAAAGTTCATAACTTGTAGCCCTTCCCCCAGGAACTGTGGGGGATTAAGTCAACCTCAAAGACTTATTTATTAGATTTTAGACTATTCTAAACAAAATAGCTATCTCAAAATTTGGATTGGGTGACTTCGGGAAAAAAATGAGCGTGGGAGGGGGCCAAGTTACCCTTCAGTTTTTTGGTCACTTAAAAAGAGCACTAGAACTTATAATTTCCGTATGAATGAGCCCTCTGATGATATACTAGGACTACTGGATCGATACGATTATCCCTGGGAGAAATTAAATAAAAAAAAAACAAGTTTTTTAAACTGAAAGTAAGGAGCGACATTAAAACTTAAAACGAACAGAAATTATTCCGTATATGAAAGGGGCTGTCCCCTCCTCAACGCCTCGCTCTGTACGCTAAAGTTTGACTCTGTCTCACAATTTTATTTTTTAAAACAATAAAAAACTTTAGCGTAAAGAGTGAGGCGTTGAGGAGGGGACAGCCCCTTTCATATACGGAATAATTTCTGTTCGTTTTAAGTTTTAATGTCGCTCCTTACTTTCAGTTTAAAAAACTTGTTTTTTTTTATTTAATTTCTGATCGTTTTTTAGTTAATGCAGGGGATATTTCCCCCCTCTTTAAAAAATCGAGTAAGTTTTCTCAGGCTCGTAGCCTTTGATGAGTAATACTAAACTTAATAAAATTTATATATTTAGGATCAGCATTATAAACACATTCTTTTGATACAATTATTGACATCAAAATTCCGTTTTTAAAAGTTTCGATTACTATTGAGCCGTATCGCTTGTTTTTTTGTTGTTTTTTTTTATTACGTATATGTTATTATGTATATGAGGGGGTTCTACCCTTAGTTAATACCACGCTCTTTACGTTAAAAGTTAAAAAAAAATTTGATTCACAAACCCCTGAATCACAAAGGCCGTTTAATTAGAATAGATAGCTCTTTTGAAAGCACTAAAAAAAAACTGTAGCGTAAAGAGCGAGGTATTGACTTGGGGGAGAACCCCTCACATACGTTATAATTTCTGTTCGTTTTAAGTTCTAATATTCCTTCTTACATTTCAGTTGAAAAAACTTGTTTTTTTTTTTATTTAATTTCTGATCGTTTTTAAATAATGCTTGGAAATCCGGCGCCCCCTTCATAGAAATTTCCCTTACCCCAAAGAAACATCCTCCACGGAAATATTCTCCGGATTAATCCCCTCGTCTATCCCCCCCCCCCTCCAGAAAAAAATTCTTCCTGAAAATGGTTGTATACTTCCCAATAACCAATAAATAATGCTGGCAAGTCCGGCGCCCCCTTCATGGCAATTTCCCTTCCCCCATGAAAACTTCCTTCATGAACAGATCCTCCAACATAACCACCGACCCACCCTTCCCTCCCACTACCAGAAAAAAACCTCCTGAAAACTTCTGTATACTTCCCAATAACCAATACTATATGTTAACATTGGGTAAAGTTCATAACCTTTAGCCCTCCCTCTGGGAGCTTCGGGGGATTATGTCATCCTAAAAGACATATTTATCATATTTTCGACCATTCTGAACAAAATGGCTATCTCAGAATTTTGATCGGGGCGACTTTGGGAAAAAAATAAGCGTGGGAGGGGGCCTAGTTGCCCTCCATTTTTTTTGGTCACTTAAAAAGGGCACTAGAACTTTTAATTTCCGTTCCAATGAGCCCTCCCACGATTCTCTAGGACCACTGGGTCGATACGATCACCCCTGGGAAAAAAAAAAAAAAAAAAAAAAAAAACAAACAAACAAACAAACAAATAAACACGCATCCGTGATCTTTCTTCTGGCAAAAAATGTAAAATTCCACATTTTTGTAGATAGGAGCTTGAAACCTCTACAGTAGGGTTCTCTGATACGCTGAATATGATGGTGTGATTTTCATTAAGGTTCTATAACTTTTAGGGGGTCTTTCCCCCTTTTTTTGAAAATCAGCCAAATTTTCTCAGGCTCGTAACTTTTGATGGGTAGCACTAAACTTGATGAAAGTTATATATTTGAAATCAGCATTGAAATCTGATTCTTTTGATATATCTATTGGTATCAAAAACCCGTTTTCTAGAGTTTCGGTTACCATTGAGCCGGGTCGCTCCTTACTTACAGTTCGTTACCACGAACTGTTTGAAAAAGCAAACAAACAAATAATCACGCATCCGTGATCTTTCTTCTGGCAAAAAATGTAAAATTCCACGTTTTTGTAGATAGGAGCTTGAAACTTGTATAATAGGGTTCTCTGATACGCTGATTCTGATGGTGTAATTTTCATTAAAGTTCTATGACTGTTAGGGGTTTATTTACTCTTTTTTTCGAAAATAAGGGAAGTTTCTCAGGCGCGTAACTTTTGATGGGTAAGACTAAACTTGATGAAACTTGTGCATTGAAAATTAGAATAAAAATATGATGCTTTTGATATATCTATTGGTATCAAAAACCCGTTTTCTAGAGTTTCGGTTACTATTGAGCTGGGCCGCTCCTTACTTACAGTTCGTTACCACGAACTGTTTGATTGTTTGTTGCTTTTCGACAATACAGCAGGAGTCAGGCAAAAACGGAGCTCCCTCAAATGGGGTGATGCAGTGTTATATGAAAAAAGTTAATGACAGTAAGAAGTTGATGACATGGAGTAAAGCTGTGAATGTCGTGGAGGGAGGAGAGTAAGGAGGTTGTGTGGGCGAGGGAGGAGGGAGAGAGGCGAAAGGGAGGGGAGGAGGGAGGAGAGTAAGGAGGCTGTGTGGGCCTCAGGGGACTTGGTGGTACGATAAATTGTTTTTAGTACTTATAGCAGTCGATGCAAATTAAAATTACCGCCTGTTCTAATGATTACTAAAAAACTGCAGTTATTTTTGTTACCTTTTCAATTCTTCACGAATTTCGGCTAAATTTGAAATAGACATATACGTAGGATTTTTTTTTCGTTTGGTGGGGAGGAGATCCAGGGTCTCAGGGGATGAGATATAACTTTGTAAAAAGTGCACAAAAATCGAACTGTATGGAAAATATAAAAATAAGAGAAAACAGTAGAAAGCTATCTTATAGTCGTGACAGGACCACGTGGTTTATGGTTTTCTCACTGAGAATGAAAAAACAGAATTTTTCTCACTTGAAAAAACAGGAATTTTCTCACTTTGATGGATGTTTTCTTGGACGGTTATGTGTGTTGGTCAATTTATTTGATGTTTTTCATGGTTGTCAACAGTAATTCATGTCTGTTTTATGGTTCGTTGTCAGTGAGAATGAAAAAACAGGAACTTTCTCACTTTAATGGATGTCAACAGCAATTTATGTCTGTTTTATGGTTTTTGTCAGTGAGAATGGAAAAACAGGAACTTTCTCACTTTGATGGATTATTGAATTCTAACGGGAACAATGTTATTGATCTAGGACTCGAGGGGGAAGTGAATTTCCGAGAAATTGATTGCGTGATCGAAGGGGAAGTGGATTTCCGAGATATTGATTGCGTAATCGATTGGGAATTTTATTGATCCGATAACGGGAAACAGGATCACGTGTATCCTAACGAATCAGGGTCAGTCTAGAGTCAGCAGTCAGAGTGAAAGGATTGAAAAATGAATAAATTTGAGAAAGAGAGAATTAGATCAAATCTAGTGTTTGATTTTGGAAGATGATTTTCTCGAGTTATCTCTTCAACGCGGGATATTCTCTCGTCAGGGAACACTTGACAATATAATGAGGAGTGATTCTCCCCCATTGGACTATTGTATGAAACTTTTAAAATGTGACTCGAGTGCTTATACTCAATTTATTGATATATTAATTGGAACAAGGCAGAATCATATCTTGGATATACTTTTGAAAACATTGCCAATGGATTCAATGTAGATGGCTCCCCCTCATTCGAAAGAGGTAACGTCACAGAGCTACTCCTCTCCCCATTCCTCCACCTTGAATTTATCCATCAGCAGGAACGATCAGTTTCGTTTTAGCTGTGAGAGAGTCAAGTGACATTGGAAACCGAAAAAATGTTCTATACATGTCCATTGTGCATGTACACTCTTGGCAGTTGGACTCAATGTGAGAATTGTACAATTATTGATGACTATAGTGAAAAGTGTAAATTATGTAATCCTTGTAAATTACATAGAGGCTATGCAGTACAAATTAAAGGATGTAATTCATGTCTTGAGGAAGTGTGTGACTCTCACCCTAGAGGGCACCTGTGCTCCAATTCTCACTATGATAAATGTGATCAGTGGGAGAATACTTACCCTGCTATGATTGGAAAGAATCCTAAACGTGATTTTAGTTTATTTCTACGAGATTGGTATCGTCGTGGATTTAAATTATTCTGGGAAGAGGAATCTGGTCTACGATTCAACTGTTGGGGGTAACAAGACAATTTGGTTTCTACGTCATCGTTGTGATGACACTGCCTACTATGACTATCAACCAAGTGATTTTTATTTGGCAGTTACCGAATGTGATTCACCATTTGAAAACACTGTATGTGATATTGCTTCAAATAGACAGATTGAAACTCGTGAATTTCATAATATGAATGTAAATAGTATCATTGACTATACAAAGAGATATGACAAGAGTGAAGTTACATTGTACTGTAGAAAATGTGACCCTGACTTTGCAGGAAATCAAGATCAATATACAGTGAATCCAAATGATTTACCGGCATTAGTGGTTCACGACAATTGCCTATACATCGAAGAAGAAGAAATCTAAAGTGAAGATTTAAAGACGTTGTTGTATATATATATGCATTTTATTAATAAACAAATTCACAAACATTTTTTAAGCACTTTACTCTTAGGGCACTGAAATCAATACTGTATAGGTCTGAGAGGATATTTTCCACTAGAATGTCGTTCAGACGTGGATTGTCACTATAAATGTGGAGAAACTGCTTGTAAGTATAGCCACGACATCGGAACACAAAATATAGTAGTGCATGGAAGCCACAGCTTTTAGTCGTTAGGTCCTGCACCCTCTTCCTATTTTGAATAATAGTTTTCCCGCTGCTCTCAATATAGTTGCTGATGTGAGGTGTGTAGAATGTATAGGGTAGACCAAGAGGATCAAAAAATTCAATCGTCTTCATTGTTTGAAAGATGCACAACCAATGACCCGTCAGCACAGTCGACGGACTGCTATTAACAATAATCAAGGTATTGTTGACACTTTGAATTTTTCAAAGAAAGTCCGAGGGCAGACAATAGGATTTGTACTGGGACATGTAGGGGTCCATATTAAATACATTGATTATTTGAATGGTGTTCATGGCGCCAAGTCTAGTAGAACACTGCCTTCGGGAGTGATTTCCCAATAGGTTTCATATTGATTTAGTGAGATTAGTGCAATACTCTCAGCCAATGGATCGACAAATGTACACTCTAAACGCACACTCTCCGTACGTACTATACTCATATCCTGTGTGCCAGACAAATCCAATACAATGACACCATGTGTTTTAGCAAACATATCTTCGGTTATACCATTTTCAAATAGTTGCGAATCATGATCTAGGGTTTGCATGGTCAACTCATACAATGTTCTATAGGATTTATCAAAAGATAGATTGTAGAGTGGGATACCGTTTACTTTGCACACAAGAGATGAAAGTCCAAACATCTCGAATTTATGTGGGCATTCAGTCCACGATCCTAGTGCACTGGCGCTTTTCACAAATGCCAAAGCGAGTTTTGACGGAATTTCGCCATTGATAAAGGATGAATCGGTGAAGGTGCGGTAGCCCATGGCAATATGACGTTGATTGGTGATGGTATGAGGAACAAGTACTTTAATATTATTTCCATTGGCTCTCAGTTTTTCCACTGCCAAAGCAACAGAACTCATGACCTGTTGTTTGCGTACATGAAGTATTGCCGAGGTGAGGGAGAGACTTACATCAGGATTGGCAGCAAGTTCTTTTCTCAATATGAAATTGGAGGGTGCAAGCGTCAATTTTATATCCACTTTAACATTGGGCGGCAGCCATTGGGGTATATTAAATATTTCATGATATATTTTTCCAACTAGATGTAATTCACTAGTTGTAGCATTTTTAAGTGCATCTGTACTATCAGTATTAGTAATATATTCATATCCATTGGAGGTGCCTCTCAATTCCTTGTATGACTTGGGTGTCATCAACATGAATTGCATATAGCTAGTATAATTTGAGAGATTGTTGCTTGTGCTCACCAGCGTGCCATTGATGTAGACACTAATTTGACGAACTAAATTATGTAATATACAATTTTCATAGGATATTCTATCGGCCCAAATTGGCATTGTAATATCGGATTTCCGGACTTTCATTTGTAAATCTATAAATCTTGAAGACATGTCCATAAAGTAGTCTTCGTTGGAATAAATTTGAAAGTGGATATTATCGGAGAGGGGTTGTTGTGGATAAAATTGTTCATAGTATCCATGCTTGACACTCACATCAACATTTTCAGCATTGAATAGATTCAATGAGGCGGCGATTGAAGGTTGAGAATCCTTATGTGGTAGGTAGGACATTTTAGGAGAAGAAATCTAGTTTCGATCTAACAATTTTCTTCCTGGGGCTTCTTCTTCTGTTTACACTACGTGTCGGCTTTTTTCCTTCTTTTCTTTGACAAGAGGGATGATGTCTTTCGTTTCCAACCTGAGTGGAGACTGATGAGTGATGCATTGTTTCTTGACCTTTTTAAGCCTTTACCATTTTGTTTTAATCTCTCGCCAAGGGTTCGCGCACTGGACCTAAGATTTTCCGAAGTACTTTTTTTTAAAATCCTTGCCAGAGCCCCAATCGTATAGTGTAGAGGATGCAAAATCTGTCGCAGCCGGTACAAGATATTTTCTAGCCAGTGGTAGTGAAGAGCGAAACAGCTTAGCAAACCAACTGCCAAGACCGTAGCCAGACATTGACGAGCGACCTTTGTAATAGTCCATTCCATTGCCCTGTTGTCTTGGGCCAAGAGTATTAACATAGCAGTCAATATCAGGACAAGTGAATGCCACTTTTCTATTAGACATCTTGCTGTTGAACGACGGGACGAAAATGGCATGTAATCACAGCCAAACCTTTTGAAATTGCTATGGGATCACCCAATTTTGTTCTTAGTGTTAACTGACAGAGTTCCAAATAGGAAGTGTTTACGGGAATATACTGAAGATGCTTTATATTGTAGTGGTGAATATGTTCTTGATTGGTTTTTCGTTCAAGAACTCGTGGGAGGGGAACATTTGAATTACCAACCCGAGATGTTTCCACAAATGAAGCGTAGAGAAATATACAAGTGTCTGTGGAGAAGGCAGGCGGGTAGTCAGCAAAAATGAAATTAGTGTTTCCGGCACTTTTACCATTGATTATATTGAGCTTAAAGCCAAGAACATCCTTTAGGTTATCTTTGAGAATAACCTTTTTCGTTGGCAATAGGTGAACTTATGTAGATCTTACCCTCCTCCTTTGAATAGTTGAAATGAAAAGCTCCTTTTTTACGAGCGGAAATTCTTTTATTAATAGAACGACATAAATCATTCATACAGGTGAGTTCCTCGTAGGGTAATTCAATATATGGACAGTTCATCCAATTGATTTTTTGAATTTGTTCTTGATCACCTGAAGGTGGTGGCGGCCAATCATAGGGTCTAATTTTTATATCATATTTACAATCTTTTCTCAGGATGTCGTAGGTATTTTTGAGAATACAGTCGACAAGAGCCACTTCATACTTTACATTTTCGTCGAATTTGATGTTGGGGGAGAGTTTCGTCCAAAATCACTTGTTCTATTCAAGTCAATGTAGAGAGGATCGGAAACATTGGACATGAAAGTCACATAGAAATCATTGGGCATTGTCAATATCTTCAGCACTGACCCAAGAATCAAAATCTGAGTTGTGTCCTAGCCAGCGAACAGCAACTGTCTCTTGCCATGGCGTGTACGACTCTTTAATATCTTTTCAATTTGATAAATTTCACTAGTGTTTCTAACTTTTTGCAGTTCATATTCATAAAAACTGCCGAGAATCTCATCATCTTTGGTGTCTCGCAGTCGATATGTCGTGGGCTCGGTGTCCAGGATTTTGGACACTTTAAAAAGTTCAGTGCTCCATAAATAATTCCCCTTTTCAAAAATATTGGTGGTTCTATTAATTCGGACAGTATCACCAACATTGAATTTCTTCTTCACATTTTTTTTTCTTTTTCACCATTGGAATATTGCTTTAGAAAAGCATCAAATGTATTTTCATTGTAGTGAACATCCCGAGGGCTTGAGTTGGACAGAGATCGATGAGGTCGATGGTTGTATATCTGCATAATTTTATCTAAATCATGAATAAAAGCCAGTGTATTTTTCAGGCTACAATATCTTGAAATTAATAGATGAATCGTTCTTATTAATCGTTCAGCCAATGCAGCCTTTATTGGGCTGTGACTATGATAAAGTGATGTATTATATTTCAATAGAACCTTTTGCACATGGGATTAACAAATTCACTGCCACGATCCGATTGAATTTTCTATATGAATCCTGTTCAAGAATACTTTCAATGGCCTGAGCAACTTCAACACCTCTCTTTGATCGCAGTGGAATGGCATAGGCATAGCGACTAAAGACACTGATTGCCACCAGAATATATTTGTAGGGTGCATTGTGACGCCGTTGAACTGCATCTAAAGTTAAAGATCCATTTGTATTATATGCAGAGGGAAAAAGGCTTTAGTTTGTCGATATTGTTTGCTGCGAAGCCTGTGATTCCGATGCAGTGTGTAACTCGATTCATTCTCTAGATACTCTTTTGCTTTTTTCAATGTGGTGCCGTCGACTGCTTTAGAAAGCGTTTTGGGAGAACTTAAATTTCCCGCTTCACCAATATTTCCATAGACACCTTTCAGAACTTCATCCATTTTGAACGCAAGCACGTAGTGTAATGTCCACTCCCCTTTTGCATACTGGAGGGTGAATCAATTCGTCTTCGCTTTTGACTAGCATCCACAGGTGTTGTAAAATCATTGCTGCTGTTGCTAGTATTTTCAAATATTGAATCTTCTTCTTCTTTTTTAAATGGTGTTGGTGTTGGTGTTGTTGGAGGACTATATTCTCTTAGTTTCTTTAGAATTTGCTTATTGCCAATAAGACTTTTGGGAAAGTTTGATACATTTAGAAAGGTGTATAGATTATTGTCAAAGGATAAAAGTCCTTTACGATTCGTAACAATATCACAAATTAAATCAACTAGATTATAACTTTTCCCCTGAATTATAATTCGTTTCCCTGTGCTATCGACTTGAACTTCATGTTCATCAGTTTCCAGCATGAGATAAGATAATACTCTTTTACTCTGTTCTCGATAGGTCAGTGGCAATAGGTTTCCAATTTTTGATACAATTGAATTCAATTCCTTCTCCTTTGATTGCACTGCTGAATCTTGAGGAGATGTTTCCTGTTTAGAGGGATCGGTGGCGGCGGCGACGGTGAGTCTCTCACGATAGGGTTTATGTTTGTCCACACGTCGCAATGCATCTTGAAGTAAAAGCAGTTTTTTGTCATCGGTAATATTCTCATCATTAATGAATTCGCTTAGATTGTCTTCAAAATGTTCGACAGGCGAGAGGACAAGTTCAAATGGTGTCAATTTATAGGGTTTAGCCATTCTCTCTCTAGAGAAAACTGTTTACAAATCCTGCAATTATTGGCAGTAAAAGTGTGAAAAAGCTACCGCCCGCTTGAAGGAGCCGTTTTCCTTTAAAAATTTTTCCCTTGTTTTTACAAGCCAAGGCGCGTACAGTGGAACGATGTTGCTTTGTCTGTTGTCTAACACCTTCTGGCAGTTGAACATTGCCCTCAGTTAAATTTAAACAAAGTTCAGATATTAGATTAATGAAATCATTGTCAACACCATGTTTGAGTATGGCCTTCCTAAGCAATGGTTTTGAAGTGCTTAAAACGGAAAATAAATGCCGTTGTTCGTGTAGTTTCTTCAGTGTCATAATGGCAACTAATAGCCTTTTCTACTGTTCACCGGAAGATATACTGTAATTTCATTGTTGAAAATGTCGGTGACTACACGTAGATCCTCGGTGTGCTCTGATTAAGATCCAACAAAATGTAACCGTAGGGTTTGTTAGTCGCCTGAGTGTATGCTGACAACAGAAATTTAGGGGCGCCGGGGTATATCTGTTTATTGAGAGTTATGAGCGAGCTAGAATCACGAACAACTCGATAGATAATATAGATAGTGCAATTCAAAGCAAGGGTTCGCATACATTTGCTCTGATGAAACAGATTGTGTAGAACTAGAATTATGGAAATGTGTTCATGGTGGGAGCGAACGGTGAACAGTTGTAGCATTTCCTGTGAGAACTGTTCATTGAATTCAGCCAAATCATCAATAATCAGCCACGAGTTCGATTCAATGCTATTGAAAACATCAAGTCCCCGTATGAATTGTATTGGTATGGTTGTGGCAATTGCTTTTATTTGATCGTAGGACTCCTGCCAAATACTATAGCAATAGTAGATTTTTTTCGGTTTTTCCAAAAACATTTTATCGCAATTTTGAATTATTTTAGTTAAGAGTGTTGTTTTCCCCGACATTGAGGGCCCACACAGAAACGATCTGAAGGGTGTTTTAAATTGATACATGCTGCTGCTGCTGCTGCTGTTGGACTATAACTAACTGTAAATCATGCGTGTCCAAGGAATAAGTAGCAATAATTTTCCCTTAGATCTATCTAGTACTGGTTAACAACAACAAAAAAACAATATTTCATGGCAGCATTTATTTCGGTAACATGAAAACTTTACTTGTTCAACATGAACAACGATAAAATAACACTGTTTCAACAAGAACAACAACAATATTTCATGGCAGCATTTATTTCGACACTGCATAAAAACTCTATTTGTTCAACATGAACTGCAATTGACAACGATAAAAATGACACTTTATGTACAACATAAATAAAAAAACACTTTTTGTCCATCAACCTGAACACCACTTATTGTCTTTAAAAACACTTTTTGTCCATCAACAGCAATAACACTGCACTTCGATTGTCAACTTAAACACTTTTCTGTACAACAACAACACTTTATCGGTACACTGAGCTGAGCAAACACAGACACTTTTCTATACAACAAAAAAACACTTGAAAAAAACACTTGAAAACAACACACTTGGAACATGAACTAGGACAGTTGAACATTACAGTGAATTTAAAGGTGGGTCCCCCCCCAGGGCCGCAGGGGCGGAGGCCGGCTGCGGGCGGGGCCCCTAACCCCCCGGGATCGGCCGCGGGAAGGCCCCCCCCCGGGAGCCGCGATGGAAAAACAGTACAATAGTTGTCCGGTCACTGCCACAGGTTAGGTTGGGTTAGTTGAGGTTAGATTAGTTAATTTATGAAAGGGTTAGAGCATTTAATTTATGAATGGGTTGGGTGGTTAGTTGGTTAGTGGTTGGGTTAGTTGGTTAGTCAGGTTAGGTTAATTTATCCAGACCAAGTTGATTGCGATAGTCTATGCATTCAACTCGGTCTGAAATACGGTAGTGGCCATGAGGCAGGACACTCACACCATTCTCGAGCACATAGACTTTGTCAGATATACATGACATTGCATTCTTTTCCACTCTCACAGTATAATTTCTATACTGTAGAGAGCGAATTGCAAGCACTTGTGCTCTCGGCACTAGGCTACTTTCTACACAGTCTCTGTACACGCTCATGTTGAAATTGCTCTTTACAAAATGTGTAGGCACCCCTTTACACGCCTTCTTTTCATCCCCACTATGAGTTTTAACGCAATAAACTTTGGGGCCCGGGAACACCCCCCTGGATATCAAATCACTCCCCGTCACTGATTTTAACATTAATAGTTGGTTGGGGGCTTGACGTTTCACCAACTCGGGTAGAGGGACGGATTCCAGTTGGTGAAATCCATCCGCGAGCTGATGTGTTCCCCCTTTTCTAAATCCCCCAATAAATCTTCGATCCCATTTACCTTTAACAGCGGAGAAACTGTATCCCCATAGTAAACTTGAACCTCCCCCTCCCGTGGCCATTGCACCTTGCACACATTGTAAAAGAACGATAACATGAGCTTTTTTGAAATTTCCAGTACTGAACTGCCGCCTGCTATATTCTTGTTCAGTACCACATTTCGCTTTCGCCTGTGTAGAAGAACCATGCCAGTCTCTATGCTCGTGAACGATGTAAAATTGGGATCGGCAATAATTCGTGCACACTCTAGAGGGTCAGTCACAACGTCGCAGCGAGATCTATTACGTACGCTTTCACACATTTTGTCAAACGCTGAATTTAGGATGAGTTTATACATTTCCTTCTCCACAAATTGAGTTTTCCATAGAGTGTTTATCGACAAAAGTATCGATAAACGTTTTTAAATATGGTCGCTGATTGAACTGCAGTACCCTGTGTATTTTGGTGATTTTGAAACCATTGTTCACCATCCAGTGCAAAAGCACATGGTGAACAACGATATTCTCCTTAGGGTCCAAATCAGCAATCAGTTTCTGTTTGGAGGGAGTCCAGTGCATCCCTATATCCTCAACCAGTGATCGATTGTAGGGGCTCAGCGAGTCCCTGCTCACGGGTCGATTGAGACAGGGAAAAACAAAATCTTTGACGGAGTCGTGAAGCGCCAGCGGAATGTGCCCGTCAATTTCAAAGAACCATCCCTGTGGCCCATTGTCCTCGACGGTGGTAACGTCGGGGAACTCACAAGGATTCTCAAGCCATTGATAGTTCCCACACGGCAAAGAGTGGTGAGACATTGCCGAGGGGTACAATGAGTTCATGTCCAAGAACACTGCATTTGACTTTGCACCGGTGCTTTGTCCGCTCGGATCGGTTGATAAGACGCGGTCCCCATGAAAAACATACCCTCCCCTCATTGAACGCTCTACAAAAAGGTGCTGATCTACGTCGGTGATTAGGCCTATTTCCTCCCTACTAATTTTTAAAATCAAATCCGTCACCAAATGGGGTGTGGAAAAATAGTAGCCTATATCTAACCCGAACTCTGAATAGATTTGGTCTGTGTTCTTACAGACTATATCCAACAGAGTTAAAACATCACTGGCCAAGTACAGTCTACAATAATCCCACCCATTTTTACAATCCCCCTTAGACCACACCTTCTTGGCAAACTCATACTCCTCGGCTGTGCATTCACTGCTGGTCAGTGAATTGTAAAAAGCTTCAATTGGAGGTAGTTTCACCTCGCTTAAGCGAGCGCCAGAACAGTAATAATCGTATGCATATATACCTTTGCAGGTCAACAGGTCATACATTTCACTGTCTGGAAAGTGCTGTTTAAGCAAGGGAAATCTATCAAAATTGTCGCTTTTCTGCACTTGAATCAATTGACTCAATGCCTTGGGAAAAAAACTAAAGGAATCTAAAAACCTGATTTTATTCCAACACGTATGCCCATTATCCACTGCCTGCCATTTCAGCTCGAGAAGCAACAACTTCTCGGCTGATTTGGGAATAATGTTATAGGTAAATGAATTGTTTACCCATGGACTGTCTACTCCCCCTCCCTCCCTGTGCATACGTGCCAGTGCCGGTAAAATAAATTTTAAGTCGTAATTTAAGTTGTGAATAAAAACAGGGATAAAAAACTGCTGGCTAACATTTGCGATTGATGCGCGATTGATGCGCAACCCCTCTTTAGAGGGGTTGCGATTGATGCGCAACCCCTCTAAAATTACTACCCCCGAGGATATCTCCTGCCACAAGTGATTATGATCTCTGACTTTCCCCCTCCCCCCTCTATTCCCTTTAGTCCCGTTATCCCCCTCTACAAACTCCCCCTTACAAACCCAACATATTTTTTGATCTTTAATCGCGAGACGATCCTCTGCAGACAAAACCATTGGGTAATGGGTATTTCTCAAACGAGAAATAGCACCATTAGCCGTGCCAATTAGTTTAGTCAGTGCCTTGACCATACACTCGTTCTCATCCAATGTTTCTACTATTTCTAACAACCGCATGGTGTTAGAACTGTCTCTTTGCGCATGAGCATAGGACACTGCAATAGCTTGATGTTCTTTGACTTGGTTTGGAAATCTAGGATCGTTCACCTCCACCAGCTTAGCTTCACAGTCCAAAGATATTTTGTTGCACTGGAGGAGGGTGTTCTGGAAATTTTTAAAGCGTAAAATAGCCCTATCTCCTGAAACCGTTTCCACTGTCTGGTAGCCATGTCGGCTATAATGTCTCATGTGATTTTGCAACTTTAATTCAGTCCAAAATCGAGAGAGGCATGTTGGACAGTAGAAACATACCCCCTTATTCTTACCCTCCCCCAGAACTCTACTTATGTCTTTGATCGGGTTAAAATGGCCAATTGCATTCGGTTCACTAGGTGGTGTATACAACAACCAAACCCAGTGTCTGACCAAATCAATTGACGGGCCCCTTACAGGGAAGACCACCCCTTCTTTTTTAAACGAACCCCATCTTCAAATTCAGTTTCATACTGAACCACAGTAACGCCGATATTTAAATGGGCATTAGCCCTTTCAAAAATATCAATAGATCGTAGCGTTACTGGGTATTTTCCTTCTAAACAAGAGAAATCTACAATGGGGAAATTGGACCCTTCCTTCCCATGTACAGCCCAATCGTCTAAATTCGTCTTGGTAGCGTCACGTGCTAGAGGCTCGAATGCTGATATGAGGAAAGCATACATGAAACATTTTTGTCCTGTTTCAAAACAGATCCGCTGGACACCTTTACAACCTTCTAAATCTGAATTATATTTTAAAACTATATTCCTTTCCCCACCCCCTCTTAAAATAAAATCTTTCTTAAATTTACAAATATTCACACTTAAATTTTCAATAAATAAAACCACAGAGCCGCTCCCATTTTCGTTAAAGTTCACGAGATGCGCAATAATTTGACCTACCCACTCCATAGAAGCAGACTCAAAATTTTCTAAATTCGGATAAATCACGCGCATCTCGGAATGTACATAGTGATAATAAACTTCGCTTTTCCCCTCATTTAAATAGAATACCTTTAAAACAGTTGAAACCTTAATTGAATCCCTCCCACACAACTGAATTTGGTTCTCTAGTAGCGCACGAATTTTATCTACATAGGCATGCACAATTTCTACGGGGTCAAAAACAAATTTTCCCTCCATTAGTGAATTAAAAGGATCCCCAAAAGTCGCAGTGTAGACAACTACTGCATTTAAAATTGTGTTGGACAATTGAAAATCGGGAAAAATTGTACCCCCCTCCCCCTCTTGTATGTCATCCCCTCCCCCTCCCCCAAGTTGTTCAACAATATTTGGGGTATTTGAATGTTCCACTTCAGTTGTTTGAAGTGGATTCGTTAGGGTATCGGAGGCTGGAGGAGGAGGAGAAGGGTTCCCTGTTAATTCCCGGGTAAAATCGTCCAAAAGATGTAGCGTGTTTGGACTTAGCAAAGGTAAGTCTCCCTGCCCAACTGCGCTATAATCTACATTTAAAAATTTTTCTATAAACTCATCAATATTTAACAACGACGACGGTATTTCCCATGAATTGTTGGAGAGGTCCTCTCCTTCACCAGCTGATGAGGACGATGGTGACATTGAATAAGGGACCAATGCTCCAACCTATAAATGAAAAAAATAGCTTATTTTCAAAGTGTTCAAATCACCCCTACTATTTTTAAAATTTGGATTATTATTTACGTATTATTTAAAACACGCTTAGTAGTAGTAGTAGTATGCACATAGTAGCATTTGGTTAATTCAACTGAAAGCAATCAATGTCCAACTTAATATAAGATATTTACAATCTAAAACGTCGCTTTACATAGAAGGCGGCAATTTGATTTTGTTCAAAAAATAGCTTAATTTCAAAGTGTTCAAATCAGCCCTACTGTTTTTTTTTTTTTTTTTTTTTTTTTTTTTTTTTTTTTTTTTTTTTTTTTTTTTTTCGCAGCGCTTCTCGGGCCCGCAGCGCTTCCCGCGGCGCTTCCCGCGGAGCTGCCCCGGCCCGCTTCCGCGGCGCTTCTCGGGCCCTTCCCGCAGCACTTCCCGCGTCACTCCTCGGGCCCGAAGCGCTTCCTCGGCCCGCAGCGCTTCCCCACAGCGCTTCCCGCACCGGTTAGTATAAGATATTTACAATCTAAAACGCATGACATAGAAGGCGGCAATTTGATTTTGCTCAAACAATCCCTCCAAATAACATTTCATATTAATATCCCTTATCTGCTCTGGAAAAAAAAAACATGATTTGAAATGGATAGCCATCTCCTGTCATGATACACAACTCATTCCGATAAAAAGTTGTTTTTTTTATAATATTTGTAGGGGCAAGGTGAACCATTCGCTAATAAAGCAGTTTATAACGCAAAGGATTTTGCTACTTATTATGAACGGGATATAGTGCATTTTTTGGCTTCACTAATCTAATTTAGCAAGGGTGAATGCATGCACTTGACATGATTCAAAAGGGAGAACATTATATTTCTTTTGGGGAGAAGAAATCTTTCAATATCCCGCTGAGATACACTTTTACACAGTGTTCGAAAATAGTGAAAAGAAAAGGCCTAAAAAAGTTGGAAGAAATAGGTAGATATTTCTATAAGATAGGTAGGAAAAAATGCTTACATTTGCAAATTCCGTCTGCACTTGGGTGCCGGATGGTCCAGGTAACTTGTGTTCGAGGGCAACCTCATGATCTTGTGCAGCTGAGTCAGAAATGTCACAGGGTTGTGCAGCCGGGACAGCTCCTGAGACCCTCGAAAACGCATGATGAGGGACAACCTCATGATCTTGTGTAGGTGGGGCTTCGGCATTGAAAGAAGCCATCCACTCTCTTTTTAGTTTCCTGACAGGCTGCATTGGGGCTGCCTCATCCTCTCTTGCTCTCTTAGATAGAGGGGGCACACATTCTTCACAATTGGCCTTAAAGAAGAGAAAAAAGTTAGTATCGAAAATAATTTCCCCCTTTTTACAGAAAGAAAATTAGTACCATCATCCATATAATTTTGTCTAGAAAAGCATTTATCACTAAGAAAGCAGAACGTAAAAAAATTTCGCGAAATATACTAATTGCATCCTTTTTTGAATCTGAGAAAAGAAGAATTACGGCTCACTGAGCCATTCAAAATTCAGCCTATAAAAGTCAGCCTAGTTTGTTTCTAAGCTGTTTGAAGAATTTCTTATTTTTAGGCGTTTCTGTTCTTTTCTGGTTTTAATCTGCATTGAGCATGCCTTGTTTGATGCATTTAAAGTATTAACGGTATTTTTTTTATCTTTCCTTATCCTTTTTCGAAAGCTGGTATTTACCCCACCCCCAGAAAAAACAGGCCCCAGGAAAATAATCCCCACGGAAAATATCCCTGAGAAAAGACATGGGAAAATACCCCCCCCCCCTCGAAAGATATCGCATCCTTTTGAATCTGAGAAAAGATGAATTACGGCTCACTGAGCCGTTCAAAATTCAGCCTATATAAGTCGGCCTAGTTTGTTTCTAAGCTGTTTGAAGAAAATCCCCCCTAATACTAAACGTTGAAAATGTGAATATTTAGTCAAACATCGAAGCATTGATCTAAGCTTTGGTTCTTTTTCAGTTATCCAATAAATAAAAACATGTTTTTAGTCGCATCCTTTTCAATCTGTGAAACCATTGGAAACTAAACTGCTAACGCTAACGAACAGGAAGTGCTTTAAAAAAGGGTCAGAGCTAATTATAGGCCTCGCGCTGGAGCCTTGTGTCAAACCAGTGCGGGTTAATAACAAGAGCGACGAATGTCTCAGTTAGAGAAAAGATTACAAAAGAGAAAAGTCTAAATTTATCGAGAAAGATAATTATTTCTATTTACGAGAATTTGGTTGTAAAAAACAATGGGGGATGGGGTTAGGTTTTGAGGGTAAAAAGAACAAATTTTATGTTTTCTATCGAGTATAAAGATTGCATAGTGATGTTTGTATTAGAGTGGGAGGGGGGAGGGGATTTACCTGAATATACTGGAGGGTGACCAAGGAAAATAATTTTATTTTAAAATAAAAAATGAAAATGTATTAAATCAGAACTTACATTGCTAATTGTGGCTGTCAAGGCTTCAACCTCATCAATTATATTTAGTGTTACATCCATTGTGTCACAATACTTTCTGATAATTTAATCACAATGCATGTCCGTTATACACGAAATCTCAAGGGTGAATTGTTATGTAATGGGGATAACCATATGTAGCCTGCCCTCTGATTGGCTGAGAAGGGGATGTATCCGACTCGCTGATTGGCTGAGAAGGAAACACGTGATCTAACTGTTCCCAGGATTCCTGGAAACTCATAACATTCGCTTTGAGCATGCACTTGCCCAAAACAACAACAACAACAAATAAATCCCTCAGGCTTAAAGATTAAAGAAACCATAATGTTTCTTAATTCCCCTTTCGTGAACCAATAATTCCCCCGCAGATTATGTAAATCAATTTCTCAGGTTAGGTTAGCCAAAGATCAAAGAAGCCATGTTTGTTTCTTAATTCTCCTTTCGTGAACCAATAATTCCCCCGCCGATTATGTAAATCAATTTCTCAGGCTAGGTTAGCCAAACAACAAAGAAGCCATGTTTGTTTCTTAATTCCCCTTTCGTGAATCAATAATTCCCCCGCCGATTATGTAAATCACCCCATTGTCATTACACCTGGACAAACAACAACAAATAAATCGACCTTGAAACATCCATCAAAGTGAGAAAAATCCAGTTTTTCCATTCTCACTGACAAAAACCATAAAACATCCATAAATTGCTGTACTCGTCGCTGTTTTTTCATTCTCACTGACAACGAACCATAAAACAGACATGAATTACTGTTGACATCCATGAAAAACATCAAATAAATTGACCAACACACATAACCGTCGAAGAAAACATCCATCAAAGTGAGAAAATTCCTGTTTTTTTCAAGTGAGAAAATTCTGTTTTTTCATTCTCAGTGAGAAAACCATAAACCACGTGGTCCTGTCACGACTATAAGATAGCTTTCTACTGAAAACATCGCGAATGTATCGAAATTTCAGGGGAGAGAGGTTGAGCGCATGGGACGCAAGGCACAATGCCTACAACCCTATGCTTTTTGAATTATAAAAAACTAGCGCTTTACTGAAAACACCAAAGTCAAGTATAAAACACAGGAATATTGATTTGGGAGTCAAGAGTGAGTATGTAGCCTGACAACAATAAACGAATCCTTAAAGTTTTTCATAGTCTTATATCAGTTGTGACATCAGTAGCTGTCAATACACAATTAAAATTATCTTAAAAACATAAGCGTAAAGTTAATTTTTTTTTTAATAGCCGCGAAGTAATTGAACAACATACAGAAACATTGGATTGATTTATCAGGTAGCATTTTGGTCTCGCCAGCTATAATAATACCAATAGTGAGTAATATACAGTCTTAAATTGTAATAAATATGCTTTAGTATTACTTGAAATGAAGATCAAATAAGACATAAAGCTTTTCATAGTCTTACACCATTTGTGACATCAGTAGCTTTCAGTATACAATTAAAATTATATAAAAAACATAAGCGTAAAACTAAATATTTTTTAATAACCGTGAAGTAATTGAACAACACAGAAACATTGGATTGATTTATCAGGTAGCATTTTGGTCTCGCCAGCTATAATACCAATAGTGAGTAATATACAGTCTTAAATTGTAAGAAATATACTTTAGTATTGCTTGAAATGAAGACCAAACAAACATAGGCCAATAAGGACTCTGGAAATCTGATTATTTCTCTCTATACAACAGTGAATTTCAAGTTATAATACACATTCTAAAGCTAGTCTATAGTCCTAATATTATCAAGATGGCTTTACTTCGAACTTGTGTACAAACTAATTATGACATGTCCTTTTCAGAACCAAAACGAGAGCCAATCATTAACCTGAGCTATTGTGCAGAAGTGATACGAAGTTAGACGTAAAAAAATAAAGCAACATTTTAGGGTTGTTGCTTTATTTTAAAAGGGCTGATCCTAAAAGGAATTGAAAGTATTTTTATTCTGTAAAATGTTTCCTTAATTGGTTTGCTTTTACTGTACCAAAACTCCTATATTATTTTGTGTTTTCAGTAAAGCGCTAGTATTTTATAATCCTAAAAGCATAGGGAAACATAATTAGGTTTATTTATACTAGTTTTATTGATGTATATTAGATAGGCTGTGAAGTAGTAATTTTTGTCCGTTTTAAGTTTCAACTTCCCTCGAAAAAAACTTTGTTTTTAAAAATAATTTGATCGTTTTTTATTAGAATTTAATGTAGAAACAACGCTGCCGTGATAATTTTTATTTATATGGAAGAATGTATATCCCTTTTTAAGTTTTAATGTCACTTCTCATTTTCAGTTGAAAACTTGTTTTTAATATAATTTCTAATTATCACCGATCTATGGGAGATAAGACACCTCTAGAAAATACTGCAAAAAACCTTGACAGCTACGAAAAACTTTCAGTCTATAATATAAAGTTCATTATCCATACTTCACAAAACAATACATATTTTTGAGGAACATTTGTTTTTTGATGAGCAAAGAGCTGTTATTAGTGCCGGACAATCACAATGTAAATGGTGAGCGCTAATTCTATCAAGATCACTCGATTTAGACTTAAGTTTAAACATATAATTAACAATACTTTTAGTTGATATAGGGATAACATATATTAGAAATTAAATACTGAAAATGATAATGAACACTATACTCAATCTTACAAAAAATTTGTTATAATGCCTAAGCCAAGACGAATCCGGGATAACATCACTGGTCCCTAATGAATCAAGTTTAAACGCATTACTTTTTTCCACTGTACTGCACTTTTAGGGGACTCATATTCATTATGTCTAACCAAACAAAGATACCGTCTAAATTCCGTTTTTGCCTTACTTTTTACATCAGTCAGTTGACCTCGCAAGGGCCGCCCACACGCAATCCAGATGCAAAGCCAGAGTTTGGCATGATTTTTGACGGCTTTACGACCTGGTTCTTCTTCCCTAATTGGACTTAGAGTTTATCTTAATCGCTAATAGTACTTATCATAGTACTTAATAGTACTTATAATAGTACTTAATCGCTTTTAATAAATTTGACTTGATAGAACATTCCATAAAGTGTACTTTCGGTTGTTTCCCCCATTTCTTTTTAAATGAAAAAAGTGCCTTCTCCAATGAAATGACCAAAAAAGGTGTACAGGAGCAAAAAACTAAGGGGGCAAGGACGTCTCGTCACCTCAATTACCGCTGTTAGATTTAGCACACAGGCTTCATCGCAGAGTGAAGTTTGAAGGTTCAATTCAAAACTGTTGACCATTCAAGCTTAATTTTTGGTTGATTTTCAGTTGAAAAGTTTTTAGTTTTAGTTATTTTTTTCGCAATAATCTTTTACTTTTAAGATGACTTTTAGGCAGGTTTTATAAGTTATGAGGGGTTTTATAAGCCTCCAGTTAAGAGCTTTAGACGATAATTATTGCAATGGTACCGTTTTATGCTTCCAAACTCTTCCACATAAGAAGTGCCAAAAGGGCCGTTTTTAGTGCTATATGGCACTTTTGGAGGGTAAAATTTATAAAAGGCACGTAGATATGAGTAATAGATTTAAAATGAGCCTTCCCGGGATTTGCTTTAAAAAAATGAGTGCTTCACATTTGCAAACATAGAGAATTATCTGAAAAGTAATCATAAGAAAAGACAAACCATGATTAAAAAAAAAAAAATCCAAGCTGGAATCAAACGCATGATAATCTAATTTGAAGTCCAGTGTTGTACTGGCAGAACCACGCCTCTAATAATGTAATTTAATATATTGGTGTTTGTAGGACTTTAATTGTGCAACTTATTAAGGGGACCTGGAGGAGGAAGTCGCGGGAGGTGTTCTTACAAACCTCCAGTAAAGTGTTTATGGACCATAATCATTATAATGATACGGTTTTATGCTTTCACGATTTTTACTCAAGAAGTGGCACCAAAAATGTTGTTTTCAGTGCTATATCTAACTTACGAAAGGTAGAATTGATAAAAAGCACGTTGATATGAGCAATAGTGGTACTTGTCTATTATACAAAACACACTCGAGAAGTGAAGTTTGGTGAATTCTAATGAAATAAAACTAAATTATGATGAAAATATAATAGTTTTGAAACAAATTTGGACTATATAATTGCACGCTAAGAGGGGGGTTGGGGTAAAGCATGGCATATATTAAAATGTAATCTAAACAAACCTATTTAAACTAAGGAAACCTATTTAATCTTATGAAAAAAATTATGAAAATAAAATACTTTATTAGCAAAATTATGAAAACTACAACTTGGAAATATGCTCCTAGAACGTAGAAATGTCCTCAAGAATCGTGTTAAAATGAAGTGGGCCTTCTTCCTTTACTGCCGCCCGCCACACGTACTCTGCTAAGCATGAACGTAAATGATTGCGTGATGTACCTCGGTACCGTGTGTTCTTCCACTTTGAGGAACCCGGCATTATATCTACTTTTTGGGTAGAGGCGCCAGTTTTTGGGTTGAAAAAATATTTTTATGGCAAGAGTGAAACCTGCTTGTTCCAGTTCAGTTGGGCTGTAGCCTTATTAACAATCTGAAATTATTCTTGAACATCCATGGTGAGACACTACATTCTATCACAAGTCAAAGCAAACTAACCGGTGTCCTCAAGAATCGCGTTAATAATGAACTAAAATGAACTAGGCCGGGAATCACGTTAATAATGAACTTTTCTTTGTCTTTAAGATTGTCAGCTGATGCTGAAGCTCCAAATTTAATAATCACAAATGACCTTGACAATTTTGCTAATAAATTACGCTATTTTCATCAAATTTTATTGTCACCAAACTTAACTTCTTGAGTTCGTTTTATCTAATAGACAAGTACCGCAAAAGTTTTCAAATGAGCCATTAAACATCACTCTGGAAAGTTCTGGCAGCCCACTAGCCCCAGCTTTTCCACTTGAGACATGGCATCAAAGTGCCGTTTGAAACTAGCAGATGGTGGAATTCATAGGAAGACGTAGATATGAGCAAAACTTTTTATATCAGCTATTAAAAATCTATCCAAGATGTTCTGGTAGCCCGCTAGCCCCACCCCTCGAAAACGGCATAAAAAGTGCCTTTTTTCGTGCCATATGGCACTTGTAGACGGCGGAATTTATATAAACCACGTACATACGAGAATAGCTTTTGAATGAGCTCTTAAGCATCTCTCTATGATGTTCTAGTAACCCGCTAGGCCTGGAAAAACGAAGAAGAAAAAAAGACCGTTTTAACATTTTTTAACTTTTAGTTACTGTGGACTGTGTTTCACACTAAACTAGGTTGCAGCTAATGCTTCAACCATGGCAAAGAATTCGTTGCAAATTCTCCCCAGAAACTAGTTAACATTGAAATCTGTAAAATCTAACAGATGGTAGAATTTTTAAAAAACCTTGTAAATATAAGCAATAGCTTTTAATTGAGCCATTAAACATCTATCTACGATGGTATGGTAGCCTGCTAATGTTTCAGTAGCTTACTGATGAGCAGACGATTTAGGAAACTTACTAAGGGGGCTGGAAGGGGGTGTGAATGGGGGGGGGCTCTTGTATATCTCCAGTTAAGAGTTCTGGAACATTACTATTACAATAGTACCTGTTTTGTACTTCAGAGCTTTTCCACTTAAGAAATGGCACCAAAAGTGCTGTTTCCGGTGCTATATCGCACTTACGAATAGCAAAATTGAAAAAAAAAAAAACACGTTTATATGAGCAATAGCTTTCAAATGAGCCATTAAACATCACTTTTGAAAGATCTGCTAGCCCAATAGCCCCAGCTTTTCCACTTAAGACACGACACCAAAAGTGCCTTTTTTAGTGCCATTTGGAACTTGCTGATGATCAAATTTATATGAAGGACGCAGATATTAGCAATATCTTTTATATAAGCTAGAAAAGATCTGTTTACGATGTTCTGGTAGTCTGCTAGTGCCACCCCTTGAGAAATGGCACAAAAAGCCATTTTAGTGCCATATGGCACTTGCAGATGGCAGAATTTAAAAAAAGCACGTAGATATGAGAAATAGCTTTTGAATGAGCAATTAAGCCTGCTAATATTTCAGTAGCTTACTGATTAGCAGACGAGTTATGAAACTTATTAAGGGGGCTGGGAGGAGGTGGGTACGGGAGGGGTTCTTGTAAACCTCAAATTGATAGTTGTGGAACATAACTATTACAATAGTACCTTTTTTGTACTTCAGAACTTTTCCACTTAAGAAGTGGCACCAAAAGTGTTGTTTTCAGTGTTATATCGCACTTACAAATGGTAAAATTGAAAAAAAAAAACGAAAAAGAAGTATGTATATATAAGTGATAGCTTTCAAATGAGTCATTAAACATCACTCTTATATAAGTGCTAGCCCAATAGCCCCAGCTTTTCCACTTGAGACACGGCACCAAAAGTGCCGTTTTAGTGCCATTTGGAACTTGCTGATGGTGGAATTTATATGAAGGACGTAGACATGAGCAATATCTTTTATATGAGCTAGAAAAGATCTGTCTATGATGTTCTGGTAGCCGGCTAGACCTGTTGAAAAAAAAAATAATTTTCCTTGTTGTTCAAGGAGGGGGACTGTAACTTCCCTGTATAAGGTTTTCGAACTTGCTTATTCCAATGGTACACATTTCATTTCAACCTGACGCCATTTTTGAGGGGTTTGAGGTTTCTTTTCGAAATCACCATAAATTTCTTTTCGCAATAAACTTTTACTTTCAAGACGAACCGAAAAAATAGTTACCATTCCTGAGCCAATGTCAGATGGAAATTTTTTTCACTAGGCATTTTTTTTTTCAAAACACATTTTTTTTTTTACTTTTGGTTACTATGGGCTGTGGTTCGCTCTTTACTCGGTTCCAGCTACCGCTGCAACCATGATACAACGCATTACAAACCTTCAATACCATATAGAGATATAGAGACTCGGTACCCCCCCCCCCTCTCCTGCATACGGCTGTAACCAACCTCAAGGACGATCATACTAGCAGTTTTTCTAGTGGGGTACAGTGCAGAATAACAAAGTCTTGGGTTTTTTTGTATTTAATATAACTGATATCGCGTTGTTTTTGAGTGGCAACCGCTTAATCCCAGTAAACGAATAGAATTTGAAGGACACTGTGTCCAAAATTTAGTTCAAGCTAAAATTTGGTGTCACAGCCAAAAGAGGAGTTCGCTTAAGGGTCTCAATCGACTCAGCAATGTAAACCTGGGAGAGAAGTCTGAAATAGAGCTTGTTTGGGAGAAAATGTCATGATTGTCAAGAATTTTCAAAAACTTAGTATTTTTATATAGTATAAGTTTTACAGAGAGGAAGAGGGGGGTTAAATGACCTAGTCTCCTCCCTAACTAGACCCATTTATTAAAATCGTCTCTTTTTGTGAAATAATTTTCAGATTCATTTTAGAAATCTCTCTATTGCAGACGCTAAAATCTATAAAAAGGACAAAATAGAGGGACAAGGAAAAACAAGGAATGAAAACAACGACTCGGCAATTCTAGATTGCTTCAAAAGTGCATATATTACAATCAAAAAGCTCTTGGTAACGAACTGTAAGTAAGGAGCCAACCGGCTTAATAGTAACCAAAACTCTAAAATACTGAATTTTTATACCATTAGATATATCAAAAGAATTGGATTTTTATGCTGATTTTAAATATATAAGTTTCATCAAGTTTAGTGTTACCCATCAACAGTTACGAACCTGAGAAAATTTGCCTTATTTTCGGAAAAAGAGTAGAACACCCCCTAAAAGTCACAGAAATCCCACCATCAGATTCGGCGTATCAGAGAACCCTACTGTAGAGGTTTCAAGCTTCTATCTGCAAAAATGTGGAATTCTGTATTTTTTGCCAGAAGAAAGATCACGGATACGTATTTATTTTTTATTTTTTTTTTTGTGTTGTTGTTTTTTCCAGGGGTAATCTTACCGACCAGTGGTCCTAGAATGTCGCAAGAGGGCTCATTCAAATTAAAGTATTTTTAGTACTTTCGAAAGAGCTATATATTCTAATTGAATGCCTTTGTGATTCAGGGGTCATTCTTAAAGAATTGGAACAAAATTCGAACTTCAGCGTAAAGAGCGAAGTATTGACAAAGGAGCAAACCCCCACATATACGTAATAATTTCTGTTCGCTTTAAGGTTTAATGTTGCTTTTTACTTTCAGATGAAAAACTTTTTCTTTTTATTTAATTATATAAAAACAAGAGATCTTCAAACTATATTGTAGTATCCAAATTTAGCTACGCTTGTGATAGATTACTTATACATTCCAAGGATAATTCAATAATTTTGAACACAAAAGTTGAACCAAACGTGCCAGCATAAAAATGTCTCATTAATCAGATAGAATAAAATAATAAGTGTGGTGCAAACGGGTGACATTCATTACCTGGGTAAAATTTACATTGTCTTCAAAACAGATACCGTTATAAGAGTACAAATATTAAAAGGGATAGTAATAAAGAAAATCCAGGTTTGTAATTATGCTAAGGCTTGCCAAAGCTACTTACTGGGGCAACGAAAATTAAAATATCTCCGCTAGAAAGAAAAATAAACAACGGGCAGATAGGAATCGCAGTTCAGATGCAATAGGCTACTTGGCTGAAAAAAAAAAATGTTTTTAAAGACAAAGAATGTCTTAGAAAGTGTTTCATTTTGATGCATTAGTGAGATTTTCTTGTTTGTATGCATCATAGGCAGCGCAATAGCACTGCCTAAGTAAAGAGCGATGTGGGCACAATGTATTATTAATTTGTTTTTTTTTTAGACCAGGGCACTTCGTATAGAAATAGCTGTAATAGAAACTTCAAAAGGGGCTGATTCGATTGAAAAGTGAATGTGCTAGTGCCCTTTTTAATAGTAGAAAGGGATTGGAGAGCAACCAGCTCCCCCTCCCACGCTCTTTATTTCCCCTAACAAATCCAATCAAAATTTTGAGATAGCCATTTTGTTCAGTGTAGTTGAAATATCTCAGAAATTATGTGTTTGAAGAGTACCCCTCTCCCCCAGAGCCTTCAGAGCGAGGGTTGTGGGTAACGCCCCGGGGGCACATAAGGTGTTGGTCGCATAAGCTTCGGAGGGGGCTCATTGGATGATAAATTGTATGTTCTATTGCTCCTTTTAATAGCTGAAAGTGACTGGAGGGCATCCAGCCCCCCCCCCCACCCATCGTTTCCCTTAACATATCCAACCAAAATTTTGAGATAGCCATTTTGTTAAACATATTTGAAAGATTCAGTAATTGTGTTGTTCGGGACGACATCCCACCCACGGCCCTCTGGGTAAGGGCTATAAGTTATATTAGTTGCCCATTGTTAACATTAAAGGATGGTCATATAAACTTTGGATCTGGTTCATTCAATCATAAATCAGAAGTCCTAGTGTCCTTCCTAAGAGTCAAAAGGGAATGGAGGGCAACCAGCCCCAGCCAACGTCTCCTTTTCCCCAAATGTATACGATATAATTTTGAGATAGCCATTGTGATCAAAATAGTCTAAAGATCATATAAAAAGGCATTCAGGGTCGAAATAGCCCCTCAGAACCTGGGGGCAAGGGTTGTAAGTTATGCCCCGAAGGAATATAACGTTTTTATGGAATATGGGGTCGTCCCTCTCCCCTGAGAACCTGGGGGTGAGGGTTGTAAATTATGCCCCAAAGGCATACAAGGCTTTTATGGAATGGGATGTCGTATAAACTTTGGATAGGGCTCATTCGATCGGAAACTGGAAGTTATAGTGCTCTTTATAAGAGACAAAGGGAATTGAGAGCAACCAGCCCCCCCCCCCCCACGACTATCAATTTCAAAACAAACATACCATCGAAATTTTGAGACGTCTACTTTCTTCAGCATTGTTGAAAGATCCTGTAATTATGCTTTTGGGGACGTCAACCGCCTCACAGCCCCCAGAACGAGGGCTGTAAGTTAGGTAATTCATTCACTGTTTACGTATAGTATATGTTATTGAGAGAGGTATACATGCTTGACTTTTACTTCCCAAAAAGATAAAGCGCATTCAGTTGAGCCTCTTAGAAAAGGTTGAGGGGTGTGTTGAACTACATCCAAAACACGTTATATGTATACGGGCTGTCAAAAGGGCTTAACTCAGAAATAACTGAGTATATTAATTTGGAACTTTCAGGAAATGGTAACGGAAATGATCAATTGACCGAAAAGGTAATATTTATGCGCTACTCCTATTACTAACACCACTACTAGGCTACTGCTTCCACTACTACTATAACAGCATTTAAAATATTGAAGGAAAATTTGAACTAAATCAAGAGGCACTGTGTGCATGCAATTGTCAAAAGAAAATATCTCAAGAATGGATTTGAGTATTAAGTTGGTACTTTCATAAACTGCTTAAGGGGAAGACCAATAGACCAAGGGCAATATTTGCATGCTACTGCTAATGCTACTACCGCTGCTAGACTTACTACTACTGCTACTACTGCTGCTACTTCAAATACTAAAACTATTGCCACTACTTGTAAGGCAAAGAGCACTAAAATAAAATCAAAAAAGTATATAAATATACAGGTTATCAAAAGGATATATCAGCAACGTCATAACAACGGCTAATTGTGTTAAGTTGAAACTTCCAGGACTTGATGAGAATGATGTTCAAATCACCGAAAGGGAATACATATACTACTAATACTACCACAACAGTTACTCTAACAAATGATGCTAAGGGTATTAAGGTGAAACTTTTAGGGAATGTTTAGGGGGAGTCTCAAATAAACAAAAAAACAGTAAGCATGAAGGTTTTCAAAAGGGCATATAAGCAATATCATAGGCAGCGCCGCTCTATAATAGCTAGAAATATCATTGGAACTTTTAAAGTAGCAAATTCGAATCAAGATTAAAAGTTCTAGTACCCTTTTTTAGAGTAAAAAAACATTGGAGGGCAAGCAGTCCTCCTCCCAAGTCCATTCATTTCCAAGCACATCCAATCAATATTTTGAGAAAACCATTTTGTTCAGCACAGTAGAACAGTCCAGCAGCTATGTCTCTAGGAATATTAGGCATGTCAACCCCCCACAATTATGCAATTGGTCGATTATACTTTAAAACTAAATGTTGCTTTAAAACTAACTCAAAAGGCACTGTGTGTATGGTGGCCAATAAGAAACTATATCGAGAACGACTGGGGGTATTAATTTGAAACTTTCGGGGCTACTACTACTTCTTCTGCACTTACAATTTAAATAAATCAAAAGAGTTTAAGTTTATCCATGTTGTCAAAAAGTAAAGACATAATTTTTTGGGGATGATATTAAGTTTTATTTTTCAGGCCAACTGGAGGAGGTATAAACTTAAATTAAGCAGTACTATTTGGGTCAGGATTAAAAATTGTTGAAAAAGTTTCTCCAACATACAAATAGCAAGCCAAACTATGGATTCTTATAGAAAAAAAAGAAATATAGAAAATATATAGAAAATAAATAATAATAAAATATTATTATTCATGGAAAAATAATATTAGTATAAAAATAAGTATAAAATATTATTTTTCCATGAAAAACTTCATGTCAATAAAAAACAAACAGAAATTGATTTTAAAAAACTTTTTCCACAAAACATGTCCTTCAAAGAAAAGTATAGAGCTCAAATAAGCCATAACTGAGCAGAAATAAATCAAATAACCTTCCAAGCACATAACTATAACGATTCACCATTAATAAATAGACAAAACTAAAAAGAAGAGAAATTATAATAAATACCCAAGTTAAACTCAAAACGAGCAAAAATAAACATAAGTAAGGCTGACAACCCCCATGCCTTCTCAAGATTAGAATATAATCTTCACTTTACTGAAAACAAATACATTTAAAATGTTTTTACTTTTTTACTTCAATAAATAAAAAATTATTAAGACTTTAAGGAGTAAATATCAGCATATGTAGGCTATATGAAACTGACAATCCATAGTCTTTTTTTTTTTTCACCAAATTGCAAATTATGTTCCGTAACCGATACTCTAAAAAACTGAATTTTGGTAGCTTATTATGCTGATTTTAAATACATAAGTTCGTTAAGTTTAGTTTTGCCCATTAAAATTTTCGAGCCTGAAAACATTTGCCCGATTTTCGAAATAGGGGACAAACATCCTCTGGATATCCATGGATCTTTATGACAATAACACCGTCAAATTCAGCGTATCAGAGAACCCTATGGTTGAGGTTTCAAGCTCATATCATTGAAAATGTGGAATTTTGCATTTTTGCCGAAACAAAGATCACGGATACGTGTTTATTGTTTTTTTCCCATTTTACGCCCTTTTTCTTTCACCAAAGCAGTTGGTCGAAATTTTGAGATGGCTATATTGTTCAGCATAGCATCCAATTCTTTGGAGATAACATCCCACGGCCCCTTGTTAAAAGTCTTTAAGTTATGAAATTCGCCCATTGTTTACGTAGGCTATAGTATTTGTTATTGGAAGTATGCATACATTTTTCGGTTGGAGGGGGGAATGCAATTTCTACTTGGAAGATGATTCACGGGGATAATTTTCTATGGAAAAGGAAGCTTCCGGGGGGGGGACTTTCAGGAGAAATTTTACACGGGGGAAATTTGCCAGAATTCGTGTACAAAATTTCTTTTACTTGTCGTACTGGCTCATTGCCAACTCAATTTTACATGTGGAGATATTAATGGTAATTGCCCAGGCTAATTTTTAAAGGGAAGCTGAATTCCCGGGCACTATTAAAAAAAGATCCGGAATTAAATAAAAAAAAAAACACCAGTTTTTCCAACTCAAAGTAAGGAGTAACATTAAAACTTAAAACGAACCCAAATTATAACGTATATGAGGGGAGTTTCTCCCTTTGTAATACCTCATTATTTGCACTTAATTTTGATGTTTTTGTCCTAAGTCTTTAAGGACGACTCCTGAGTCGTCCTTAAGGTCGTTTAATTAGAACTTTAAGAAGCTGTTTAAAATTACTAAAAATATAAACGTGAATAGCGAGGAATTAAGTAAGGGGGCAACCCCCCTCATATACGTATTAATTCATGTTTGTTTTAAAGTTGCTCCTTACTTCAAGTTAAATTAAACTTGTTTTTTCTAATTTGATTAAGATTAAGTATATAATTTTTGTTTATTTTTTATATCGCTTACAGTGTAATTAACCTGCATCGTAATTGTAAAGAATCAGTTTCAATACTTAGTTCTTTTTCAAGTTGTAAATCATACAATGGAACAGGAAGTTAAGGTATGTTTTAGGGTTAAACGGTTGCTAGTAATGCTAGATAACTTCGACTATTTAACATTCGTTTTACTAACCTTTCAAAAATTGTTAACTACATATAGTCCAGTAAATCTACGGAAAAAATCTACGATCTGGGACAAAATTGCAATATAAATAATTTTTACACCATTTTGTAGAGAAAAAAATTATGTACAACATACCAAAAGTTCCAAAGAATTCCCTAGGTGAAACAGGGTGAAAACGGGGGAAAAGGGGAAAATCCAGGGGAAAACTCGAAAATCTACAACCGGTAGTTTTTGATGCTGATAATAGCATTCCTGATGTTCATGGGTCCAAGAAGATCGAATATACGTTTTTTTATTGCTATGTAATAGGTGGTTCCCCCACTTACAAGGGGAAAAGAGGTGGGAAATAATTGTTTTCTGGGGATTCCCAGTGCGAGAAGAATGAATATGTTACTTTGATTGCTCTGTCATCAGCCTTTCTTCCCGTTTTCCAGTTACTAGGGAAAAATAGGGGGAGATCAAGATATCCTCATCAGGGAAAAGATAGTCAGTCGGCTCTACAAAATTTGGAGAGGAGACAAAGGTCTATCAACTCAGTTTTAAAACCCTCTAACACCGTTTTGACGAGAGTTCAATATCCTATTCCCTATACAATGTGGCTCGTACAAAAAGCTCCTCTTTCTGGCCTAATAAATTTTTGTTTGCAGTTTTCATATGACACCCTATTGGAGGAAGAAGATGAACGTTGCAAGCTCTGCAGCCACAGCATCTTTACTGGTGATGAAAGTATCAGAATCATAAACTAAGGAGCTCTTCAGAACAATGAGGCCAGTGTGCAAAGGGGTGAAAAGATAACAGTTAAAGACGGTGAAATAGTACACAGCCTGTGCAGAAAAGACTACTGCCGTCCGACGTCCATAGCTTGTCTCGTAAAAAGAAAGAAGAATGACGATTCCGGCGATACTGAAGTTTCTCTAAACAGATCCACTAGATCTAATCAAGACGCATACGATGTGAAGCCAAACTGTATGTTTTGCAATACGAAGCTAGTCCTTCTCTCTGAGACAAAAAAGCCAAAAATGACGAGTTCCAAAAAGTGACCACAATTGAAGTGAAAAAATCGATTCTTCAGTGCTGTGATTCTAGGAAAAATGACTATTAGGCTAATGCTGTCCGCGGCAGTCTGAACTCTATGAGCTTTTATTTGCATGCAGCTGATGCAGTGTATCATAAGATATGCTACTCTAACTTCCAAACTCTAAGAGAGATTCCAAAGCGGTACTCTAGTTCAACGGATCCGGTGAACGCTGCTGGAAGGCCACAGGAGAGCACAAATCGAGATGCATTCATTACAGCTGTTAATTATTTGAAGAACTCAAAGATGGACAGTTTACAGTGAAAGATACAGCAGAGAAGACACGGTTTTTTCTTGGACCGGACCTGTCGCCGTACGCCACAAATCATATAAAACGACTCCTTAATGAAACCTATGGCGACCGCATTGTTATAACTGACATAGGCCGACAGATTGGGGCTGTGACTTTCTGACAAACAGCAAATGAGATCTTTCGTGATTTTTATAGTACTCCACAGCCGAGTGAAGAAAACCAGCTGAAGTTCATGATAGAAACAGGGCCAAAGTAATTAAGAATGAGATCAAGTTAGTGCAGTGTACAGACTCTGACTGCCTGAGCCTGAGCAGTATGGAAAAAAAAGGAAAAAGTTGTAAATTTCTTACCACAATCTCTGAGGCTCTTTCTTTCTCTGCTAATCACGGGATCAGACAAGGACCTACTAGTAGGTTCAATCGGTCAAGCAATAAAGCAGGCTTGCCATACCCGATCTTTGCTCGCTCCTATACAAGTATACCTTAGAGTCCAGCTACACCACCAATCTGGTTCACGTTTTATCGTCGACCAGCTGAGTAGGCTAGGTTTTTCTACTTCTTACTCCGAAGTGCTCCGATTCGAGCGTTCTGCCGCAGTAACTCATGGTACAGAATTTCCAGTGATGACTTTTGGAACTTTTATCCAGTTCATTGGCGGCAACGTCGACCACGACATTTGTACTATCGACGGAAAAGGTACTTTTCATGGGATGGGTATGCTAGCTGCTGCCAAAAAAAAGGCTACGCAAATTTCCATTCATAATCCCAAGAGGAGTTTTAAACCTTAAAGTACTCCAGCAGATTGGACAAGTGCCTTTCTTCTTCTGCAACAGAAGACAACAAGAGATGTCTTGTGTACAAACCCATCCCGACCATCACCTTCGACGACAAGATCGATGACATTGACCTACTAAGACATGCAAGCTGGATACATGACACGAAACGGGTCAGATTGAGTGGATTTATGCAATCAATTCACCATGGGTCACACAAAGGTGCTTCGACTATTGTTTTTCTGCCTATGATCAACTATAATCCCTTCGATCTTTCTTGTGTATACACGACCTTACGTTTTATCTCCGATAAAGTGCGCCAGCACGGAATGGTACCAGTTGTGACTTTCGACCCACCTTATAACACGAAAGCGGTGAACATCATCAACGCTGAACCTGCTGATAGTCCTCTTAAGGCAGCAGTTCCAATGATCGGTGGTCTCCATTGCCGTGACAGATTTGTCACTATATTCTTGTTGGCCACGCTCTTCTTGGTTGCGAAACAACGTCCCGTTTGATTGGGACAGGAAAGCAGGCTGTCCTCCCATTCCTGAAAAGCCATGAAGAATTTAGGAATAACTGTGAAGTATTCCTTAATCCGTGCTCTACTAAGGAAGAAGTCCAGCTAGCCGGTGAAAATATTTTGCTGTGTATCTACAAGGCTAAGAAAAGGGAGGGTCTCAGTAAAGTTGGGTACAAGGGTTTTCTTGAAAAATTGAACAGCTCAAAGACATCAACTTTTGTGAACCCAGAGAGACTTCCATCAGCTCCATCGGCTGCAAAATTTCATTCTTATAGAGTGTTCTATCAGGTAATGGAATGGCGTAATACTGCGTCAGAACTCGACCCAAAAGACTGGGGTTGGCGATTACGTGACGGATGCATCACTCCGATCATGACAGACATCGGACCTGCTACGCTTCATCTGCTAAATGAGATTTATTGCAGCTGCACGCATTCCAACTGTGACAGTTCACGCTGTAGTAGCCGAAAAATGGATTGCCTTGCACGTTTGCTTGCAAAGACTGCCAAGGGACTGCTTGCTCCAATAAAAATGTTTTTGTTGATAAGGATGAAGAAGACGATGTTTAGTGCAAATCCCTTATATTTTCCTTTTTTGTTCAATCAAAACCGTAATTATCTTTTGCTCAGTTACCTGATTTGTTTCATTTTCTATATTTAGTTTTGTCTTATTTTTCTATTATATAATCGAATTAAATCTGCCCACGTTCTCCAAAGGCCCGATGCATTGTCTCCCCTACGGTGAAAACACTGCAGAAAAGTAAGATACGAATCTAACACCATGTTTTTTTGGACTCATCAAGTCAAAAAACCTTGGGGGCAACATTTTGATTAGCCATATCACACAAATTCGAGGATAATGTTTTACTCCTCCCCCTCCCCCACTAAAGGAAGAAGTTGAGCCCAGCGAAAAAAACCACATAACTTTCTTTTTTCGATTTCTCCGCGCAGAAAAAGAGCAAACGTGAAGTTCGAGAGCACAATAAATCTGCTCCTGAATTTTTACGATTTCCCCCCAGTGTTGCCAGGTTGAGCTATTTCCCGCCAATTGGGCTATAAAATTTTCAGCTTCGCGGGACAAGTTACTAAAAACCCGCGAGGCGGGTTTTTGGGCTATAATGTTTTAAATCTCGCTACTTTTGGGCGACAAATTGAATTCGCTTGAAACCGCCAAAAAATCATGTTTGAAAATTTTACCTATTTGTTCATTTACATTCTTTGTAGATTTGAACCACCATATAAATATAATGTCTTGACTGTGGTTATCCCCTTCTAATTTTTGGGTACCCCACCCCATATTTTCATAACCATTCCTTGAAAATAAAAGTATGTAGAACGTCTACTCTGCCGTCCCAATAAACATAATGTATACACATAATACCCTGACACCTTTTTTTCTGAACATCTGCTTCTGAATGCTAGACGTAAGAAATCAGAGTATAAAGTTATCGAAAAATGTAAAGAAACTTCGCATTCTGAATGTTTCGGAATCACAAAGAAATTAGCTAAGAACACAGGTTGAATTTTGTTAGTTTGAAAAATTCATTCACGGAGAAGGATCTTGGGGTCAGACACAAAATAGGAACAGGTAATTTAGCTTAATTGTAACTGTACACAGAGCTGTTCATAGGGTTGGTGGTATCTGGGGAAAATAAAAAATGTTTAAAGTAGTGATAAACGACAATGAAGAACAAGTATATACAGTCAGAATACTTCCGTTAGTAACAGTTACAACGAGTCAAAAACAAAAGTAAAGAGCAAAGAAACATATGGTTCGAAGATAAGCTGCAGGAAGAATTAAAACTACTCAAAAACAAAAGGGAAAATCAAAGAAATATGCGGCTGAAAGATATGCCACAGCGAGAACAAGGGAGTATGCGGTTCAAGAATAAGCAGCAATGAGAATTACCTGCAAATGCGAGACAGTGAGCATCAGAACGTGTAAACAATGGTTTAAACATTAGTAATTTCATATACCGTATGGAATAATTTCTGTTCGTTTTAAGTTTTAATGTCACTCCTTACTTTCAGTTAAAAAAAACTTGCTTTTTTTTATTTAATTTCTGAACGTTTTTGAATTAATGCAGCTTTGATTTTGGGTTACCGTACATGAATAATTAAAACGAAATTTTACTTTTTTTGGCTAAATGGCTTTCTCGAGATTTTGTTCTGACGTAACTTATGAATTAACTTACGTAACGAACTTCTATATTAGTATGTTTTTATTACGTATATTAGGTAGTTCGCCCCCTCGTCAATACCTAGCTCTTTAATTTAAAGTTCAAATTTTGTTCGAATCAATAACCCTGAACCACAAAGGTCGGTTAATTAGAATAGAGAGCTCTTTTGAAAGTGCTAAAAAACCTTTAGCGTAAAGAGTGAGGTATTGACTAGGGGGCGAACCCCTCATATATATAATAATTTCTGTTCGTAGAAATTCCCTTCATAGAAATGTCCCTTCCCCCAAGAAAACATCCTCCACGGAAAGATCCTCCCCCGTAACCCCCTTTTCTGACTACCCCCCCCCCCCACCAGAAAAAAACCCTCCTGAAAACGTCTTTATACTTCCCAATAACCAGTACTATATGTAAAAAATGGGCAAAGTTCATAACTTGCAGCCCTTCCCCCGGGAAATGTGGGGGATTAAGTCATCCTCAAAGACATATTTATTAGATTTTCGAATATGCTGAACAAAATGGCTATCTCAAAATTTTGATTGGGTGACTTTGGGGAAAAAATGAGCGTGGGACTGGGCCAAGTTACCATGTTTTTGGTCACTTCAAAATGGCACTAGAACTTTTAATTTCCGTTCGAATGAGCCTTCTCATGATACTCTAGGACTATTGGATCGAAAAGATCACCCCTGGAAAAAAAAAATAATAAAGACTTATCAGTGATCTTTCTTCTGGCAAAAAATACAAAATTTCACATTTTTGCAGATAGAAGCTTGAAACTTCTAAAGTAGTGTTCTCTGATGCGCTGAATCTGATGGTGGGGTTTTTATTAAAGTTCTATGACTTTTAGGGGTGTTCTCCCTTTTCTCGAAAATACGGAAATTTTTCTCAGGCACGTAACTTTTGATTAGCAAGATTAAACTTGATGAAACTTATATATTTGAAATTAGCATAAAAATCTGATTCTTTTGATGTACCTATTGGTATCAAAATTCCGTTTTTTAGAGTTTCGGTTACTATTGAGCCGGGTCACTCCTTACTTACAGTTCGTTACCAAGAACTGTTTGATCGTGGTATGCATGCAATAAACCGAGTGTGTAAAGAACAATTTGCCGTTTTGCTTTTATATATTTTTGTTATCAGTGTAGCACTTGTCAATGTTACGACGGCATACGTGGAGGGGGTTGTTATTTTTGTTCGTTCACAGAGCTCTTTTTTGCTTTTGACCTATACTTATGTGTAGTTTATCTGATATACCGATTGTATTTCTTCCTCGTTTTACCCGTAACAGCGCTATAATAGGGTTATAATAGCGTTTGCTATTTTTGGACTAGTGATTGCTCCTGTTTTGGCTATACGTTATGCTAAAAACCTAGCAACCCTGTTTCTCCAATTTTTTTTACCCAGTTCCACCCAGGGGGTTTTTGGGGACTTTTGATATGTTATACAGAATTTTTTCTCTACAAGACGGTGTAAAATTTTTTTATATTGCAATTTTGTCCCAAAGTTTCGTAGAATTAGGCTATAGAGCTGTGGCTTATTCTTCATGTTGGTAAACTACTCAACAAATAAATTTGATTTTTGAAATAAAACAGCAGACAAATTTAAGTATTTTTCTAATACAAAAGACGGTATTTCAGATTAAAAAGTTGGACTTTAATTTTCAATATATGTTCTATTTTCTTTTTTATCGGAGCACTTTCTTAGTGTAGTAGAATTTTAGTCATAACAAGGCTTCAAAAGAAAAAAACTTACTTGTATTTTCTTTCGAGTGGTGCATTGCTCCCAGCTAAAAAGTTCCTCGTGAGTAGAGATGCCTCATGAGCTCCTACGAGTACACCTTATATGGGCATAGAGTCAATAGGGGGAATGGGGTCAATGACCTCTTTCTCCAGGTGTGTTTTTGGCACGCTCTCAGCGAATGTCAATGTTGTTATTGTTTCCGAGGCAAAATGCCAAGGTCAATGTTATTGTTGTTTTGAACAGAGTCATTAGAGAGAACACGTGGTTAATGGGGTCAATGTTGTTGTCGTTCGAAGCAAAGTTAATGACATCTCCTTCCTGTTTGAGGCGGATGTTATGATCCGAAAATAGTATTTGTTATTGTTTCCGAGCCAAATGTTACGAGTTCCCGGGAAACAGCTACATCCCCCTTCCCAGCCAATCAGAGGGCTCCTCCTTCGAAAGAGGCAACGTCACAGAGTTACCCCTCTCCCTTTCCTACACTTTGAATTTATGGCGCGAGGACAATCAGTTTCGTTAGTTTTTAGTTAGCAGAGTAATAACATGAGTGACCAAGTTGAGTTAGAAATATCCTTTTATTGCAACTGTTCTATTTGTAAAGGACATTTTCATGATTTTGAGTATTCGCATGAACCTACTGAATGTTTAGATAGCTTAGAGGGAGAGACAGATGAGAAGAATCTGGAGGAAACGAGAAGAAAAATTATATGTGACATGGAGAGAAATTTATACCGATTGCAAGTAAGCTCAGATAAAAGAAGGATGGATATGATAGAAAAGGAGGATCAAAAGAAGAGACTGGTAAAAGAGGGCTTTCTCTATAGTGCAAAAGACAACAGTGAAAACTCAAAGAAAAACGTGTATAGTGCAAGTTATAACTCGGTTTATTATGATGATTATGCTCCAAGAGAAGAGAAAAAGTGGCCCTTTAAGAGACAACATAAGAGGTCATTCTACGAAAAGGATTTTAAACAACGGAAACCATGGTGGAAGTGTTCTCATATACCATTTTACGATAAATCCCATTTTTGATATGCTTGATAAGTTTTATACCATATTCATACAATAAATTTGTTTCTGATATCTTGATTTTCTCATACTCGATATGCATAGAGTAAGGATACCAGCAGAGACTACGATACATGAATAGTTCAGATTGATTAGATCACCCCTTAGAGTGTTCTCAGTCCACAACCAAGTTTTCTATCAAAGATAACAAAAAATCATTTTTCTAATCTTTATTCATTTGACAAATCAATATTTATAATAGTTTTTATATACACAATCTCGGGTTCAATTATCAGAATATCTATGTCTTCATCCTCCACTACCACTATGTCTAGCAGAGGGGGTGGTATACATTCATTTTCAAACTCAGGTTCATCACCTATTGATATATCTAGGAGAAGAGGCATCTCCTCAAATAAATCCTCGCGTACTCCTATTGTAGGCAAACTAGGGGCCAACCGCTCGTCATCCTCTATGCAAAGACGACCTGAAGGCCCCCGCCGTACCAAGTCCTCAGATGTATATGAAAGACCGTCTTCAGTATAGTACACTTCTAGCACGTCATCATCACTAGCATCAATTGCTATACTAGCACGGAGAAGAAGCTCCTCCTCCTCAACTGTGAGCTCCCACTCACTCCATACATCCTAAAAGATTGAGAACGCTATGATCGAAAACTAGAGTTTCCTGCGGAAAACCTATATTAGTTCAGATTTTACGGGAATAGTTCATTTTCGAACCAATATATCTACCAAAAGTTCAGCACCTGAGTTAAACTAAGAGGTTTCAACTTCAGGAAAAAATTACATTCTGACAAGATTTGACAATTTACTAAATTTAAAATATTGTTTAGTTTTAAAAATGTTTTCTGTCACTCATCATCATCTTTTATTCATTCACAAACAATACTAAAGAAAACCGCTTCCCACGGTTTATTGATTTTAAATTATTAAGAAGGATACTATTTCGTTGAAATATACATTTTACATTTTTAATTTTCATGCTTTTGATAATTATCTTGTCCTTCTGGTGTAAATTGCAGCTGAAGGCTTATCACAAAATCACAGTTTCAAGTTTTTTAATATACTAAAATTGAAGGAAGCTAGAAAATGTGAAAACTTCTTTTCATCCGAATATTCTTCAGAGCCCAACCTAACTACGATCTGAAAACATTAATATAACTTATAGTTGAACAAATTTTTTTAAAATATCTTTTTTCTGACATCATATGGAACATGCAAATTACTATAAGTAGTAACTAATTACTTCATTTTTAAAAAACTTATAATTAATTGAACCAACAATCCAAATTTTTTTGATATGGCAAACGAAAAAGAATATACATCTACCCGAGTCAAATAAAGGTCCAACCAATATTTTTGGTTATTCACCCCCCCCCCCCAAACAAGCAGTGCAGTTAAAACCTTCTTAGAATCTATACTTAGACCGTGAAACTAGAAGAAACTAAATTTTCTGTAAAGTTATGTCTAACGATAGACTTATTAGAGAGACAGAAACTCTTTTTCCACAACCCACAAGAGGATATTTTTTAAGTAAAAAGTAAAGAGCTGCTACACTAAATCAAAGATGAACAGAAATAATGTCGAATAATTTGTCAAACATAAACCTATATCCAATGATATATTTAATTGGGTGACAAAAACTTTTTCCACAAGAGGTTATTTTTCAATTAAAAGTAAAGAGCTGCTACACTAAATCAAAGATGAACAGAAATAATTGTTCAAAAGTAAACTTATGCATAATGATATATTTAATAGAGCAGTAAGTCTAGCTTTGAAAAGCGTGCTAGAACATCTAGAAAGAAGGTATCATATCTAAATTAGTATTTTTTTTATTAATATAGTAAATAAAATTATACCAAATAAAAAAAAAAACAAAAAAAAAACAAAAAAGCAAAAGAAAAAACTCGATAGGCAAGCGCCCAACGGGCTTGAACCCTTACACAAATTTGAAGAATTTCCACATTCTGTTATACAACATATTTTGATGCTTCCGCGCAATTAATCTCATCAATTTTGTTAAGTTTGACTCATGGTAAAATATGATGTGTGCCCACTGCGGGCAAATATATCCCTTAACAAAAAAATACGCATATGTCTACACAAAGAGACAGTTTTACTGTTATGGATATGATTCAATACTCACTACAAATCAAATGGGCTCTTAGTCTCCCTTCAAATGAATAGGAGTTCAACTTCTGAGCGATAAAAAATTATTTGACATAATTGGTAAGTGCTCGTATTGCCTAGGCAATTACTTGAGGTTATAGAGCGGATAGCTAAACCCAGTATTCCTCAAGATCCTCCCCCCAGGCTCCCAAAGAGCCCCCAGACCCCAAAGACTCCCCGGGCTCCCAAAGGCCCTTCCCCTGTCCCCAAAGGTCCACCGGGACTTCCAAAGGACCAATCGGTGCTCAAGGGCACCCCCCAGACCCCAAAAAGCCATACCCGAGCCCCCGAAGGCCCTCCACCGTCCACAAAGGCCCACCAGACCCACAAAGGTCCTCCCCCGGTCTCCAAAGGTCCCCGAACCCCCAAAGGCCCTCCCCTGATCCTCAAAGGCCGCCAGGCTTCCAAAGGATCCCCAAGCCCACAAAGACCCTTCCCCGATCTCCAAAGGCCTCCCCGGGCTCCCAAAGGCTCTCGTACCCTCAAAGACCCCCCCCCCTTGCCCCCAAAGGACCCCCGAGCCCTTCCATTTCTCCCACCAAAGAGGATGCGCTAAGGTTTATTCTTTTTTTCATATCGCTTGACGAATAGACTATCTGGCATTACAAAGAAGGGAATAGAAAGAGCTCTGTCTTATAAGGTGCAATCGTTTATTATAACTGATAAATATTACTAATAAGGATCCTCTCATATTGGAGATAACGCGAACAAGACGAATAGTCTTACAACCCAAGCCTTGTAAGACCGTGGCTACCAGCCAATACAGTTTGCATTTTCGACACTATTTTGTGTCTCATTCTAGTAAATAAGTGACAATGAGGAGTAATTATTTAAATTATATTGTCTCTTAATTTAACTGTTAATTTAATTCCTGTTATTTGACATAATAAATTCGTAACGTATCGCACCATATCGAATATCACTAATAACGCTTAAGCAGAAATTCTTGTATTTTTCTTATTCATCTTCGCATTGAAGCGACACTCGATTACAGGTTCTTAGCAGCTATCGAACAGGAAGAAGGTAAAGCCGAGGTATTTTCTAATCCTCTTAAAACTACTAGTAGGAAGGTTAATAAGGATATATACACAGAGACATTAATGGGGGGGGGGATTTTGAAAATACTTATTGACTGCATTCTGCTTGAAAAATAACTATTTGGTATTTTCATCGAAAAATTCAAATTGTCCATTGCCCACCATAAGTTTTAGGAAATATATCTGACCCTCCCCTCTAACTTTTTCACGAATTGATACCATTTCTCATACGTAAATCAAAACAAGACGAAATCTAATCAGGAAGCTTCAAGCTATGGAATCCATAAGACAATTATTAAACCAAGTAAGACAGGGCTTTAAAGATTTTAAACAGTAAGTCTTTAAAAAGTCGAATGTTCGTTGAGAACAACACTATTAATAAAAAAAGATGCAGAAAATGTCGTGTAAGATAAGCACTGATAATTTAAAACACCCAGTGTAGGAAAGGAGTTTAAAGAAATATAGGAACATCATGGGAGTCAGTAAATAGTGAAACCTTTATCATATTAGGGCGAGGGACGAGCGTGTGCAGTTGTGTTGCCCTTTGCAGCTTGGTGTTGCCCTCTGGAGCTCTAAGTAGTTGTATTTATAAAGGTCTACAAAGAAGTAGGCCTATGTCCAATCTCCACTTTGAAAAATATACAACTGTTTTGACACTCCTGGTCATTGGTGAACAGTTCTGCATAATCACCTTATATACTGAAACCAGTCGAAGTTTTGTAGCATAGATACATAGCCCCCCCCCCCAAACTCAAAAATTTCTGAGGGGGGAGGGGGGACATATTTTCTTTGCATTTGAATATTTTCCTTCGGAAAACACACCGAAAAGCCATATTAAGAGCTATATTTGTGAGTTTTTCACCGATAATTCCTTTTTTAGCCATACCTTTATAATCAATGGAATATAGTTCTTTGTATTTTACGTATTTTTGGATGGAAAACACACTGAAAACACATATTAAGAGTTATATTTCATCATATTTTGCATATTTCCGTTGGAAAAAACACTGAAAAGCCATATTAAGGACTAATTTGTGAGTTTTTCACCGACAATTCCTTTTTTAGACATGCCTTTATAATCAATGGAATATAGTTCTTTGTATTTTACATATTTTTGGATGGAAAACACACTGAAAAGACATATTATTGTACTCACATCAAACTTTAGCGGGATTGCATTCGAAGAACCTTCCATTATTTTCTATCTTGTCCTTATTTCAATCTATACTGACTTTTAAACCCTTTCAAAGCACTAAATATAGTAAGCTAACGGTTATTTATTTACGAAATCGTGCAAACTGTTGATTTTAGGACAATAATTAGCTTTCTATATATCAATTAACACTCACTAGAATTGTAACTTTTCACTCGTGAAGAATGGTTTCAAAACAATACTTCTTACATTATATAGACTAATTGTGTCAAACGAGACATCTTTCAATGCAGATTAATTATTTGTTGCGTTCAATTTTTGTTTTGAACATAGGAAAGCATCGATGGGAGTGAGAATTTCTGTAAAACTATCAAAGATTGATCAACTCTGTGATTTCATACTTCATGTGTAATCAGAAAGAAAAAAGAAGAAAAATTGATAAAAGATATTTTGAAATATGCCCCAAATCAGAGCTATTACAACTTAAATGGGGCAAGGGGATGAGGGAATCAGGTTTAAGAATATCCTGGATATATCATTTCATATTATCTAGGTACTCACAGAAGGAGTCCACACAGAAACTTTGAAAAGGACTCATTTGATTGGGAATTAAAGCGGCTAGCATCCAATTCACAGGAGGGGCGTGAAAACTATGGTTTTAACTTTAATATGCAAGACTAGAAAGAAAAGTTCTTAGGTGTGGGGCTGCCCCCCCCCCCCTCCCCATCCAAAACTCAAAATTCATAGGAACATATTTTCAACATATTTAAATATTTACCTACGTACGCATCACTTAGGTTAGATTAGATTAGGCTAGAGACAGACAAAAAGTTAGGTGTATGGTTAGGTTAGGTTAGATTATGTTAGGTTAGGTTAATTTAGGATAGACTAGCTTAGCCTACGTACGAGAAAGAAAGGTTCTTAGGTGTGGAGCTCCCCCACCGCCTCAACCCTCGCTCTTGAAATCCCTTGAATTAGGTTAGAGACAGACAAAAAGTTAGGTGTATGGTTAGGTTAGGTTAGATTATGTTAGGTTAGGTTAATTTAGGTTAGACTAATTTCTAGGAACATATTTTCAACATATTTAAATATTTACCTACGTATGCATCACTTAGGCATCCCCCCACCCTCCTCACCTCAAACTCAAATTTTCCAGAGGATTTTAAAATCCTCCACTGAAAAGCCATATTATGAGCTATATTTGTGAGGTTAGGTTAGGTTAGGCTAGATTAGGTTAGGTTAGGTCTAGAAATAGCAGGTTAGGCTAGGTTAGATTAGGTTAAGTGGCCGATCCCCACCCCAGGGGCCACAGGCCGAAGGCGGCACAGTCGGAGTATCCATCCCCAGGATAGGTTAGGTTAGGTTAAGTGGTCTTAACCTAACCCAGGTTAGGTTAGGTTACCTAACTAACCTAACCTAACTAACCTAACCTAAAGCTAATTATTGTCCTAAAATCAACAGTTTGCACGATTTCGTAAATAAATAACCGTTAGCTTACTATATTTAGTGCTTTGAAAGGGTTTTAAAAGTCAGTATAGATTGAAATAAGGACAAGATAGAAAATAATGGAAGGTTCTTCGAATGCAATCCCGCTAAAGTTTGATGTGAGTACAATAATATGTCTTTTCAGTGTGTTTTCCATCCAAAAATATGTAAAATACAAAGAACTATATTCCATTGATTATAAAGGCATGTCTAAAAAAGGAATTGTCGGTGAAAAACTCACAAATTAGTCCTTAATATGGCTTTTCAGTGTTTTTTTCCAACGGAAATATGCAAAATATGATGAAATATAACTCTTAATATGTGTTTTCAGTGTGTTTTCCATCCAAAAATACGTAAAATACAAAGAACTATATTCCATTGATTATAAAGGTATGGCTAAAAAAGGAATTATCGGTGAAAACTCACAAATATAGCTCTTAATATGGCTTTTCGGTGTGTTTTCCGAAGGAAAATATTCAAATGCAAAGAAAATATGTCCCCCCTCCCCCCTCAGAAATTTTTGAGTTTGGGGGGGGGGGGGCTATGTATCTATGCTACAAAACTTCGACTGGTTTCAGTATATAAGGTGATTATGCAGAACTGTTCACCAATGACCAGGAGTGTCAAAACAGTTGTATATTTTTCAAAGTGGAGATTGGACATAGGCCTACTTCTTTGTAGACCTTTATAAATACAACTACTTAGAGCTCCAGAGGGCAACACCAAGCTGCAAAGGGCAACACAACTGCACACGCTCGTCCCTCGCCCTAATATGATAAAGGTTTCACTATTTACTGACTCCCATGATGTTCCTATATTTCTTTAAACTCCTTTCCTACACTGGGTGTTTTAAATTATCAGTGCTTATCTTACACGACATTTTCTGCATCTTTTTTTATTAATAGTGTTGTTCTCAACGAACATTCGACTTTTTAAAGACTTACTGTTTAAAATCTTTAAAGCCCTGTCTTACTTGGTTTAATAATTGTCTTATGGATTCCATAGCTTGAAGCTTCCTGATTAGATTTCGTCTTGTTTTGATTTACGTATGAGAAATGGTATCAATTCGTGAAAAAGTTAGAGGGGAGGGTCAGATATATTTCCTAAAACTTATGGTGGGCAATGGACAATTTGAATTTTTCGATGAAAATACCAAATAGTTATTTTTCAAGCAGAATGCAGTCAATAAGTATTTTCAAAATCCCCCCCCCCATTAATGTCTCTGTGTATATATCCTTATTAACCTTCCTACTAGTAGATTTAAGAGGATTAGAAAATACCTCGGCTTTACCTTCTTCCTGTTCGATAGCTGCTAAGAACCTGTAATCGAGTGTCGCTTCAATGCGAAGATGAATAAGAAAAATACAAGAATTTCTGCTTAAGCGTTATTAGTGATATTCGATATGGTGCGATACGTTACGAATTTATTATGTCAAATAACAGGAATTAAATTAACAGTTAAATTAAGAGACAATATAATTTAAATAATTACTCCTCATTGTCACTTATTTACTAGAATGAGACACAAAATAGTGTCGAAAATGCAAACTGTATTGGCTGGTAGCCACGGTCTTACAAGGCTTGGGTTGTAAGACTATTCGTCTTGTTCGCGTTATCTCCAATATGAGAGGATCCTTATTAGTAATATTTATCAGTTATAATAAACGATTGCACCTTATAAGACAGAGCTCTTTCTATTCCCTTCTTTGTAATGCCAGATAGTCTATTCGTCAAGCGATATGAAAAAAGAATAAACCTTAGCGCATCCTCTTTGGTGGGAGAAATGGAAGGGCTCGGGGGTCCTTTGGGGGCAAGGGGGGGGGGTCTTTGAGGGTACGAGAGCCTTTGGGAGCCCGGGGAGGCCTTTGGAGATCGGGGAAGGGTCTTTGTGGGCTTGGGGATCCTTTGGAAGCCTGGCGGCCTTTGAGGATCAGGGGAGGGCCTTTGGGGGTTCGGGGACCTTTGGAGACCGGGGGAGGACCTTTGTGGGTCTGGTGGGCCTTTGTGGACGGTGGAGGGCCTTCGGGGGCTCGGGTATGGCTTTTTGGGGTCTGGGGGGTGCCCTTGAGCACCGATTGGTCCTTTGGAAGTCCCGGTGGACCTTTGGGGACAGGGGAAGGGCCTTTGGGAGCCCGGGGAGTCTTTGGGGTCTGGGGGCTCTTTGGAAGCCTGGGGGGAGGATCTTGAGGAATACTGGGTTTAGCTATCCGCTCTATAACCTCAAGTAATTGCCTAGGCAATACGAGCACTTACCAATTATGTCAAATAATTTTTTATCGCTCAGAAGTTGAACTCCTATTCATTTGAAGGGAGACTAAGAGCCCATTTGATTTGTAGTGAGTATTGAATCATATCCATAACAGTAAAACTGTCTCTTTGTGTAGACATATGCGTATTTTTTTGTTAAGGGATATATTTGCCCGCAGTGGGCACACATCATATTTTACCATGAGTCAAACTTAACAAAATTGATGAGATTAATTGCGCGGAAGCATCAAAATATGTTGTATAACAGAATGTGGAAATTCTTCAAATTTGTGTAAGGGTTCAAGCCCGTTGGGCGCTTGCCTATCGAGTTTTTTCTTTTGCTTTTTTGTTTTTTTTTTTTGTTTTTTTTTTATTTGGTATAATTTTATTTACTATATTAATAAAAAAAATACTAATTTAGATATGATACCTTCTTTCTAGATGTTCTAGCACGCTTTTCAAAGCTAGACTTACTGCTCTATTAAATATATCATTATGCATAAGTTTACTTTTGAACAATTATTTCTGTTCATCTTTGATTTAGTGTAGCAGCTCTTTACTTTTAATTGAAAAATAACCTCTTGTGGAAAAAGTTTTTGTCACCCAATTAAATATATCATTGGATATAGGTTTATGTTTGACAAATTATTCGACATTATTTCTGTTCATCTTTGATTTAGTGTAGCAGCTCTTTACTTTTTACTTAAAAAATATCCTCTTGTGGGTTGTGGAAAAAGAGTTTCTGTCTCTCTAATAAGTCTATCGTTAGACATAACTTTACAGAAAATTTAGTTTCTTCTAGTTTCACGGTCTAAGTATAGATTCTAAGAAGGTTTTAACTGCACTGCTTGTTTGGGGGGGGGGGGGGTGAATAACCAAAAATATTGGTTGGACCTTTATTTGACTCGGGTAGATGTATATTCTTTTTCGTTTGCCATATATAAAAAATTTGGATTGTTGGTTCAATTAATTATAAGTTTTTTAAAAATGAAGTAATTAGTTACTACTTATAGTAATTTGCATGTTCCATATGATGTCAGAAAAAAGATATTTTAAAAAAATTTGTTCAACTATAAGTTATATTAATGTTTTCAGATCGTAGTTAGGTTGGGCTCTGAAGAATATTCGGATGAAAAGAAGTTTTCACATTTTCTAGCTTCCTTCAATTTTAGTATATTAAAAAACTTGAAACTGTGATTTTGTGATAAGCCTTCAGCTGCAATTTACACCAGAAGGACAAGATAATTATCAAAAGCATGAAAATTAAAAATGTAAAATGTATATTTCAACGAAATAGTATCCTTCTTAATAATTTAAAATCAATAAACCGTGGGAAGCGGTTTTCTTTAGTATTGTTTGTTAATGAATAAAAGATGATGATGAGTGACAGAAAACATTTTTAAAACTAAACAATACTTTAAATTTAGTAAATTGTCAAATCTTGTCAGAATGTAATTTTTTCCTGAAGTTGAAACCTCTTAGTTTAACTCAGGTGCTGAACTTTTGGTAGATATATTGGTTCGAAAATGAACTATTCCCGTAAAATCTGAACTAATATAGGTTTTCCGCAGGAAACTCTAGTTTTCGATCATAGCGTTCTCAATCTTTTAGGATGTATGGAGTGAGTGGGAGCTCACAGTTGAGGAGGAGGAGCTTCTTCTCCGTGCTAGTATAGCAATTGATGCTAGTGATGATGACGTGCTAGAAGTGTACTATACTGAAGACGGTCTTTCATATACATCTGAGGACTTGGTACGGCGGGGGCCTTCAGGTCGTCTTTGCATAGAGGATGACGAGCGGTTGGCCCCTAGTTTGCCTACAATAGGAGTACGCGAGGATTTATTTGAGGAGATGCCTCTTCTCCTAGATATATCAATAGGTGATGAACCTGAGTTTGAAAATGAATGTATACCACCCCCTCTGCTAGACATAGTGGTAGTGGAGGATGAAGACATAGATATTCTGATAATTGAACCCGAGATTGTGTATATAAAAACTATTATAAATATTGATTTGTCAAATGAATAAAGATTAGAAAAATGATTTTTTGTTATCTTTGATAGAAAACTTGGTTGTGGACTGAGAACACTCTAAGGGGTGATCTAATCAATCTGAACTATTCATGTATCGTAGTCTCTGCTGGTATCCTTACTCTATGCATATCGAGTATGAGAAAATTAAGATATCAGAAACAAATTTATTGTATGAATATGGTATAAAACTTATCAAGCATATCAAAAATGGGATTTATCGTAAAATGGTATATGAGAACACTTCCACCATGGTTTCCGTTGTTTAAAATCCTTTTCGTAGAATGACCTCTTATGTTGTCTCTTAAAGGGCCACTTTTTCTCTTCTCTTGGAGCATAATCATCATAATAAACCGAGTTATAACTTGCACTATACACGTTTTTCTTTGAGTTTTCACTGTTGTCTTTTGCACTATAGAGAAAGCCCTCTTTTACCAGTCTCTTCTTTTGATCCTCCTTTTCTATCATATCCATCCTTCTTTTATCTGAGCTTACTTGCAATCGGTATAAATTTCTCTCCATGTCACATATAATTTTTCTTCTCGTTTCCTCCAGATTCTTCTCATCTGTCTCTCCCTCTAAGCTATCTAAACATTCAGTAGGTTCATGCGAATACTCAAAATCATGAAAATGTCCTTTACAAATAGAACAGTTGCAATAAAAGGATATTTCTAACTCAACTTGGTCACTCATGTTATTACTCTGCTAACTAAAAACTAACGAAACTGATTGTCCTCGCGCCATAAATTCAAAGTGTAGGAAAGGGAGAGGGGTAACTCTGTGACGTTGCCTCTTTCGAAGGAGGAGCCCTCTGATTGGCTGGGAAGGGGGATGTAGCTGTTTCCCGGGAACTCGTAACATTTGGCTCGGAAACAATAACAAATACTATTTTCGGATCATAACATCCGCCTCAAACAGGAAGGAGATGTCATTAACTTTGCTTCGAACGACAACAACATTGACCCCATTAACCACGTGTTCTCTCTAATGACTCTGTTCAAAACAACAATAACATTGACCTTGGCATTTTGCCTCGGAAACAATAACAACATTGACATTCGCTGAGAGCGTGCCAAAAACACACCTGGAGAAAGAGGTCATTGACCCAATTCCCCCTAATGACTCTATGCCCATATAAGGTGTACTCGTAGGAGCTCATGAGGCATCTCTACTCTCGTGGACTTTCTAAAAAAGTTCCCTCGTGGACTTTGGTTTTCAAAATTTAAGGACCGCGTACACGACTAAACTTAGTTATAAGACTAAACTTAGTATTTAAAGTTACATATGTAAAGTTTAAGATTTAATATTTAAAGTTAAATATATAGAGCTATGACAAAAAATATTCCAAGGGAATACCGGTAGAAATAATATTAGAGGGTAAGTAAGAGCCAAATAACCATTTATCTGCTGTTTATTAAAGAGTAGATACGGTTTGGTGATAGTCATAGAGAAAGCTACGAATTCAAGCAGAGAATGGACTGACAAATTCTGCTTAAGCGCGTTAACCGCATAAATCACGCTTGTCAATCAAATATTGGCATTCCATCACCCGCGGCTCAACAGGAACTTGTTTTGAAAAGTTGAAGGAGGGTTGGAGTGAAAACATTCCAAATATAAAATAGGGAAACTGTATAAAGTTTATAGTAAGAAATATTAGAATATTAATTTTATATGGGGGGGGGGGTCCTGCAACCGATGCCTCTATGTATACATTTTGAGTGTCATAATCGCGGCAATTTTTAAAAGTATCTAAAAGTATTAAAGTAAATAAAAAGTATATATATATATATATATATATATATATATATATATATATATATATATATATATATATATATATATATATATATATATATATATATATATATATATATATATATATATATATATATATATATATATATATATATATATATATATATATATATATATATATATATGTATATAATATATTTATATATACATTGAAAGGCGACAATCACGCCTTCCACGCCCACCATTCCCCCAAACGCATCCCATCAAAATTTTGAGACAGTCATTTTGTTCAACGCAGTTGATTTCCAGATAGAAATTATGTGTTTGAGGAGGACACTCCCCCCCCTAGCCCTAAGGGCAAGGGTATTTAAGTTATGCCCTGGGGGTATATAAGGTTTTTATAGAAAGCTTTGTGATAGAAACTTCAAAAAAGGCTCATTCGATTGAAAATTCACAGGGCTAGTGCCCTTTTTAATAGTCAAAAGTGATTGGAGGGTAACTAACCCTTTCCCCCAAATACATCCAATCAAAGTTTGAGATAGCCATTTTGTTGAACCCCCCTGGGTTCCTCATATGCCCTGGGAGCATATGAGGTTTTTATAGAAAGCGTTGTCGTAGAAACTTCAAAAAGGGCTCATTCGATTGAAAATTGAAATGGCTAGTGCCCTTATTAATAATAGAAAGTGAGTGGAAGGCAACTAACACCCCTTCCAGACCCACTTTTTCCCCAAACAAATCCACACAAGATTTTGAGATAGCCATTATGTTCACCGCAGTTGAAAGTTCAGGAAATTATATCTTTGAGCAGGACACTCCCCCCACCCCCCCCTCCAGTCTTCAGGGCAAGGGTTATGAGTTTTGTCCTGGGGGTATATAAGGTTTTTTATAGAAAGCGATAATGTAGAAACTTCAAAAAGGGCTCATTCGATTGGGAATTGAAAGGGCTAGTGCTCTTTTTAATAGTCGAAAGTGAATGGAGAGCAACTAATCCCCCTCTCACGCCCACTATTTCCCCAAACACATTCAATCAAAGTTTAGAGATAGCCATTTTGTTCAACGTAGTTGAAAGTTCTTGAAATTATATATTTGAGGATGACAAACCCCCCAGAGCCCCCAGGGCAAAGGTTGTAAGTTATGCCCTGGGGGCATATAAGGTTTTTATAGATAGAGTTATCACAAAAACTTCAAAAGGGGCTCATTCAATCGGAAATTGAGAGGGCTAGTGCCCTTTTTAGTAGTAGAAAGTGATTGGAGGGTAATAACCCCCCTCTCACGCCCACCATTTCCTCAAACACATCCTATCAACTTTACTGAAGAAAATTATTTAAAAATTTTTCACTTTTCTAACTTTAAGAAATCAAAAACCAATTAAGATTTTAAGGAATAAATATCAGCATATCTATATTAAGCTGACAATGCAGTTTTTATTCAGTAAATTCATTTGAATTTTTTTCAGTAAAGTACAAATTATATTCTGGCTTTTAAAAAGCTTGAGGTTTAGAACCCTACTCATATTAATTTCTGCTCGTTTTGAGTTTGACTCTTATTTATTTTAATTTCTGTTTGTTTTGGGTTTCATTTATTTATTGCTACTGATTTATGGTAGTAGTATTCTTGGTAGATTATTTGATTCTATTTTTGTTCACTTTGGTTTAATGGAGTTCTTTACTTTTTTCTAAACACTTATTTTGTTGAAAGTGTTTTTTTAAATTAATTTTGTAAAAAGCAAAACCGCCTGTCAGCCAAACAACTTGGAGATAAAAAAAAATCGTATCGTATACTCTCTTACAAGGACACAAAAACCTGGCAATGGATTAATATTTGCTTGCCACCAGGCTTCAAGTAAGTGGCATCAATCCGTAAAAATTTAGGGGGATGAGGACAAAATCTAGAGGTAGATATTTCAGTACTCTTCCGAAATACATGACACACGAAAGAAAGACCGCATTGAAATCTCAAAGCCGGTATTGATAAACAGGCTTCCTCTGCATAGTGAGATATTGTTCAGTCCGTGACGAAGATTTAAGCTTTAGTTTTTTCGGGTTTAGGGGGACTAAAAGTTAGCTAGGTTAGGTTAGATTAGGTTACGTATTTAATATATGCTATGCTTTACCCCCACCCCCACCCCCTAATGTGCAAATATATAGCCCAAATTTGTTCATAAACTATTATATTCTTCATCCTATTTTGTTTTACATCCTTAGCATTAACCAAACTTCACTTCTCGCATGCGTCCTGTATTAAAGAAGAGTACCGATATCTTTATTTTTTCAGAGTAGATACCAAAAAATGAATTTTTTGATGAAAATGCCACCCCTAAATAGTTATTTTTCAAAACCTTGGAAGGGGGGCAAAAAATACCCTCCAATCGACGTCACTTCTTCAAGTAAACGTTGTACAGAATTACATGACCGTGTCAAGAGCTGAAGATTATTGACTGCTTGTAAGTTACGGAAACGCATCAATTTCGTAAAGTAAGATGTTACTTTGTCTTACAAATTTTCTTTTTTCGTATATAATTTGTAACTCATGTTTTTTTTAGCAGTAAGAAATTGACCTGTGAACATCTATTGATATTTAAGCCGGATTAAATTTGGAATAAATTACAGTGGATTGCAGTGACCGTCAGTTTCGAAACAAGTGAAATATAAATTGATATTTACGGACTATTTTACCATTTGGATGTATTTACTCACTCATATAAGGTCATCTATTATTTTACTATCTTTTTAATTTGATAATCTGGTTATAATTCAATTTTGCTAATAAGCGAGCAGAAGAGGGGAGTTTCTTGTCGCAAGGGCCGTTGTACCTGCCGGGAGATATACTCCCTTAAACTGCGGGGATCTGTTAGCAGGAAACTACGCTTCCTTCGCTTATTGGTATCTGGTTCTTATGATATGTATAGTGAATAATGAATAATGGACTTGTTTTTTCGCCGGTTTTAAATTTTTTGCATTTAACCGTGATAATAGAGTGAATGAAAACGAAATACTCAAATTTGGAAAGGAGTTTTTTCTGGACTTGCCGAGTGTAATCGAAGCTAAAAAACTCCTCTACGATGCGGCTGTACCTGGGACTGAGCTTCCGAGAAGACAGGGGCCGAAGGCTTTGGAAAGCCATCTGAAGGATATGTTAAGTATATTCAAGAGAAATGTGACGAAGAAGACATAGACTTACCGATGTTTGTAATTCGTTCTCCAAATGATGTACCTGTCATCCCTGCTTTGGTTTATTCGAGTTTCAACGCGAAATTGAATAGAATGGAACACTTCCTAAAGACTGTTTCAAGTAAGTTCGATTCGTATGATAATCACTTTCCACCAATGCCTGCCCGTGCGACGCCGTCAACTGACTCTCACACCACTGTTGTTGTCTCTAAAGTGCCGCAAACACTAAATGACCCGATAAAACCCAAAGAAGTGCTAGATAAAGTGAGCTGTCATGATGCAGTTACCAAGCTGAGTTTGCGAGGTGACAAATGGCTAATCAATGTTAAAAAATCTGCTGCTGAAGAATTCAAAGACTCTATTTCAGTGATTTTAGCAGAATCTCCATCCAAGGTGATCACTAAGCGGTTTTTCGGGATAGTCAGAGGAATATCGAAGGACTTAGACCTCTCATTCTTTCAAGGATATCCAGGTGTGGTGGAAGCTATACGGCTTGGTGACACTGACATGGTTAATCTTGAGTTTTGTGACTCCATGTCAACAGCCAAGGCTATGCAAAATGGTGTTAAACTTGAATATGAACATTTAACTGTGAAAGAATATCTGTTGGCACCTCGGTGCTGTCTAAAATGCCGTTCGCCAGACCATAGAGTAGCTGATCGTGCAAGTTTGGTTGCAAAGTGTGCACGCTGTGCGGGCCCTCATATTTCCACCAAGGATTTTCCCTGCCAGCTTGATGCAGGATGTGCAAATTGTGGTGAAAACCATGCCTCCTTTAGTCTTAGATGCAAAGTACTGAGAGATATCATTGCCAAGAAGAAATGATTGTGCCTGTTTCGATTGTTACGCTTGATATAAATGGTACTCGTTTAAAGGAGCATATGATTGATGAATTGTGTGACCAGTTTGACATAGTATGTCTTCAAGAACACCTCCTGACTTCTCCTAGTATTAACGTGTTAAAAAGAAGTCGTAATCATTCCGTTTTTACAACTAATGCTGAGGTCACTTTTGGTAGACCTTCTGGAGGCCTCGCGTGCAATGTTAAGAATAGCTTGAGTTTGCTCTCTCCAGTGTGTTTTCACAGTGATAAATTCATCCTTGCGGTTCGGTTTGGTAATACTTTGCTGATAAATGTGTATCTCCCGTGTAACAAAAGAACTATTTCCGCTTTAAACGCGTATATGAAAGCCTCAGCAAATCTTAAGGCTATTCTTGCATCTGTTGTATCGACTGGTTATGATTTCATAGTGGTTGGTGACTTCAACACAGATATTACAAGTCAGTCAGTTCGATCCGATATAGTTCTTAATGCTTTTTCTGCTTACAAAATAGTCGAGAAAGGTGTGATTATTCATATACTCACCAATCTGGAAGTTTGTCTAATATTGACCATGTAGTTTCCTCGCCAAATATTAATGTAGCGACTGTTCTTGTTCATGAAGACGATCGTGATATTGACCACCTACCGATTTCGTTCTCTGCTTCACTAGTCGCTTCCCGTTCTACTAGACCATTTACACAAAGTTCTAAGTGGTTTTACAGGAATAACTGGAGTAGAGCAAATTTTGCACTTTATATTACTACGTTGTCCGCGTTATTTGGTTCTATAAAAGTTCCTTACCATTTGCTTCAAGTTACTGACCGTTTCTCAAATGATAAGCAGTCTCTAAATGAATATTATGATAAAATAATTTGGTGCTTAAAACAAGCAGAGGCGACTGCTGTTCCTCTAGAAAAGATTAAAGTTAAAACTAGAAAACCAGAATGGGTTTTGGAGCCAGAATTAAAAGTTGTAAAGAATAAAGCTAAGTTTTGGCTACGAATATGGGTGTCTTGTGGTCGGCCAAATCGAGGAGTTGTCTTCGATCTGAAGCAAAGTACCAAGCGTGCTTATAAAAAACGTTTACGGCAATCTAGGGTGTCTGGTTTTGATTTTCCTGCGTCGAGAAAGGAGTGGTCTCATGTTCTGAATTCGGATAAGCTTAGTAGTGATTTTTCTGATATTGGTCAAGCTATTAAGAACATGCAATCTAGCTCTGTTGATCAAGACGGAATTTCTTCTTATCATCTAAAAGTAGTTTGCCCAACTTTGATAAATCACCTTCAGCTACTGTTTCAGATGTGTTTATCTACTTCTATGGTTCCCGACAGTTTTCTCTGTGGCACAGTCACCTCGGTTTTGAAGCATGGAAAAACTTCGTCAGAGTGTAGTTCTTATCGACCAATTACTGTTTCGTGCACTCTTAGCAAAATTTTTGAATATATTCTTCTCCCTTTCATTTCAGAAAATGTTAATTTTGGTGAAAACCAATTTGGCTTTCAAAAAAGGCTGGGATGTCAGCACGCTTATCGTGTTGTAGCTTCCCTCCTGTTGCAATCTGTTAATGATAAATCTCCTCTTCATATCTGTGCTCTTGATCTTTCGAAAGCTTTCGATAGTATAGTCCACTCACATGCACTCTATTCCCTTTTTTACAACAATATTAACCTTTCTATTGTTGTTTTGTTACGGTACTGGTATTCTAACTCTTTTATTCGGGTAAAATGTAATGGAGTAGTTTCTGATTCGAAGGTATTTCTTCGGCGTGGTGTCCGTCAAGGTGGTGTGCTTTCTCCAACTATTTTTAAGTTATGTATTGCTCCTATCCTTTCATCTTTGCCTTCGACTTTCATTTCTGATGGAATTGATGTCTCGTATCTTGCTTATGCGGACGATTTTCTCTTTGTCAGTCGTTCTAGGGCTGGGCTCTCGCATTCTGTCAGCTGGATCTCACACCAGTTCAGACGGATTGGGCTTATGTTGAATGTTGATAAGTGCGAATATACTTCATTTAATTCGAGTGCGAGTCTCCCTCTTAACTGTGGTTTTTTCTCTATTCCCCGTGTCTCTTCTTTTCGGTGGCTTGGTCTTCACATTACTAATAATCTTAAAATACTTCGGGCTCTGACAGTTTCTAATGCAAAAAAAAAAAAAAAATTCAGATTGGATATTCAAAAATTGTTGCAAATAGAGGGAGGTAAAATAGAAAAGCGCTTGGGAAATTATATTCTTCATTTTGCGATTATTCTTTTTTTATCTGGATTTCTTCCAATTCTGAAGCCTAAATATCTGAATTCTATCCGGACTTATTATTTTAAATTTTCTCGGTACCTTTTGTGCCTCCCTCCGTGGTTCCGGAACCGGCATTTAATATCACGATTCGGCCTCCCTGATTTACGGGAAAAAGTGACTGTGCTTGCGGGAAAGCTGTCGTTATCTGCAGGTCTTACTGCGCACCATAATTTACGTCGTTTTGTGTAAATAATTGTTAAGTGTGCGAGTTTGCTTTTTTTTTTTTTTTTTTTTTTTTTTTGTTGTTGATGCACTCCGCTTCTTGTTATAGTGGGTAATAAATAAATTATTATTATTATTATATAGTTATTTAGTGGACAAAGTTTTGGCTTCTTGCGTTAACTACAAAAAGGCAAGCTAATTTCCTGCACCTCCTGATAATAAAATTGGAGGAAAGCAGACACATATATCTAAAGCCGCAGGAAGTATTCAAGACCAAAAACCTCTTCTGACAGATATTTAGAAATACAAATTTCAATTAAAAAGCCAAAAATATTTGAACAAACTATAGATTTCAGGCTTAGTATAGGCTAGTAGAATAAAACTAAGTTGATTTTTTTCCCAAAAGACGGATATTCCTCATTTGAGTAATTAATCAAAAAAACATTTTCCACAAAATAAGTTTTTCAAAGAAAAGTAAAGAACTCCATTAAACCAAAAATGAGTAAAAATAAAATCAAATAATCTACCAAGCGTGAAACTACTACAAATAAGTATCGATAAATAAATGAAACCCAAAACGGACAGAAATTACAATAAATAACCGATTCAAATTCAAAACGAGCAGAAATTAACATGAGTAGGGCTCAAAACCCCTATGCTTTCCCAAGGAGGTGTTTGAGGAAAAGGTGGGCGAGAGAGGGGGTTTGTTGCTCTAAAATCACTTTCGACTATTAAAAGAGCACTAGCCCTTTGAATTCCAATCAAATGAGTCCTTTTCAAGTTTCTACGATAAAGCTTTCAATAAAAACCTTATATGCCCCCAAGGCAAAGCTTACAACCCTTACCCTGAGGGCTGTGGGGGGACTGTCATCCTTTTAGATATAATTTCCGTATCTTTCAACTACTTTGAACAAAATGGCTATCTCAACATTTTGATTGGATGTGTTTGGATAAATGGCGGGCGTGGAAGGGGTGTTAGTTGCCTTCCAACAACTTTCGACTATTAAAAAGTGCACTAGCAATTTCAATTTCCAATCAAATGAGCCCTTTTTGAAGTTTCTACCTCAACGCTTTCTATTAAAAAAAAACTTATATGCCCCCAGGGCATAACTATAAACCCTTGCCCTGAGGGCTGTGGGTGCGTTGTCATCCTCAAAGACCTAATTTCCAGAACTTTCAACTACGTTCAACAAAATGGCTATCTCAAAGTTTTGATTAGATGTGTTCGGGGAAAAGGTGGGCGAAAGAGGGGGGTTATTTGCCCTCCAATCACTTTCGACTATTAAAAAGGGCACTAGCCCTTTGAATTCCCAATCGAAAGAGCATTTTTTGAAGTTTCTACGACAACGCTTTCTATAAAAACCGAATATGCCCCCAGGGCATAACTTACAACCCTTGCCCTGAGGGCTGTGGGGGATTGTCTTCCTCAAAAACATAATTTCTATCTGGAAATCAACTACACTGAACAAAATGGCCATCTCAAAATTTTGCTTGGATGTGTTTGGGGGAATGGTTGGCGTGGAAGGGGTTTTAGTTTCCTTTCAATCACTTTCGAGCATTAAAAAGGGCGCAAGCCACTCTAATTTTCAATCGAATGAGCCCTTTTCGGAGTTTCTAAGACAACTCCTTGTATACGAACTGCCCTGGTATGGAAACCAAAAAAAAAAAAATTTTACATTGTGCCAACATCGTTCTTTACTTAGGCAGCGCTATTGCGCTGCCTATGACAAATGATTGAACTGTGCCTCGTCACCTTATCTGTAGCCTAATGTCTGTAATGAATTGATGCTTGTAAGGAATTACAATGAACGCCTTAGGCATTCTGTGGAAACTGATCTGTCAGCACTGTCTAATAACAATTATTATTCTTGAATTTGATCTTGAATAACCATATCCCTTTTTGGAAGTACAAAATGATATAATTGTTTGGAGTCTTGTTTTTACTAGAATTTTACTACATCAAACAAATTGTTGTACGGAAAACAAAAATTGGAGGGTGGAGGATGCGCTAGATGTTTAATAGAGTATGTTTTACTGTTTTATATATGTTGATTCAGCTACCCGTCTGAATCACCATATCTCAAACAGTAAGATGTACGAAAAATGTGATTTTTAAGAACGGCTCCTGACTGAAACACAAGAGCCATTTAATTAGAATAGGAATCATTTTTAAAAGTGCTAAAAACCGTAGCGTGAAGAGTAAGGTATTGAGGAGGGGGAAAACCCCTTCATATACGGAATAATTTCTGCTCGTTTTGTGTTTTAACGTGGGATTGAGTTCCACGGACTGCGGGGGTCATGTTACCCCTAATGACATAGTTACTAGATCTTTCAACTTTCCCGACTGAAAGGACTATCTTAAAATTTTGATCGGACAACTTTGGGGAAAAAAGGGGCTCGGGAGGAGAGCAAGTTACTCTCCAATCTCTTTAATCAGTAAAAAGAGCACAAGAACTTTTAATTTCCGTTCGAATGCACCCACTCCCGATCTTTTAGGACTATTATTTCGGTGCTATCACCCCTGGAAAAAAAAAACAAAAGAAAACAAATAAACAAGCTTCTGGCAAATCCGTGATCTTTCTTCTGGCAAAAAATGCAAAATTTAACATTTTTACATATAGGAGCTTAAAACTTCTACAGTAGGGATATCTGTTGCGTTTAATCAGATGGTTTTATTTTCATTTCACACAATTCTTTGACTTTTAGGGTGTGTTCCTCCCCTTTTTCGAGAATCAGTCAAATTTTCTCAGGCTCGTAATATGTGATGGGTATTACTAAACTTGATGAATTTTACATATTTAGAACATAATAAGTTGATTCTTTTGATGTATCTATTGATATAAAATTCCGTTTTTTAGAGTTTTGGTTACTATTGAGCCGAGTCGCTCCTTACGTACACCACGAACCGTTTAATGAGAGAAAGGTTGTGATGGCTAGGATACGTTACGTATCCTACGTATATCGTTACGTATCCACGTTACCACGAACTGTTTAATGAGAGAAAGGTTGTGATGGCTAGGATACGTTACGCGGATGAAGGGTGGCAGATTACCAAACATTGTCCTTCTCGACCAATCATCTAAGACCAAACAAAAATCAGGATGTCGCCACATGGGCTTGGAGGATGTCGTAAGCGAATATTTAAGGAAACTTAGAACTTATTGGGAGGGTGCAAAGAGGGAGGCTTTGTATAGATTGGGATAGAGGAGGGGCGTGCAAAGCTGTGTTGTATTCAGGCGGCTTTGTGCTGTAGTGAGTTGTTAGAAGTACTAGTATCTTAAAAAGGTGAGGAAGAGCTATGTTTGTCTACTCATTTTAAAAAAAATTAAATACACTGCTCAAATGGAATCCCAATTAACAAAAAATCAAGTGTATTTCTGTGTTAATTGGTACTTGTCAATTAGCTGGAATCCATGCGATATATTGTACGGAAGATGCTTAAGAAACTAGTCAAACACGTTTCTCTCAATTGAAGATTGGATTGAAAACCGTGGTTTGTCATTACGTTTACAATATTTAAACTTTTGTTTTTCGGGGTCTCGGGGGAAAAAGGTACCTAGGTTAGGTTAGGCTACGTATTTAATATAAGCTATGCTTTACTCCCCCCCTCTCCACCCCCCTAATGTGCAAATATATAGCCGAAATTTCTTTCTAAACTATTATATTTTCATCCTATTTTGTTTTATTTCATTAGTATTAAACAGACTTGACTTCTTGCGTGGGTTCCAGCCAATTGGCAAGTATCTGTCAATTACATAACAGTCTTTGAAAGGTAATCCAAAGGTTTTGAAAATTATATTTTTGTTTATTATGTTAAATAATACAAAAATAATAAAAATTGCAGAAAATACTCGGCAAACGGTAAACATTAAGACACGCTAATACCGTGCCTCCTCTATTATAAATTCGCAGTAAGTAATCTAATTAGTATAACTCAGTCTTCCCCTATGGATTTTTGAAGCCTGTAAATTTTACAAACAGTCTATAAACTATATGTATTGAAAAAATACCGTCACCAGAAAGAGCTAGTTAAGGACACCCTAGATGGTCAATCATTTTATCAAAAGCTTCCATCAATCAATTGATTAAAGCATAATTGACCATCTAAGAACCTGTTTGACGCTTGAGTCAAGCGTTCACGGTGATTACTAGAAAGTTTGAATGATTCAATCAGTTCCTAGACGGTCAATCATGCTTTAATCAATTGACTGACGGAAGCTTTTGATCAAAACGATTGACCGTCTAGGGCGTCCTTTAAAGGCATTGCTCATACAGCGGTTTTGAAGTCATGACTCAGCTGTAATGAAAGACAACATTTATTGTTAACCTGAGTTACTTGAAGCTTAGCAAGTTAAGATTTATCATTCACAATCTGCAGAAAAAGGACAGTTTAAAGGTGAACGTGTATAATACACTACCGATAAAAAAAAAACTACCCCTAAAACCGGATTTTAAAGCCAAATAAAAAGGATCCTTTTTAAATGGATGTGTCGCATAAATTCGCGTATAAAAATCGATTGCCCCCCACAATGGTGTTCTTAAAGTGAAATTGATAGGCTATTTCAGACTATAAAATTAAAAATTTGAGTTATATGGCAACTTTCAACAAAGCCAGCTAAATTTTTTGGCGGGATGATCTTTACCGCATATATAGTGCTATAGAACCAGCCCATTGACGAATGATCGGTCACACGTGTAGTTTAATTAAGACCTTTGGTGTTAATTAAATTTTGGGATACTTTCAGAGATAAAGAAAATATGGGATTGTTGAAACATATAAGTAAGCTGCCAGAAACAGGAGCAGTGATACTGCCCCTAGACGTTGTAAATGCTATAGCGTCATTTATACTTTACTGAAAACAGTTTTTTTTTTACCAGTGTGTTGTAATTTGTCATAACAATAATAACACAACAATAACAACAAGTCACAGGATCAATCATCCTTTGCAAACAGAAATAGTGCTACTCCCCTCTTTCTCAAACCCTATAAGCGTCATTTGAATGTCATTTGTGTTTTATTGAAAACGATACGTCTTTTGAACAGTTTGGTTTCATTTGTCAAAATATCGTAAAAAAACTGCAATAATCAAGATGACATGAAATAATTAAGGGAAGTAAACCAAATTTTTTAAAGGTAATAATAATCCCTTAAAATCTAAGCAATTGTCGGTTTTTATTGTTATAGATATAAAAGAGAAAATGCTTATAATATGTTTTGTTTTCAATAATCACAAAATACTATACAATAACTACAAAACAAGCAGAGAAACCCATTGTAGAGGTTTAAATCCCTTACTACTACTACTACTACTAACAACTCACCGCAGCACTAAGCCGCCTGAAGCCAACACAGCTACGCGCGCTTCTCCTCCACCCCAATCTATTCAAAGCCTCCCTTTTTACACCCGCCCACGAAGGTCCCATTTCCTTTAAATCTTTCTTTATGACGTCCTCCCACCCCAGACGGGGACGACCTGCTTTCCGTTTAGCCCTAGATGGTTGGCCGAAAAGAACAATCTTCGGCAATCTGTCATCCTTCATCCGCACAACGTGCCCTAGCGACCTCAACCTTTCTTTCATTATAGCCCTAGAGAACGGTATTGAACCACATTTTTCATATAGCCTATTGTTTGAAATACGGTCAGTCAGCCGGGTACCCAGAACAATCCTTAAGCAATTTCTCTGGAAAACATCTAGCAAATCTTCATCCACTTTTTGGAGCGTCCATGCTTCAGAGCCATATTTGACCACTGTCATCACTGTAGCTTCTAATATTCTAATCTTGGTTTGCAGACTTATCTACCTTTTCTTCCAGACTTTTTTTAACTGTGAAAAAACACCCTGAGCCTTGGCTATTCTATATTTAACATCTTCACTGCTCCCACCATCTTTACTAATAATACTACCAAGGTAAGTGAAGCTGCACACCTGATCAATCTTTTCATTACCCAACGTCACCTTTTCATCTTCACTTATTTCTAGCCTTAGTGACTTAGCCTTCCTAACATTAATTTTCAAACCAATTCTAGCACCCTGAACTCGCAAAACCTCTAAAACTTCATTCATTTTGCTCACACTTTCATCTAGGATGCTTAAATCATCAGCATAATCCAAGTCCAGGAGACTTTTTCCTCCCCATTTGATTCCGTGGTCTCCCATTGCCTTTCCTGCACTCCTTAAAACAAAATCCATCAAAATAATGCATACAAAGGGGGATAGAACACAACCCTGCTTAACTCCTGATTTAATACAAAACCAGCTGTTAACCTCATTTCCTACCTTAACCGCAGCAGTGTTATTCTCGTACATAGCACTAATCACTTTAATGTATTTATCTGGTATACCATACAAGGATAAAATCTTTACTAAAGCTCTTCTATCAACAGAATCGAACGCTTGCTCATAATCTATAAAACTGAGGACCAAAGGTGTTTGAAAACTCAGACACTTCTCAATTATTAGCCTAAGAGTGAAAATTTGGTCGACACATCCTCTACCTTTTCTAAAACCGCACTGCTCTTCTCTTAAAACTTTGTCTACGGCATCTCTCAGTCTAAAAAGTATCATATTACTAAGTAATTAACTACCTACAGAGACCAGACTAATGCCTCGATAATTATCACACTCACTTTTATCACCTTTCTTATAAAGTGGCTTAATTAAGGCTTTCCTAAAATCGTTTGGTGCTTCCCCTTTTTCAAAAATCATATTCATAATCTTCAGTAGCTTATTTCTAACCTCAGAGCCACCATATTTAAGAAACTCATTTACCACCCTATCAGCACCTGGAGCCTTATTATTCTTTAATCCTTTTAGTACTGTTGCTAATTCCTCCTCACAAAACAAATCTTCCTTCACATCCAAGGTATCACAAACTTTTTCATTTTCCTTTATATTTTTTCCTGCAACTCTATCTCGGTTAAGCAAATTCTCAAAATGTTCGGCCCATCTCTCTTTAGTTTTTTCCTTATCGCTAATTGCGATCCCATTCCTATCTTTAACTGGGCCAAGTCTGGATTGACTACTCCCTCTCAATTTGTTAACGTGCCAGTACAATATTTTACTATTAAGCCGAGGTAGAAATTGATGTGTAATCCCCAGGGCCGACTCCTGGACTTTTGTTGGAGGTTTATTTTTTCTTGAGAGGGGGAGGGGGGGGGTACAAATACTTAAAAAAAACGTATCAAAATTACGAAAATGATATTTAATTCCTCTTGATTTCTGGGAGTATTTCTGGTTTACGCTGTTATAATAAAAATAATAATAATAATAATAATATATTGAAAACCCGTCGTATACAATAAATGTACAATGATAGAGCATACAAAAATGCGAAAAGAGGAAACAAAAAGAAAACATACTAAAAAATTACAACAAAAGCAACAACTTCTTAAATAGTATACAAAATAGAACGAAAAGAGGAAACAGAAAGATAACATGCTCAAAAATTACAACAGAAACAACAACTTCTTCGAAAATAGCAACAAGGACAACAACTTCTGTAAGGAGAAAAAAAAAGAAAAAAAAAGGGAAACAAGAAGGAAAATTAAACAAGCAAACTTGCCCACTCGTGCTTTAGAATTGCTGGTTTTGTTTTTTGCCGGCTAATAAGTGTCTCAACAGCTAGATTTGGGTCCGCTAGGTTGGTTGTAGCGCCGAATCAGAAAACTATTTTTTGTCCAAGGTGGCAATTTTAGTAGGTACTTGGCAAAACGGAAAATAAAGAGCGGATTTTAGACTTTTCACGGTTTGCCAATAATTTCCAGAAAGGGGTCACACGTAATATATGTGGCAGAGCGGTAGCGTTGAGATACTTGCCAGTAGTGGACGGTTAAATCTCAGAGTGGATTTAACGATCAAAGCATAGGAGCTGGAAATTCGCCATTCAAGATGTGAGATCAGGAGGGAGCGGGTATGCTGTAATGAAGTACCTATTTGCAGCCCCAGATATACTATTTTATCAACTGGTTTTACTGGGCAATCACCTAGTGTGACATTAGTAGGAGGGTCATTCTTCCAATTGTAAAGCAAGACTTCCGACTTTTGGGAGTTAAATCTCAGACCGACCTTCTCATAATTAGACTGCAGGCATGAGAATATTTCTGAAAGGCGGTTAAGCGTCCGGCTGAGATTCAGCGTGTCATCAGCATAGCATACTAGGGAGATGTCAACGGAACTGAGAATGCATGATGAAAGACAGTTGTATTGAGGCTCAATAATGTAGTTGTTGAAGAAATTGGGGGATAAAACTGTCCCCTGACGGGCACCTTTACGAACTGGTATCAAAGCTGACCGTGGGGCTGGCGGAAGGCCTTTATCGGGAGGGAGCTTGAGTCGCACGCAAAGGCGAGAGTAAAGATCACGGAAAGCCCGAATGATATTTGAGTTCACTCCTCTTTTAGCTGAGTTTAGCAACATAAGCGCATAAATCAATGAATCAAACGCTCTCTGCAGGTCTAAGCCACCGATCACTAGGCTTTCTCCTGATTTGTTTGCATCCAGGAGTGCATATGCAACGACATGGAGTGCTTCAGCACAACCAATACCACGTTGGAAACCGAATTGTCTTGGTGGACTGCAACACAGTTTCTCAAACTCATCTACGCATAAAAGTTCAAATAACTTGCAAAGAGAAGTAGTAATCGTGATTGGACGGAAAGAGGAGCATTGCATGGTAATTTTTTCTTTTTTAGGAACTGGCGTAAGATCTCCAATTGAGAAAGCGGTTGGGACAATACCCTGAATGAGGATAATCTGCATCAGGGGAGTTACGTGACTAATGAGAGCGGGCCCACCACTTTTAAGATGGAGTGCGCTGATCTCATCAATCCCGAAAGATTGTTTAGGTTTAAGGCGAGAGATTGCCCTGCATACAGCTCCCTCTGTTACAACATAATCACCCTGAGGACAACTGTCTAAGAAGTCGTCCAACTCAGCTTCATATCTTTCGTTGAGGGCTGGGTCAGGAGGCGAAAATTCTGACCCATAGTACGCGTACCATCCAGAATCAGGTATTGCAGATGAGGACAAAGACTCAACGCTTTTAGGGGACAGAAAACGCCAAAGGAGAGAAGTATTAATTTTGCACCTTGTAGATTCGATATCAATCATCTTTTATGAAAGTAAATATTATGAAAGTAAAGAATAACATTTAACCCCCCGAATGAGCAGAATTTATTCCGTATAGGAGTCGGACTGTCCCTTCTTCATCCCTACCTCCACCTCATAGTCGTAGAAACTTCGGAGGATGCTCATTCAATCAGAAATTGAGAGTTCTGGTCCTTTTCTGATAAGTCGAAAGTGATCGGAGACAAACCAGCTGCGAGGGGTATGTTTCGGGAGGGGGGCTGTATTTTCCAGGGAGGAATTTTCCATGGGGGGATTTTCTTTAGGGGGTATTTTCCGAGGAAGGTATTTTTCCAGAGGGTAAACGCCTAGCCCCCTTTTTACCATGTCCGTAAATGTGTTTTTTTTCTCATGCCGGAAGAGGCTTGCATAGTAATATTTGAGTTTTAACTAAGGTTTACCTAGCCCTGTCTATATACCATCTAAATTACAAGCCTATCAGACGTGAACCAAATGTCGGGCCCTTTTAGGACATGACAAACCGGCGAAGCCAAAAGTAAGCTTTAAATTTTGTTTCCTGCATAGTGTTTCCTGCATAAATTTTGTTTAAATTTTGTTTCCTCATGGCCAAGAAAGTTAAAAATGCCGTTTTAAAGCTGGTTAGAGAGACGGACTATAACGTCCGTTTTTATGCCTCTCATATCTTTTGGTCATTTGGTCTGAAATGATTAAAAACATTCAAAGTCAAATAACTGTGCTAAATAAAAGTGTTATGAGTCCTAGGGGATGGAAAAAAAATTTTTGGCCCCATTCTCGATTCAAACGGTTTTTCTTATGCGTTTTCTGTGCGTAGCGGCTCCTTGGACCCAATATCTTAGGAACATAAGATTCAACCTTTCAAGAAAAATTGTTGAATCTTTTTGGACAAATAGGAGAGTAAAACCAATAGGAGATAAAAATATTCTTATATCATAATTCCATTCTCCAAGCAAAGTATTTGGAGCTCCCTTGTTGACAAGCTATTTTGATAGCCTGGGTGATATACTACATTTTTATTTTACCTCTCTACTTCACTGTGAGAAGATTCAAAGTTCCACTTTGACTAATATTTCAAAACTTTTAGATGGGTCGAAGACGCATACATGCTTTGCTTCCACATCTCCTCCCTCTAACCATAAAATTGGAAGATCTTTGCCTCCTCTCTATCATTAACACTCTGAAAGTTTCAGTCCAATCTGTTACTCCCTAGATGTAAGAGACATGCTATTTAGAATGCTGGATGTATAGTTTCTTTCGATTTACCTCTGACCCTCCCCCGAAGTCAAAATTTGAGGTCCCCTTGGCACCCAAAAAAACCCAGGATATTTTAACTCAATTCCCTAAGCCGGTCCTAAGATAATGCGGATATGCTATTTGATAACCTCGGTATACACGTTTTTTTGTTTTTTTTTTTTGTTCTACATCGTTACTTCCCCAGGAACAGATTCTATTCTAATCAGGTCACATGAACAAAGTTGAGACCAAATATTTACGCCCTTCTCCTCTGTCCCCTATGTCAACGTACGATTTGAAGCACTTGGTCACCCAAAATCCCTGAAAGTTTCAGATTGTTTCCCAAAGCTGTTCCCAAGCTATGAAACATACTCTGTTTTAATCACCACGCAACACATACTGTCTTTTGATTCAACTTTCTACTTAACCAGGAATGGCCCCTCTAAATTAAAGTACACTTAACTCATCTAATACTCCCTCAAAGTCTAGACTTGATACCCCAAATCATTCCAAACATGCTGCAAATATGTTATTTTGATATCTTGGTAACATATACATCGCTACCCACACTGAAAGACTTATAATCCCCATGAAAAATTATAGTGTAAGAACTTCAAGATGGATGGAAAACATGATTTCCGCCATTCTTCCCCCAATAAAAAATTAGAGGCCCCCCCCGCTATCCTAAATTTCAAACTGCAGCTGTCAGGCCGCTCCCATGATATAGCAGATACGCTATTTTGATTGCAATCAAAAATATTTAAACAGAAATTTGGCTATAAATAGAGACACAGGAGGTATTTTCTTAAACCCCATTTATAACAACTTAAAATTAAAAGACTCAATCAATAAATTCGCCCAGTCTAATTTATGACAACCTATCCGCATATCTAATGAAAACCAAAATTGCAGACAGGCGAAATCGATTGCAAGGCAAAGAATACTTGTTCAATCAAATTGGTGAATTGTCTTTCATTGGTTTCTGGCTGTTTTTTTTTTATTCAGTATCTTTTCTCCTCTTGTCAAGTTCACTTCGAAAGGTTAGATTTTGTTGTTTTTTTTTTTCATTTGAGCACTGAGGACGACTTGGCGGAGGCCCTTGTTTTTCGTCTTCATGTTTTACTACTGGCTGACAAAATCTTCGTTTCCTCACCTATTTGATTTGATTTTCATTAATTATTTCTTATTATTATATTTGAGAGAAAAATTCCTGGAACAGTTGAATACTAAACTTAAGAGTTTAAAATTTCATAATGTGGAAGATGGTTGGAATAATTTTAGAAAAGTAATTTGTGAAGTTGCTGAAGGTGTCTTGGGGAAGAAAGCTAGAACTGCAGCAAAGAATATTAGTGAAAAAGCTTTATGTTTAATAGAAAGGAGAAAGGACTTGTAAAGGAATTATCTGAGTGATAGATCATAAGAAAACAAAAGGAATGTACAGAAAGTGGAGAAAGCATTAAAATATGAACTAAGGAGGTGTGAAGTGGAAGCCATGGATAAAATTGCCAAGGATCTGGAAGATGCAGCTAGACGGCATAATAGTAAAATATTGTACTGGCATGTTAACAAATTGAGAGGGAGTAGTCAATCCGGACTTGGCCCAGTTATAGATAGGAATGGGGCCGCAACTACCGATAAGGAAAAAACTAAAGAGAGATGGGCCAAACATTTTGAGAATTTGCTTAACCGAGACAGAGTTGCAGGAAACGATGCAGAGGAAAATGAAAAAGTTTGTGATACCTTGGATGTGAAGGAAGATTTGTTTTGTGAGGAGGAATTAGCGACAGTACTAAAGGGATTTAAAAATAATAAGGCTCTATGTGCTGATAGGGTGGTAAATGAGTTTCTAAAATATGGTGGCTCTGAGGTTAGAAATAAGCTACTGACGATTATGAATATAATTTTTGAAACAGGGGAAGTACCTAACGATTTTAGGAAAACCTTAATTAAGCCACTTTATAAGAAAGGTGATACAAGTGAGTGTGGTAATTATCGAGGCATTAGTCTGGTCTCTGTAGGTAGTAAATTACTTAGTAATATGATACTTTTTAGACTGGGAGATGCCGTAGACAAAGTTTTAAGAGAAGAGCAGTGCGGTTTTAGAAAAGGTAGAGGATGTGTTGACCAAATTTTCACTCTTAGGCTAATAATTGAGAAGTGCCTAAGTTTTCAAACACCTTTGGTCCTCAATTTTATAGATTATGAGCAAGCGTTCGACTCTGTTGATAGAAGAGCTTTAGTAAAGGTTTTATCCTTGTACGGTATACCAGACAAATACATTAAAGCGATTTGTGCTATGTACGAGAATAACACTGCTGCGGTTAAGGTAGGAAATGAGGTTAGCAGCTGGTTTTGTATTAAATCAGGAGTTAAGCAGGGTTGTGTTCTATCCCCCTTTATATGGATTATTTTGATGGACTTAGTCTTAAGGAGTACAGGAAAAGCAAAGGGAGACCACGGTATCAAATGGGGAGGAAAAAGTCTCCTGGACTAAGACAATGCTGATGTTTTAAGCTTCCTAGATGAAAGTGTGAGCAAAATGAATGAAGTTTTAGAGGTTTTGCGAGTTCAGGGTACTAGAATAGGTTTGAAAATTAATGTTAAGAAGACTAAGTCACTAAGGCTAGGAATAAGTGAAGATGAAATGGACATAATTTTTACTTTACTGAAAAAATATAAATGTTTTTACTTTTATAACTTTAATAAATCAAATAATGTTAAGATTTTGATTACTAAATATCAGTGTATATGTATATTAAACTGACAATGCACATTCATTTGTATTTTTTCAGTAAAGTGCAAATTATGTTCTGGCCTTGGAAAGGCACAGGGGTTTTGAGCCCTACTCATGTTAATTTCTGCTCGTTTTGAGTTTGACTCGGTTATTTATTGTAATTTCTGTTTGTCTTGGGTTTCAATTATTTATCGATGCTGATTTGTGGTAGTTTCACGCTTGGTAGATTATATGATTTCATTTTTGCTCATTTTTGGTTTAATGGAGTTCTTTACTTTTCTTTGAAAAAATTATTTTGTAGAAACAGTTTTTTTTAATTAATTTCTGTTCATTTTATATTGACATAGTCTTTTCAGGGAAAAAGAAAATACTACTTTAAATATTTTCGTTTTTTTTAAGAATTTATAGTTTGGCCTGCTATTTGTATGCTGGAGAAAAATTTTCAGCCATTTTTAACAACTTACACTCTTTTAAAAATCTGGAAACAAATAGTAGTGTTTAATTTAGTTTCATACCTCCTCTAGTCGACCTGAAATAGAAAACTTGATACCATTCGCAAAAAAAAATCTGTTTACTTTCTTTGATAGCTTGGATACACTTACGCTATTTTGATTTGATTAAATTTTAAGAGTAGAAGTAGCCCCGAAAGTTTGAACATATTACCCTCAGTCATTTCTGGGATACTGCTGAGATGCCTTATTGGCAATTATTATTAACACAGTGCATTCTGATTTAATCTTAAGGAAACATTTAGTTTTTAAACATAATGGGCAAATAGAAGGATGGGCATGGGAGGAGGACTAGTTGCCCTCTAATCACTTTTGACTATTTTAAAGGGCATTAGCCATTTCTATTTTCAATCGAATGAGCCCTTGTCGAAGTTCCTAAGACAACTCCTTCGATACGAAGTGCCCTCGTCTAAACAAAAAAAAAAGAAGAAAAAAATAATAATACATTGTACCCATATTGATCTTCACTATAAAAATGTCAAGCCTTCCAGTCACTTTCGACTATTAAAAAGGGCACTAACCCTTTCAATTTCCAATCGAATGAGCCCTTTTTGAGTCTCTAACGCTTTCTATAAACACCTTATATGCTACAAGAGCATAAATTGCAACCCTTGCCCTGAGAGCTGTGAGGGGGTTGTCATCCTCAAAGACCTAATTTCCAGAACTTTCAACTACGTTAAACAAAATGGCTATCTCAAAATTTTGATTGGACGTGTTTGGGGAAATGGTGGGCGTGAGAAGGGCGTTAGTTGCTCTCCAATCACTTTCAACTATTAAAAAAGGCACTAGCCCTTTCAATTTCCAATCGAATGAGCCCTTTTGAAATTTCTACGACAACACTTTCAATAAAAACCTTAAATGCCCCCAGTGCATAACTTACAACCCTTGCCCTGAGGGCTGGGGGGGGGGGGTGTCATCCTCAAAGACCTAATTTCAAGAACTTTCGACTACGTTGAAGAAGATTGCTATCTCAAAATTTTGATTGTATGTGTTTGGGGAAATGGTGGGTGTGAGAGGGGGGTTAGTTGCCCTCTAATCATTCCCGACTATTAAAAATGGCACTAGTCCTTTCAATTTCCAATCGAATGAGCCCTTTCTGAAGTTTCTACGACTAAGCTTTCTATAAAAACCTTATATGCCCCAGGGCATAACTTACAACCCTTGTCCTGAGGGCTGTGAGGGGGTTATCATCCTCAAAGACACAATTTCCGGATCTTTCAACTACGTTGAAAAAAATGGCTATCTCAAAGTTTTGATTGGATGTGTTCGGGGAAATGGTGGGCGTGAGAGGGGGGTTACTTGTCATCCAATCACTTTCGACTATTAAAAAGGGCACTAGCCGTTTCAATTTTCAATCGAATGATTCCTTTTTGAAGTTTCTATGACAACACTTTCTAAAAAAAAACTGATATGCCCCCAGGACGCAACTTACAACCCTTGCCCTGAGGTCTGTGGGGGGAGTGTCATCCTCAAAACAGAATTTCCAGTCTTTTTAACTACGTCGAACAAAATGGCTATCTCAAAATTTTGATTGGATGTGTTTTGGGAAATGGTGGGTGTGCGAGGGGTGATAGTTATCCTCCAATCACTTTTGACTATTAAAAAGGGCACTAGCCCTTCTAATTTCCAATCGAATGAGCCCTTTTTAAAGTTCCTACAACATCACTATCTATAAAAACCTTATATGTCCCCAGGGCATAACTTACAATCCTTGCCCCGAGGGCTCTGAGGGGGGTTATCATCCTCAAAGACCTAGTTTCTAAAACTTTTAACTACGTTGAACAAAATGGCTATCTAAAAATTTTGATTGGATGTGTTTGGGGAAAAGGTGGGCGTGAGAGGGGGGTTAGTTGCCCTCAAATTACTTTCGACTATTAAAAAGGGCACTAGCACTTTGAATTTCCAATCGAATGAGCCCCTTTTCAAGTTTCTACGACAAAGCTTTCAATAAACCTTATATGTCCCCAGGGCATTATTTACAACCCTTACCCTAAGGGCTGTAGAGGGAGTGTCATCCTCAAACATATAATTTCCGGACCTTTCAACTACTTTGAACAAAATGGCTATCTCCAAATTTTGATTGGATGTGTTTGGAGAAATAGTGGGCGTGGAAGAAGTGTTAGTTGCCTTCCAATCACTTTCGACTATTAAAAAGGGCACTAGCCCTTTGAATTTCCAATCGAATGAGCACTTTTTAAAGTTTCTACGACAAAGCTTTCTATAAAAACCTTATATGCCCCCAGGGCGTAACTTACAACCCTTGCCTTGAGAGCTATGGGGGAGTGTCCTCCTCAAAAACATAATTTCTTAATTTAGACTCGAATTGAGATATATGGAGCAATTCTTGTTAATATTTTTAACAACTAAAATTGTTCTTCAGACTTCTGAGTTTATTCTACATTTACTGAATGATTTGGGTACTTATCTGTTTGCCAGTGCACACTCGAGAATTTGGATCTACAGGTACAGGTTTGAAACAACTGAGACGCTTGGGAGATAATAGGATATATATAATTTGGGTTGTATATTTTCAAATTACGGGGGGGGGATAAGTATAGTGGGGCTGCATGCAAAATGCAATCTAACCAAAATACCAACTAAATATTTATTCGAATATAGCTACAATGTAGCTTTCCACCAAGTCGGAGCTAGTTGTCTCCGTATACAAACAACATTAAACCGGTTACAGTCTCATTTTATAAGTCCAAAATCTCAAGTATGTACTGGCTAACAGATAAGCACCGTGATTTGTTTGTACAACATAGCACTTTTAAATGTGCACATATTTTAAAAAAATAGTAATTTATTTTTGTATATTTTTGAACAATGTACATATTTTACTAGACAAATTGGGCAGCCTCACATTCGAATGCCCTCAATTTCAAAATTGCTGATGTTAAAAACGGTTTAGAGGCTGAATAATATTTATATTATTCGGTTAATAATATTTATATTATTCGAATAATATTTGGTTTTGCTCAGATCGTTAAAAACATCTAGTTAATCTTGAGATTATTTTTAAGTGGCTAAAAATAAATTTTTAGATTTCTGGGATTTTAGATTTTCTACTTTTGTGATTTATTACATTATATGAATAGTGCATTCGTTTCAGAATATGCAAGTGCATTTACTTTATGTGTATTTTTGAACAGTGTATATATTTTCTAAAACAATTTGAGCAGTCTCATACTCGACTTCATTCATTCTCGAATGTGCTGATGGTGCCCACAAAAATTTATATTCCTTTCATTTCAATTTTTTTTAGCTAATCAATTTTGTAGCTGAATAATTTTTTTAATTTTGCTCCATTATAATAATATCAAGCAGTTCGTGGTAACGAACTGTAAGTAAGGAGTGACCCGGCTCAATGGTAACCGAAACTCTAGAAAACGGAATTTTGATACCAATAGATACATCAAAAGAATCAGATTTTAATTTTGATTTCAAATATATAAGTTTCATCAAGTTTAATTTTAACTATCAAAAGTTACGCGCCTGAGAAAATTTGGCTGATTTTCGAAAAAAGGGGGAAAGACCCCCTAAACGTTATAGAACCTTAATGAAAATCACACCATCATATTCAGCGTATCAGAGAACCCTACTGTAGAGGTTTCAAGCTCCTATCTACAAAAATGTGGAATTTTCCATTTTTTGCCAGAAAGATCACGGATGCGTGATTATTTGTTTTTTTTTTTTTTTTTTTTTTCCCAGGGGTGATCGTATCGACCCAGTGGTCCTAGAATATCGTGGGGGGCTCAGTGGAACGGAAATTAAAAGTTCTAGTGCCCTTTTTAAGTGACCAAAAAAAATGGAGGGCAACTAGGCCCCCTCACACGCTCATTTTTTTCCCAAAGTCACCCGATCAAAATTTCGAGATAGCCATTTTGTTCAGCATGGTCGAAAATATTACAACTATGTCTTTTAGGATGACTTAATCCCTCTCAGCCCCCAGGAGGAGGCTGAGAGTTATGAACTTTACCCAATGTTAACATATAGTATTGGTTATTGGGACCCGGCTAAATGGTAAACGAAACTCTAGAAAACGGTATTTTGATACAAATAGATACATCAAAAGAATCGGATTTTAATGCTGATTTCAAATATATAAGTTTCATCAAGTTTAATCCTACCCATCAAAAGTTACGCGCCTGAGAAAATTTGGCTGATTTTCGAAAAAAGGGGGAAAGACCCCCTAAAAGTTATAAAACCTTAATGAAAATCACACCATCCTATTCCGCGTATCAGAGAACCCTTCTGTAGAGGTTTCAAGCTCCTATCTACAAAAATGTGGAATTTTGCATTTTTTGCCAGAAGAAAGATCACGGGTGCGTGTTTATTTTTATTTTTATTTTTTTCCCAGGGGTGATCGTATCGACCCGGTGGTCCTAGAATCTCGTGGGAGGGCTCATTGGAAAGGAAATTAAAAGTTCTAGTGCCCTTTTTAAGTGACCAAAATATGGAGGGCAACTAGGCCCCCTCCCACGCTCAATGTTTTCCCAAAGTCACCTGATCAAAATTTTGAGATAGCCATTTTGTTCAGCATGTTCGAAAATATTATAAGTATGTCTTTTAGGATGACTTAATCCCCCGAAGTTCCCGGGAGGAGGGCTGAAAGTTATGAACTTTACCCAATGTTAACATATAGTATTGGTTATTGGGAAGTATACAGTACAGACGTTTTCAGGGGAGATTTTTCCTGGTAGTTGGGGGGGGGGGGGGGTCGGGCAGGGACGTACGCAGGGGGGGTATCCGGGCCCGGGAACCCCCCCCCCGAAATCTCACGATTTTTTTCATTTTCCCATAATTTTCTAATTTTTCTCACAGAATAATGGGTTTGAAAGATTTGCCCCCCCCCCCCTAAACAAATTGGGCCCCCCCGAAACAAATTCCTGCGTACGTGCCTGGGGTCGGAGGTTATGTAGGAGGATCTTTCCATGAAGGAAGTTTTCATGGGAGAAGGGACATTGCTATGAAGGGGACGCCGGACTTCCCAGCATTATTTAAAAAAAGATCAGAAATTAAATATATAAAACAAGTTTTTCAACTGCAACAGCAGCAACATCAAAACTTTAAACAAACAGAAAATATTACATATATGATTGGGTTCACCCTAGTCAATACCTCACTCTTTAAGCCAGAGATTTTTTAGTACTTTCATAAGAGCTATTTATTCTAATTAATGGCCTTTGTGATTAAGCGGTCATTTTTAAAGAATTGGAACAAAATTCGAACTTTCGCTTAAAGAGCAAGGTATTGACTAGGGGGCGAACCCCCTAATATACGTATTAAAAATATATGAATATAGAAGTTCGTTGCGTAAGTTAATTCGTAAGTTACGTATATTTATTACTAATAAAAACGTTCGTAAATAAAATGAAACAAGTTTCGATAAAGCCATTTAACCAAATAAAAGTAAATTAATATGAAAATTTTGTTTTAATTATTCATGTACTCTGAGCCAAAATCAAAACCTGCATTTATTCAAAAACGTTCAAAAATTAAATAAAAAAAAACAAGTTTTTTTAACTGAAAGTAAGGAGCGACATTAAAACTTAAAACGAACAGAAATTATTCCGTATATGAAAGGGGCTGTCCCCTCCTCAACGCCTTGCTCTTTACGCTAAAGTTTGACTTTCTCACAACTCTATTTTTTTCAAACAATAAAAAACTTTAGCGTAAAGAGCGAGGCGTTGAGGAGGGGACAGCCCCTTTCATATACAGAATAATTTCTGTTCGTTTTAAGTTTTAATGTCGCTCCTTACTTTCAGTTAAAAAAAACTTTTTTTTTTATTTAATATCAAGCAGAGCCTGACATTCTTTTAACTGACTGAATTTGGTCTTACATTTTCAAATACATTTGCTGAATGATTTATTTACAAAATATACCCTTTGACCTTGTATATTTTTGAAGATATATAAGTGTATTGTATTTATTTTTTAGTCTATATTTCTTTAACATTGTCAACATTTTATTAAACTATTTGAGCAATCTTACGAGCCACGCTCAAATGCGATCATTTTCAAATGCGCTTACTATTATTATTGTACAGTATGTTCACACCTTAAACACTTTAATGTTAATTCCTTTTCTTTCAACATTTTGTGCGAGTTAATTAATTTGGCAGATGAACTACTCACCTAATTTAGCTCTAATCAGCCACTGTATGTCTTCACTCTGAAGGGTAAGAAATATTTGTCATTGTGAGAGTTTCAAAATCTTAGCATGCAGGGTATCAAAAGAAATATTTAGGTTGAAATCTTCTCACGTCAGTATAGCAATTTCTAACTGTATTGTCAATCGCAGCACCATTACCATGAATTTTTAGCATGATGATACAAAAAGATACATTCACTTGGTTTTTCATTTGGTTTGGCTGCGGTTTTTTAAACGGGATATTTCTCTCAAATTCAAATATTGATGATAAATCTATTGAACTCTGGTCAGTAACCTTTTCAAGTAAAGAAAACAAAGTTTGGTACTTATCAATTAGCTGGAACTAGACCCCGACGCCGCGCCAACGGATCGACCGAACGCCGCCGACGAGAAGCCCGGTCGACCATCGCCAAAGTGTCACTACGCCGCCAGCTTTCCGCAGGTGCGCCACTGCCGGCAGAGGTGGCGGTATTCGGCTGACTTTAAATTAATTTTGCGGCAGTTTCTTTATTGCGTCAACTGCAAAGTCGGAGCTTTTCCTTCTCGTCTGGTTTAGTATTTCGATTTTCCTGATTAGAAATCAAGCAGAGCTTGCACTATCCCCGAATTTTCGGGTATATCCCCGAATATCCATGCGTCACCCAGAAAAAAATTGGTTCCCCGAAAATCACGCAATCACGGTGCCACCCCTACCAATTTATCACCAGTGACTTTCCCTGCCAAATATTACTTTGCATACCATAATTCTTCACTTCTCTCTTGTTTGTTAATTTTGTTACTTTGCATAAAACCAGACAGATGCAATATGCAATTGCAAAAATTGTAATATACACAGTTCTTCATATATTGACAAAAAAAGTATCGTCTTTATGAAATGAGTTCAAATCATTTCGAATGCAGTTTCCCAATCACTATTTCTTACATCATTCGTAGTCAAGAATTTTATTTTCAAGTTGAATAGAATTATAGAACGCATTCACTACTATACAGCTTCAGCCTTCAGTTGGATTTTGAAATTAGAAAATGCAATCTTCTTTCTGAAATTGTTTTTAACCCCCCCCCCCCCCAAAAAAAAAACAACAAAACCTTATATTGAGACAAAATTTAGCTATAGACTAAGCTATGTACAAGATTGGGGAATTGAAACGGAAGCTATCCCAAAAATATGATTCATAAAAAATTTAAATTATTGCCTATAGGGGGGGATATGGGGGTGGCTATCATTTTTTAATGATAATACCTCATTTTTTATTGAAAGCAGGGATGCCAAAAACATAATTATTTTTTTCATTTAAAGTGGAGACGGAAGAAAATGAATTCCCTGGGAAACCATTGAAATAGTTTGATAGACCCAGGGCCCCCCATTGGGACTTGTTCATTGTCTTGGGTGTTTTTCGATTTCTCATAGGCTACTGGCCTAATTTGGCTTTTGTGTGTGCTCCCTTTTAATTAGATTCTTTGGATCTTATGGAATGCCACGGCGAATCTATGACTCAGTTTTCCAATAATTTGGGATATATCTGAATAATTTTCGACATTTTTGTTGTTGTCTTTGTACCCCTTTACTCATACCCTCAATTTTTTTTCAAGGAACACTGAGCTGTTTAACGTTATTTTGCGTGTTTGTTTGAACCATATAGTGACCTAGTTAATTATTAAGTAAATTATTTTTTAATGTAAAGCTGAGACGGTATCCTATCAAGGTGGTATTCAGAGGGGTGGGGGGGGGGGTTAGGGAATTATTACATTTAAATGATAATATCTCGAAGTTTTTTTATTGAAAGCAGGGATGCCATTTTTTTTTTAATTTAAAGCAGAGACGGCATCCTATCAAGGTGGTATCCAGAGGGGGGGGGGATAAGCAGCTATCATATTTAAATGATAACACCTCGAATTTCTTTTTTTAAAGCAGGGATGCCAATAAGTTAATTGTTTTTTTTATTTAAAGCAGAGACGGTATCCTATCAAGATGGTATCCAGAGGGGGGGGGGCATAGGAAGTTATTATATTTAAGTGATAGTACCTTGATTTTTTTTTATTGAAAGCAGGGATGCCAAAAAGTTAACAAGATTTTCGTGAGTTATACTTGATACAGCACTTGTATAGTTTTATCGTCCAAAGGGAAAGGGACATGTTCGTCCAACCCGTTTTTTTCTTATTGATGAAATGGGTTTACTTTGAAAACATTCATTCATAAGTACCAGGCGGATTCACACTGAAACGAATTGGTGTGACGAAAGCGATATCGACATCCCCACCTAACGTTGAGCTCGAGTGACAATGGCGCCCTTGGTCCAGTGCCCAAGTTACATCAAAGGCCAGGTCATAATAAAAGCTTTCAATTTGGGAGGTTCAAGGAGGAGTCTTTGACAGTCTTATGACCTCAGGGTACTAGATGTTTCAACGTTCTTACGTATCTATAGTGGTTTAAAAAATTCGATCACCCCACAAATGATGACCAAAAGTATGCACAAATATAACAAATGTAGCATTTGGAATATTATGACACTTTTTCAAAGCTTTGAAGAAAAGCAAAAAAGGCTAAATACCCCTAACTACACTTGAAAGCTATTTTAAAAAGAAACTCTTGGGATATTTCCATGGATATGACATAGCAGAAGCTTTGAGTCTGGGTGGGGATCAAAGTGAAGTCTTTGAGTATTTTGACCACAGGTGACTTATTGTTGCGACTTTCTTAAATTAGGTAATTTTTGTGAGCGTTTGGAAATCAAAGCTTAAACTCAATAACTGATACTAAGTCTCCTAACATTTTGGACTAGGACTAGGAAGGACATGAACTAGGAAGAAGTTCTCAACATCTTCCTAGAGATACTTCAGTCTGCATATTATTTCATTTAATTATATTTAAAACGGATGAGCTTTTCTTTTTTTCCTAAGAAAATAGCTGGCACTTCATTTTTCTTCATACCGAATAGAGCATTAAGTGTTTTTTTGTTTCATTGTAATTGAAGTGTTCTCATGTGAAGTGTTCATCATATATTTTTCAATTTGATAAATCTACGCTCTTTAGATGCAGTTTATAATTTAGCTTATATTAGGTATTTATGAGTTTATAATTTGGAATGAATCCCCAAAAGAAAAAATGAATAATATCCAAAAGAGCAGCCAAAAGCAATAAAAAAAAGCAGCAGTTCAGCCTTAGCCTACATGACATATATTTTATAAAGAAGCCAAAAAACTTTAAAATGTATTTTTTTTTTTAATTGTTATTAAAAACCAGTCTTTAATGCAAGGAAGGCTTTTTTGGAACCCAAAAGAGCAAAAAAAAAAACAATATCAAAGTCGCCCATTTCAACTGTTTTAAAGGTGACAAAACAGATATAGGCAAAGGGCATTATGAAAAAATTAAGCTTCTAAGTTCAAACTTATATTCAAAGTTTTTACCCAGATAACTGACGAATTTTGTGATACGGTATTTGAAGTTTTGTATGCAGTAATGCTCGATGAAAAAACACTACTAATTTTGATAATTATTTATGTTAAGAATACATAGCTAATAGATACTTCAACTATTATGCAAGGGTTCTGAAATGCCACAGCCATTTCGTTTCTGCCAGATTTCTACTTCTGTTGATGAATAGCGAAGAAGACTAGTTTCCAGCCAGCGACTTGTGAAGTTTTGAATTCATGAATAGGCTCGAATCTGTTGTAAATTTAAGCTGTGATTTGAGAAAGACTGATGGAAACATTAATGTTTGCGGTCAATATTGATCGCGCCGGCGGCGCGCCGCCGACATCTTACCGATGGTGCGTCACCGACATCCTACCGGCGGCACGCCACCGACATCTTACCGGCAGCAGGGTGGTGGCGCGCTGTTATCGCCCCGCCGCCGCCGGTGTTCCTTCATCGGCACGGTGCCGGGGTCTAGCTGGAACCCACGCGGAACCGACGTGATAATTGCATAGGGATTATGCTTAAGCAACTAGTCAAACAGGTTTCTTTCAGTAGAGAATTGGACTGCAAACCGTGGTTATCACTGCGTTTACAATATTTAAACTTTGTTTTTTGGGGCTCAGGGGGAAAAAGGTACCCAGGTTAGGTTAGGTTACGTACTTAATATATGCTATGCTTTACTCCCACCCTTCTAATGTGCAAATGTATAGCCGAAATTTGTTTCTAAACTATTATATTTTCATCCTATTTTGTTCTATTTCATTAGCATTAACCAAACTTCACTTCTTGCGTGGGTTCCAGCTAATTCACAAGTACCCAAAGTTTTTACCTGTTAGTAAAGAGTGATAGTTATACTTAGAAAAACATAAATTGTCGTCAATACGAAAGGAAACACCCCTTTAGCCGGCTGCTCTTTACGCTCAAGTTAAATTTCAAGTTTCTAGAAGAAAATCATTTTCTAAGGGCATATGTAGGATTTTAGCTATGGGGTTGGGTTGATTTTTTCGGGGGGGGGGGGGGGGGGGGGGGGGGTTACAAAAAACCTTAAGAAACTCATCAAAAATTTGTTTATATGCTTTTGTTACGCTTTTATGAGTCGAACAAAAATGAAGGGGGGGGGGGTCAAACCTGGTAACCTCCCCCCTGTACATGGCCTTGACACTCCAACAAAGTATATTCTCAAGATACAGTATCATTCTTAAAAAAATGAAAGACAACTAGTAAATGAAAAACGTAAATTACCGAAGAATATCCGCTACCCCTAATATACTATTAGTAAAGTACTAGGGAAATTTTCTACTTTTTGTGAAAAGTATGAAAGCTGTCTTATGATCTTTTTACAGCTAAGTATGAGAGCTCAACTAAAGTATGAGAGCTATCATTTTACAACTATTTTTAGATTTAATAACTTTACATATTTGGAAACACATAAAATTACATTCTTTTGATGTTGCCGTTGTTTTCAAACTTTCGTGCTGATTACCATAGACAATTGCCGTCTTTCCCTTACCGCACATTACCACGCACTGTTTTGAGAATCTGTAGGATTGAATAAGGCCCCTAGGTTATATGTTTCACCGTGGTGTAAGAAAGGGACTATAGGGTAGGACCATCATATAGGGGGACTCTAGAAGGTAAAAGCACAAACACTTGTTTCACAAGAGGGGCTGATGTCGAGAGGAGAGGGTAAGCCATAAATAAAAAAAAGCATTGATTACTTGTGTATTATCCCGACCACACTCAAGATCTTGATCTGAGCAAAACCGGTTTCTCTATCTGTAATCGTTCATAATTAGCTTAGCTTGAATGAGATAAACTACTATACATGAATATTTTAATCAAATATTTAATTAATAGAGTTGGTTAGGTATTTAATATAATGTGTTCCGGGTGGCTTGCTTTCCATTTTTTTTTTTTTTTGTAGTTTCCATAATTTTGTTACTAAAGTATTATATTTTCATCGTATTGTGATATATTTCATTATGATTAACCTAACTTCGCTTCTTGAGTGCGGCCTGTATGATACACAAGTACCAAGCAATGCGTAACTCTAGAAAACAATAGAAAAAGTTAGAAAAAATCCAGAGCATTGTTTTTTGGAAATTGTTTGCGAAAGCTACACTCCCCTCAATTCCCATATTGAGGAAATTCATACAAAGAGTTAATAGCGAGTCTTCTTCTAAAAATATACGCGATTGTTACATCCTCCCCCACAGGGGAGAGTAGGAACAGGTGGATATTTTTGAGGGAGAATTTGAAATAAGGCCTTTACCCTATCCCCAAAATCTCCTGATTTGATAATCCTTCCTAGAATTTGCAATATATTTCGTTGAAACGTCAGTTTTCCGTAATTGGAATTATCCTTCACCCACCCCTCCCCCCCTATGATAGTGACCATCCAAAATAAAAATAAACGATTTATTATCACATTCAAGTCACCAAAAAAAAAAAAAAAAAAAAAAAAACTGTATCCCAGAGTGACAGAACTAAATTGCTGCATGTTTCTGATGTTGAGATTTTTGAGAATCTCACTTAGCAAAAAGACAGCCCATTTCACAATCAAAACGGAACCTCTGCTGCAATAATTCAAAAGATGGTAGGTTATGCCGCCAATGTGAAAAAAACACAAAAAGACTGTTTGGGCTGGGTTTTTTTTTCTTTTTCTATTGTCTCTTACATATTAAATTATGCAAAAATGACAATTATTTTCAAAAGCTCGTTTTCAAAAGATTGCTGTGACGGAGGAAGGAAGATATGTTATTAATTTGTAAGATAAGATAAAAAATAAAAATACATATTGCAAAGATGTAACATAGCGTGTTTCGAATTACCGCATCCTACCTGAGTATCATATTATCAATCAAAAGATGCTCAACCAAAATTAGACTTAGAAATCTGAATATAAAGCAAAATAAATTTTGATAGTTCGATTGCTGATTTGACAATCGGCATTTCAAACGAAGAGGCTCAGGATATATTCCATACCTGGAGTATAACCTGGGGGGAGGATACCTGGAGGCATGAACGTAGGACATGAAAGGGTGTGAAGGAGTTGCGCCAAGGCAAGTCGCGCCTAGGAAAGTACATAGGGAGGGAGAAGGTTCAGAGCTCGGGTCAACCAAAATCTTAATTTTTCCCTAATTTATATGCACTTCTTATTCAAATGGTTGTATAAGTTTGTCCTTTTCATTATCCCCCCCCCCTGGAAAAATTCGTGTTCATGCTCCCGAGTCATCCAAACGAAATATTCGCTATTGAGTCTGCTGTGTACGTGTAAATGTTGTGGGCAATTCACATGATATGCTTTGCAATGCCCTGTTAATAAGAGTTCTGTTGCTAGGGTATACTTATAAATAGTAATGACCCAACGTCGTGTCCAGAGGGGTTAGGGGGTTTGACCCCCCCTCCGAAATGTTGGTCTGACTCGTGAAAATGGAACAAAAATATATTTACAAAGTTTTGCGTGTACCCCCCCCCCCCGAACAAAACTCTAAATATGGCCCTGTAAGGACCTATTGGGACCACAACTCTTTTTTCAATAGATGTGAAGATTCTCCCTAATTTTCAAACTATCATTTTATTTTTGTGATTAATTAAAACCACCAAATTCATGGAGGTTTGAACGTAGAATGTGACAAGTGCGTAAGACTTCGGAGGTGGGCAGCAGTAAGTCGTCTACACTGGTCTTCCAGATACCATCAGTACCTCCCAGTGCTATAGTGCGTAACACTTCTGATTAAAGTTATTGAAAAGCTGTTGAAAAATGAAGTGTCACAAAAATTCTCATGCTTATCATCAACAAATAATTATACTTTCCGGTTCATCGCGTTATTAACGTGACAACGTTGTATGGGTGAGTGCATGTACAAATTTTTCTTTCCAAAGAAAAAAAAAAATTAAACCAAAACAAAAATGCTCATATTATGTTGAATTACCAGATGTATGAACGCGACAAGTGGCATAGGACTTGAGTAAAGATTGCAGGCAAAAAATCGTCTATGCTGGTGCAATACCTGTGACAGCAGGGCCGGGTAGAAGGCGACTACGCCCAATTGGGCCCCGCATTTAAAAGGGCCCTGTGTTACCATCAAAACGAAAAAAAAGATTTTGAAATATAAAGCAAATTGCTCTTTTATGATAAGGGATAAATCATGAGTTATTCAAATAATTAAAATTGTATTTATTTTAAGTTTACATTGCTGGATGAGAATTATTAATGTGTTTATTATTATGTAATATATACATATACTATATAATATGGAAAACTGATACCCGTAAATAGTTCATTGAAGAACTGTTGAGATAATGAAGGGTGACAAAAATTCTCAAGCTTATCATCAATAAAAATTTCTGCTTTCCGGTAATGATGAGAATCGACATGGTAGAGGATGATCAGCTCCATCAGAAAACATGATAAGAGATGGTCTTTTTTTGTCAGTCTTTTAACATAGAATCAGATGTATAAGTGGATGTACAATTTTCCATTTCCACTGAAAAATAGGCTAAACTAGAGCAAAAAGCCTTATGTTACGCTGCATCACCAGATGCGTAGAGGCATAGAAGCAGAACCGCATTAGCAGTGGCATAATTTCGTCAAAATCCTGAGGGGAGATCGGATTTAATTTTACCAAGTCGAATGAAAATAACACTGAAAAAGGAGCCATATAGTACCATAAAAGCATACATATACTAAAGAAAACTAATCTGTTTCTGTGAATGCTTGCAGGCCTATCTTAGTTTTGGCAAGACTTTTGAAGACGCTAGACTTCAGCTGAGGGGAGGGGGTAAACTGGGGGCTATGTTGCAGCAGTCCCTCTACCCTACTCTGCCCCACTGATGGCTGTAATTTGTCTAGACTGGCTCATACTAGATGATCTAAGGCCGAAAAGGTCTACCATGACAAAACTAAGAAAAAGAATTTTGCTTTGATTGGAAAAGCATTGGTTTTTCGTTGTTGTTTTTTTAATAATCCTGGCCATCTTGTAGCCTACAGTTTAAGACCATTTTGTTGCCTATTTCTAAAGATCATTGTTTTGCAAAATAAGCTACAGAAAAAAATAGCCACATTTTTGCAGATTTGCCAATCAACAGATATACAGGTGGTCTGATTATTTATTCGGTTTATGACACTATTTTAAAATGCGCACCAATTGTCAAAATTGTAACTCAGTCCTGCAAAATTTTATCTGCCAAATCAAATTAAAAAATAAATATAAAACCGAAGGCAACAGCTCTGTTGGATGCCTATAAAAGATTATTTCTCAATAAAACAATTAAATTATTTTTAAACTTGTTTAATTGTTTTATTATCAGTTGTTTTATAATTACTTACGTAATTATTACTTAATAATTACTACGTAAAAAATTAGGTTATTGTTAAAATAGTTTAATTGTTGTATTGCCAATTGTTTCTGTGTTGTTATAGAAGCGTCTCATTTAGTTGTAATATATTTTTTTTGCAGTGTCGTTCTTTACAAGTCGTTTTCGATGTTTTCTTAGTATTCTTTTTTATCTCTTTGTTTTGTAAGTTTTTAGGGTCAATTCCTTTCTTTCTTAACGCTTATGCAGGGCTCCCACGGCCTCAATAAAGTTAATAAAGTTTGTCATGGAAGTAAAAACCATAAAGTCTGTACCACTCACACAAGCATTTCATCTTTTTGACTTAACAGCAATTTTTCACAGAAAGTAACTGAAATAGTCAGACATGGAGCTGAGAAAACTATCTTTTTAAGCATTTTTTCTTTTAATAATAAATGAAATTTATTTTTGTTTTTTTACCAAGCAAATATTTTAACAAGTATACACGATTATATTTGTAGACACTAATTTGTATGTTGTTTATTTGAAATTTTCCACACGTCTTCTGCTATTGGTTGAACTTTGCAGACTTTCTTGAAAAAGTAAAATAAAGTTTAACTTCTTTCCGGCTGCAATAAAGTCAACAATGTTATGTGAAGAAAACGGTTTATTAACTTTGTAAACAACTTTATTAAATTTATTGACGCCTTGGGAGCCCTGCATTAGGACGCATAGTTTTGATACATGTGAAGTATTCACATGATTGTTCTTCTATTTCTTACTACTGGCTGTAGATCTGATATTTTTCAAAACATTCTTCTACGATTTTGCTATACTCGTCTACACTCGTGACAGAAAAAAATCGCACTACCTGTTCTTCCAATACCACTGTAATAATACTTTAGTCCAGTGGTTTCCAACCAATTTTTGGCCATGCCCCACCTAGACAGAAAAATCACACTACACGTTCTTCCAATGCCACTGTAATAATACTTTAGTCCAGTGGTTTCCAACCGAGTTTTGGCCATGCCCCACCTAGACAGAAAAAATCGCAATACCCGTTCTTCCAATGTCACTGTAATAGTACTTTAGTCCTGTGGTTTCCAACCGATTTTTGGCCATGTCCCACTTAGACAGAAAAAATCGCACTACCCGTTCTTTCAATGCCACTGTAATAATACTTTAATCCAGTGGTTTCCAACCGATTTTTGGCCATGCCCCACCTAGACAGAAAAAATCGCCCAACCTGTTCTTCCAATGCCATTGTAATAATACTTTAGTCCAGTGGTTTCCAACTGATTTTTGGCCATGCCCCACCTAAACTGAAAAAATCGCAATACCCGTTTTTCCAATGTCACTGTAATAATACTTTAGTCCAGTGGTTTCCAACCGATTTTTGGCCATGTCCCACTTAGACAGAAAAACATCGCACTACCCGTTCTTCCAATGACACTGTAATAATACTTTAGTCCAGTGGTTTCCAACCGATTTTTGGCCATGCCCCACCTAGACAGAAAAATCGCAATACCCGTTCTTCCAATGTCACTGTAATAGTACTTTAGTCCAGTGGTTTCCAACCGATTTTTGGCCATGCCCCACCTAGACAGAAAAAATCGCCCAACCCGTTCTTCCAATGCCACTGTAATAATACTTTAGTCCAGTGGTTTCCAACTGATTTTTGGCCATGCCCCACCTAAACTGAAAAAATCGCAATACCCGTTTTTCCAATGTCACTGTAATAATACTTTAGTCCAGTGGCTTCCCACTGATTTTTGGCCATGCCCCACCTAGACAGAAAAAATTGCAATACCCGTTCTTCCAATGTCACTGTAATAATACTTTAGTCCAGTGGTTTCCAACCGATTTTTGGCCCTGTCCCACCTAGACAGAAAAAACCGCACTACCCGTTCTTCCAATGCCACTGTAATAATACTTTAATCCAGTGGTTTCCAACCGATTTTTGCCATGCCCCACCTAGGCATTTCTAAAACTCGGATGCCCTCCTCATGCTATTTATTATTTTTTTTTTTTTGTAATTTTACGTATATCTAAGAGAAGCTTAAATGTCCATTAACCTGGTGTCTTTTTTGGGGTCGTCCTATACACATATTTTATACTAATGAAAAATACTGTCTGAAAAATACCTTTTATATTTTGTCATTGCAATAGTGCCATGAATATCTTTGCTCTCTAAATGTCTTTGAATGTGACGTCATTCACTTAAAGGATGTTGTTTTTTAATTAAGTCAGCCGAATGGTGTAAGTCCTGTCTTTGACCCACCAAAATATTGACAGCCCCCCCCCCGGTGGGGCCAGCACCCCGTGTTGGGAATCAAGGCTTTAGTCTAAAAGAATAAAGATCCTCCAGATCCATTGCTGGCGCACCGGGCACCAAATTGACGTTTCAGTTGCTGGGTCTTTTTTATAGAAACAAGAAGCCAGCTTTTTTTGACGTAGCACCTTTAATTAAGTGTTGTTTTCTTACTGAAGTATTTCTACTGAAGACGGTCGCTGTGTATGTGATCGAAATATCTGGAATTTTGGGCCTATTTTTTAACCACCTAAATAAATGGATTAATCCCCATTTGAAAGTTTATTTATTCGCAAGAAGCAAGCTTGTCGCCCAGCGTTGCTGTGGTAGGGATCGAACGTCGTGCCCCATATTGCCAAGCAGAGTATCAATCCTCTTTACTACAACAGGGTTAAAAAATCGCCAGAGAAGGGACTTGAACCCTTGACTTTGTGATCAAAAGTCTCTCGCTCTACTGACTGAATTAACAGGGCTAAAAATTTTGTCGTGTGTGGGGATTCAATCCTACAAATTAGACCTTCAATCTGGCCTGGTCGTCTGGCCTGGTCGGCGAACCTGCCATAATACTTTAGTCTAGCAAAATAGAAATGATGTAAGCATACTGAGGCGCGACAAATATTCTCAAGCTTATCATCAACTTGAATTTATACTTTCCGGCTCAATACGTTGATGAGAATAGAGGCGGCTTCATGCAATCAATCTGAAATAAAAGGAAAGACAGAAAAGCAAAAAAAAAACAATAGATGCTTTTAATGAGGAGTATTTGATTATGAGAAGGGAAATTACTAAGAAACATCTGTCGATATTTATCCGACTGCAAAAAAAATGGGGTCATCAGAATTTTGATCAGTAGTTTCAAAGTATCAGCACATTGTGGTCAATCGCCCAGGAAGAGAAAGCATGGGAGACTGAAACCGCTTTATGACCATTGCTTGGTGAAATTTTTGAAAAAAAAATCATTTCGAGATTTTAAGTGACTTGCCAACCTATTTGCCAATATGTCTAAATAATTTGGTGCCATATTTTCATTATCTTTTATATTGCCCAAAGGGCAATATGTGCATATTACTACTACTGCCATCAGTACTACTACTACTGCTACCACGACTATTACTAAAGCCAGGGGTATTAAGGTGAAACTTTCACGGAATGTTGAGGAGGATGTTGAACCAAATCAAAACGCACTATGTGCATGCTAGTGGTGAAAAGCGTGTAACTCAATTTCTCATGTACGGTTGAGGGCATTAAGGATAATACTTTCAGGGTATGTTCCAAAGCTATCTTTAAGTGACTTGCCAACAACACCAACTTATTTGCCAATATGTCTAAATAATTCGGTGTCATATTCTAATTATCTTTTATATTACCCTGTTGTGGTTTATATTCCCAGTGTTTATTTAAAGTGTTTTATTTTTCTACAGTTGACAAATGAGACAAAAAGTTTGCTATCATTCAATAGCTGTGATCAAGGCCGTATCCACGGGGGTGCGGGTTTGACCACCCCCCTTCCCCGAAATGTTTGTCTGACTCGTAAAAACGTAACAAAAATTAATATAAACAAGTTTTCAATGCATTTTGAAAGCTTATTTGTGTATTCCCCCCCCCCTTCAGAAAAATAATCCTCAGTTCGGTTTTAGAAAAGGTAGAGGATGTGTCGACAAAATTTGCACTCTTAGGCTAGTAGTTGAGAAGTGCCTGAGTTGTCAAACACCTTTGGTCCTTAGTTTCATAGATTATGAGCAAGCATTCAATTTTGTTGATAAAAGAGCTTTAGTAAAGGTTTTATCCTTGTATGGTATACCAGACAAATACATTAAAGTGATTAGTGCTATGTAAGAGAATAACACTGCTGCGGTTAAGGTAGGAAGTGAGGTTAGCAGCTGGTTTTGTATTAAATCAGGAGTTAAGCAGGTTTGTGTTATATCCCCCTTTACATGGATTATTTTGATGGGCTTTGTCTTAAGAAGCACAGGAAAGGCAATGGGAGACCACGGAATCAAATGGGGAGGAAACAGTCCCCTGGACTTAGATTATGCTGATGATTTAAGCATCCTAGATGAAAGTGTGAGCAAAATGAATGAAGTTTTAGAGGTTTTGCGAGTTCAGGGTGCTAGAATAGGTTTGAAAATTAATGTTAAGAAGACTAAGTCACTAAGACTAGGAATAAGTGAAGATGAAAGGTGACGTTGGGTAATGAAAAGATTGATCAGGTGGGCAGCTTCACTTATCTTGGTAGTATTATTAGTAAAGATGGTGGGAGCAGTGAAGATGTTAAAAGTAGAATAGCCAAGGCTCTGGGTGTTTTTTCACAGTTAAAAAAAGTTTGGAAGAATAGGGAGACAAGTCCGCAAACCGAGATTAGAATATTAGAAGCTACAGTGATGACAGTGGTCAAATATGGCTCTGAAGCATGGGCGCTCAGAAAAGCAGATGAAGATTTGCTAGATGTTTTCCGGGGAAATTGCTAAGGATTGTTCTGGGTACCCGGCAGACTGACCGTATTTCAAACAATAGGCTATACGAAAAATGTGGTTCAATACCGCTCTCTAGGGCTATAATGAAAGAAAGGTTGAGGTGGCTAGGGCACGCTGCGCGGATGAAGGATGACAGATTGCCGAAGATTGTTCTTTTCGGCTAGCCGTCTAGGGCTAAACGGAAAGCAGGTCGTTCTATTCTGGGGTGGGAGGACGTCATAAAGAAAGATTTAAAGGAAATGGGAACTTCGTGGGCGGGTGTAAAAAGGGAGGCTTTGAATAGATTAGGATGGAGGAGGAGCGTGTGTAGCTGTGTTGGCCTCAGGCAGCTTGGTGCTGTGGTGATTTGTTAGTAGTAGTAGTAGTAGATACGGTCCTGTGATTCTGCATTCTCCACCAGCGAAATTACAACATTGATTTTTTTGTATTTTTTTTTAACTGAAAAATATGTCGAAAACAGGCAAAAAACGGTTTTCTTTTTTTACAGTTTTAGGTAATTCTCAAAAACAAAATTATAAATAATGTCCTAATTTTGGCCTGTCAATGTATAGGTATGAAACTAGAAAATTATAAGATATAAGTGTCTTGTGCTTCTGGTATAACTTACAGCTTTAAATTTGACACCGAAACGTATGCTTAAAAGAGAATGTAAGCCTTGTGGCAGAGGATAGCACATACAAAGCTATGAAATTGATAAAAAAAATAATTAAAGGCTTCTTCGCTTCGTTTTTAATCACTGCATGTAAGAAAACTAAGATAGAGAAAATTCAATCTCGATTACAAAAAGTTCCGTTTTGAGTTTGTAACAGAAGTTTCTTATACAGAAGGCAAAAATATTCTAAGAAAATCTTTCTAAGGATGAAAGAGCGTACAAAATTATTGCTGAGAAAGGGCGGGGGGCTAACTTTTGAAAAAGAATTTTATACGAGAAAAATGCCATATTTTTCTGAAATATTGTAGGATATTTTTGTTGTTTTTACCAGCCCTCCCCTGTGGGCACACTCGGAGATTTTTTTGGCCGCATTTAAACATTTATACTAACTGAAGAATCATATACCAGTTTGATTCAAGTTCAATGTATTTTAATTGTTGTTAAATGTAGAATGGTACTTGTGCATTATATGGTAAACACCGCTATAGACTGTACAAGGAAACCAGACAGGAAACACGTCAAATGGGTATTTTTGCAAGAGATAAATGGAATGCAAAGCGTGATTTGTTATTGCGTTTACACATTTAACTTTTTTTTTTTGGGGGGGGGGGTTAGGGGGGGTACTTAGGTTACGCATTTAATATACTGGATAAAGAAGTAATTTACCTCGTTTTCGAAATCCTTAGCATGCTGAATTACATATTTAAAAACAAATAGGGTATCAATTTTAAATAATTGACAACAAGAACAACCTCACTATCAAACAAAACTAAAATTTTATTCAGTTGGAAACTTGTCTTAGAACTTAACAGACTAAGTCACTTTTAAAAACTGAAATGCTCCACTGTTTTATCACCTTTAAAACTGGATAAGTCAATCGTACCCGAGGCTTTGATGCGGAGCTGATACACCTGTAATAGTATTTTTCCTTTTTATAAGCTAGTTCCAAATTCACTAATCAGGTAATTAATTACGCTTCAACAGGTTTTTTGGATTATTTACTGTTCCGTGCATTGACTTTTATTTGCGTTTTTCCAATTATTTATTTATCTTTACTTTTAGTTTAAATAGCCATAGATGGTTGACATTTTAGTGTTTTGTTTTTTATTTTAGGCTTAAAAGCATTTTTAAGGAGACTAAGTTACTTAGACTAGGGATAAATCAGGGTGAAGAGGTGATGTAAGGTAGCGAGAAAGTTCATCTAATGACTTCATTTAACATAATAAACAAAAATATAAACCATTGAAATCACTACGCTAGGGGGAAAAAAAAATCAATTTTTGCTAAAGCGTAGCGATTACCTACATAAACTTTCCTAAAAACATCCTAAATTAATAAATTGATTTAAAACAAAAAATCGCCTTCTCCCAAACATCTACAAGGCAACAAGCACGAACTGAATACAACTCCATCCACACTATCTCTTCCACCCACTCCTTGCCCCAGCCCTACAACTCAATCCCCCCCCCACACACAAAAAAACAAAAAAAAAACGTAACTAATTCCCCAAGAAATACTCTTTCAATCTATTTTTAAACTGTGGGAGGTTCATTTGCAGGTTAAGGATTTGTTTCGATTTTTTTAAAATAGGCTTGTAAAAAGGTGTTTTTCAAAATCTTGCGGGGGTGTGATTTCACCTAAAATTCAAAAGAACTCTTTTTTTTTGGTAAATTTCAAAATTGAAATTTAAAACCTTCAAAATTTGTTTATCGTGTGTCAGAACAAAATTACGGCTTTTGAATTTTTTTTTGGAATCATAATCAGTAGTTTTTAGATCGGTAATAGTAAGTATTGGAAATTTAAGTCTGCTTTCCATTTATAAGATTGGAACCGGATATGAAAAGTTTCTCTAAAGTTTACAAAATTTTCCGACGTTTCATAGGCAGCGCTCTAGCACTGCCTAAGTAATGAACGATGTGGGCACAATGACTTTTTTTTCTCCATACTCGGGCACTTCGTATCGAAGGAGTCATCGTAGAAACTTCGAAAAAGGCTCATTCGATTGGAAATTGGAGTGGCTAGTGCCCTTTTTAATAGTCGAAAGTGCTTGGAGGGCAACTAGCCCCCCCCCCCCCAACGCCCATCATTCCCCCGAACACATCCAATCAAAATTTTGAGATAGCCATTTTGTTCAACGTAGTTGATTTCCACATAGAAAATATGTTTTTGAGGAGGACACTCCCCCACAACCCTCGGGGCAAGGGTTTTAAGCTATGCCCTGGGGGCATATAAGAACAATGTTGGGACAATGCACTATGAATTATTTATACATAGAAAATATGTTTTTCAGGAGGAGACTCCCCCACAACCCTCAAGGCAAGGGTTTTAATTTATGCCCTGGGGGCATATAAGGTTTTTATAGAAGGCGTTGTCGTAGAAACTTCAAAACAGGCTCATTCAATTGTAAATCCAAAGGGCTAGTACCCTTTTTAATAGTCGAAAGTGATTGAAGGGCAACTAGCCCCCCCCCCCACGCCCATCATTCCCCTAAACACATCCAATGAAAATTTAGCGATAGCCATTTTGTTCAGCGTAGTTGATTTCCAAATAGAAAATATATTTTTGAGGAGGACACTCCCCCACAACCCTCAGGGCAAGAGTTTTAAGTTATGCCCTGGGGGCATATAAGGTTCTTATAGAAGGCGTTGTCGTAGAAACTTCAAAACAGGCTCATTCGATTGGAAATTCAAAGGGCTAGTACCCTTTTTAATAGTCGAAAGTGATTGGAGGGCAACTAGCCCCCGCCCCAAGCCCATCATTCCCCCAAACACATCCAATCAAAATTAGGAGATAGCCATTTTGTTCAGCGTAGTTGATTTTCAGATAGAAAATATGTTTTTGAGGAGGACACTCCCCAACAACCCTCAGGGAAAGGGTTTTAAGTTATGCCCTGGGAGCATATAAAGTTTTTATAGAAGTCGTTGTCGTAGAAACTTCAAAAAATATTCATTCGATTGGAAATTCAAAGAGCTAGTTCTCTTTATAATAGTCGAAAGTGATTGGAGAACTACTAACCACCCCCCCCCCCCACGCCCATCATTTCCCCAAACATGGCCAATCAAAATTTTGAGATAGCCATTTTGTTCAGCGTAGTTGATTTCCAGATAGAAAATTTGTTTTTGAGGAGGAACTCCCCCACAGCCCTCAGGACAAGGGGTTTAAGTTATGCCCTGGGGGCATATAAGGTTTTTAAAGAAGGCGTTGTCGTAGAAACTTCAAAAAAAGCTAACTTGATTGGAAATTCAAAGAAGAGCTAGTGCCCTTTATATTAGTTCGAAAGTGATTGGAGGGCAACTAGCCCCCCTCCACGCCCATCATTTCTCCAAACACATCCAATCAAAATTTTGAGATAGCCATTTTGTTCAGCGTAGTTGATTTCCACACATCCAATCAAAATTTTCAGATAACTATTTTGTTCAGCGTAGTTGATATGTGTCTGAGGAGGACACTCCCCCACAGCCCTCAGGGCAAGGGTTTTAAGTTATACCCTGGGGGCATATAAGGTTTTTAAAGAAGGCGTTGTCGTAGAAACTTCAAAAAAAGCTCGTTCGATTGGAAATTCAAAGGGCTAGTTCCCTTTTTATTAGTCGAAAGTGAATGGAGGGCAACTAGCTCCTCCCCCCCCCACCCTCATCCTTCCCCCAAACACATCCAATAAAAAATTTGAGATAGCTATTTTGTTCAGCGTAGTTGATTTCCAGATACAAAACATATTTTTGAGGAAGACACTCTCCCACAACCCTCAGTACCTAACCTAACATAAACCAGAGACGACACACACACAGAGATGACACACACATAGAGACAACAAACACACAGAGACGACACACACACAGAGACGACACACACACAGACATGACACACACACATAGACGACACACGCACAGAGACGACACACACATACATACGACACACAGACAGAGACGTCACACACACAGAGACGTCACACACACAGAGACGACACACACACAGAGACGAAACACACACAGAGACGACACACACACAGAGACGACACACACACAGACATGACACACACATAGAAATGACACACATAGAGATAATACACATAGATACACACAGAGATAAGGTTTTTACTGAAATCTTTGCCGTAGAAACTTGAAAAAGGGCTCATTTGATTTGAAATTCAAAGGGCTAATGCCCTTTTTAGTAGTCGAAAATGATTTGAGGGTAACTAACCCCCTCTCACGTCCACCTTTTCCCCAAACACTCCCCCACAATCCTCAGTGCAAGGATTATAAGTTATGCCCTGGGGGCATATAAGGTTTTATTGAAATCTTTGTCGTAGAAACTTGAAAAAGGGCTCATTTGATTTGAAATTCAAAGGGCTAATGCCCTTTTTAGTAGTCGAAAATGATTTGAGGGTAACTAACCCCCTCTCACGCCCACCTTTTCCCCAAACACATCCAATCAAAATTTTTAGATAACCATTTTATTCATCGTAGTTGAAAGTTTTGGAATTTATGCCTTTCCAAGGCCAGAACAAAATTTGCACTTTACTGAAAAAATACAAATGAATGTGCATTGTCAGTTTAATATACATATACTGATATTTAGTAATCAAAATGTTAATATTATTTGATTTACTAAAGTTATAAAAGTAAAAACATTTATATTTTTTCAGTAAAGTGCAAATTTTGTTCTGACCTTGGGAAGGTATAGGGGTTTTGTGCCCAACTTATGTTAATTTCTGCTCGTTTTGAGTTTGACTCGGTTATTTATTGTAATTTCTGTTCGTTTTGGGTTTCATTTATTTATCGATGCTGATTTGTGGTAGTTCCGCGCTTTTTAGATTATTTTATTTTATTTTTGCTTTTTTTTTTATTTAATGGAGTTCTTTACTTTTCTTTGAAAAACTTATTTTGTAGAAAAAGTGTTTTTAATTAATTCAAGAAAAAAAGTGTTTGCTTTTACTACTAAATAGTATAAACAAGAAGGAAAAGCGTACCGTCTCAGTTTTGGAAAAAAATAAAACGTCTAGTTATTATGCGATGTCGGACTTGAATAGAACACGGATCTATCTCATCATTCCTCGAGATAATTTTTTTTTACATATTTTCTAGATTTCAAGGAAATAATTCTGTCAAAAATCCGGAAACCAACGAATTCTAATTTTTTTTTCTGTTTTTAATGAACTGTTTGATTTATATGAAACTTTCCGAAATTTCACAAGAATCTTAGGCCCACAGGCAGTGTAAATAAGTCCAAGTGTGATCTAACTGATCAGTCGGACAAAACGGGGGGGGGGGGGGTGGTCGGGTCTGAAACAATGTCATTTACGCTCCTACCAGAAGAGCTATCAAATCTCAACCAAACTTGATTGGAAGTAAAAACTTTTTTTATCTTTATATGTAGAAGAAAGGCTTATCAGGTTCCAACCACACTTATTTCTAGTTATCTTGTGCAAAATCCATAACCAATTTAACCTCCGCTCAATGTTCCCAGACTCTTGTAATAAGCAATTCTACCTTAAGGAAATGTCTAATCTATACTAAACTTAAAGGGAATTAAGAAATAGGTTCGTAGTTGCATACCTGTGGTTTTTTAGCGGTTTGCACCCGATACAATCTCTATGCTTGACGGAAAGTAAATGTATCAAAATCTCTATACTAGCCTATTTACTACAAGCAGATATGTTGCAAACTAAACTGTTTGAGGCAGGGGGGTCAATTTTAACGACAGAGTTGTAATTTTTACCGACTAATTTAGATGCTATTGTTATTAAAATTACTTTATTTATTATTTTTTTTTACTGAGACTAATCTTTTTTCATTGATTTTACGTCAAATGTGTCCATCAGCCTATCTACCCTATAAAAAAATGAGCCAGTGAATTATTAGCGCTTCGCCACTATTTCACCGACATAATTTTTTTTTGCTGACTAGTTAAAACCGTCAGGAGTGTCTCCTTACCCCTCTCCGTACTTGAGACATCTAACTATAAGTGGCCTTGCCAAATCCAGTCAACAAAACATGATCAATAAATTAGTTACTGCCTCGGGTGTTTTTGATCGATTAGACCTTTGCTAGTAAGGTCTACCTACCTCTTCTAGAGGGTTTAAGTTTAACCGATAGCTATTGTCACTTCTGCTGTTCCATTACTGTGGCCATTGGGCCACAGTTGTTGCAACACTTCATGGAGCCTTGGCACTGGAGGTCTAGTCAACTTTATAGTTAAAATTTGCACTGAGTTTTGATGAAAAATACTAAATGTGTAGGAAGAATCCTGTGCGAGAGAGCCTACCCCCTCGTCTGTCCCCCAGGTCCTCGCGCTAATGTTCGACTTCTTAAGTAAAAATATATATTTATGTATAAACAGGACTGAAGGAAAGGTTAAGTCATAAGAGTGTTTTTTGAGCAAAAACACATCTTCTAGTAAACAATGGCTCATTTGTTTTGCACAACTTGCGGAAACAAAAATATCCAAGTGATAACCATTCAGATAAAGCTGAATAGCTCTGTTTTTGGAAGTATATTCAAAAATAAAAAATAGAAATAAGTTAGAACATCCCACTCTTAATGTTATTTATTTTGCACCCATAAAAATTCTGGAAGTCCCATGCTGAGTGGCTGATAAAATTAAAAGCGGCCATCGGCTTTATTGAGGACACGCGACTAGAACTGGCAAATGCAGCCTCCTCCATGATGCTTAGTGCTGGATCCCACCTGGAATCAGAAAAAAATGGACGACAGAGAGTGATATTTGGACATTATCTCGAGCACGACACTTTTCTGTCACGGTCGTCGGGGATGATCTTTGGTTCGAAGCACTGGAGAGGTCGTTGCAGAGAGGGAACGTTGGTGCCTTATGTGCAAAACTGTGTGGGAAGACCTAAGTCTAAGTAAGCAAGGTCTTAAGTTGATTTCCATGGAAAATCCCAGGGTCTATATAATCACTTTCAAATTGGAAACCCTAAAATCAAGAATACTAAATAATAGTAAGTGATGACGAAGTTCAGAAACGAAGTGGTATAGTCGCCAAGTCAGAGGCACTGCTTTAACATAATGAAAGGAAAGAGTTAGGGCAAATATAATTTTTATTTTAGCACAAACTATCAAGAAAGTTGGATAGAAAAATGAGCAAATCTCAAACCAATCTGGGGGACGTTACAAATAACTATCTAATCTTTCTTTTCTTTTATTGGCCTTATATTTCTCACAGATGAACCAATCAGGTTCAGGCTCAAAGGTGGGGTTATCCCTTTGCAGAAATTGAATTTCGTTGTCTGTCTAGATTTGTCACCCACTATTAGTTAGCTAGAAGTATTAGTTAGTTCAGCTTTAAAAAGGCGAAGCTATTTTTCTATCCAGGATTAAGAATAATGTGATTGTCTTGATAAAATACAAGGCATAAGATGATAATGGAACTCAAGCAAACTTTTTGACACAAAATTATTTGACAACAATCTCTCTTTTCCCCTTTTCTGTGACTTAAATAAGTCAAATTAACCAGTAGTTTTTTCCTCTTTGTTTGCTGCGTAAGGACTAAAAGAAAGATATAGGTTAAATGTGGAAAATGATAGCATTAAAAACATTTTGAGAGACCGAGAAATTCATAAAAAGCCAGAAAAAAGGAAGAAATAGACTCTTTAAAAAATACCCTTTTTTGTTATAATTTTTATATAGTTGCACTCCAATCACTTTCAACTATTAAAAAGGGCACTAGCCCTTTAATTTCCAATCGAATGAGCCTGTTTTGAAGTTTCTACAACAACGCCTTCTATAAAAACCTTATATGCCCCCAGGGCATAACTTAAAACCCTTGCCCTGAGGGGTGTGGGGGAGTCTCCTTCTCAAAAATATATTTTCTATCTGGAGATCAGCTACGCTGAACAAAATGGCTATCTGAAAATTTTGATTGGATGTGTTTGGGGAAATGATGGGCGTGGGGGGGGGGGGAGGTGAGCTAGTTATACTCCAATCACTTTCGACTATTAAAAAGGGCACTAGCTCTTTTAATTTCCAATCGAATGAGCCTGTTTTGAAGTTTCTACGACAACGCCTTCTATAAAAACCTTATATACCCCCAGGGCATAACTTAAAACCCTTGCCCTGAGGGTTGTGGGGGAGTATCCTCCTCAAAAATATATTTTCTATCTGGAAATCAACTACGCTGAACAAAATGGCTATCTCAAAATTTTGATTGGATGTGTTTGGGGGAATAATGGGCGTGGGGGGGCTAGTTGCCCTCCAATCACTTTCGACTATTAAAAAGGGCACTAGCTTTTTGAATTTCCAATCGAATGAGCCTTTTTTGAAGTTTCTACGACAACGCCTTCTATAAAAACCTTATATGCCCCCAGGGTATAACTTAAAACCCTTGCCCTGAGGGTTGTGGGGGAGTGTCCTCCTCAAAAATATATTTTCTATCTGGAAATCAACTACGCTCAACAAAATGGCTATCTCAAAATTTTGATTGGATGTGTTTGGGGGAATAATGGGCGTGGGGGGGCTAGTTGCCCTCCAATCACTTTCGACTATTAAAAAGGGCACTAGCTTTTTGAATTTCCAATCGAATGAGCCTTTTTTGAAGTTTCTACGACAACGCCTTCTATAAAAACCTTATATGCCCCCAGGGTATAACTTAAAACCCTTGCCCTGAGGGTTGTGGGGGAGTGTCCTCCTCAAAAATATATTTTCTATCTGGAAATCAACTACGCTCAACAAAATGGCTATCTCAAAATTTTGATTGGATGTGTTTGGGGAAATGATGGGCGTGAAGGGGGAGGGGGGAGAGGGCTAGTTACACTCCAATCACTTTCGATTATTAAGAAGGGCACTAGCCCTTTAATTTCCAATCAATTAAGCCTGTTTTGAAGTTTCTACGACAATGCCTTCTATAAAAACCTTATATGCCCCCAGGGCATAACCTAAAACCCTTACCCTGAGGGTTGTGGGGGAGTGTCCTCCTCAAAAATATATTTTCTATCTGGAAATCAACTATGCTGAACAAAATAGCTATCTCAAAATTTTGATTGGATGTATTTGGGGAAATGTGGGCGTGGGGGGGGGGGGCTAGTTGCCCTCCAATCATTTTCGACTATTAAAAAGGGCACTAGAACTCTCGATTTCCAATCGAATGATCCCCCTTTGAAGTTTTTACGACAACCCCTTCCACATGAAGTGCCTCTGGGAAAAAAAATAATAAATAATAAATAATAAAACATTGGGGCCTCATGGCCTTTACTATAGGCAACGCTATAGCGTTGCCTCTGAAAAGGCATTCGATTCTCTTGACCAAAAGATTGTAAGGAATATTTTGAATTATTGCGGAGTACCTGATACACTAGTCAAAATGATAATCATACTCTATGATGATAGTGAATGTTGTGTGCCCACAGAAAATGGAGAAACGCCTTTCTTCAAGAGAAATTCTGGTGGCAAACAGGGACGTGTACCATCCCCATTCCTTTTTCTTATTGTTATGGACTACATTCTAAAGCACTCTACAAAATCTGGAGTGAAGATTTGCAGCCGACAGATCTCTGACCAGTGTAAGATTGCCCCTTCTTAATCAGGGCTAAATTTTGGTTGCGTGTTATCTCTGAGGCTTGGGTAAGGATCGGTACTCAGAATCCAGTGACAACTGATATTTATTATACAAGGAAATAAAAGGAAAATATTCTAACTCTTATTATTTTGAATACTTCTAAGCCTCTTCTAGGTCTGTTGTCTAATATTCTATGGGTCTGCTTGTTCAATCCACAAATATTTACCGAAAAAAAAGGATTTTGTTAATTCTAGGCTATCGAATGCTTCTAATTGAAATAACTACACTTGAATACTCAGACAGACTTGGGTACCGGTGTAATTAAAATTTTTTGCATCAAGTTATTGTTCCTAGGAATAACCTTTTTATCAAATCACAATGGTTATATAAGTTCAACCAAGTTTCAGGTTTATATCCTGAAAAGGGAGTTAGTGTTCTTTGGAACTTTGATAAACTACAACTTTCTAGAGAAAATTGGATCTTTGGACGGAAGAGATTGGAAATCTTAATCTAGCAATTTTCTTCCTCTTTCCTCCCGAATCCTTCTGTGAAACATCAGGACTTCCTCTATATAATATTAGCACGGGTTGAGAAATGCAAAGGTGGCTAAAAGAGGAATGGATCCCTCTTTCGTATAACGTCAGAGAATTTGCTAGGGGAGGAATATTGTATTGTCCTCAAGTTCCAATCTTCTTATATGTATATTTAAGTTTTTTAATAAACGCTAGGTAAGTTCCAAAGGGTCACTAAGCTGGAAGGAGGAGGTAAAAGGCTCTTTAATTTATTCTTTACGGTCAAGGAGTTTATATTGTGCTTAAGCCTTAGGTTATTCCCAAGTTCTTGTTTCTAAGACGAACTAATTTTATTTCTATTTCAATCCTTAGAAAATGCTGTATTTCATCTAGGGTCCCCAAGTCTTTCTAATCAAATATATCCTAAATCACCAAATTATAATAAAATGTCGTGCTTTGACTTCAGCACTAGTTTTTATGTCTCCTATATACGTATTAAATTTATTACTTAGCCTGGTTTATCCAGGTGTCAGAAATTTTTCAGAAGTTTACTTCTTATCTGAATTTTATCTACAAAGGGGAATTCAGACAGACAGTGGTAGCCTATCTTAATTACAGGAAAACACTTACTTGTTGTTAGTTCCAAAAAAGACTACCCCACTTCGGTCCCAGAACCATTATTTTAAGCTTTGTCTTATTTTGTTATTCTTGTCTCCCATTGGCCAGAGACTAGTTTTGATGCAATTCCTCTTTTTGTAACAAGGCTAATAATAATTCTTTGTTCAAAATGTTAGTATCTGCTTTCCCTATATTCAAAAAACCCTGTTTTGTTGTATATCTTGTCATGTGATATTGTCACGTAATATTTTAGCCATTCAACTCTGATTTTGAAAAGGACTGGTTTATTTTTATTTTATGGACCTTGTTAAGTCAAGGGTATTATTATTCAAGTCTGATTTCACAATTTTAGGTTTGTTTTTCTTACACAAAGATCAAAATAAAGCTTCGTTATTTTTACCATTACCCAAAAGTCAAGGTAAAGCTTTGCTATTTTTACAATTTAGTCAGGTTATGATGGCTTTCTCACAACCACCCACACTTAAATTCTTAGTACAGTTATTGTTTTCTCAACGAAACCATAACTTTGCTAAGAATCAATTTAATTCAATTTCTTCTTGTTCCACAGTTACGTGAAAGCCTTGAGACTTTAGTTTCCTATAGTCTACCCGAAGTTTTCTTAATTTTTTTAAATTTAATCCCACCGGTGCCACCAGTTGTAAGGTTTCCCCTACTTATCAGGGCTAAAAGATTTGGTAGAATTATTTTAAGTTGATGCATCTGTTTCCTTTTTTCTGAACCGTAGATTCCGTACAATAACCCTTCGACTAAGATCAACTGGAGATCTCTTAACCGTTTCACAAAAAAAGGATTCCCTTCCCCTTAAATTTGAAGTTTCTGGTATGTTGTTAATTTGCTCTGCCCGAAACGTCAAATTTTGGAAATTCTTCCTGCGGCTTACCCCTCTTTGCGCCTAGGTCTGCGGGTATTCCAGACCCATCCCAAGTATCCATGCTAGTGACTCCTTTCATAGTCCTAGTCTTCGCAAGCTCCACCGCGCGAGCTTGTCGCATCCATAGCGGCTCGTCCCTCTCCGACTCTGGATCCATGGACGTTTTGGACCCAGCCTGATTACTCATGGTGCCAGTAGCTCCTGTAATAGTTCTGGTCTTCGCAAGTTCCACCGCCAGAACTTGTCCTTTACAGGATTCAATTTCACTCCCTTCTAATATTGACCTGTTTTCAGTAACACACGCATGTGTACTGCCCTTTACTTTTACCTCTTTCAGTTTGCCAAGGACAGACCCAGAGGTCAGGCGTCTATCCCTGTACTCAGGCTTGTTGCTTCTCATAGAAGGAAACTCCTTTTCAGTATTACCACTGAATTCATCCCTTTTCGATGTTTTGATAGCCCCGGGAATGTATTAGCTACCCGTATTTGACTCAGATCCCTCACAGGGCTTGGTCAAACCAGTCTGGCTCGACTATTCATTGCTACCCTCCTTAGACTTTTCGTTGTTTTTATATGTATCCTGGGGAGATTTTAAGCCTAAGAGTGTATTTTCTAATTCTATTATTTCATTTATTGCCACCTTAATTTCAGGGTCTTCTAGTTGAAATTTTCTCATCTCGTCTTTACATTTTCCAAAAAAAAATCAAGCGGTACTTCGTCTCCTAATAGGGCTAAATATTTTATTTTTAACTCATCAAGATTAGTTGACCTATTTTCCTTACCAAACTGTGAGCTAGAGCAATCCAAATAGTCAGCAGGGTTCCTGCTAGTGCTAATGTGGTGATAAGTATACAAATCGTTGTCTAAGAGAACCGCAATTCTATATAATTTTGAGTGAAGATCTTTTGATCTTTTAAGCTAAGTTAGAGAAGCACAGTCTACAAATATGTCAGTTCTCGTGACCCATAAATATCCCTTTTGGAAGTACTTTAAACTTTGTATTAAGGCAAAAAGATCCCTGTTGTGGTTATCAAACCTAGAGGCTGCGCCACTAAGAACCTTTGAATATGTTACCACTATTCGAAATCTTTCAGTTGTTTCGCATTGTTGTATTAAAATTAAAGCAATAGTTTTTTTCCGAGGCATCCATGACAAGGTAAAGTTCTTTGTCTTTATCAGGAAATTCTAGAAAAATACTATTTGGATTTAATAATTCTGTCTTTAATTTCTGAAAGGCTACGCTTTGTTCTGGGCTGAAGATAAAAGGAATGTTTTTTTTCTAGTTAGTTGAATTAAAGGTTCGGCTAATTTTACGTAATTATGATAGAAACCTCTGTAATAACCGGTTAAGCCTAGGAATAACCTAATTCCTGTGACGTCAATCGGTGGTTCTAATTTCTTTATAGCTTCTAATTTTTGGGCTTGTGGTTTCACTCCTTTCGTGGAGACTCGAAACCCTAACAAGTCACATTCCTCCAAAAAGATTGGGATTTATCAATATTAAGCCTTAAATTAAATTTTATGGCCTGTTAAAAAGTTAGTTCAATATGTTTTAAATGTTCTTCAAAGTTCCCTGAAGTATGTATTGTCAAGTCATCTACATAACTTGACAAAAAAGAAGAAAATTCTGTTCCGTAGACCCGATTTAAAAATTCAACAAAAGCGCAAGGTGAGAAAACCGACCCTTGTGGTAGACGTTTAAATACATAAGAAATCCCCTTATTTGAAAAAACTAAAACATTTTTGGCTTTCTTAAGCTAAGTTGCAGTGACTAAATCCATTTCTAATATCAATAGTTGAAATAAAATTGGTTTTATTAGATAGGTCAGAGATGACCTGTGAAATTCTTCGAATACCCCACTGTGAGTCTTTTATTGCTTTATTTATTGCCCTTAAATCTATGAGAAACCGACTATTACTTTCATCCCATAAGTTACTTGGTGGAATTTTCCCATCCTTTCCAGGTTTTCCTCTGCAAAATATTGGAGCTGTATATTCGGAACGTCTTATTTCAATTATTCCTACTCTTACCATTTCGTTTATGTGTTTTGTAAGCATTCTGTCATTAAAAATGGTAAAGGGAATTGTTTGACACACTTAATAGGTATATCTGGGTCTATTTGTACTTTATATCCTGGGAGGTCATTTTGCCCTACATCATAAGGTCCAGTTGCAAAGGCTCGTTTCAATTTTAATAAGACTGTCTCTACTATTTTTTTTTCTTTCTGAGCTTAACGGAACCTTTTTCATTCTCTTTAAAAATTCACTGTCTTCCCATACTATTTTATCATCCTCCATAGAGAGGGATTCTTCTTTATTTTCTATTACTCATGCTACTGAGAGAGTCGCATCCGTTAAATAATCATTTTTTATCACCTCATATGAACCAACGGATTTACCTCGTGGCAAGTTTAGAGGTTCATCGCTAGTATTAAAATAAACTATTTTTTCTGAATTGTTTTAAGTTTCACATAGCGACGGAGATATGTGTAATTGTGTTTCAATATTCGGGGTAAACATTATAGTGTCACCATGAGCTACAAAGGATTCCGAGTGATTCGACAATTTGGCCTTCATGGTTTTGAAACAATTGGCCTGAATACAGACATGCTTCACTATATATGCCGATCCTCTTCCCGAAATTTCTTCAGTGAAAAACGCAAGGGAATTTATTTCCTCCTTACTTGTGTTCCCTAAGGAAATTTTATTATATCTTAAATTTAACGTACAATCTAGTTTGTTTAAAATATCATGTCCTATGATTACGTCGAATTTCAATTCTGGGACGACTAAGAATTTCCAAAATAATCTTTCATTTCGTTTTGCCTCATCTGCAATGCAGAATGCTACATTTATTTCTCCTATTAGTGGTAAAGTCTCTCCACTTAAAGATTTCACGATCCGAGAGGATGGTTTGAGGCGTCTACAAAAATCTACTGGAAATTTTTGAAATATTTCATCTTTTAATAAGCTACTTTGGCATCTGCTATCCAGGAAACATTTTACAAAAATTTGGTCTGTTATTTTAGCAGTCCACATAAATGGGGAAGAACTTGGTTCAGTTTTATTTTCCTGTAACGTAACAAAACAAATATTTTCATCTTGATTAGAAGGTCCTGATTAGATTATAGTCCTGCCTGAATAGGATTTGATGCTATACATTTGTCTGCACTATGCCCGAATTCTTGGCATCTTATACATGCTAAATTTTGCCAACAATTTTTTGGTAATGTCCAGGTGTCCCACAATTTGTACAATTTAGGATTTTGCAATCTAGTCTCAAGTGTCCGGGCTTCCCAAAATTAAAACATTTTCTTCTTCCGTAGTTATAATTTCCCTTGTTTTTATATTCTACCCTGTGCTTAACTCCATGTTCTTTAGTGGAACTCCTATCTCTTGAGTCTACTACCACTGCTCCCAAGGACATCTCTGAGAAGTCCCTATTTATTAAATCTATTGCTTCAAATCTTTTTGCAAGTGCTAATAATTCGTCCTGGTCGTCCGAGGCCTTAGATTGTTCTAGTACTCTTCTTCCAATGGAAGGGAGCATGCCACTTTTAAAAATACTCATCGTAATGTCATTTGCTCTTATACCAGGAGAATTTTTTGCATAGTCTATTGCGTTTCCCCTTATCCGGGAGTAAAATTGGTGTACTTGCTCAGATGGCCTTTGTTTCTTGGAGAGCAGTTCTTGTAGTTTTTGTGCGGCTGATTTTTCATGTAAAAAGACTTCTTTTAGAAATTTTTCTAAATGGTCTAAATCTTTTATTTTAAGAATGTCTAAGCTTGTTGCGAATCATAGCAATGCCATTTTTTCCTGAACTACTTTGTATTTGTTTAAGGGTCGTAATCAACGAATGGATTTCATTTGTATATGTCAGTAACGAGATGGGAAATGCTTGCTCCGCAAATAGGTGTTGAAGCCTACTTGTGACTGGGGTATCTGCATATTGCTCTTGTAGAGCGTTTATTCTAGCTTGTGCGCTCTCTTCTACTCTTATTCTCTCCTCTTGCTCTTGTCGTAGTGCAATTTCTAACTCTTTAATTTTGTTTTCGTTTGAACTCATGATGGGTCTATTCTTTTCAACTCTTAGTGTGGGAAAAGTTTTGACCCCTTATATTATTTTAAATCGCTAAAATGGGTTTATTTATAAATTGTGTGAGAATTTCCTCAGTATCTCGATTTAAATTTACCCTCAAGTTTAGTATTATAATTACACACACTTAAAGATGATTAACCTATGGCTCTATTTGAGTAAATTACAGACGATTCGGATGCTAGAACTTGTAGCAAAGAGAAAGAAAAAGAGAGGAAAGAAAGAATCCTAGGAAGGTAAAAGGCTGTCTAAACTTCCCTTTAAGGTCAAGTTATTTAAAATTCTTCTTTAATGAACACCTTTTTCAAACTTTTCTGTCTCTGATTGGTTTTGAAAACTGAACACACTCTTTCCTGGGAGGAACAGAGGACTAAATTTTACCAAATTTTTTAATTTTTATTATTTCCCCCCCCCTTGAACGAAAGTTGCACCGAACTTGAGTACCGCCTGTCACCAGTTGTAAGATTGCCCCTTCTTAATCAGGGCTAAATTTTGGTAGCGTTTTATCTCTGAGGCTCTCGTAAGGATCTATACTCAGAATACTGTGACAACTGATATTTATTATAAAAGGAAATAAAAGGAAAATATTCTAACTTTAATTATTTTGAATACTTATAAACCTCTTCTAGGTCTGTTGTCTAATGTTCTATGGGTCTGCTTGTTCAGTCCACAAATGTTTACCGAAAAAAAGGATTTTGTTAATTCTAGGCTATCGAATGCTTCTAATTGAAATAACTGCACTTGAATAATCTGACAGACTTGGGTACCGGTGTAATTAAAATTCTTTGCATCAAGTTATTGTTCCTAGGAATAACCTTTTTATCCAATCCCAATGGTTGTATAAGTTCAACAAAATTTTCAGGTTTATATCCTGAAAAGGGAGTTTGTGTTCTTTGGAACTTTGATAAACTACAACTTTCTAGAGAAAATTGGATCTGTGAACGGAAGAGATTGGAAATCTTAATTTAGCAATTTAATTCCTCTTTCCTCCCGAACCCTTCTATAAAACATCAGGACTGCCTCTATATAATATTAGCACGGGTTGATTTCTCTCACCGGGTCTACTTCTTATCTCAATTTTATCTTCAAAGGGGAATTCAGACAGACAGTGGTAGCCTATCTTAATTACAAAAAAACACTTACTCGTTGTTAGTTCCAAAAATAACTACCCCATTTCGGCCCCAGAACCATTATTTTAAGCTTTGTCTTATTTTGTCATTCTTGTCTCCCATTGGCCAGAGACCAGTTTTGATGCAATCCCTCTTTTTGAAACAAGGCGAATAATAATTCTTGGTTTAAAAATGTTGGTTTTTCGCTTTTTCCAATATTCAAAAAACCCTGCTTTGTTGTATATCTTATCATGTGATATTGTCTCGTAATATTTTAGCCATTGAACTCTGATTTTGAAACGGACTGGTTTATTTGCATTTTATGGACCTTGTTGAATCAAGGGTATTATTATTCAAGTCTGATTTCACAATTTCAGGTTTGTTTTTCTTACACAAAGATCAAAATAATGCTTCGTTATTTTTACCATTACCCAAAAGTCAAAGTAAAGCTTTGCTATTTTTACAATATAGTCAGGTTATGATGGCTTTCCCACACCAGGACCTGGCTGACGACGTTCTTCTTCTCGAAGTAGCGAAACAGCGACTGCAGCTGCTACTCTATGCCAGAGATCAAAAGACCCAAAAAGTGGGGTTTGCAGTAAATATCAGTAAGACAAAGAGTATGGCTACATCTGACTTTCCGCTGACCATGAAATGCAAAGATAGAGCAACTGAACAGGTCAATGAATTTTAAAGGTAAAATAACCAACGAAATCAAGAGAAGGATTAGACAAGCTACATCTTCCCTTAGTAAATAGAAATCTGGTAAGTAAGTGAATCTGGCGCAGTAGGTAATACTCATTGCGCTTGAAGCTCCGCCTCGTGAATATCAATGTTATGTCTATTCTCCTCTTTGCAAGTGAATGCTGCAAAGTAAATGTCCAGCTGAAGAAACGCGTCCTGGCCTTTTAAATATATCCCTTAGAAGAATACTGAACACATCGTGGCAGGAAAAGATCATGAACATAGAAGTTTTCCAGCAAATCGGTCAACCATTATTTGTTGACCTTCTAAAACAAAGAGGATGGACCTTGGCCATGTCCTTAGTATGTCCGAAGTTCAACTCGCTTGTACATTTTATGAGTGGGTAAAATAAAGAAAGACACAAAAGGGGTCTTCCAAGGTACACTTTACGACGGCAGTATGAGCAGGATCTGAGTAGAGGGGAGATGTCTGTTCAACCGCAGTGGGAGGATGTCATGGCTGCAACTCAGCTCTGTGATGTCTGGTGAGATTTCGTAGACGCCCTATGTGCCATTTGTGGGTCTGCAGGATCTAAGTTCTAAGGTAAACGATCTGTCACTACTGGCCAAAAACACTGCATTACCAGCCAACTCTTATGTTTGCGAAGACTGCCCCATCTCCGCATTGCGCAATTAACTCTAACACACCTATATGTTTCTGTAAGGAAATGTGTCGGTGTTGAATTATTTTCTTCATATGTTGGAGTTCAAGGAACAACTGAATGGGATCTAAATCATCGCAATATTTTACTTTTATTGATACTTACTTTTATTTTCAAGGAATTGTGGGGAAAATGTGGGGAAAATGAAAAACATGGGTTCAATGTGCTTATATTGCCAACTGCGCCCTCTAGTTTATTTTAATAGAAATAAAATTTCAAGAAAATACAAAATGATTATAGCCTTTCAATTATTTATTTGAAATTTTGCACCCCTTAAAATCTATATCTGTCGCTTAGTTAAAGCTTTTACAAATATTTTTAGAGATCAATTTGGAATAGACACAAACGCAAGACTCTCTATTTTACGTCTTCTGCATCATTAAAAGTAGCTTCTATATTTCAGACGTCCATCCGGTATCCTCCGAAGACGTTCCAGGTATATACCACCACGTATCTTTGAACAGTACTGTCTCTAAAACGAAATTTGGTTCACAAAAGGCCCATTCACGATCAAATTTTACTAATACCAAGATTTAGCTAGTGCTACTTTGAGCCAATAAGTTTTTTTAGATGATTATTTGATTGGCTATAAAATTCTATAAAATTTTCTGATCGGATCAAATTAGCACTAGAGAAATCTGGGTGTTAGTAAAATATCGTTGTGAATGGGGCATAAGTAGCAGGAGACTGTCTTAGCCAACCGCAGTCACAAATGTTTCTTCTGTTGTGCCGTTCGGTGGAAAGAATTACCGTACACTTTTTCTTATTCATTCCTTGCTTTGATTTAATATGGAGTCAGTTCTCAAGCGAGTAATATTTCTCGAGTTTACGTATTATCGTACTGTTAAGGGTTAAATTCGGCAAATACGTAGAAAGACCCTGCGGTCGGATTAGCTACCAAAGGTACCAACCCGCACTGTGTACCTGAAAAATGGCTTTGCAAGACGCTGCACCTCCAATTAGAACAGTCTTTCGGGGGAATTGATCCCTGAAATCCCTTCTTGTGATGCCTGTAAAAGCAAGTTCAACCAGTGGCGGATCCGGTGGGGTCCGGGGGACCCTGGGCCCCCGAGACTTTTTCTGGCACCCTCATATGTTGTTTTTTCTATTTTTCACTCTTTTTTTAAACAAATTTGCCAATTTGGTCAATTACTGACACCCTTGTCACATTGGGCCCGCCCAATATTTTTCTTACTGGCACCCTTGTCACATTGGCCCCCTTCAGATTTTGCTCTAGATCCACCCCTGAGCTCAACGCACATTTCTAGGAGAAACAGTTGACTAGTGGCATATTAGACCCTAAGCTCTGTGGTCTAGAGCCAAGAAAAAACCCTCCTTCCAGATTTATGGTATTAACCAGTCTCTATATAAGTGCACAGATTGAAACATTTGCCGATAATGCGTTCATTCAAAGATCAAAATTCCTATAGTGCTTTTGTGTTTGCATTTCGATTATATTTTCAAGTGCTGTATTTGTTCTTTGGTCCTTTGAACTTTAGCGCACTTATCCATTTATCCTCACCAACGAAGAGCTTTACTTCTGGAGAATGTTTCAAGAAAATATTCCTTCGAAATTGACCAGTCTTGTGTGGGCACTTATACCTTTTCGATTACTTGTTCAAATCTGCAAACTTTATATATATATATATATATATATATATATATATATATATATATATATATATATATATATATATATATATATATATATATATATATAATCGCGTGGAAAAAACTACTCAAGGTCGTTACGACAAAGCTGGATGCTTATGAATTAAATTACCCGAAACTGCCTAAGCCTAAAAATCCCGACTCATACGCTACTATTGTTGTGTCGAACCTCCCCCCTACTCTCTCAGACCCAATAAAATGAAAAGTTGTGAGAGATCAGATAAATGGTCATGAATCAATCACTAGTATACGTTCTGTATGTGACAAACTATTTATCAATATAGATAAGTCAGTTGCCGAAGATTTCCGTGTGTCAGTAACTGGAGTGATAACTGGCTCTTCTGCGAAAGTCCAAACCAAGAAGTTTTACGGTCTCTTGAAGGGAATTCCAAGTGATTAGGAATTATCTCACCTGATATCCTGCCCTGGTGTTTTGGACGCCTCTAGGCTAGGGAAATCCACCGTAGTAAAACTTGAATTCTCTGATGCAATGTCATGAGCCGAAGCACTCAGATATGGTCTTAAAGTAGGATATGAAAACCTACGTGTTTACGAGTTCAAAGCGATTCCCCGTTGTTGTAACATTTGCCGGTCCCCTGAACATCTCAAGTCATCTTGTTCCAGTGTAACACCAAAACGTGCGCGATGTGCTGGTCCCCATGTCTCAGATAGAGACTCGCCCTGCAATTTGTCACCAAAGTGGGCAAACTGCGGAGGCAATCATGTTTCTTTTAGCCTCACGTGACCTAAACTGAAAGCAATTGTAAGTCGCGATTTGCCAAAAACTAATTAATGTCTGTATCAGTATCAGTCGTGTCTTTTAATATTTATGGGACAAAAACAAGGATCTAACCATTGATGAACTGTACAGTAAGTTTGACATTGTATGCTTTCAGGAACATCTTTTGACAGGAACGAGTGTTAATTTCCTGCGCCGCTGTGCTAATCACTTTACTTTCACGACAAATGCTATTTCTACTTCTGGAAGGCCTTCCGGGGGCTTTGTATTATAAAAAAAAAATAGCTCAGCTTTTTGTCTCCGTCATGTTATTTTTCTGACGAGCATTTTCTAACTATAAGACTCGGCAAAGCTGTTTTAATTAATACATATATGCCTCATGATGAGAAGAATGTGACTTCTCTGAATAAACTTCTCCAAAGCATGTGCAAGTTTAAACACTCTCCTCCATAAAAGAAGCAAGGATGGTTACGAATTGTTTATTATTGGTGATATGAACACTGACATAAAGCTTGATTCTGTGCGTTCTATGAACCTTCTTGACAGTCTTCCTGATTACAGAATAATTGCGAAGGATCTATCTTTTTCGTACGTGGATAATTCTGGAAACTTATCAGATATTGATCATGTAGTTTGTTCCCCGTTTATTTCATCTTCAACAGTGCACGTCCACGAGGATGAGCAGGATATTGACCACCTTCCACTATCTCTCTACTTTTCGATTAGAACTATTAGTACAGCCCTGGCAGATTCCCCTGCCTCTAAATGGTTTGTTCGGAGTAACCGGAAAAATGCTAATATGTCACTATATATTTCAATCCTGGCTATACTACTTGGTTCTTTACATGTACCCTTTCATTTACTCCAGCTAAGTGTTCGCTCTACAAAAAGCAATTATGAACTGAATCAGTACTACAACCAAATTGTGATGTGTTTAAAACGTGCCGAGGAGGTTGGTGTCCCTCAGGAGCGAGTGAGAAGAAGAACAAGGAAACCAATATGGTCTTGTGATCCTGAACTGAAAATCGTGAAAAATAAAGCCAAATTGTGGCTACGAATATGGATTGATAATTGTCGACCACTATCCGGAAATGCATTTGAAATAAAACAAAAAATTAAGCGTGTATTTAAAAAACGTCTGCGATCAAGCCGATATAAAGGGTTAGATTGTCCTAACAACAAGAATGAATGGGATAAAGTGATTAATTCAGCTAAACTAGATAATTCAGCAAATCTTAATTGCCCCATCTCACCAGCTGCGTGGTATGACCAATATTCAGTTATATTTTCCAAAGTGAATTACGCGGTGCACGCAATTTACTCAAAATTGCTTGATTCGGTTCTCCCGTCCTCCTTGATTCAGGCACAGGTTTTACCGTTTCTGTTGACACTGTAATTGCATCTGTGAAAAAATTGAAATCAAGCTCTGTTGATGTTGATGGAATTAGTGTTTATCATCTTAAAATAAATTGCCCGTCTTTGTTTTTCCATTTACAGTTGCTTTTCCAAATGTGTATTTGTTGTTCTCTTGTTCCTGATAGCTTTTTGTGTGGAACTGTCACTTCTGTTCTTAAACGAGGTAAGAATCCATTGGACCGTTCTTCTTACAGGCCAATCCCGGTTGCTTGTAATCTTAGTAAAATTCTTGAATATATCCTACTTCCTTTCATCAATTTGAATGCTAATTTTGGGGAGAACCAGCTCGGTTTTCGGTCTGGCATTGGTTGCCAGCACGCTCACCGTGCTCTGGCTTGCTTTCTGAAAGATGCTTCTGATCAAGGGTATAGTCTTCATATTTGTGCCCTTGATCTTTCTAAGCCTTTCAGTATTGTACAGTATTGTACATAGTCAGGCTCTTTATTCTCTTTTTAGTTATAGCATTAACCTTTCACTTATTTTTCTCCTTAAATTTTGTATAGTAAATCTTATCTTCGATTTAAAACTAATGGTGTTCTTTCTTCTTTTATTGTCCCTGTTCGTCGGGGTGTGCGGCAAGGAGGAGTTTTATCTCAAAATATTTTTAAATTTTGTATTTCTAGTATCCTTGAAAATATTTCTTCTATGTGTTTTGTTGGAATAACTGATATTTCTTACCTTGCTTATGCTGATGACATTCTTCTAATTAGCCGGTCTAAATTCAGACTATCGCAGATGGTTCATAAAGTTTCTTATTCTTTTGCTATAAATCGGTCTTTCGCTTAATACTAGTAAATGTGAATATCTTTCTTTTAATTTTTCATCCCCTCCTAAACCTCTAAGTTCTAAAATTTTTTTCATCCCTCATGTAGACTCGATGCGGTGGTTGGGTATTACACTTACCAAAAATTCAAAATCTTTTCGGGAGTGTGCTGTCCGGGATGCCAAAGCAAAGATTCAGACTGGTTACTCAAAAATTGTAGCCAATCGAGATAAATATAATCGCATTGCCCTTGGAAAGCTCTATTCTACTTTTTCTGATCATTATGTTCTTTACCTTTCTGGGCTCTATCTTATTTTTAGGAATAAAGATTTTAGTGATATTCGAGTGGCCTATTTTCGTTTTTGTAAATATCTTCTCTATTTTCGTCTTTGCTATAGGAATAGAAAAATAATAAATAAGTTTTACCTTCCTAATATTACTGAGAAGCTGACTGGTTTGCACAAAAGACTTTCGGGAACAGCGTATAGGCGTTTGTCACCTCACCATGGTTTGATCCGTTTGTTTTACTAATTTTGATTTATTTAATGCTTTTGTTGTTTAATTGTTATTTTTTTTTTTTTTTTTTTTTTTTGTACTCCAGTATTTATCTTGTGATGTAAGTGGGTTATAAATATATATATATATATATATATATATATATATATATATATATATATTATATATATATATATATATATATATATATATATTATATATATATATATATAATATATATATATATATATATATATATATATATATATATATATATATAATATATATATACATATATATATATATATATATATATATATATATTATATATATATATATATATATATATATATATATATATATATATATATATATATATATATATATATATATATATATATATATATGTATATATATATATATATATATATATATATATATATATATATATATATATATATATATATATATATATATATATATATATGCCTTATATTTACTAACTACAATACTGCAAGTCCATGGTCCTTCTTTTTTGTTGATTGTGTTTGGCTGTAATGTTTTTCTAAGTGATTTGATGGATGGGTAAAGTCAACACCGCGTTATATATATTTATTTCTCTGAACGAGCAATAAATGTGTAGGCTATGTATTTATTTATAAATTTTTCTCTAAAACGGTTCCCTATTTTTTGGGAAAATTTTCGTTCGGTTATTTTCTGGTCTGAAAAAAATTCCTAGATAGGTCGCGAGAATGAGAGAATACGTTAAGAGCCTTAATTTAGGGAAAAAGTCATATGAGAGACTTCATATTATGAGCATATTGCAATAGCATAAATACGTCATTTTTGCCTCGGGAGTGGTTGCATCGTTTTTAAGTATTTATGACGCATGCAAAATTACACAAGAAACATTGATAAGTATAAAATATCAAGTGCAATGACTCTATTTACAAAGGGCGTTTTCAGCAGTTTCATAATACCTAGAGGACAAAAACATAAATTAACAATTGCTTAAAATGAACAAACTGGACCCTCAAATGAGACAAGATCAAGAGGACGACCTCTTGAAATGTAAGTTCACAATGGGTGAAAATGAACAACCTAGACTATCACACGTAACAAGACCAATCCGAGCAGTTAAGGCAAAGGGCATTAAAAAAATGTCGGAGTAATGATAAACGAAAATGAAGAACAACGAAATATGTGGATAGAATACTTGCAAAAGCGACAATCATGACAGCACAACAGCGCTGCCTAAGTAAAGAACGATGTTGGCACAATGTATTATTTTTTTTTCCATACCAGGGCACTTCATATCAAAGGAGTTGTCGTAGAAACTTCGAAAAGGGCTCATTCGATTAGAAATTGGAATGGCTAGTGCCCTTTTTAATAGTCGAAAGTGATTGGAAGGCAACTAACACCCCTTCCACGCCCACCATTTCCCCAAATACATCCAATCAAAATTCGGAGATAGCCATTTTGTTCAGCGTAGAAATTATGCTTTTGAGGACGACCCTCTCCCCACAGTCCTCAGGGCAAGGATTGTAAGTTACGCCCTGGATGCATATAAGGTTTTTATAGAAAGCTTTGTCGTAGAAACTTCAAAAAGGGCTCATTCGATTGGAAATTCAAAGGGCTAGTGCCCTTTTTAATAGTCGAAAGTGATTGGAGGGCAACTAACCCCCATGTCACGCCCTTCTTTTCCCCAAACACATCCAATCAAAATTTTGAGATAGCCATTTTGTTCAACGTAGTTGAAAGTTCTGGAAATTAGGTCTTTGAGGATGACAACCGCCCTCACAGCCCTCAGGGCAAGGGTTATAATTTATGCCCTGGGGGCATATGAGGTATTTACAGAAAGCGTTAACGTAGAAACTCAAAAAGTGCTCGTTCGATTGGAAATTGAAAGGGCTAGTGCCCTTTTTAGTAGTCGAAAGTGATTAGAAGGCTTTACATTTTTATAGTAAAGATCGATGTGGGTACCATGTATTGTTATTTTTATTTTTTTTTTTTTTTTAGACCAGGGCACTTCGTATTGAAGGAGTCGTCTTGAGAATTTCGAAAAGGGCCCATTCGATTGGAAATTCAAAGGGCTAGTGCCCTTTTTGATAGTCGAAAATGACTGGAGGGCAACTAACCCCCCTCTCACGCCCACCTTTTCCCCAAATACATCCAATCAAAATTTTGAGATAGCCATTTTGTTCAACGTAGTTGGAAGTTCTGGAAATTAGGTCTTTGAGGATAACACCCCTCCCCCCCCCTAAGCCCTCAGGGTAAGAGTTATAAGTTATGCCTTGGGGGCATATAAGGTTTTTGTCGGAGTAATGTCAGAGTAATGACGAACGAATATGAAGAACAACGAAATATGTGGATGGAATACTTGCAAAAGCGACAATCCTAGGCAGCGCAATAGCGCTGCCTAAGTAAGGAACGGTGTTGGCACAATGTATTATTTATTTACATTCTATTCTATACCAGGGCACTTCGTATCAAAGGAGTTGTCGCAGAAACTTCAAAAAGGGCTCATTCGATTGGAATGGCTAGGGCCCTTTTTAATAGTCGAAAATGACTGGAGGGCAACTAACACCCCTTCCACGCCCACCATTTCCCCAAACACATCCAATCAAAATTTGGAGATAGCCATTTTGTTCAGCGTTTGTTCAACATAGAAATTATGTTTTTGAGTATGACAATCCCCCCACAGCCCTCAGGGCAAGGGTTGTAAGTTACACCCTGGGGGCATATAAGGTTTTTATAGAAAGCTTTGTCGTAGAAACTTCAAAAAGCGCTCATTCGATTGGAAATTCATAGGGCTAGTGCCCTTTTTAATAGTCGAAAGTAATTGGAGGGCAACAAACCGCCCTGTCACGCCCACCTTTTCCCAAAACACATCCAATCAAAATTTTGAGATAGGCCTTTTGTTTAACGTAGTTGAAAGTTCTGGAAATTATGTCTTTGAGACCTTTTCCTTTTCCCAAACACGTCCAATCAAAATTTTGATATAGCCGTTTTGTTCAACGCAGTTGAAAGCTCTGGAAATTAGGTCTTTGAGGATGACAAACCCCGGCACAGCCCTCAGGGCTAAGTTATGCCCTGGGGGCATATAACGAGTGTTGTCGTAAAAACTTCAAAAAGGGCTCCTTCAATTGGAAATTGAATTGGCTAGTGCCCCATTTAATAGTCGAAAGTGATTGGAAGGCAACTAATACCCCTTCCATGCCCACCATTTCCACAAACACATCCAACCAAAATTTTGAGATAGCCATTTTGTTCAACGCAGTTGAAAGTTCTGGAAATTATGTCTTTGAGCAGAACACTCCCCCCCCCCACAATCTTCAGGGCAAGGATTATAAGTTATGCCCTGGGGGCACTTAAGGTTTTTATAGAAAGCGATGTTGTAAAAACTTCAAAAAGGGCTCATTTGATTGGAAATTGAAAGGGCTAGTGCCCTTATTAATAGCCGAAAGTGATTGAAGGGCAACTAACCCCCCTCTCACATCCCCGATTTCCCCAAACGCATCCAATAAAGTTTTGAGATAGCCATTAGGTTCAACGTAGTTGAAAGTTCTGGAAATTATGTATTTGAGGAAGAGAAATCTCCTAGAGCCCCCAGGGTAAAGGTTGTAAGTTATGCCCTGGGGGCATCAATGGTTTGTATAGATAGCATTGTCGAAATTTCGAAAGGGGCTCATTCAATTAGAAATTGAGAGGGCTAGTGCCCTTTTTAACAGTCGAAAAAGATTGGAGGGTAGCTAACCCTCCTCTCACGCCCACCAATTCCCCAAACACATTCAATCAAAATTTGAGATAGCCACTTTGTTGAACGTAGTTGAAAGTTCTGGAAATTAGGTCTTTGAGGATGACACCCCCCCCCCCCCCCCCACAGCCCTCAGGGCTAAAGTTGTAAGTTATGCCCTGGGGGCATATAATGTTTTTATTTATATAAAGCGTTGTTTATTTATAGAAAGCGTTGTCGTAAAAATTTCAAAAAGGGCTCATTCGATTGGAAATTGAAAGAGCTACTGCCCTTTCAATTTTTTATGGAAGGGATGGTTGTTTAACTTCAGAAGAGGCTCAGTTTTTCTCCCTGAATAAGACTATGTCAATAAAAAACGAACAGAATATAATTAGAAAAACTTTTTGCACAAAATAAGTTTTTTTTTAAGTAAAGAACTCCATGAAACCAAAAATGAACAAAAATAGAATAAAATAATTTACCAAGCATACAACTACCACAAATCAGTATCAATAAGTAAATGAAACCCAAAACAAACAGAAATTAAAATAAGTCAAACTCAAAACGAGCAGAAATTAATCTGAGTAGTTTTCTAAACCCTATGCTTTTTAAAAGCCAGAATGTAATTTGTACTTACTGAAAAAAATTCTTTTAAATGTTTTTACTTTTATAACTTTACGAAATCAAAAATTAATTAAGTTTTAAGGAATGAATATCAGCATATGTATATTAAACTGACAATGCACATTTTTTTTTTTTCAGTAAATTCATTTGAATTTTTTTCAGTAAAGTACAAATTATATTTTTATATTTATAATTATATAATCATATTTTAAATTTTTTTTTAAAATACCATTATTAATAATTACCCTGTAATTCACCCTTGTAACAAATTAATCTATTGTTAATTACTATTTTACAAGCTTAAAAAGTGATTTAAAACCAACTTAAAAATTATAAACTTTATTATTTGAAATATACCCCATTGCGCACTTAATTCCTAGGCATGCAGTTCAAAACTTGCATGTCTTACTAATTCATTACAGACTTAATAACTTTATCTGGAAATAAAATTAACGAGTCCAAGTCCTGAATATAAAATCAAAACGTTTCATCCAGCCCAGTAGTTTAAACGGCAAAAAACTAGCGGTCATCTCAAAAAGGGTTTTAATCCTATTCTTTGTACGCCTAGAACATTTTCAGTTGAAATTTGGCCTATAAAGTTGGTTTCTCTCTTAATTTTTGAATGCCTCGGCACTACAAGCTCTTATTTTAAACTTTGTAATACTGGCAACACTGGGTAACATTCCATTCTGTCACAGCAAACACGTGTATCACTTATTCCAGAAATGATTTACTTGGACAGCTGAGCCCTCTTTTAGGTTACCTAGCAGGGGGTAACTTGTTAGAGGTATATTTAATTCATAAAGGGTAGATAAGACCGGTGATGATTGGACCCAAAACAAGTTTCAGTAATGTAGCTTCAGTAGTCTATACGCCATAATCGTCGCTGAATTCTAGATTTGCTCGTCGACATATCCCAAATAAGGTGTTACAGTAGTCAAATATGGCTCTGAAGCATGGGCGCTTCGTAAAGCGGATGAAGATTTGCTAGATGTTTTCCAGAGAAATTGCTTAACGATTGTTCTGGGTACCCGGCTGACTGACCGTACCTCAAGCAATAGGCTGCACGAAAAATGTGGTTCAATACCGCTCTCTAGGGCTATAATGAAAGAAAAGTTGAGATGGCTAGGGCACGTTGTGCGGATGAAGGATGACAGATTGCCGACGATTGTCCTTTTCGGCCAACCGTCTAGGGCTAAACGGAAAGCAGGTCGTCCTCGTGTGGGGTGGGAGGACGTCATAAAGAAAGATTCAAAGGAAATGGGAACTTCGTGGGAGGGTGTAAAAAGGGAGGCTTTGAATAGATTGGGATGGAGGAGGACCGTGCGTAGCTGTGTTCGCCTCAGGCGGCTTGGTGCTGCGGTGAGTTGTTAGTAGTAGTAGTAGTATTCATAAATTATGTCGACATAATCTACTTCTGATAAGCTTTGTCGAATTCTAGATTTATTCGTCGGCATAACTGTCGACAGTTTACAAGTAAATATTCGACCTATTTGTTTTCGACAACGACGTTCACATGGAGATAGAGAAGGCATCGAACGCTGCACTGTTGACAAAATATGAATCAAACCTCACGAATTTTCTGTTCCATCGACAGATTACATGAAACAAACCTACGATATAATTATATATAATTATTTATACGTACGATATTTTTTTGTAGCGTATTTTAATTTCTTTTTTTCCTTTTGTCTATGGTTATTTATTTGTTTAATAGTTAAGTTTATTCTGTAAGTGTTTTTGTAAATTTTATGTGGAACAATTTGTAATTTAGTTGATTTCTTAGTTTGTAACAAATTAAATTAGAATGAGCTGAATTGGTATACTGAAACCAAATTTTCTAGCTTCAAACAGGAATTCTTACTTTTATTAAATTCAAATTTTAACATCCTTACAGAAAAACGCCTGGAACCACTCTCGCCATCCAGTAGAATAATGCAAGTTTCTGTTGGCAGCAGTAATTCAAAAGAATATATGCTAAGTTGGCTGTAGTAATTTTTAGTTGGCTAAGCTTCTGACTTCAAAACTATGCAATTTCCAAAGAATTGTAATTAGCACCAGTAATTCAAAACGTGGTATGTTTAGCTGTCTGCAGTAATTTTTAGTTGGCTGAACAGCCAAGAAGTTTCCGTTATCAGTAGTCATTCAAAACGAGGTATGTTCAGTTGACTGTAGTAATTTTCAATTGGCTAAACTACCAACTGCCAAGCTGCTCAACTGCCAAAAAGTTTTAGTTGACAGCAGTAATTCGAAAGGCGGTATGTTTAGTTGGCTACATTAATTCAACAGGAGGTATGTTACACGCACAGTTTATAGAATTAGCAGTATGATCATGCTCTATCTCTCCCATTATAAAAACCCGGACAGGGGTGCGAGTGCTCCGGAGAACGTTTTTGCAGATAGAAACATAGGCGTTATCAGATCTTTTCGCGGGTAGACAAGTCAGATTTCTCTTGGACACGAAACAAGTGGAAACCCGCTATTACGAATAATGCACTTGGTAACCATTTCTCAGTTAATGACGATAACAGACTGATCCGCTAAGGCAGAAAACAAGTGGGAGGAGCTTTTTGTTCGCACCGAGACCGAAGACCAGAAATTATCTGCGATAAGCTTACTGTCTATAAACTGTGGTTACACGAGATGAAAGTAAAAAATGTCTTACGGCTTTTTAAACTGTAATCAAGAGCAATAGTTTGTATAGGATTTTTTCTTTCGTATTCAAGATAAAACAAAATGCTTTGAGTACTAAATTATCCGTTTCAAAACTAGCTCTGTGATTGAAAAATATAACACATTCCAAAATAATAATAGCCAGTCTTGTCTCCGAACCATACTACGATTAAAACAGGAAAAAAAACACATTCCAACATTCCGTATAGCCAGTGTTGTCTCCGAACCATATTACGATTAAAATAGGAAAAAAACACATTCCAACATTCCGTATAGCCAGTGTTGTCTCCGAACCATATTACGATTAAAAGAGAGAAAAAAAATAAACATTCCAAAATAATAGAAAGAAACTGAGAATCAATGAAAATATTAAGAGAAAAAAAAAGAAAAAAAGATAAATTTCAGCCTCTTCATTATCTCGTTCCTTGTTGTTTCTTATTTATTTTTTTTCGTTACGTCATCACGTATAGCCAGTGTTGTCTCCGAACCATACTACGATTAAAAGAGAGAAAAAAAAAAACACAAAACTAGTCGGTAAAAGTTGTTAGTTCAAAGGTTTTAGGCTGTAACCCTAATTTTTTTTGAGAATGTCACAAAACGACCGTCGGCGAGATCAGAACCATTTAAGTTTCTCAGATAAAAAATTAACTCCAAAGGAGTCAAATCACACCTAAGCCTTTTCAATAAACAAAATCTAGTGAAAAATCCAAATATTATGTACTTTTCCACTTAAAAAAATTCACCAAAAAAAAAAGATGCAATGATTTTATTGAGAAAGAAATAACACAGCCTATTTGACTAACTTTAAACTCTGAACAGAGGCACAGAGTTGGCCACGGCAGGGCTGCCACTCTATGGGATTTTCCCACCGAACTTCAAATTTCTGTTAGGAGCTTGAAAATTTAGGAGAAGTATATCAAGTATATATGTTATTATTTTTTAATATCTTGGTACGTGTTTTTCTCAAAGTTCGGGATTCTCAGCAAGCCTCAGAATATTATTAAATTCCCCGCGACAGCCCTGAGCCACGCATAATAGGAAACAAAAAATACAACAGCGTGTAACATTCTTAGCAATAATCTTCAAATAAATCACAGAATATAAGGACGTAGATACACTTTCGTGATAAGGGGATAACGCCAAAAAATTTAAGGGATGTTCTTTCAAACTGTAAAGCAACATTAGAGCAGAAATCTAAAGACACAGGACCAAGAGAACGGGTAACTTTTATGAGCGGAAACTTGCAATAATGTTGGCAAAAATTGACAAACACCATCTAGCGTCCGCCAATCAGTGTAGAAATAAGCATCTGATCTCAGTTTCTAAAAGAAATACAAACTTGAAGAAACTTGAAGAAATGCCAAGAACGCCAAGTGCTTGATGGCATTAATGATTTTTTTTTTTGTCGGTACTAGCGCCAGTTACCACTCATGTAAGTTACCAGTGCTCTTTGACTTAAGCCACTTTTGATCAAAATCATACCTGCTCAGGATACTTTATGTTTGGAATAAATCGGACTAAATGAAATAAACGAAATAATCCAGTGAACCGAATTGTATAGCAAAGGACAGTGTTATCTGCCTCAAAGAACCAAGGACATCAAAATAAATTTTTGGCCCGACTGGGTCCATCTTAATTCTATTCATATTCAAAAACCGCGTTTTCCTGAAATTTCTTAGCTTCTTTAAGAAATATGAAGTTTTTAGTGTCATATTTCCGTCTCGTTAAGCCGTCCGAGCCGAGTGGTTGGCACGCTAGACCTAAAATCTTTTGTTCGCGAGGACAAAAGAGGTTTCGAGTCCTGTTGGACTCTCGAACCTCTTCGCGAGTCCTGCTCGCGAGGTTTCGAGTCCTGGTGTCGCTGGTTATTTGGTTTGGGACGGGGGTCAGTGGCCTGACTGTAAGCTCAGCAAGAGACGACCCAGTTCCAAAAGGTTACCTGGAGAAATCTGTGGAAGGTAAACAGGAAAGGTATGAGAAAGCACAGGATGGCTGGCCCCCAGCCCCCCCTCCACTTCCTGGCTAAAGGGCCATGAAACAGATATCAGCACCGCTGGTAGGGACTATACAGTTCGGTGCCGTATTCTTTACCCTTTTTTTCATTTCCGTTATTGTTACCACGCTGAACCGTGCAAATAAATAATTCATTAAATCTAACAGATCTTTCCTCCATAAAAATTCAAACATCAAAAATCTACTGATTCCCATACAAATACTCCTTTAAAGGATATCAACAACTTTTTAAGCTGCTTGATGCCTCGACTCCTTTTTTTTTAAATTTGATGCCTTGATTCCTTTTTTTTAATTTGATGCCTTTTTTTATTTAATGCCCACAAGAAATCTTTTTCATTGAAAATTGAAATCCCGGATTTTTCCTTATTTCTTAAGACCTATATGGTTGTACAAGTTTTCATGAAACCAATCCAAAAACCCATATTTATTTTTCACTGTCCTTGGTACTTTAACACAAGTAAAACTGCCTTTATGTATAAATAAAGCACATATTAATTAATCATTAAGAAAATACTATTCAATCAATTGGTTAATCTATCACTATTTAAATACTGGTTAATTAACTACGTAAATAACCATTACTAACACTGTAATGGTCTACTGATACACAACAAAAAATCGAAAACCGTTCCTTACGAAAGGAAAAGAATCATGGGCGTCAATTTAGGAAAATGTAAAACAGGTGGGCTTTTTTTTTTTTTTTTTTAATAAGAATATTAATGGAAGGTGATTTCAATGACAGTACGAAAAAAAGATGGAATTTTCAAAATCTAGAAGGGAGGGATAAAAAAGACCCAAGGAGGGGGAGCAACTACAATAAAAAAGGAGCAGAGCGATTTTACCAAAAAAATAAATCAATACACAACCAAAAATCAAAATATCACTAGGAGTCGAATCACGTTCCTTCAAAAAAGCGTTTTTGACGGTGTCTAGAACTGTCTTTGATAAAGAGAATTTGACAGAGCCTAGAAGACAGAAGAAAACCTTTTTGGGGTCAGATAAAGCCCAGTCCAAAAATAGGAACAAGGATATATCTGATCGTGAATTTCAATCCGCTTAACATAAGGATGAATCAGTTCAGTTTTTAATCTGTTAAATTTTTAATCTGTTAAACACTTTAATCTGTTTATAAGCAAAAGTTAGAATTAAAATCTCGGAAACTTTCTTACAGGAATCCAAATAAAAAATCCAAATTCACTTTTTTCGTATCTTCTTCCTATGTTTTCCAACTTATCTTATCCTGTATTTTTTACTTGTGGGCACATTTATACAGAAAAATAGCATAAAAAATAAAGTAAATGGTTCGACGTTCGGTTACAATACAAAAAGAAAAAAGTAAAATAATCTAATCTCTCAAAAAATACTCTTAACAATTGTTCGTTCGGGCCTCTTAGAAGCAACAAACCTCCAATGCAAATACCAACATTGCTACCACAGCCAAATTACAATTATTAGTATATATATCTCTTACAGCGTAGAGCAGTAAGCCGGAAGGGCTTAAGCCCAAGCGTAAGCAGAAGACAGAGGCACTATAGGCCCTTGACAGGTTCTAAATGAAATTGTCACTTATCCCATTTTATCCCAATTAAATGATCTCCATATCTCAAGTCTAATTCATATTTTACAAAATAGAGCCCCGTCGAATTTCATTGGATATCAGGACATTATATTCTATAAACAATGGTGGAAATATTTGTTTTAATAGTTACATTTTATTCCCGGATTTCAGAGGCTTTAGGCCACGAGTTCCCAATCTTTTGGTTCTAAATTTTTTTTTTTTTTACTAAATTTGTAATTTTTTTAAATTTGTATTCGAATCTTTCTGTTGAAATTATAACTAAATTTTTATCAATTTTCTTATATGCAATGAAAAAACTAGTGTTTGGAAGCAGAAAATCTGCACATGCTCTTGAAATTTTAATACCCCCCCCCCCTCTCCGAAAAAATGTTTATATCTTTTACAAAACCTACCTTAGAGTCAAAATAATGAATTTAGCAGGACAATGCTGAATTTTAAGGCACTAGGGTAAAACATCGCAGGGTTTGAAGATTAGAGGAAAAGGAATCAAGGTAATATAGTATATACTGACAGGTAAAATCACGGTTTTGACTTCGGGAAAATTAGGGAATATTGGAAACATTTGAAGGTGGTACCAGTGAAAAGCTAGAATACCAACAAAAGGTATATTATCTTATATTTAAAAAAACGGAATATCTCAGTAGTAACCGAAACTCTAAAAAACAGAATTTTGATATCAAAAGATTACATCGAAAACATTGGCTTTTAACACTGATTCCAAATATGCAAGATTCATTAAGTTTAGTATTACCCATCAAAACCTACACCCCCGAGAAAATTTGCCTTATTTTTCAAAAAGGGGGGAAATACCCCAAAAAGTCAAGGAATCTTAATGAAATTACACCACAAGATTCAGCGTATCAGAGAATCCTACTGCAGAGGTTTCAAGCTCTCATCTTCAAAAATACGGAATTTTATATTTTTGCCAGAAGAAAGACCATGGATGCGTGTTCATTTTTTTTACTAACTTTTTTTTTGTTAGTCCCAGGGATGATTGTACCAAAACAATAGTCCAGAACATTGACCATATCTAAAGAGGGCTCATTCAAATGGAAATTAAAACTCTAGCGCCTTTTTTAAGTTACCAAAATGATTGGCCGTCATTTTGGGACTTTAGAAACCATCCAAAAGGCTTTAACAGACATGCTGAAGACCATAACGGTTGAAGACTTCCAGCGTTGCTATGAACAGTGGGAACAACGTCGCCATCAGTGTGTAGCTGCCTAAGGGGATAACTTTCAAGGGGATAACATAGGCGTTAGAATTAAAAAAAACTTTGTAAGAGAAAAATCAGTCTCATTACTTTTCTATCGCACCTCGTATCTTGTTCTGACCGTGTTAGTCCATAGCTTTAAATCGTAAAAAAAAACACACAAAAAAAAGCTAACCAAGAAATATACGAAGCTAATAAATAGAGAAGAAACACAAGAAGTTAGTAAAGAATGAAGAAGAAACAAGCAATATGAAACGTTGGCTAATATCACTTCACACATGAACATGAATTCTGTAGATCTTTACAAGACGGCGCACTAAAAGAGAAAAGAATATAAATACTTATAATAATAATGCTGAGTATAATATAATATATTAATATTGCAATTTAATTATGTAATATAATTAAAATTATATAATTAAATTTAATATAGTAATAATATACTAATGTAATAGGAATATAAATAAAAAATGGAGCCTTAAAACTTTAAAAGGAAAGAGGCAGCAATTGTAGACAACGAAAAATGGCACAAATTATAGCCAACAACAAGCAGATAATGACATAGCTATGAATGAACAAATATTATTTTTTTTAATGAAAATTTTAAAATAACGCTTGTGCAGCACGCTAATAACATACATAACGCAAATAACACTCATAAGTATTTTAACCCATTGTATGCTAATATTTTTTGTTTTTGATACCTTTTGAAATTAAAAATAATTTTCATGTCAAAGAGTGGCCATGTAAAATTACATTTTTTTTTTGAGAAATGCAAAAAGTGCCAATGATCTTTTTCTTTTTTAAATTCGATAAAATAAAAGTTCAAAATAGGGATAAAACCCTTTTCAATAGACAGTGTATAATAAATTTCACAAAAAATACCAGATATTTCGGTCACTGTATATGTGACCGAAATATTGGGTATTTTTTGTGAAATTTATTATACACTGTCTATTAAAAAGGATTTTATCCCTATTTGAACTTTTATTTTATCGTCATGGAAAGGCAGTCTACTTTCCGAAAGGCAGTCTACTCTCCGAAATTATCTACTTTTTTAAATTGGGTGCAAGGGGTGTCAAGGACTGGTTTATCTTATATAGAAATGTCAATATAAAAGTAAAACTTTTCATTCTATGCAGTCTAGGTCTATCACCCCTGCCCGTCTGAAGTATCCCTGAGATCAGGCGGATTGAATCCCACTCCATATTCATCTGAAGTACAACGGAAAGTCCAACATTTAGGACAATAAATTCAATTTTAGTCCTCTCCCCTCCATTAAAGACCCAATGACATTACCCCAATAGCTGGTTCTGGATTATGCAACAAAGTTTATCTAATAATATCTCTAATTAATAAACATTGTAAGGGGACAATACTGTCCATCTGAATAGAGAGGGTTGTGGCAATAAAGATGCTACATCCCCTTGTAGCTGCGGCTCCGTAACTTAACTCCCTGCAAAGTAAATTAAAAGCAAAATTCTGACTTTTTCTAAATTTGGAATAAATTTTACTTATATTCCTATCAGTTTATTTTGTAATGGAAGCGTAAACCATATTTTTTAACATAAAAATATACTGATTTAGACGAGATAGTAACCTCCCTCCTGCAAATGGGTTATTACTGCTCAGTCTGAAGTTCAAAGTTGCCCTCTGATTACAGGGGCGGATCCAGGATTTTTTTTTAGGGGGGGGGGCGCAAAATAGGTTGGTCGGATAAACGTGCCTTAGGAGCAAGTTTAATTAACGCAAAATTGTATTACTTAAGTAAATTACACTACTATAAACTATTTTAGGGGGGCGCGCGCCCCCGGTCTCCCTGGATACGTCACTGTCTGATTACCTGCCGAAGATTCAAACTAAGGAATTCATGACAGTTTCTTAACCACGAAAATAAGTGCATTAATAATGCTTCTTTTGATAGCTTGAATTTTCACTTTTTTCCTATAGTTATTTTTATGTTTCATCTTATCTAATTTAGGGTTTTATTGTATCTGTGCCCTAATACCATTAGTCCTTTTTCTTATATTACAAATTTCCTTTCAGATGAGTTCGTTTTCCTTATACTCACTTTTTTCATTTAAGGTAAAATTCTTCACCGTCGTTTTTCTTATGCTTTTCTGCTCAAACATTATCTATTGTTTAAATATATTTACTGCTTTTCACATGAAATTGGTGTGACAAGTTTTTGAGATATCACTAGTTTCCATATCAAAGAAAACCATTTAATTTTTGAGAAAGCATTTGCTTTAGATTGGGGAGGAATTTCCTATTTATGATAAATAAGTACTAAATTTAGACCAAATGCGGCGATGCAGCCTCCAGAGCCCTCCATACATGACTAAAGAAAAATAGCCGGGACTTCACCTGGAGGCAATTTTTTGCTCTTGTTAAGATCACACTGTCGAGAATAGCGATGACACAGCATCGCATTCTGCATTTTACTTATTTACTTTTTAAATGTGCAAAACGGTAGAAATTTACTTTCGCCTCTTGGTTTCATTTCATTGTTGTTGTTTTTTTTTTTTTTCACATTTTTTGTAGGTCTTTTTTTCTGTCACTTTTTCCTATACTTACTTTTTAAATGTGCGAAATGGTAGAAATTTACTTTCGCCTCTTGGTTTCATTTCATTGTTATTATTTTTTTTACATTTTTGTAGGTTTTTTTTTTCTCTGTCACTTTTTTCTATATTTACTTTTTAAACGTGTGAAACGATAGAAATTTACTGTCGCCTCTTGGTTTCTTTTCATTGTTGTTGTTTTTTCACATTTTTTGTAGGTTTTTTTTTTCTCTGTCACTTTTTCCTATATTTACTTTTTAAACGTGCGAAACGGTAGAAATTTACTTTTGCCTCTTGGTTTCATTTCATTGTTGTTGTTTTTTTTTACATTTTTTGTATGTTTGTTTTTTCTCTGTCACTTTTTTCTATGTATACTTTTTAAATGTGCGAAATGGTAGAAATTTACTTTCGCCTCTTGATTTCATTTCATTGTTTTTTTTTTTTTTTACATTTTTTGTAGGTTTTTTTTTTCTCTGTCACTTTTTCCTATATTTACTTTTTAAATGTACAAGACGATAGAAACTTACTTTCGCCTCTTGGTTTTATTTCACTGTTGTTGTTTTTGTTTTTACATTTTTTGTAGGTTTTTTTTTCTCTGTCACTTTTTCCTATATTTACTTTTTAAATGTACAAGACGATAGAAACTTACTTTCGCCTCTTGGTTTTATTTCACTGTTGTTGTTTTTTGTTTACATTTTTTGTAGGTTTTTTTTTTCTCTGTCACTTTTTCCTATATTTACTTTTTAAATGTACAAGACGATAGAAACTTACTTTCGCCTCTTGGTTTTATTTCACTGTTGTTGTTTTTTGTTTACATTTTTTGTAGGTTTTTTTTTTCTCTGTCACTTTTTCCTATATTTACTTTTTAAATGTACAAGACGATAGAAACTTACTTTCGCCTCTTGGTTTTATTTCACTGTTGTTGTTTTTTGTTTACATTTTTTGTAGATTTTTTTTTCTCTGTCACTTTTTCCTATATTTACTTTTTAAATATACAAGACGATAGAAACTTACTTTCGCCTTCATTTCATTCTTAAAAAACGAAAAACTAGCAAAAATGGGGTTATGGGGTTATCGTAGTTGGATTCCGTCGTATTAATTTCATTTCCATTTCTTTTCTTCTTTTTCATTTTCTTTTTTTAATTGCAATTGTGTTGTTTCTTACTTAGAAATGCCAATTCCGCCTGTCAGGGCTTGTTCTAGATTCACTTTGCCCAACAAACCTTTCTAAAACAATTTAAAAAGAGCAAAAAAAAAGTCTAAAAAAAATTATCAAGCCCTATTAATATCCTCCTCTCACTTCTATGTGCCAGTTTGTTCGCAATTTTTTCATTATTTTACAAGGTTTGAATATCACTTCAACTTGTTCGTCCATAGGAGAGTAGGGATCCATACCCCGCATAACCCCTTTATCGTTTCGTCCCTGATGGGTATGACATTGAACAAGTTACTCGGCCTCTTTATTTATTTAAGCTATATATGAGTCAAAATAAGTCTCTTAAATCTTCTGTTTAATTTTTGACCTCTCTCTGTAGCCCAATGCCAAGGATAGGGATTACGGAAAGCATAGAGAAAAATTAAACAAAAGTGTAATTTTTCAAAAATGCAAAAAGCGATGCAAGCTTTACCTACTCAGAGAACAGCTTCACTTTACATTCCAATCAGTATCTCATAGTTTATTAATTTGACAGTTATGTGATAATTTTCAAGAATTTAAATAGCTTTTTCAGTACTTTGTTAGGTGAAGGGGATAAGAATTTTATAACTCAACTAACTTTTTATGGACTGGTGGTCCATATTAAAACTAATATTCGCAAAAAGTCTTATTAAACCTAATACTATAGGCTAAACAACCAGACTTCAGGCAAACTTTCTTTGATATATTAAAGAAAGAAACGTATTCAAACTTATAAAACTTACAAGAATCAGCTTAAATACCAAATTCTGAAAATCTCTGGGAGTTTCACTGGCCTAGCTCGAAAAATTATCTTTGAAATATTATAAAAATTAGTTCAGAAGTCTATTGCGTACCCCAAAAACAGCAAACAACGTAATTTGAATTAATAGATCAGCCGATGTTTTGTAAAGCCACATTAAGCTGATATTTTCCTGATACTTGATTCTGATGATTTCTGATTGTTTGTTTCCACTCAGAGATCAGTTTGAGCTTTCAGTCTTGTCGACGTTTAATTTTCTTTTAAAGGTTATTATTCTTCTTTTCATCATTTCATACTCATGTTCTTGTCAAATATTGAAGCAGAAATTTACCATACGTTACCAATTATTGTTATCACATAAAATATATATGTTAACATATGTCCTCACCAATTACTATACTAAAAGAATCTGGTTAAAATTTTAATGATAGTCTAGTGAGAATTTTACAAAATTTCACTTTTTTGTACGACGGTTTGTACTTTTTTAGAAATATATATTTTTAGCAAGAGTCAGGTAATTTATAAAAAACTAGAAATCTTTATAGAGCGGATGCCAAAAGTTTTGATGCACCACCCACACGTCTATTGAACAAAAGTAGCCTAAAGTTGTACCCTTTCCAATTTTGATTTCCCTCCCCCCCCCCCCAAGTCAGAGAGAGAGAGCTCTGATCTGACTCTAAAGTAAAAAAAAATTACGCCATCGGTTTCTCAATTCTTCCAGATAGAAAAATTGAATACAAAAAAATCACGGGAAGAACGTTCCCCCTATGTACAGGCAAGACGCCTTTCATGAACTTGAAATCCAGTCAATAGCTTTCAGACTTGAAAAACACCCCCCCCCTCTCCCCCCAAAAGAAGGGCAATGTTTATGAAAATACAAAGTGACAAAGCCATTGCATTTCTCTCTAGCAAGAACCCAGTAAAGAGCGAACCACGAACAGCAATTCCGGTGCATTCAGACAGCAATTCCGGTGTATTCCGGTGCATTCGAACAGAAATTCCGGTATATTCTGGTGCATTCGAACAGCAATTCCGGTGTATTCCGGTGCATTCGAACAGCAATTCCGGTGCATTTGAACATAAATTCCGGTGTATTCCGGTGCATTCAAACAGCAATTCCGGTACATTCAAACAGCAATTCCGGTGGTTGTATTTACCAAAGAGTCAGGATCATTAGTTTGTTGGATAATTTATCAGTTTTTAAGTTATTACTTTATTGATTATTAGTTTATTGATAAATCAGTGATAATCAAGTTATAAGCAGTAAAAGTAGTAATCAGGTGTAAAGTAATTAATCAAGATTGCATATCCTTCGCTGGAAAGGAGCGAAGAATGGATTCTTGAAAAGACGGGGAGGGAAGGGAGGAGAAGCGTGTGCAGCTGGACTGGCCATAGGTGGTTCGGAGCTACGATAAGTGGTTAGCAATAGTATTACTAATTCAAGCTAATGAATAAACCAAGCATCTAATTACATAAGCTAATTAAGTAAATTTAACAATGTTCAGGTCACTAACAGAAGACTTATTATCTCGATTTGCTGATTGTCTTCTTGTAGCAGTTGAAGGCCTTCTTTGGCTATCAGTACTTGGACTAGGACTAGGCAAATCTGAGGTAGAAGTACCTGCTCGTCGCTTCTCTTCCTGCTGAAGTTGATAGGCTAACTGCTCACTGCAAATGGACAAAAAAAAAAAATTATAAAGCTTTCTTCTCAATAAGATTATAAAAACATCGACTAAATCTTTGGGGGTTTCCTGGTGAAAGGTCGAAGCTGAGATTTAAATAGGATGAAATGAAAGTGGAAGGTTTGCCAGGTTACAGAGTACCGGCAACCTTCCACTTTGCTACGGAGGGGAATGGGGAGGGATGTCAAACTATTAAAAAAAGTTTTTCGCCGAAATTATTTAAATAACTTAGGGGTTCAAGCACCTCCAGAGCTGCTGTGGAAAAAGTGGGGTAGCATAGTAGCAATGCTATGCTACTTGCTACTTCGCAATTTCACTATGCAATGCTACTTCGTAGTTTTCATTGCATAGTGAAATTTATTGGCATACTTTGAAATTTGTTGGTTGGCACATTTGGTAGCTTTTGGAATTCTGTCGAATTCTGCTACAGGCAGCTTAGCAACTTTTTCCATACCTGCTCCAGAGGTTTATTGGGTGGCAAAATATGCCATGACTTGATATTCCAGAGAACTTGAAATTTTGTAATTTAGTTTTCATTTCAGACAAAAAAAAATTCCGAAATTGCAACAAATTTGTGAGCTTTAAAATGAGTATTTATGTAACTATTTTGACATTTTAGATTTTATTTCTTCAACGACGTTTTGTTCTCGTGGTTTCAATTGTGACTTTTATTTTTTACCCGAAAGATAGATTTCGGTAAAGATTGTTTTTCCCTTTTATATTTTTGCTTGTGTTGTGCTAAGGGCAGCCCTTGGAGGGCCGAAATAATCACTGAATTGAATTCCACTGCCTTGAGAAAATTTTCCCTATTGGTTTCTAAGTTCGTTTCTCTGAGCCCCCCCCCCCTCCGAAATTTTTTCTGACTCGTAAAACGTAACAAAAACGGATAATAAACAAATATTTACGTGTTTTGAGTTTTTTTGTGTATCCCCCTCCCCCCGAAAAAAAAATCCTTGGGTAAAACAACCCCCAAAAAAAATCCTGGACACGGCCCTGTTAGATAGTTAAAATAAGTGCAAAAACAGCTAAAAATCACTGCAGGAAAAAATAACTAAACTTAGCCATAAATTACTAACAATGGCCACGCTGTAATTAACCGCTCTAAGACTGTAATATAAAACATTAGAAACTGGAGTAAACCAACTTGGTTTTCAAAGACTCCTTGACTTGATTATAATTATTATGGGAAAACTCATCAAATTGAGACAAGGCAATGGGCCATAAAGGCCCATTGCCTTCTAATGCACTGAAGAATTACCAAGCGTCAAAAGATAAATGAAAAGATAAGCACCCGTATCGCAATGTATAAGTATTTGATTCTTTTTGTATCCGTTACTAATGCGTCATGTGTAGTTGTGAGTTGTAAATCTATATATAATGTGTTTGTGACTCTGTTATCCGTATATTGTTTATTTTATCCATATAGTGTATAATTATTTGATTTTTTTTCCTACTTTATTTCTCTTTTCCTCCGTTGTTTGTAGTTTTTATTGCATAAAGGGAATTCAAGAAATAACTATAATAATAATAGAATTCTAGAGAGAACATGTTTTTTTGTTCTTTTATTAACAAATGGGTCACAAAAAAACACAACATAGAAATCTCCATCAAAACAAAACTGCATATAATACTAACAATATAATATAGGTACCGACGCAAGGTTAGTTTCACAAATTTTAATTATAAAAAAAGAATTTAGAGAGTATAAAATAAATATATTAGCCAATCAAAATGAACCCATTTCCAAAAGGCATACAAGACTAGCGGCAAAAACAGCTAATATGACAATAAGCAACTGTTACAATTTTAATCAGTTCGAATACTTTAAATCAATAACCTTTATTATCAGTCTTAGCTGAATCTTTGTGAGGTTAGGACTCTAACCTCAAAATCAAAATTTATATTAATGTAATTTTTTTTAATATTTTATAATAAATTAATATTTTATATTAATAATTTGAAGATCAAAATTTATATTAATTAGCTGCATAATAGTTTCAAAAATTTTTGCCGATATATTTTTGAATACGTTAGGTTTTTCATTTTTTTATAATATATTTCTCTGAAGAAGGCCGTTGATTGTACAGCCAAAATAATCGCCTAGGTTGTATTTACTGTCTTGCAAAAATCTTTCGTTATCTTCTTTTATTTTGTATAATGAAAAGGCAGTGTGGTCTTTGAAAATTGATTTAATAGATAATGGTTTAAATAATAATGACGTCATTATTTCAATCTCTTTTGACGGTAACATCTGCATAGAAAACCATGTAGCAAATAAAAATTATTGGAGTGATGTAATATGGTAAACTTTTCAAATAATTTACTTATCTTACTTAAACTCCAGAAAGCTTATCAAAGTCGAACTTACTCGGTTAGTGGAGATTCTTTTCCAGAGAATACAGAAGCTTCTTGAATCTCTTCTGCTTCACGCTGAAGTCTAGCAGCAATTTCAAAGCTGTAACACAAATAAGCTGCTATAATTTTGGTTAATAGGTTTTCAAACCCTAAGCTTAAAAAAAAAAAAAAAAAAAAAAAAAAAAAAAAAAAAAAAAAAAAAAACTGCGTGACAAGGGAAAGCTTTGTATGTTGTGGTAAAACTAAGTAAATAAATAAAAGCTATTTATTAATAACCACTAAAAATAGTACCATTTTTGTTATTTTTTTCTTAAGATAAACATGGCATTTGTATTTTTTGTTTCTGTAAATACGAAAAAGTACAAGGGGACTTCAATATAAGAGTGACAAAATTGCAAGAGGTCAAAAATAATGGCAATTGATGAACTATGACAAGGAAATTAAAAGAGAATACCTAACAAAAAATCTGAGCAACAAAATAATTCTGGAACGAGAATTCTATAGGAACTTTTCCAGAGCAGTTGGATATGACACTGGTGAGTTTAGAAATCAAATAATATAGAAGACAAGGGGAACAATTTTAGGCTATTTAGTGAGATTAGTTAGCAAGACCGTATCCAGGGGGGGGTACCCAATTTGTATAAAACTGTCGTATAAAAATGTTACCACAGAAAATCGGTTCTGAACCTACTGAGTGGCAGGCATGTCTGCAGAAGTAGGCAGACGAGGCAGGGGGGCGGACCGGTCCCCCCCTCATTAGATTCCGATTTTCCCACATTTTTGAGCACTTCTTATTCAAATTATCACTTTTTTCTTTTTCATCATAGCAACCATGATACTGCTGATTTAAAAAGTTATTACAATAATTAATATAGGTTACCTAGTAAATATATCGTATCGTTTTCGAGAAAGCTTAGCTGATTTTCACCACTGGATAGATAGGCGTAGAGAGCACGAGCAATCCCTTTACCTCCAGGATCTAATGCCAAAGACACGCTGGTATTATACCACGCCCTGCTACTTTTATTATAAGGGACAATTAAGAGAGTGAATCATTACAATATAATTCAAGTATCATGATACCTTCATTTCAATAGATAATCACTGTTCGTTTTAAGTTTTAACATAACTTTTTACTTTCATAAGGAAATTTCTTCGCGATTTTATGTTTTGTTAATTATTTATAAATATGAAGCTAGGGTAAAGAATCGGGTCTCATATAATAGTGTCTTTAATATGTAATCAAACCTGTATAGCAACTAAAAGAAGAGAGAGAGAGAGAGAGAGAGAGAGAGAGAGAGAGAGAGAGAGAGAGAGAGGAGAGAGAGAGAGAGAGAGAGAGAGAGAGAGAGAGAGAGAGAGAGAGAGAGAGAGAGAGAGAGAGAGAGAGAGAGAGAGAGACAGAGAGAAAGAGAGGGAGAGAGAAAGAGAGTGAGTAAGAGAGAGGGAGAGTGAGAGGGAGAGTGAGAGAGTGAGAGAGAGAGAGAGAGAGAGAGAGAGAGAGAGAGAGAGTGAGAGGGAGAGAGTGAGAGAGAGAGAGAGAGACAGAGAGAGAGAGAGAGAGAGAGAGAGAGAGAGAGAGAGAGAGAGATAGAGAGAGAGAGAGAGAGAGAGAGAGAGAGAGAGAGAGAGAGAGAGAGAGAGAGAGAGAGAGAGAGAGAGAGAGAGAGAGAGAGAGAGAGAGAGAGAGAGAGAGAGAGAGAGAGAGAGAGAGAGAGAGAGAGAGAGAGAGAGAGAGAGAGAGAGAGAGAGAGAGAGAGAGAGAGAGAGAGAGAGAGAAACCAAGAAAATAAAATACAAAGCCTTTAAACTACCAAAGACAAAAACTGAGCCATTCTTGGTCATAACACTCAGTTTACACCTGATTTGTCTTTGAGAGAGTTCCTTTTGAGGCATCCTCAGTCCGACTAATGGGACTATCCATGGGGAGTTTACAACACTAGGTAAGGCTCTCCCCTCCTAACTTACTACCTTTCCCCTATGCTGTTTTTTATTTTCAGTTTTGCAGTCCTTGCATGTTTATTGGTTACCTTGCATCGTTATCTTCACTAAATATTAAAGTGAATCGTATTTGGTGGTTCATTTCAAAGCTCTTGATAATATATACATGCTTTTTGCAAATTCCTCTACATAACGTACCTGAAACTGCCATATGGCAACAAAGATAAAAAAAACCTTGGTGCCATCTCTTGAGTTGAAAAACCTTTCCTAAAGGTTCACAGCTGTCCCTTTTGTATATTACCATCCCTAGCCCTGTAATTGGGTGATAACTAAAAATCACATTTTGGAAAAAAACACACCTAGTCAGAAAGTATTTTAGCTCAAATTGACTTATTCAGAAATAATGATAAATATTATTTATGTTTATCCAAACAGAAAAATTAAATTTCCAAAACATCTTTACAAGAATTTTGGAAAAGGGCTTGAAATTCTGACGTGCGCCACTTGGACATTGTAGGAACGTCAAAATGTGTGACCAAGCGATTTTTTTGGCAGATAGGGTTCTCTTTCCCCCCATCCTGGATTAGTCAATGGTTTTGGCGTCACAAAATGTCCCTTCATTTGGGGTAGGGGGAAGACCTCCTAGGAATTTGTATTCGACCTTGTACTCTTCATAATAATACGATGTTAATGATCAGTTCTTATTCCAACAAAAACTCATGTTGACTTATTTAGTTTCTTCGCCAAAGTTAGACAAAGATCTTTTTGAAAGGTTTACGTGTATTTAAGAAACATAAAAATGAACAGAAATTAGTTGTAAAAACAAAGTTTCTCTGATTGAAGTAAAAAGCGAAGTCAAAACGAATCGAACAAAAATTATTCCGTTACAGTTTATGTAATATATGTCTGCAAAACTAGTAGAAATCAAATGAATCGTGATGTTTCACTATATTTGCAGGATTCTGAAAAAATACGCTTTACTGCAAACTAAGCTTACTTTAGTTTTCTAGAAAAATAAAACTGTATATAAATATTTATTGATTTTTGGCCTATTGATTTATGGATTTTGAAGATAAAAATATTAAATACGAAAAAGTTGCATTTCGAGAACTACCCTCTACCAACTCATCCACGCAACCAAACGAAATAATAGCTCTTTTGAAAAAAAAGAATCCCTTACATAAAAAATAAAAAATCCCTAAGATAAAATCAGTAAAATCACAACTTCCCTTCTTCTGAAAATTTTAGGTGTTTTCATAAAGTTTTTTTTTTAATAAGATTCCTTTTTTTGAAAATAATTACTTATAATATAATTTAACATAAAAGTGCCTCTGTTTCAATGTAAAAAAAAAGAAAAGAAAAAAGGCAAACAATACCAACCCCTAGCACCGCAAAACAGGTTGGAAATACTTTTAAATGATCATGATGATCAGATGATCAATATATCAAAAATTTGTCGTAGGAAAAGTACTAATAAGAAGTTTGAAGATACTTCTAAAGTCCGTTAAAGCTGAAAATGAGAAAAAAAACTCCCTGAAAGCTTACATTGGCTTGTTTGGGCAAGGCTGAACTCGAAACCCAGCTCACAAGTGGGTATCTGGAAACAGGAACAATTAATTCTTTCTAGTTCTTTCTACTTATACTTTCAAATATTGGCAAATATTTTTTTTTTAGTTCATTACAAATAATGCTAGTAAAACGTATTGTTTCCAACTGTTTCCACTTTACTTACTCCATTTTTTGTGATGGTATACAGAATTTTCTATTATGCAAGTCTATTACTGGTTTATTACAAGTTTATTAAAAAAAACTAATTCCTGAAAGCGTACATACGGTTGTCTGAGCAATGCTGAAATCAACACCCAGTTCAGAAGTGGATGTCTGGCAACAGGAACATTTAATTCTCGTTGAGAATACAAATTTATGCTTTCATATATTGGCAAATATTTTTTTTCTAGTTCATTACGAATTATGTTGGAACTAATCCGAGCCCCCCCCCCCCACTCACCCTCTGTACGAACTATTACTTTTGGAGCCAAATCCCTAATTTTTTAGTTTTAGAAAAAATAAGCTTTCCAGTTCTACCAATATTGGAAACAAATTGACCCCCCCATCAACAAATTCCCTCTCCTTACTCCATTCTCAATATCAAAACCTATATATGGTTTTAGCAATAATTAAAAAACTTTGCACACAGTCACATAACATACGAATAAGTAATTTAGAACCCCTTGCCTCTCTCTCTACAACCCCTCTGTCACTTAACCTTCCACCAGTGAGGGTCACATGTGCTATGAGTGCTTTAGACAAAGCTGGATCAGTCACTACAGCCCCCCCCCTCCTCGACCACCCCTTTAACTTCCCTTGCCAGAGTCACATCCGCCAAGTTTCATTCCAATTGGGTTAATTGTTTAGAATATATAGCAAAAAGACAGCCAAACAAGTTACATAGTAGAATATAGCTAATTTTTTATAATCCATAATATATAATATAGATAATAATATATCGATAATAATATATAAATAATAATGTATAATATAGATAATCCATAATATAGATAATATATTAAGCAAGACCTTTGCTTGTACCTAAGTAGGGCTGGTTAAGCACTCAATAATTAATTTTCCACCAATATTAATTTTCAATAATTAACGGCCCAAGGCCCAATAATTAATCTTCGAACATAAAAACCTTCACACTTACTCTTTGCCTTCTTGTTCTTTCCCTGGGAAGATGGATAAAGGCTTCCCGCCAATCATGAAGCTGGAATTGACGAATATACCAGAGCCATCTATATCTTGAAGGGTTTCCCATATATTAGAATCATCTTTTAGGAAACCTTGGTCGGTTAGGAGTGTGAACATTTGATTCTAGAATAAAAAGTTTACTGAACATAGACGGGTATTCTGACCTGCTGCCGCTTCAGTTTACGAAAGTAAAAATTTAATTACAATTCAAAATTAACGTTAGCTACAACGTCACAAGATCTTCAAGTGAAAGCTAAGGGCTGGACAGACGTAGCCTTTTTTTTATTATAACGGTTGTTTTTAATATATATGGTTGTATTTTGTGCCGACTTAAGTAAGATGAGCTTGACCAAACTAACCTAAATATTTTCAGCACTGGATTTCTAGAAATGCTAATACTGGAAACACTACGAATTGCTAGAAATACTACTCAAAATACTTCAGTGATGTTGGAAGTTTAGACCCTTCCAACCTCACTGAAGTTGGCTTGGCTAAATGAATTTTCTTCTTTAAGCCTCCATGTTTAACAAATTTAAAATAATTGCCAAGAAAAAACTGCCTTTTCTGTGGAAACCGTCCGCTTATCCTTCACACGCGTACGCTTGTTCCAAAGGCGCCACGTTTTTTTTTTTTCAACCTTAGTTACAAATTAGTTAATAGCTTTAAGATAACGTCGCAGCTTGAAATACTGAAATATAAACGGCTTTTCAGCCTTTTTTTTTGTTATAGTTTTAGGCTTATTGGTTTTCATTGGAGGATTGAACTGAGAAAAATTATGTAAAAATATGAGGCTGCAGTTGAAAAATCTGGCTCAGATTAATAAGTTAGTCTCTGAGCAAAAAAAAAAACAAAGTCTTAACAGGAGGATTGATTGATTTTAATCATTGGTTGTACTTTTTTCCCTATCGGATTTTTAGGGTGACCTATTTTTAGGCTAAAATTCGGTTTCATTTATACCTTTTGTGTATACTGGTCCTCTTAGAATTACATCATTTACTTAAAGTGAGACCACTAGATGTGCAGTTTTTCTTCTTTTTCCAGCTAAGAGCCCACAAACTAGGTCATTATTCCATATCAGTTGAGTGTAGAAGCAACTATCTCTAGCACCCAGTGGAACCGATTCACGAAAATATAGGGGGGGGGGGACAAGGATTTTTTTTAATGAAGATAAATAAAACAAAACAACATTGAGCAAATATACCTAAAACAGAGAGTAACCATAGATCTTAATTAGCAGCTACCGCAGCAACCACGATTAACTAGGTTGCAGCTACCACTACAACAATGATTAAAATTATTCAAAAAAAAAAATTGTTTTAATTACAAAGACACTATTTCAACCCAATGGATTTTCCTTGTTGTTCAAGTCAAAGGACTGTAAGTTTCCTTTATAAGATTTTCGGACAAGGCGTTTCTAATGGTGTGCTTTGTGTTTTGATCTGACAATATTTTTCAAAGTTTTAGGAGTACAGTACAATAGCTGTGGGAAAATGCAGCACAGGGGTGATAAATAAAAACGACCAGTTAACCAGTCTCACTGCTTTAATAAAGCAGAGAGCTAAAATAGAAAATAGCTATGAAATAGAAATTGGAATGTATTTTTCAAAGTCTAAGGGGGGGCAATTGACCCCCTACCCTAATTGGCGCACCTGCTTGCATCAGAGCTGAAATAAACTATATATTTCGCTGTTCATCTGGGTTCATAATTCGACTTGGCTCATATGATCGTAAACGTAACATTTTTGATTGGACCAAGAAATATTAGAAACGTCTATTATTAGATATTTTTGGTCATAAGTTGTATTTGGTAATCTTTGAGATTTTTTATCACTATGATGGCCAAGGTTCCCCGCCTCCTGTGAAGTAAATATACCTCCGGAAATGAAAACAATTTGTAAGAATTCGCAAATTTTCTTCTAGGGAAACAACTTTTTTTGTATCACCAGTTTTTGGATCCCACCATCAAAGGACTCATAAATGACACATTTCTTGGTTGGATCAAAAATATCAGAAACGTCTATTATTAAATATTAATCAAAAAAACTTTTTGCAAAAAATAAGTTTTTCAAAAAAAAGTAAAGAATTCCATTAAACCAAAAATGAACAAAAATAGAATTTCCTAAAAAAACAGGAAACTACCACAAATCAGTATCAATAAATACATGAAACCCAAAACATAGACATAGACATAGACATAGGTTTATTAAGATCGAACAGCGTAGCCATGGCTAATTTATGTCGTCTTTACAACAATATGGAAAAAAATACAAATAACACTATAATAACACTATAAGAACACTAACACGTGAATACAAATAACACTAAGTCTTGTTGTATGCTTCTACGAAAAAGGGGACAAACGTGTTTTTGTAGCGGTTGGTCCTGCAGACCGGGGGTTGTAGCTTCGACTGGGATCTGGTTCTTTGGTTAACAGGAGCATCGGGTGGGAGGATCAGTCTGTGATGGGGCGAAGATAGCAGTGACTTGCCGAGGGACATGATCAGTGATAATCGTCTGTCGCTGAGAGATTCAAGGTTCAGTTCTTGCAAGAGTTTGTTGTAGTCGTCACTTCTGTTACCAACGATTATGTTAACAGCTCGTTTCTGCAAAGATTCAAGGTCATCGCAAAGGTAGTGGGTGCTCTGGACAAAAGGTCCCCAGACAGCGACGGCGTATTCGAGTAGAGGTCTCACATACGTAATATAGGCATTTTTTAGGCTTTGAGTGTCGCAGCCAAACCTGCGCATCAGGACTAGGGTCTGAAGTGATGCATTGCCAGCCTTAATAACCTTCTCCACGTGTTCGGTGATTGTGCAGTTCATCGATAATGTGACTCCGAGGATTTTTGCAGATGGAACAACAGGGAAAGGGACTTGCGGGAATTCCAGATCACGTTTTAAGGGGCAAAACCTGAGGATCATTGATTTATCTGCATTCAGTGTCAGCTTGTAACGTTCACAGTCCTCAGAGAAGGATGCTAGAAGGGTCTCGCTGAACTGACGTTCGATTACACCTTCTCTCACGAGGTATTTGAGGACAAATGATAAATCTTCGACGAATTTGAGTCGCTCTTCAAAATTCTGAAGGAGGAAGTTGATGAGGGAGATAAATATGAAACCAGCAAGTCTTGTACCCTGAGGGGCTCCACAGGTAAGTTTAGACCAATATGAGATCAAGTCACCTTCAAACAATGGAAATACAAACTGCATTCTGTAATGAAGGAAGCTCATCACTAATGCAAGAGACCGCTTCTGTGCGCCCATTGCTCGCATATTTTTTGCTGCCGTAAGATGACAAATCAGGTCAAATGCCTTCCTGAAATCGGCGAGAGCTAGGTCGATGAAGGTACTGCCCTTGTCAAGCCACTTAAAGATAATGTCAACTAGGCGCACGAGGTATATCGAGGTATTGCAACCTTTGAGGCCGTCATACTGGTAACGGTCTATATTTTTCCGCGTTTGCTTGATCAATTCACGCAGGATGAATGACTCGGTGACTTTTACAAAGGTAGAAGTGATTGATATCGGTCGTAACTCGTTGCGAGATTTGGGTGTTTTAGTCTTCGGTATAAAACGCACAAATGCGCGTTTCCAGCACGACGGGAAAGTTGACTGGGCGAAACATTCTCTGATGATGTGTCCAAGTGGCTTGGCCAGGAAAAGAGAGAACTCTCGTATTAACCTTATAGGCAGCTCTTCAGGAAAAGAGCTACTGGATGGACTCAACTTGTTCAGCTCTTTGAAAACTTGATACTCAACTATTTCGATTTCACCTTCGTCAGGGCATATTGACAGTAGATTCTCTATTTCAGTGTTAGTTGGGGCAGGAAAATATGTACAAATGTCAGTAAAGTAATTGTTGACGTCATTTGCACTCACGAGTGACCCATCATCGTTCAGAATACGGATACTGGATGATACTGTTTTTCCAGCAATCTGCCTTACTAGACGGTGCCATTTACGGGGACCCTTTTTTATTTCAGGGTCCGAAAGGGATTTTCCGAAGGACTTTCTTGCCTCGCGACAAAGGCTAACGATTTTGTTTCTTAATAATCGTAACGACGTTGCGTCACCACTTGACTGCCTTACAGTGGTTTTTTTCGCGTATCAGCTGTTTAATTTTTGGAGTGATCCAGGGCTTGTCAGATTCGCTCACGACAAATTGCTTTTCCGGGAAAACTTCTAAGTATTTGTCATAGAGTAGGGACTGAAATATTTCTGCTTTCCTGTTGACATCGCTTTCGTTGTATACTTCGCTGAAGCAGTGAGTACCGACCCACATTCCGTACGTATTAATAGCAGACTTCGTGATAGGTCTCCGGAGTACTTTTATTTTCTTAAGCTTCCTGATTTCACTTTTTGCCTTCATCAGCAGAGTGTGATGGTCCGATTTGCCCAATAGCCCGTTCGAAGACACGTCTTTGTAATATGGAGCAAGGTTTGTAAGAATAAGGTCAAGGGTGCTCCCGGTCACATGGGTGGGTATCTTGACCACTTGTGACATACCCAGCGTATTAGCAAGCCATTGTTTCTTTGTTTGGTTGAAGTCACCAGCTATTATGAAGCCCGGCCGGCTATACCGCTGACGTAATGTGTCTAACGTAGACTGAAGGTAGGATACCAACAGCCGTCTGTTCTTGGCGCTTTCAGGATAGTAGATACTTGCGATAATGATGCAAGAGACATCTCGTGGTAAATGTTTTGGCTTGCATAATGCCCAGATCGCTTCATGGTTAGGGTCATTTAAGTTATCTAAATATTTGCAGGGGATATCATCGCGTACATACAGGGCAACACCTCCGCCGATCCTGTCTGTTCTAGTGTTCAAGAAAACCTTGTAACCAGCCATCCTTCCACTTGTTTCGTCGAGCTGCCATGTTTCGGTAATTGCGGCGATGTGGATGTTAATCTGACATAGAATGACATCTAACTCATCTACTTTATTCGTTAGTGAGCGGACGTTGCTAAGAAGGAAGTTTGGAAGTTGGTGCTTACAAGAGAGAACCTGCGGCGATAATACTGGAGGACAATCAGACCCGAAACCATTGGTAGGAGCATGTTGTCAGGAATCAGCCGGGGCGGTAGGCTCACGCGCGGGATTGAGACTAAACAACTCTCACGCTTAGGCTTTTGGCTGGCCAATCGTCCGTAGGTGACTAACACGTCAATCTTAAATTTCTTTCTGCCACCTCTGCGTCCTCTTCTTGTTCGCTTGCGAACGAAGGGAACGTCATCTATATTTTTATAAATTCTCAGTGTGACGAGTGTGGCTGTGACAGATGGCGCCAAAACAGCAAAAGAAATCAAAGTACCTTTTTTGCATTGATCAATCCAGTTTTCAGCAGCAGCCTCAGTCACAAAGAATAGCACTATTAACACAGTTTTGATTAATACCACTTTCATCGCAAAGGGAGGAATATTTCAAGGCACTGAACAAGTTAAACTAGGATAGAATGACTTGCAGCCTCAACGGCGCGAGAGCCATCTATCCAAAAAGAAACAAACAGAAATTAAAATAAGTCAAACTCAAAACGAGCAGAAATTAATCTGAGTAGGGTTCTAAACTCTATGCTTTCTAAAAGCCAGAATATAATTTGTACTTTACAGAAAACAATTCAAATGAATTTACTGAAAAAAATGTGCATTGTCAGTTTAATATACATATGCTGATATTTATTCCTTAAAATCTTAGTTAATTTTTGATTTCTTAGAGTTATAAAAGTGAAAAAATTTAAAACAATTTTTTTCAATAAAGTTCAAATTATATTCTGGCTTTTAGAAAACATAGAGTTTAGACCCCTACTCAGATTAATTTCTGTTCGTTTTGAGTTTGACTTATTTTAATTTCTGTTTGTTTTGGGTTTTATTAATGTATTGATACTGATTTGTGGAAGTTGTATGCTTGGTAGATTATTTGATTTCTATTTTTGTTCATTTTTGGTCTAATGGAGTTCTTTACTTTAAAAAAAAAAACTTATTTTGTGCAAAAAGTTTTTTGATTAATTTCTGTTCATTCCAACGAGCCCCCTTTGAAGTTTATATGACCACACTGTCTATAAAAACCCTATATGTCCCCAGGGCATACCTTACAACCCTTGCCCGGAGAGATGGGGGGTTTGTTATCCTCAAAGACATAATTTCCATACCTTTTGGATAGGCTTAAACAAATGGCTACATAAAAAATTTTGATTGGAAGTGTTTGCGGAAATGATAGACGTGGAGCGGGACCTTTTCCCTCTGATCACTTTCGACTAATAAAAAAGTCACTAGTTTTGAAGCTTCTATGACAAAACATTCTATACAAACGTTATATGCCCCAAGGGCATAATTTACGACCGTTGTCCTCAGGGCTATTGGGAGGATTGTCATCCTCAAAGACATAATTTCCACACCTTTCAACTACGTTGAACAAAATACCTATATCAAAATGTTGATCAGAAATGTTTTGGGGAAATGATGAGCATGGGGAGGGGGATTCGCCCTCCGATCGCTTTTGACTATTAATAAGGGCACTAGCCCTCTCAATTCCCAATTGAATGAGTCCTTTTTGAAGTTTCTACGACAACGCAGGTAAAGACCTAATTTCCAGAACGTTCAACTACGTTGAACAAAATATTTATCTCAAAATTTTGATTGGATGTGTTTGGGAAATGGTGGGTGTGAGAGGGGTGTCAGTTGCCCTCCATTCCCTTTCGACTATTAAATAGGGCACTAGTCCTTTCAATTTCCAATAAAATTCAATTCAATTCAATTATAACCTGTCAAAACAAAAAGGCCGCAGATCCCCTAAATGACAGAGTACATAAGGGGAGAAAAAGAGAAAAGAGAAGAAAATTTATACACTGAACAAAATTAAGTAGTTTTCACAGTCATAAGAATCATAAACATAATCACAAATCATATTTCATAATCACAAGATAATCAAGACATAAATCAAAAGACATAAAAAAATCACAACCCAATCATAAAAATCATAAAAATAAAGAGGACCAATAATGATTTAGTTGACTGGCGGAAGATTTAAAATCTTTCACTCTTTTATCAATAATTGTGGAAGGAAAAATGAGCTTAAGTTTTTGGGACAAAAAAAGAGTTACTAGTCCAAGGGGGCATATGTAAATAGAATTTAACAAATTTAAAATAAACCCGGTGAGCAAGTTTTTTTTTTTTTTTTGAAGCAGGAAAAAGTTGCCAAATAGGAGACAGAGCAAGAAGATGAGGCACAGTTAGACTATTATAAAGTTTAGAAAGATGAAAACGACTAACGTGTGTAACGTTAGAGACAAGTGACGCATAAGCTATCCTTGTGTATTTTTTCAAGATTTTGGATGCCAAGCTTAATAGTTTCCTTAATTGAATTTCCAATGGCATTCCCAGGTAAATAAGGCTTTTAGAGAAGAGGATACAAGTTTTAGTAAGTTGGAGGGATTTATCAGAGTATCCTTTGAGGTTGAAACCGACAGCTACAGTTTTATCCACATTAAAACTTAAACCAATCTGCTGATATCCTAGTTTTAACTTCGAGAAAGTGCTCTCACAACCAGAGAAAGTGCGACTCAGATTCAGGATATCATCAGCATACGTAAGTAGAGACTTCTAAACCCCCGTAAATACAGGTGGACTCAATAGAACTTTGGGTCGGAATGACTGAGTTATTAAAAGCACGGGGGAAGCGAGACCTCCTTGTCTAACGCCCTTTAGCACATTAAAAATCTCTGAACCGCAGTTCATTTTGGAACGAAGATGTTTATACATGTATCGAAGACACTTTATAACTGAGAAGTCAACCCTTCTCTTTAGAGCTTCTACCAAAATCTGGGCAAAAATACACGAACCAAATGCTCTGGCAATGTCCAGTGCACATAGAACAATAAAATCCCCGGAACCTTCCACATCTACAAGAACCTTAAATAGGGAATAAAGAGCATGCTCACGACTTCTGGAAACCGAAGTTCTTTCTGAAAACCGAACTGATGCGCAGGCACAGAACACTTTTGGGAAATATCTCTAAGAAGAATATACTCAAATATTTTTAAAGTAGTGCTAGAAACGGTTATAGACCGAGACGATCGACAATAATCGAGATCTTTTTTCCCTTTTTTCGGTATAGGCGTAATCTGGCCAACACAAAACTGTTGAGGCACAATGCCAGAAGAAATAGACATTTGAAAAAGTAACGAAAGGTGCTGCAACAAAAGACTACTACAATGGTCAAAGTGTTTAGCAGATATTAAATCAACACCGGCAGAAGATTTTTTCTTAATTTTTTTTAGAGTAAACTCAATATCAGACGGCGTCACTATAAAAGCAGAACGAATAGAATTAGCAAGCAAACGGTCAAGCTCTTTTTCATATTTACTTTCTGCAACAAGGTTTTTTCTGGAATACTACCGACACAAGTTCGGTCACTGCGTTTAAAACTTTTCCACAAAAGTGAAGGATCACTAGCTATCTTATCAACATTTTTTGGAATCAACATTATTTTGTGGTCTTTAAGGGCTCTTGTGAATTTTCTTTTTGTCTTCAGACACAATTCGTTTATTATACCGGAGCGCGGTTTATCGGATTCGTTCCAGATTCGGAGCCACAATTTAGCTGAATTACAGGCTGCAACAATACTTTGATTTTTAGACCAGTCGGTGACCACCGTCTTCTTGCGAACACGTCTAGATGGGACTGCACACTTTTCTACGCATCGAAGCGCGTGGTTGATTTCTGCAAGATAATTCGTAAGCTGCATTTCGATCTCGTACTCACTATTATAAGACCTGCATTCTGAACTGAGTAGGTGAAAAGGAACTTTAATTTTGTTGAGTAACATGTCACACTCGGACATGAATAACTGACGATCAATGTGACTCCATTCTTGAACATAAAACCACTTTTCCTCTTGCGGGGTTTTGCTCTCGACATTGCACTCAATTGTCGCACAAATAGGTAAGTGGTCAGAGTAGTAGCCTTTACGAAGTACAGCGGCTTGTTTGATGGGAAAGGAAGCAACAACATGATCGAGGTTCGAAGTTGAAGAGCTGGGGCCAACATAGGTATAGGATCCATTTGTGTCAACTAATAAATACGAAGGAGGAATTGAGCTCCAAAGGAGCTGACTTCTGGGAAGCGTTTTATCAGTCAAATCACAGTTAAAGTCACTTATTAGTATCGAGCGCGTGACTGCGGATTTTGCGTTTTTCTTCATCAACTTACACAGCTTCTTGCAAGCCCCCATAAACTTCGCGTCGAATTTCTCGTTACGATAGTTTGTTGGTAGGTAAACATTCATTATGGACGTGTTCAGATATGACACTGCAAGAAAGTGATCCCCTGCTTCGATCAATTTACAGGGTAAGCGAGTCAAAATCGCAAGGCCGCCAGAGGGGCGTCCACCCGCTGCTGTTATTTTTGCCGGAAAGAAAAACACTGTGCAATGCAATCCGACGAGATTTTGATCAATTCCCTTTTGTCTGCTGACAAAAAATGTTCTTGGAGGCAAATAATATCATATTCCTTGAGCAAGTGGGTCAAAATAAGAATTTTATCAGAAACTTTTCCGTTTATATTCCATGATAGAATCGAAGTTGAAAGCAGCATTATTTCGCAATCTGTTTTAGCAGAGATTGAGCTACGGGACACTTGTAGCTATAGCAGGGATGATGAATAGACTTACATAGTGCACATTTTTTCGGTCTAGAACAGGGATCATTTTTAGAACTAGAGTGTCCTTTTTCGCCGCAAACTGAACAAATACAAGAGTTCTTGCACGCGCCAGAAATATGCCCATAGGCTTGACATTCGTAGCACCCTGGAGGAGGGAATAACAACTCTGAAACCGAATTTTCTCGAAAACAATCTCTTGCGGATTGGCTATCGCATTCATCAGATCACTTTTTTGACTCGAACTGCGACTTGAACGAACGGGAGTGACCAATTTCCTTGGCAATAATGCATTTAGGAATTAGAGTTCGTATATCATTTTCTAGAAAATCAACCGGAATACCTCTAATGATCCCGAAGTAGGCACTACTTTTAATCTTGGCCTTGACGTTCGGACTACCGCTCCCGAGAGGCTGTAGCACAGCTTCTGCATCTGCTGTTGAGGCAGTGATAACACACCAGTTTACTTTATTCGGCTTTAGCTCGACAATTTTATCACAAGTATTCCCACATACCTTTTCAAGAAATTCCTTTCTGAGACCAGGCTTGTCTAGGTCACGAGTAGGATTTTTCCCTATAATTGCATACGATGGCTTTTCAGGGTCATCTATAGTAGGGGCCAGAGAGGGAATATCTGAATTCTCACGATTCATAAAGGCATCTAACTTGTTGCAGATCTAGATCATTTGTCTAGTAAGAACGGCGGACACTTCGCCATGAATATAGGGGACCTCAGCGGGTTCTACAATGAATAACGTCGGAAGATCAATATTTTTTTTATCGCAGTCCTCAAAGACTCGAATCATTTCAATCACGTTGTCATGCGGGTTTACTTTAATAGACACTCTTGTGCTGATTTTAGCTGCTTCCCAAGGATCGTTTTGCATCACTAATATCGTCTTTTTTGAAAAACTCAATTGTCTTTTTTAGCAATTTCAATACTCGGATTTCCTGCCTTTATTTCTCTTTTCATAAAGTTCAAGATCGCATTCCAAACTAGCTTTTCACATTTCAAAACCTGCCCCGAGGGCAAATGATATTATTTTAATTCTAATATTCTCCGATGTAGGTCACTGATCGTAAAAACATAAATATGAAAATCCAAAGTATCCACAGTTCCCAAGGGAATTGTCACTCAGCAAAATAATCCGTTTATACAAATTATAATCCTTTAGTCAAAATCCAAAAAAAGGTCTTCACACCATGAACTCTGATTCAAAACTGAGCCCTTCTTGAAGTTTCTACGACAACGCTTTCTATAAAACTTTATATGCCCCCAGGGCATAACTTACAACCCTTGCTCTAAGGGTTGTGGGGGGAGAGTCATCCTCAAAGACATAATTTCCGGACTTTTCAACTACGTTGAACAAAATGGCTATCCCAAAATTTTTATTGGATGTTTTTGGGGAAATCGTGGGCGTGGGAGGGGTGTTAGTTCTCCTCCAATCACTTTTGACTATTAAAAAGGGCACTATCCCTTCGAAGTTTTCGAAGTTTCTATTACAAAGCTCTCTATGAAAACATTATATACCCCCAGGGCATAACTTACAACCCTTAGCCTGAGAGGGGGGGGGGGGGGGGGTTATCACCCTCAAAGACATAATATCCAGAACTTTTAACTACGTTGAAAAAAATAGCTATCTCAAAATTTGATTGGATGTGTTTGGGAAAATGGTGGGTGTGAGAGGGGGGTTAGTTGCCCTTAAATCAGATTCGGCTAGAATATTAAAAAGGGCACTAGCTCTTCCAATTTCCAATTGAATGAGCCTTTTTTGAAGTTTCTACGAAAACATTTTTTATAAAAAAAACCTTATATGCCCCCAGGACATAACTTACAACCATTACCTTGAAGGCTGTGTGGGGGGGGGGGGATTCATCCTCAAAAACCTAATTTCAGAACTTTCATCTACGCTGAACAAAATGGCTATCTCAAAATTTTGATTGGATGTGTTTGGGGAATTGGTAGCCGTGAGAGGGGGGTTAGTTGCCCTCCAATCACTTTTGATTATTAAAAAGGGCACTAGCCCTTTCAATTTCCAATCGAATGAACCCTTTTTGAAGTCTCTATGAAAACGCTTTCTATAAAAACTTCATATGCCCCCAGGGCATAACTTACAACCCATGCCCTGAGGGGTTTGTCATCCTCAAAATCATAATTTCCAGAGGTTTCAACTACGTTGAAGAAAATACCTATCTCAAAATTTTAATTGGATGTGTTTGAGGAAATGGTGTGCGTGAGAAGGGGGTTAATTGCTCTCCAATCACTTTCGACTATTAAAAAGGGCACTAGCCCTTTCAATTTCCAATCAAATGAAATTTTTTGAAGTTTCCACACTTTCTATAGAAACCTTATATGCCCCCAGGGTATAACTTAGAGCCCTTGCCCTAAGGGCTCTTAGGGGGTTATCATCCTCAAAGACCTAATTTCCAGAACTTTTAACTATGTTCAACAAAATAAATATCTCAAAATTTTCATTTCATGTGTTTGGGAAAATGGTGGGCGTGAGAGGGGGGTTAGTTGCTCTCCAATTACTTTCGACTAGTAAAAAGGGCACTAGCCCTTTCAATTTCCAATCGAGTGAGCCCTTTTTGAAGTTTTACGACAACGTTTTCTATAAAAAACCTTATATGCCCCCAGGGCATAACTTACAACCATTACCCTGAGGGGTAGTTTCATCCTCAAAAACATAATTTCCGGACCGTTCAACTACGTTGAAAAAAATGGCTATCTCAAAATTTTGATTGGATGTGTTTGGGAAAATGGTGGGCGTGAGAGGGGGGTTAGTTGCCCTCCAATCCATTTCGACTATTAAAAAGGCCACGAGTCCTTTGAATTTCCAATCAAACGAGTCCTTTTTGAAGTATCTACTACGAAAACACTTTCTATAAAACCTTAAATGCCCCAAGGGCATAACTTACAACCCTTGCCTTGAGGGGTTTGTCATCCTCAAAGACCTAATTTCCAGAACTTTCAACTACGTTAAAAAAAATGGCTATCTCAAATTTGATTTTATGTGTTTGGGGAAATGGTGGGCGTGAGAGGGGGGTTAGATCGATAGATAGATAACTTATTCAGCCGCTAGGCCATACACAAACATTACAATGATTATATAAATCAACAGCCAGCATACACTTAATAAATAAATGGTATAACTACTAACAACAAACAAAAACCTTAACCGTTAGTTGCCCTCTAATTACTTTCGACCTTTAAAAAGGGTACTAGCCACTAGCCCTAGCCCTTTTAAAAAAGGCACTAGCCCTTTTAATTTCCAATCAAATGAGCCCTTTTGGAAGTTTCTACGACAACACTTTCAATAAATACCTTGTATGCCCCCAGGGGATAACTTACAACCCTCGCCCTGAGGGCTGGGGGGGGGGTTGTCATCCTCAAAGACCTAATTTCCAGAACATTCTACTACGTTGAACAAAATGGCTATCTGAAAATTTTGATTGGATGTGTTTGGGGGAATGGTGGGCGTGAGAGGGGGCTAGTTGCCCTCCAATCACTTTCGACTATTAAAAAGGGTACTAGCCATTTCAATTTCCAATCGAATGAGAAATTTTTGAAGTTTCTATGACAAAGCTTTCTATAAAAAAAACTTATATGCCCCCAGGGTATAACTTACAACCCTTGCCCTGAGGGCTGTGGGGGGGGGTGTCACCCTTAAAGACCTAATTTCCAAAACTTTTATCTACGTTGAACAAAATGGCTATCTAAAAATTTTGATTCGATGTGTTTGGGGAAATGGTGGGCGAGAGAGGGGGGTTAGATAGATAGATAGATAATTTATTTAGCCGCTAGGTCATACACAAACATTACGATGATTATATAAATCAACAGCCAGCATACACTTAATAAATAAATGGTATAACTACTAACAATAAACAAAATCCTTAACCGTTAGTTGCCCTCCAATTACTTTCGACCATTAAAAAGGGTACTAGCCATTTCAATTTCCAATCGAATGAGCCCTTTTTCAAGTTTCTACGACAAATTTTCAATAAAAACCTTAAATGCTCCCAGGGCATAACTTATAACCCTTGCCCTGAAGACTGTAGGGGGAGTGTCCTGCTCAAAGATATAATTTCCAAAACTTTCAACTGCGTTGAACAAAATGGCTATCTCAAAATTTTGATTGCAAGTGTTTGGGGAAATGGTGGGCGTGGAAGGGGTGTTAGTTGCCTTCCAATCACTTTCGACTATTAAAAAGGGCCCTACCCTAGCCATTTCCATTTCCAATTGAATGAGCCGTTTTGAATTTTCTACGACAACGCTTTCTATAAAAACCTTATATACCCCCAGGGCATAACTTACAACCCTTGCCCTGAGGGCTGGGGGGGGGGGGGTTGTCATCCTAAAAGACCTAGTTTCCAGAACTTTCAACTACGTTGAACAAAATGGTCATGTCAAAATTTTGATTGGATGTGCTTGGGAAAAAGGTGGGCGTGAGAGGGGGGTTAGTTGCCCTTCAAAAAATTTCGACTATTAAAAAGGGCACTAGCCCTTTGAATTTCCAATCGAATGAGCCCTTTTTGAAGTTTCTATGACAAAGCTTTCTATAAAAACCTTATATGCCCCCAGGGCATAACTTACAACTCTTGCCCTGAGGGCTGTGGAGGGAGTGTCCTCCTCAAAAACATAATTTCTATCTGGAAATCAACTACATTGAGCAAAATGGCTATCTCAAAATTTTGATTGGATGTGTTTTGGGAAATGGTGGGCGTGGGAGGGGTGTTAGTTGCCTTTCAATCACTTTCGACTATTAAAAAGGGCACTAGCCATTCCAATTTCCAATCGAATGAGCTTTTTTCGAAGTTTCTACGACAACTCCTTTGATACGAAGTGCCATGGTCTAAAAAAAAAAAAAAAAACACATGTGCCCACATCGTTCATTACTTATGCAGCGCTACTGCGCTGCCTATGATTCTTGATCCCAAATTATATTTCGTAGTCTTTGAGCTTTTTGATCCATGCCCCCCCCCCCATCCCAATATTTTTTTTTTTTTTTTTTTTTTGAGAAAAGGTACTTTGAAAAGTATTTTTTCGGGGGTAATTTTATGGAAAAAGCGCCTTTTTAGTATTTTCATTGAGAAAATTAAAAACGACAATTTAAAAAAATTAAAACAATTTAAAAAATATATAATCTCGTAAAATAGGGCAACCTAAAACTAGTTAGAAATGATTTCTTTCAACATGTCATCGATAGAGTTCTTTGATGATGGAATGGAAAAGCTGGTGCCACGAGTTGACCAATGCTAGTGGTGGCCAAGTAGAAAAGTAAAAAATGTTCATATTTCAGTTTGTAATACAAACTACTATAAAAAAAAAAAAAAATCACATGCTAGCCAATGCTCTGCGTTGCGCAGGTATCTCTTGATTTGTTACCGTCGGCCAGGAGTGCAATACGTAGCTGGTAGCAAATCAGCCGACAAATTCCCGTGTTTTCGCCTAGGTTTCTCCAGGTAACCATTTAGAGCTGGGTCGACTCTGAGCTTACAGTCACACCATGACCTCCGCTCCAAACCAAATAACCAGCGACACCCGGATTATAACCCCTGACCTCGGGATTTACAACCTACGTCCATTATTAAAGTCCTTCTTACCCCGCTACAAAGCGGTTCTTGCTTAAAAAGAATTGTCATATAATCTTTTTTTAGGGACAAGATTTTTTCCTGTAACATAAAGACCATCGAAAAATGAAAAGAGAAAAAAAAATCGTAATATTTCAAAAACATTTTGCAGTCCCTTCGAGCACGTACTCAAATCATATTTTGTGGTTTTAATAACAGCAATTCAAATAGACTGAAGTTTTTTCTCAGTCTCCCACCAACCACCATCACTATTTGACAAAATTGGACTAAACATCTTATTCAAACACTTGGAAAATTCATAAATCTGCTGTAATTAAAAAAAAATGAATAAAAACCAAATGATTAAAACACTACTTACGTTAGTTTTATAGATGGTGCTGAAGTGATTATTTCTGAAAAAAACAGCTAACTCGTCATCTTGAACTGTGAAGGTTAGATCGACCAAGCCTTGATAAGTAAGTTGAGTGGCAGTTTGCTCAAGGAAAGCTTCCGCTATTTCAGCTATAATAAAAGATCACTATAAATTACTAAATCCCTCATCAAAACAGCATACACTAAACTGGTAGAATTCTTCAGGCTAGTGACATTAAAAGCTGTTGTAGATAATCTGTAGCTCGGCAACGCTGAATATAAGGGTAGTTTGGATCTCATTGCACATGGAAATAGAATACAGAAAACAAAACTAACAGTATAGCACTTGCCACCCAGGAAATATGCCACCAGAAGCCACCCAGAATGGTTTTAGGCCAGATGCATTAAGGAGATGCATAAACATGAGCACTAAAACTTCTATATCAGGTGAGGGCGAAATTAGGTTATCTAAAAGGTTTGTTTATTCTTTACCTTAGTTCCACCTGTGCCGCCAGAGGCCCCCAGGGCTTTGAGGAAGAACCTCCAATCAACCCGTGAGTTTGCTGTAGCTATCATATCCTCCCACTCGGGTTCGATCAAAGTGTTAAGGCTGTGTAGTTCAGCCTGGTAGATATGCCGCAGCACATTCCTGGACCTTCCTCCTGCGACTGGTACCTGTTCGTTGCTAGTGAAGGACAGTATTCAGAAGCCACTGATCATCCATTCGTAGGACATGCCCTAAATATTTCCATCTACGCTCTCAGATGACGTTGATCACAAGTGGTTGCCTAGTCGCATCTCGTATTGACTGGCTTGTGACTTTCTGGGTACAATGTTTATGTGTTAGCAGCATTTTATTCAAATGCATAAAAATTGCCAATGAAGCACTTATGATGATGACAAAGCTATGGACAGCTCGATATGGTTACATTATTTGCTAATACATTGCCCAAGCTATTATTTTCAGAGGAAATATCTTAGTTATATTGTCTCAAAATTAGAGCTTTTAGTTTCGACCCCGTTAGCTTTTAGATTCCTTGGGTAAGATTTTCAGTTATAAAGGCAAGTGTCAGTAGCTGGTGTGGAATTCCTATATATTTTCTACAAGGACAAGCTTTATTAAGTGTTGTTAATGAAGAGACGCGTACTAAATGAAGTGGTTCCAGTGTATTTGGGCACAGAAGGGTATAAGTGTTTGCTTTTCTTCCGACAAGAAAAAGATAATAAAATCATGTTCAATTTCACGACTTCTCGATGTGCGCCATGCGTTTAATTAAGCGTTCGATTTTCAAACTAATAAAGACAAATTTCACATCTTCCACTTCTATATTTTCAAACCAATGCTAATAGAGAATTCTCAAAAATATATCATGAACATAAAAGTCAAACTCGAGTAGGCATCTAACAAAAAAAAAAAAAAAAAAAATTTTAAATTCAACACTGAAAAAAAATACGTCTATGCAAGTTGAAGTTCTTGGAGTACTCCGCCCCCTTGCTGAAGGGGTCCTGGGCCCCTTCAAGCCAATCTATGCATGTATTTGCAGTCCTTAAATGTGTAGCAGAGTTTCAACATTTAGACAAGAAGACATCCCGCTTATGGGCAACAAGCTCTTGGAAACTTTTGAGAAATTCAAATTATATGGAATTGCATAAGTCAAGAAAACACTTTTAGCGTTCATATAATGCAAACAAAATCATTTTATGCAGGTAAAGTCCTTGGAGCATTTCTTGCATCTAGTTAAGCTGTTATTTTCTCGATCAATACAACAACGTTAAACTTTGACCTTCAAATTTTAGTCCTAATGACACGTGACCACTTTCCAAAGGACACAAAAAAAACAAAAAGATTCAAGTCGAGTACACCTTCTCTTACGTACGTCAAAACCTAGGCTACGTAACTCATCCACGGAACTATAACAAATAACATGATTAATTACTTGAAGAAAAAGCGGAAAAAAAACTCAATGAGCTGTGTTCCAATTAAGTTTTTCTAAGGTGTGCGTCCCTTATGCTTTTTTCCAAAGAAAGGGCACATCTGAGACTTTACAAAATGATTGTAAAAATGATAAAGATTCAGATAACAGATCTTTAGGCTTTCAACAAGAGGTAGAGGATATGAGTCAGGGTTGGGTGAATATTTCAGTGACCCCAGTGCCTAAAAATGTTGCAGTACCTTCAGGACAAATGAACTACCTAACATTACATTCTATATAGCAGAATACAATAGGTTTCCCCTTCCCTTATGGGTACTGTAGATGAATAGGTTTTGAAATATTAATATAAGTCAAAATTTGAAATTAGTTCTTTGATTTTTCAACTGACAAATCGAAAGGGTGTTTTTCGAGTCTCGGGAGAGATTCTTGTGAAAAAAAAAAAAAAAAAAAAAAAAAAAAAAAAAAAAAAAAAACCTGTTTTGAAGTTTCTATGACAACGCCTTCTATAAAAAACCTTATATGCCCCCAGGGCATAACTTAAAACCCTTGCCCTGAGGGTTGTGTCCTCAAAAATATATTTTCTATCTGGAAATCAACTATGCTGAACAAAATGGCTATCTCAAAATTTTGATTGGATGTGTTTGGGGGAATTGTGGGCGTGGGGGGGGCTAGTTGCCCTCCAATCATTTTCGACTATTAAAAAGGGCACTAGAACTCTCGATTTCCAATCGAATGATCCCCCTTTGAAGTTTCTACGACAACCCCTTCCATATGAAGTGCCTCTGGGAAAAAATATAATAAATAATAAATAATAAAACATTGGAGCCGTATGGCCTTTACTATAGGCAACGCTATAGCGTTGCCTCTGATACCGACAGCGGTAGGCCTATCCTTGGGAAAGTTATCCTTGGAAAAACATAGGGAAAGTATTTCGTCCGTTCTCTCCTCCCATTTGAAAACCGTGAACATAAAAAAAAAATCTAACGTACCGTAAGTTAAGAAAAAGCGAGTACTTTTAAAATACAGAAACAGTATTTTAGCTCACCTCTCCCCATATTATTGGTACTTGAAGGATATGAATATAGCCCTAGTAATACACAACATGAATATGGAAGTAAATCCCTTTCCTCGCCTCTCAAGAATAACTATTATTACTCACTTCGGTTGCCAAATTGGTCTAAGAAGAATTTTTTATTTTTAATTGCTTTAATCTTCTGGTTTCTAAGGGATCTTACAAGTCATTAATTTATTTGTCGTATGTTTTTACTCATCCCTGTTATCTTAGACGTAGATTGAAGACTCACTAATATAATTTTGGATTTCTAAATAGTAGAAAACTCCAAATAGTGACAGCTGTTATCTGAAAGATGGTTCAAAGCCTTACGCAACGATCCCTTAGAAATCGTCAAAGGAACATTTTTCGTCGGGTCACCTACAGCTAATTAACAAGCGCTATGGTGTCCATGTACAACACACGTATTCCTATGCAAACATTTACACCCACAGAAATTCAACTTTTTTATGAAGTTTTTAATATTATATTTGACCACCTAAAACAATTTATAGTCTGAAGCCATGCAAACTGCATTGGTATTATAATCAAAGAGTATGGGTAACTTATAGTAGTGGAAACTGGCGCGTGGAAAATCAGGGTAGTAATAAGTATATAATGATTACAGAAAAATGATTAAAGAGCTTGAAAAAATGCCGAGTGTCCCCATATGCTAGATGGTGTTGATAGTTTTTTTTTTTTCTGTGGATACTAGTGCCATTTTTCCTTCTTGTAAATTACCCATACTCTTTGATTATCATTATAATACATACTGATGAGTGTGGCCACTTTTAATGTCGCGCTGTCCATGGAGAGAAAATTTAAGAGATTAAGAAAAAGTTTAAGAGATATACATGTAAACGTGGCACCAAATGACATCTTACCATGATAAGACCATAAAACACTTTAATAATAAATCACGTTATGTAGCCATACTCAGGCACAATGAGAAGAGCCTATGGAGCCTTTCCTACAAATTCTAAATTAATCAATAATATTTTAAAATAAAGATTTAATTTTTATAATAATGAATTTAATTTAACGATAATAATTTTATCAATGAAGTGTTTTTTATAATTATTTTCATTTTTATAGCAATACATTTCATTTAATTTAACAATAATTACTTGACTAATCAACAAATAAAATATTTAGTAATATTCCAAAATAACTATTTAATCTTTATAATAATAATAAATTCCACTAATCAATAATTTTTCCCTGCGAGTGTAAACCTTTCGATATGATCTGTCAATTTTTGGTGTCTCCTTCCCCGAAATAGCTTCTTACAGTCTAATTGACATTATCATAATACAAAGCTAATACAGTAAAATGAAACTATTCGATCAGATAATGAATAGTTGTTTAGAACCATGTTTTAATATTATGTTTCAGCCAGGAAATCAGGTCCTAATTATTTGGCTAGACATGCGCGGAATGTCCAAACACACTTTATTGGTCGAGGCGATCTACACTTTCCTTTCGGTATGTAGCATCAAAATGTAGGTTATAGGTACTCGTTGATATCTAACATATTGAGCATTATCTGAGTTTCTACCTCTAATTGAAGGAATTTGTTTTATTATGTATGGGAATAATTGTCCAGTTATTTAACGTGGACAGTCAAAATGACACGAGCATTTCCTTCTATTCAAGAAGTTTCTTCTTAATAAATACAGCAACGGAAGTTATGTATAAAAATAATAATTATAATGAGAAAAAACGGGGGGATGGGGCCGAAAAGTTGGATGGAGGGGGCCCATCGGAGGTTGGGGATAGGGGACTCTTAGAGGTTGAGGTCCTTGGTGGTTAGGGTTATTGGTGGTTGCGGTCCTTGACAGTTCAAACCCATAATCATCTCAGTAGTTGATTTCTAAGGATTTCTAAGGATTGTTCTAAATTCATTTATTAAAATTCCTTTCTTGGCATCAACATCTTCATTAGTATCAACTTTTTAGTATACTACAATGTTAGAGCATATTTTATATTGACAACACTACTCAAACGGTACTTGTGTATTATACGGAACACAGTCGAGAAGTAAAGCTAGGTCAAGTCCCATGATCACCTTGTCATCGTTAACCATTTCCATAGATTGATGCCAACGATGTTATTCCAAATTTATATTAAATTGCGGAAGAGTTATCACCCCCCTCGGGCTTACCTTAACTGGGAAGCAGTTTAACCCTTTTTACCACTTTCATACAATCCAATTAAAAATAATAGCGAGCTCTGTTTCACGCCTATTATTCAATCACCAATTAAGATCATTCAGAGCAGAGTTATGCAAATGGAATACCTTTTTCGCAAATTGAGTTATCTATACGCAAATGTTACAACTTTTTATCATTATTAGACACCGCTAATAATGCAGTCAATTCTAGAGGAGATGCAAGATGCTTTAAAGCTAGAGGTTATTAGAGTGTTTGACAAGTTTTGACTCAGAAACATGTTCGGCTTGGCTGTATCTTTAGTAAAAACATTAAATTTTAGTATATTAGCCCTCGGCCGAAACTGGTATTTTTACAGAAAGTCCATTAAACTTTAGAACACGTTATACCAAGGTCTTTAGTTATGGTATTGACCCATAGAAAAACCTGTCTGGTAAGTCATGTTCGCATTATAGGTCCATAATATAACGTGTCTGGCCGCTTTATGCAATCCCCCATTCACTTTATGCAATATCCCCTGAAATAGCAGTATAGCACACTACTGACAAATCTAATTAACTTTCTTCTCTACTAATAGAAAAAGGATGAACGCTTGAAAGCTTAAACTGGGGTGGGTTGCTCGGTTCTGTAACCCTGATTTTTGGAATCCCAGGTCATTCCTGGTGACATCTTCGTTTTAAGAAACAGGTCAATTTTCTATTGATGCCCCTGATCCGTTTCCATTTACCCTAGACATATTGCTAGCCAGAATCATCCTTAATGGGACATATTAGTAAACACAATTTATAATAGAAGTTCATTGTATATCAAAGCTCACAACACTTAATTGAGCATCAAAGTGTATCTTTGTTTTCTTGGCTTTAATAGCTTATTTTTTTAAACTCCTCCTTAATTGGTGTAATTAAGGTGTAATGTAAGCCCCTTCTTAATTGAGCAAGAAGGATTCTAAATCCCAGGAACCTTAAATGCACATTGCGGCGAATAGATCTTGGGGCGTCTTTTTCATGTACAAGAGAATTAAGAAAGACCTCGCCCGCTTTCCTCTACTTTATTAGCCTCCTTACAAGTTCCGCTTGCAAGGCCTTATCCAGGGGAGAGGCTTACCGAGCTTGAACCCCCCCCCCCCGAAATTTTCGTCCCAACTCGTAAAAAAGTAACGAAAATACATATAAAATTTTCTATGCGTTTTGTGTTTTTTTTTGTATACCCCACCCCGAGCAAAAAAAATCCTGGATACGCCTTTTTCCTCTTATTTACAAGAGTGCCCAAAAATGAAGGGTTATTTTTAGCAATTCACCCATTAAGACAAGCAACAACGCCAATTAAGGGCTTTGGGGTTAAACCAATGGGCTTTACATTTAAAACATTACCATTGAGACAATCTTGCTTAAGGGCGCACGTTCTGCCCATGACCCACTTTGACGAAATGATCATTTCCACAAGTTGATTGTATGACCTATTTCCCACGGCTTTCACTTCTTCTAATCGTTCTCGGTCAATGACCCATCCGTGAAAGAGTTTGATTTGCACAAGATCGAATAAGGCCAATTCGGGAGTAAATTCAAAATCAGAAACGCTAAAACAATCATAAGCAAATGTATTAGCTAAAAACTCAAAATACCACATAATTAATTACAAAATTGTGTGAACTAATAAAGAGGAATTGAGTAATCAAGAGATATAATACAATATTAACTAATATTGCTATATAAGTGTATTATAATGTAAAGTGTAATATAATGAACTAATAAAGAGGAATAAGAAAGATTGATGTAAATCCTAGGATAGAAGGGTTTCCGTCCATTTTATGCTCTCTTTTTGTTATCTCTACATACATTCAGAGACACACATATACATTTTTTTTCTCATCTCTATCCAAAGTGTTAAGCCAAACATATTTTCATCCTTTCAAGTCACCATCACCTTCAAAAAATCTGCTCTTTATTCAGACTTCAACCCTCCAGGCCTACAAAGAATAAAGAATTTTCCGGTCTGCACGAAAAATGAAAATTTGTCCAGAATTTCTCTAAGTTGGGAAAGGATTCGGTTTTTTTCCCCCCTTTTTTAGTTTGTTGTCATGAGGAATCTTCTAAAGATAGTGAACAACATGCAACTTTAGTGATTATTTCGGATCTATGATTAATAGCCACCATAGCCGAAATATATTACAAAGACAAAAACGAAGGAATAAAATCAAACTCAATCAAAACTCTTTGATATAACACTGAACTAAAAACCATAAACAAATATAAAAGTATGGACTGAGCCTTCATCAAATCTTAACCTCATCAAATAGTTTGTCATAACGAACAGTAATTAAGAAGCAACTCAGGCTAAAAGATCCTAAATAAAAACAGACTAAGGCTCTAAAAAAAGGAGTTTCTAAAACAATATATAGCCTGCATTAATATATTTTTAAAAAAATTTATGTATTTTAGAATAAAAATACATTAAAGTATTTCATGCAGCAAAAGATAACATTTATCTGCAACACGAATAAGGCATCACCCTGAAGAAGGCTAGTTCAAATGAAGGAAGGTAGGAGTTTGATTATGCAAGGCAAGAGTAACATTTAAATAGATTTTAAATGCAAGTTCAGGATCTTGTATTTATTTTTATTTTTCGAATAATGTTCAGGTAACTCTTTTTCCTGTTATTTTCAAGAAAATGTGTTCCAGTAAAAGGTTGTTTTCTTTTCATCATCAACATAAAATGTTTATGGTGATTCCAAATATAAAAAAAATCATTAAGCTAAAAGGTACTTATTCAAAAGTTACGTGCCTGAAAAAAAATGTTTGATTTTGGAAAAGGAGGAAAACACACAGAAGGGTAAGGGACCTTGATGACATATTTGATAAAATATTTAGAGTACCGGTATTCTGCTGTCAAGGTTTTAAGCCCCCTATCTTCAAAACGGTAGATTTTGTATTTTTCTGAAGCGAAAGATCAGAGATGCTTTTTTTTTTTTTTTTTTTTTTTTTTAGGGTAGATCGTACAGAACCAGTGGTCATAGAAAGTCAGGAAGAGGCCCCATTTGAAAGGAAGTTAAAGTTCCCTATTTAAGTTTCAAATAAATCTGTGTCACACTAAAGTGGCGTTTATTTGCCGCACGGTGGCGCATTCCTCCCTAAAGATAAATGGTTAATATAGACATTTATTTCATAGCTTCATTTAAATAAGTTGACTCATTCGAGGTTCGATAAAATTATGTAGCCTACAATGGTTTATACTTACCCATTAAAATTGTGGGGGAGGACCGGTGGATCGCTGTGTAAGTGGGGCGAGCGTTTTTGAACCTCAAAAACTGCCTTTTTGACAAACCATTTTCAGTAAAACTCTAATGACGCTATGGCCTTTGAAAAGTTTAGAGGGGGTAGCCTTACTCCTGTTTGTGGTAAATTCTTACCGTTTTAGGTTTGATTGTATTATTCACTTTAATTGCTGTTCGTTTTAGAATTCATTTATTCACCTATAGCAATATCTTTTATTTTTATTTTTGAAGTGATTATTAGTCACTGTCAGCCTTAAAGCACCTTTTTTAGTCTTTAAGTCTTTGGGGCAGTATTACACTTTCCCTAGTGTTGCCACGTTGAACCAATAAAATAAATTAATTTAAGAATAATTAAAATAAAGTAATTAGTTAAAGTTGACAACGCTTTTCATCTTTAAAATTTCAGACAAACAAGACTCCCAAAGAGAACTACATCATAGGCAGCGCGATAGCGCTGCCTAAGTAAAAAACGATGTGAGCACGATGTATTATTTTTTTTTATTTTTTTATTTTTTCTTCTCCACACCCAGGCACTTCGTATCGAAGGAGTTATCGTAGAAATTTCGAAATAGCTCATTCGATTGGAAATTGGAGTGACTAATGCCCTTTTTAAACCCCCCCCCCCCAGCCCATCATTCCCCCAAACACATCCAATCAAAATTTTGAGATAGCCATTTTGTTCAGCGTAGTTGATTTCCAGATAGAAAATATGTTTTTGAGGAGGACACTCCCCCATAATTCTCGGGGCAAGGGTTTTAAGTTATACCCTGAGGGCATATAAGAACGATGTTGGCACAATGAATCATTTATTTTTTCCTTTAGAGCAGGGCACTTTGTATCGAAGAACTTGTCGTAGAAACTTCGAAAAGGGCTCATTCAATTGGAAATTGGAGTGGCTTGTGCCCTTTTTAATAGTCGAAAGTGATTGGAAAGCAACTAACACCCCTTTCACGCCCACAATTTCCCGAAACACATCCAGTCAAAATTTTGAGATAGCCGTTTTGTTCAGCGTAGTTGATATCCAGATAGAAATTATTTTTTTGAGGAGGACACTCCCTCACAGCTTTCAGGGCAAGGGTTGTAAGTTATGCCCTGGGGGCATATAATTTTTTATAGAAGGCATTGTCATAGAAACTTCAAAAAAGGCTCATTCGATTGGAAATTCAAAGGCCTCCAAACACATCCAATTAAAATTTTGATAGCCATTTTGTTCAGCGTAGTTGATTTCCACATAGAAATTATTTTTTTGAGGAGGACACTCCCCCAAAGCCTTCAGGGCAAGGGTTGTAAGTTATGCCCTGGGGGCATATAAGGTTTTCATAGAAGGCGTTGTCGTCGAAAGTAAGTGGAGAGTAATTAACCCCCCTCTCACGCCCACCATTTCCCCAAACAAATTCAATCAAAGTATAGAGATAGCCATTTTGTTCAACGTAGTTGAAAGTTCTGGAAATTATGTATTTAAGGATGAAAAACCCCCAGATTCCCCAGGGCAAAGGCTGTAAGTTATGCCCTGGGGGCATATAAAATTTTTAATGATAGAGTAGTCCTAAAAACTTCAAAAGGGCTCGTTCAATTGGAAATTGAGAGGACTAGTGCCCTTTTTAATAGCTGAAAGTGATAGGAGGTTAACTAGCCCCCCTTTCACGCCCACCATACCCCCAAACACATCCAATCAAAATTTACAGATAGCCATTTTGTTCAACGGAGTAGAATGTTCTGGAAATTAGGTCTTTGAGGGTGACAACCCCCCAGCCCTCAGGGCGAGGGTTGTAAGTTATCCCCTGGGGGCATATAAGGTATTTATTGATAGCGTTGTCGTAAAAACTTCCAAAAGGGCTCATTTGATTGGAAATTAAAATGGCTAGTGCCTTTTTTAATAGTTGAAAGTGATTGGAGAAAGACTAAGGCCCCTCTCACGCCCACCATTTTCCCACACACATCCAATCAAAACTTTGAGATGGCCATTTTGTTTAACGTAGTTGAAAGTTCTGGAAATTAGGTCTTAGAGGATGACAGCCACCCTCACAGCCCTTAGGGTAAGGGCTGTAATTTATGCCCTGGGGGCATAAAAGAGGTTTATAGGAAGTGTTGTCGTAGAAATTCAAAAAGGGCTCATTCAATTGGAAATCGAAAGCCCTAGTGCCCTTTTTATAGTCGAAAGTGATTGGAAGGCTTGACATTTCATAGGCAGCGCACAAGCGCTGCCTAAGTAAAGAATGATGTGGGCAAATTGTGATTTTTTTCTCCACCCGGGCACTTTGTATCGAAGGAGTTGTCCTAGAAACTTCGAATAAGGCTCACTCGATTGGAAATTGCAGTGGCTAGTGCCCTTTTTAATAGTCGAAAGTGATTGGAGGGCAACTAGCCCCCCCAACCACGCCCATCATTCCCCCAAACACATCCAATCAAAATTTTGAGATAGCCATTTTGTTCAGCGTAGTTGATTTCCAGATAGAAAATATATTTTTGAGGAGAACACTCCCCCAAAACCCTCGGGGCAAGGGTTTTAAGTTATACCCTGAGGGCATATAAGAACGATGTTGCCACAATGTACTATTTATTATTTTTTTCCTTTAGAGCAGGGCACTTCATATGGAAGGGGTCGTCGTAGAAACTTCAAAAGGGGCTCATTTGATTGGAAATTGAGAGTTCCAGTGCCCTTTTTAATAGTCGAAAGTGATTGGAGGGCAACTAGCCCCCCCCACGCCCATCATTCCCCCAAAAACATCCAATCAAAATTTTGAGATAGCCATTTTGTTCAGCGTAGTTGATTTCCAGATAGAAAATATATTTTTGAGGAGGACACTCCCCCAAAACCCTCAGGGCAAGGGTTTTAAATTATGCCCTGGGGGCATATAAGATTTTTATAAAAGGCGTTGTCGTAAAAACTTCAAAAAATGCTCATTTGGTTGGAAATTCAAAGGGCTAGTGCCCTTTTTCATAGTCGAAAGTGATTGGAGGGCAACTAGCCCCCCCAAACGCCCATCATTCCCCCAAAAACATCCAATCAAAATTTTGAGATAGCCATTTTGTTCAGCGTAGTTGATTTCCTGATAGAAAATATGCTTTTGAGAAGGACACTCCCCACAACCCTCAGGGCAAGGGTTTTAAGTTTATGCCTGGGGACATATAAGGTTTTTAAAGAATGCGTTGTCGTAGAAACTTCAAAAAAAGCTCATTCGATTGGAAATTCAAAGGGCTAGTGCCCTTTTTCATAGTCGAAAGTGATTGGAGGGCAACTAGCCCCCTCTCACGCCCACCATTCCCCCAAACACATCCAATTAAAATTTTCAGATAGCCATTTTGTTCAACGTAGTAGAATGTTCTGGAAATTAGGTCTTTGAGGATGACAACCCCCCCCAGCCCTCAGGGCGAGGGTTGTAAGTTATCCCCTGGGGGCATACAAGGTATTTATTGAAAGCGTTGTCGTAAAAACTTCCAAAAGGGCTCATTTGATTGGAAATTAAAAGGGCTAGTGCCTTTTTTAATAGTTGAAAGTGATTGGAGAAAGACTAAGGCCCCTCTCACGCCCACCATTTTCCCAGACACATCGAATCAAAATTTTGAGATGGCCATTTTGTTTAACGTAGTTGAAAGTTCTGGAAATTAGGTCTTAGAGGATGACAGCCACCCTCACAGCCCTTAGGGTAAGGGCTGTAATTTATGCCCTGGGGGCATACAAGGGGTTTATAGGAAGTGTTGTCGTAGAAATTCAAAAAGGGCTCATTCGATTGGAATCGAAAGCCCTAGTACCCTTTTTAATAGTCGAAAGTGATTGGAAGGCTTGACATTTCATAGGCAGCGCACTAGCGCTGCCTAAGTAAAGAACGATGTGGGCAAATTGTGATTTTTTTCTCCGCCCGGGCACTTTGTATCGAAGGATTTGTCGTAGAAACTTCGAATAGGGCTCACTCGATTGGAAATTGGAGTGGCTAGTGCCCTTTTTAATAGTCGAAAGTGATTGGAGGGCAACTAGCCCCCTCCCACGCCCTTCATTCCCCCAAACACATCCAATCAAAATTTTGAGATAGCCATTTTTTTTTCAGCGTAGTTGATTTCCAGGTAGAAAATATGTTTTTGAGGAGGACACTCCCCCACAACCCTCGGGGCAAGGGTTTTAAGTTATGCCCTGAGGGCATATAAGAACGATGTTGGCACAATGTACTATTTATTTTTTTTTTCCTTTAGAGCAGAGCACTTCATATGGAAGGGGTCGTCGTAGAAACTTCAAAAGGGGCTCATTTGATTGGAAATTGAGAGTTCCAGTGCCCTTTTTAATATTCGAAAGTGATTGGAGGGCAACTAGCCCCCGCCCACGCCCATCATTCCCCCAAACACATCCAATCAAAATTTTGAGACAGCCATTTTGTTCAGCGTAGTTGATTTCCAGATAGAAAATAAGTTTTTGAGGAGGACACTCCCAAAACTCTCAGGGCAAGGGTTTTAAATTATGCCCTGGGGGCATATAAGGTTTTTTATAAAAGGCGTTGTCGTAAAAACTTCAAAAAATGCTCATTTGGTTGGAAATTCAAAGGGCTAGTGCCCTTTTTCATAGTCAAAAGTGATTGGAGGGCAACTAGCCCCCCCCCCCACGTCCATCATTTCCCCAAACACATCCAATCAAAATTTTGAGATAACCATTTTGTTCAGCGTAGTTTATTTCCAGATAGAAAATATATTTCTGAGGAGGACACTCCCCCCCCCAACCCTCAGGGCAAGGGTTTTAAGTTATGCCCTGGAGGCATATAAGGTTTTTATAGAAGGCGTTGCCGTAGAAACTTCAAAACAGGCTCGTTCGATTGGAAATTCGAAGGGCTAGAACCGTTTTTAATAGTCGACAGTGATTTGAGGGCAACTAGCCCCCCCCCCCTCCCCCCACGCCTATCATTCCCCCAAACACATCCAATCAAAATTTTGAGATAGCCATTTTGTTCAGTGTAGTTGATTTCCTGATAGAAAATATGCTTTTGAGAAGGACACTCCCCCACAACCCTCAGGGCAAGGGTTTTAAGTTTATGCCCTGGGGGCATATAAGGTTTTTAAAGAAGGCGTTCTCGTAGAAACTTCAAAAAAAGCTAATTCGATTGGAAATTCAAAGGGTTAGTGCCTTTTTTAATAGTCGAAAGTGATTGGAGGGCACCTAGCCCCCCCCCACGCCTATCATTCCCCCAAACACATCCAATAAAAATTCTGAGATAACCATTTTGTTCAGCGTAGTTGATTTCCAGATAGAAAATATATTTTTGAGGAGGACACTCCTCCACAACCCTCAGGCCAAGGATTATAAGTTATGCCCTGGGGGCATATAAGGTTTTTATTGAAATCTTTGTCGTAGAAACTTGAAAAAGGGCTCATTCAATTTGAAATTCAAAGGGATAGTACCCTTTTTAATAGTCGAAAGTGATTTGAGGGCAACTAACCCCCTCTCACGCCCACCTTTTCCCCAAACACATCAAATCAAAATTTTTAAATGGCCATTTTATTCAACAGGGTTGAAAGTTTTTGAAATTAGGTCTTTAAGGCTGACAACCCATCCCCTTACAGCCCTCAGGGCAAGGGTTGAAAGTTATGCCCTGGGGCATATAAAGTTTTTATTGAAAGCGTTGTCGCCGAAACTTCAGAAGGGCTCATTCAATTGAAAATTGAAATGGCTAGTTCCTTTTTTAATAGTTGAAAGTGATTGGATAGCGACCAACGCCCCTCTCACGCCCACCATTTTCCAAAACACATCCAATCAAAATTTTGATATATCCATTTTGTTCAACGTAGTTGAACGTTTTGGAAATTAGGTCTTTTAGGATGATAACCCCCTCAGAGCCGTAAGTTATACCCCCTCAGTGCAAGGGTTATAACCCCCTCAGTGCAAGGGTTGTAAGTTATGCCCTGGGGGCATATAAGGTTTATATAGAAATCTTTGTCGTAGAAACTTGAAAAAGGGCTCATTCGATTTGAAATAATGTTTATATAGAAAGTTGTTGTATAAATCATAGGCAGCACGATCTCGCTGCCTAAGTAAAGATCGGGGACACTCGAGAACGAGACAAGAAACGGGGACCAAGTAAAGAGGAGGACACTCCCCCAAAACCCTCAGGGCAAGGGTTTTCAGTTATGCCTCGGGGGCATATAAGAACGATTTTGCCACAATGTATTATTTATTAATTTTTTCCTTTAGAGCAGGGCACTTCGTATCGAAGAAGTTGTCGTAGAAACTTCGAAAAGCGCTCATTCAATTGGAAATTGGAGTGGCTTGTGCCGTTTTTAATAGTCAAAAGTGATTGACTAACACCCCACCCCTCTCACGCCCACCATTTCCCCAAACACCCAAAATTTTGAGATAGCCATGTTGTTTAACGTAGTTTACAGTTCTGGAAATTCGGTCTTAGAGGATGACAACCACCCTAACAGACCTTAGGGTAAGGGTTATAATTTATGCCCTGTGGGCATATGAGGTGTTTATAGAAAGCGTTGTCGTTTCCAAAAGGGCTCATTCGATTGGAAATCGAAAGGCCTAGTGCCCTTTTTAATAGTCGAAAGCGATTGGAAGGCTTGACATTTTTATAGTTAAGATCGAAGTGGGTATAATGTATTATTTTTTTTTGTCGTTGTTGTTTAGACCAGGGCACTTCGTATCGAAGGAGTTGTCGTGGGAACTTCGAAAAGGGCTCATTCGATTGAAAATAGAAAGGGCTGATGCCCTTTTTAACAGTCGAAAGCGATTTGAGGGCAACTAATCCCCCTTCCACTCCCAACCTCCCACGCCAACCCTCCCATTTCTGCTCTTAAAATTAAACCAAATCAAAATAGCGTAAGTGTATCCAAGCTATCAAAAAAAGTAAACAGATTTTTTTGCGAACGGTATCAGGTTTTCCATTTCAGGTCAACTAGAGGAGGTTTAAAATTAAATTAAACAGTAGCCTACTATTTGTGCCCAGATTCTTAAAAGGGTGTATGTTGTTAAAAATTGCTGAAAATTTTTCTCCAGCATACAAATAGCAGGCCAAACTATAAAGTCTTAAAAAACGAAAAGATTTGAAGTATTATTTTCTTTTTCCCTGAAAAGACTATGTCAATATAAAACGAACAGAAATTAATTTAAAAAACTTTTTCCACAAAATAAGTTTTTCAAAGAAAAGTAAAGAACTCCATTAAACAAAAAATGAGCAAAAATAAAATCAAATAATCTACCAAGCTTGAAACTAGGCCTACCACAAATCAGCATCGATAAATAAATGAAACCCAAAACGAACAGAAATTAAACAATTAACCGAGTCAAACTCAAAACGAGCAGAAATTAACATAAGTTGGGCGCAAAACCCCTAGGCCTTCCCAAGGCCAGAACAAAATTTGCACTTTACTGAAAAAAATACAAATGAATGTGCATTGTCAGTTTAATATACATTATACATATACTGATATTTAGTAATCAAAATGTTAATATTATTTGATTTATTAAAGTTATTTGATTTATATGTATATTATACTGACAATGCACATTCATTTGTATTTTTTTCAGTAAAGTGCAAATTATGTTCTGGCCTTGGGAAGGCATAGGGGTTTTGAGCCCAACTTATGTTAATATCTGCTCGTTTTGAGTTTGACTTGTGTTATTTATTGTAATTTCTGTTCGTATTGGGTTTCATTTATTTATCGATGCTGATTTGTGGTAGTTTCACGCTTGGTAGATTATTCAATTTTATTTTTGATCATTTTTTGTTTAATGGAGTTCTTTACTTTTCTTTGACAAACTTGTTGTGTGGAAAACGTTTTTTTAATTAACTTTCAAAAGAGGGCTAAATCTTCTTAAGCTATTTGGCTTTCTGCGAAAATGTTTTTTTCAAAATTTATTAATTGCTCATGCATACATTTCATTTCGTTGCTGCTATATGGACTTTAGTATTTAAACGTTCCTGGAAAGCTTCTTTCAAATTTTTATCCTGGAGTCTACCAAAGTTATAGCTTCCCGGAAGGTAACTATCCTTCTGAAATTTCAGCTTTAAATATTGGAAAAATATATTAGGCTAAAATTTTAAATATATTTAATATTTTATATTGAAGTATATAATTAATACTATATATGGACTTTTATCCTACATGACGTAAGATAAACTTAAGTAGGTACTAATGGATTATCCCGGTCACACTCAAGAAGTTAAGTTAATCATTACGAAATATACCAAAATCTGATGAAAACATAATACTTTAGTAACAAAATTATGGGAAATACAACAGAAAAGTATGGAAAGCAAGCCGCCCGGGACATATTATATTAAATACCTAACCAACTCTATATATTAAATATTTAATTAAAAAATACCTGCATAGTAGTTTATCTTTTCCAGACTAAGCTAATTATCTCCAAATGCAGACAAAGAAACCGGTTTTAAACAGATTTAGAACTTGAGCGTAATCGGGATAATACATAAGTACCCTTAGGTAATGTATATTTAAATAGAGCTCGAATCTACTTAGTACTGCCTACGTTATGGACAAAATTTGCTCCTTAACAGTGCAAAAAGTAGCGTACAACCTTAAATTATGCTAATGTGATAGGTTTCTACGGCGTAGTATGAAGAACCACTTACCTGGTGAACTTAACATTGACGTCAATTCCACTCTGAAGCTTCGGCAGTATAGCCAGCACATCACTGAGGTTCTGCTCATAATTCTCCGCGGCATCGCCAATGTTCTGAAATAGATTCAGTTGAGTTACTTTTTGCAGAGCAATGCGGCTACTTTTATACTGTTACGACCAGAATTGCCAGATGGGGCGCATTTGCGTCATTTGGGCGCTTTTTTGAGGCGGTTGAGCATTGAATTTTTCAAATTGGCGCATTTTTGGGGGGAGGGGGGATACCGTTCATTCGGCGTGTTTTCACCAAAGATATTGCGCTTCCGGCGCATTTTCACTTTTATGGCGGTGTAATTTTAAACCAGACAGTTGGCAACACTGGTCACGACAGTAATAACAAAATTTGTTTGTTTGAATTGGTTCGGTGGAAACTTACTTGGCAATATTTATCGTACAAAAAAAAAAAAAAAAACACAGAAAAACTGGGAATTAGATCTTCAACAAAAAAGAAACCAATATGCAGTTTTGTTAGGAGCGAGAATCAAATTGAAAAAAAATACGGCTTGAGATCATCTAAAAAATTTTTGCATATAGCACGAATCCCCTTAAGACGAGAAAGCTTTCTTTAAAAACGTAGCTGTCTTTAGGAATCAACAGATTGTTAATTTTTGAATTTTTACGCCAAATGTATCAAATTATTTTTTCACAGTTCAACATGGCAATGCTGACGAAAATACGACGAAGCCTTAAAAACTTCATAATTATGAAACAAAGCAAATAAAATCGCATTTTGTACTTGTATGTATGATATAGCGCCGACCACTCAAGAGGTGAAGTAAGGCTAATCCTATGAAATTTACCTAAGTATGATAAAAATATAATACTTTGGAACCAAATTTGGGCTATATATCAGTGAAATACTCCCTTTGAAACCTGACATCAAATCATGTCTGTCTTTCAAATTTCTCAGGAACAATTCAGGAAGCATCAGAGCTAAAATCCCAAATTCATTTTTTTTTCTTTTTTTTTTATCGAATTTTCTGATATTTCTTAAGCACATGCAGTTCAGGCATCACACTAGACTGAAACAAGTCAAGCTGTGATAAGACTCATAGGTAGAGGGGGGGGGGGGGGGTCAGATAATTTTTTAAACCAACCTGATTATTGGACATTATTACAAGATGAGGTTTCGAAGAGATTTCAACCCGCTTAAAAATTTAATCAATCCAGTTGTAAACATACTGAATACTTGGTACATAATGGGGGGGGGGGGTAAAGCATAGCATATATTAAATACGTAACCTAACCTAGGTACCTCTTTTCCCGCTAAACCTCGAAAAACAATAGTTTAAATATTGTGAACGCAATGACAAAACATGGTTTGCGATCCAATTCTCTATTGAAAGATACCCGTTTAACTAGTTTCCTTTAGCATCTTCCCTATACAATATATGGCGTGAATACCAGCTAACTGAAAACTACCCAAACCCATTACGTTAGATCTGTTGAAGCGCCAGAAGGAATTCATTTATGGATTTTTTTTTCTAATGCAGCAAACCCATGTCCTTTCACTTTAGTTTTTTTTAGCTATAATTATAACGGCACTATTTCTTTTAATGTTTTCATGTGTTGCACTTCTTTTTCTGTGAGATTTGGGTTCAAATGAACCTGAAAGTACATAAACATATACAACTCTTTTTGATGCTTGTATGATATATTGATCAGAGCTATATCATACAAGTAACCATGTTAAAAAAAAAACATTTCTTACTTCATAATATGCAGAATAATAATAGTTGACATATTTTGTATGCAACCCCGCCACATTTTACACCCAACCCCCTACCCCCTGATGCTCAAATATATAGGCCAAATTACATATTTATTCTCCCAATGCGTCTCAGTTGTTTCAACCCGTGTACCTGCAAATTGAATCAACTGAGACGAAATGAAAACTGGAAAACAAGTTACGGGTGGCAGAATGCATTGAAAACATATAATTTGGGCTATATATTTTCACACTAGGGGAGGGGGGGATTTGGGAATGTGTTAACTATAATTATTCTGCACATTATGAAGTAAGAATTGTTTTCTTAACATGGGTACTTGCTATGGTCGATTTATCATACGAGTACCCTTCTTTCTGTCAATATTCGTTATTTGAACTGCATTTTTCCACCTTTTCGCTCCCTTTAGCTGAGCTCGTAAATTCATATGGATGAAAAGTTCTTATAGCTTTTTTCGTTATGTCTGCACATATAGGAGGAAAGAAATATTGTCCAGGGCTGCTCCAAAGGTTTCCTCAGTCTCCAAGACTACCAGAAAAAAAGGAAAATAGTGGCCTAAAAGTGCACTTGTAAGATTCCCTTCCGCTCCCCCACTCCAGAAAAGTCTTATGATCCACCTTAAGGATTGCACCCAGGGGCGTCGTTTAGGGGTGGCAAGAAAAAATATTACACACCCCATGCCCTTTGAATATCCAGATATGGACCCCTCTTGCCCCTCCCAATAAAAATGCTGGAGATTCGCCCCTGATTGCACCGTTATACCCCCAAGTCTATTATAAATTTTCTTTTTCTTTTTTTCTAGTTAATTCTTTTTTTTTTAGTTTTGAGTCTTTTTTTCTCTTCCAGTCATTGTTCAAAGTTTAGGTTTTCTCAATCAATCTTAATTTCTACATTGCACCCAGGGTTTGGTCACTTTCCAAAATCCTGAATACAAAGTGGCACAAACTGTGTGTGGCAGACTGTGCAAAGCGGAGTTTACCACACATGGCAGAGCAATTAGCGCTCCGGGATGTACTCCATTTGGTCGAGTGGGCAACACCTTTTCACGCACTCAATGAAGAGGCGTAGCCAGGGTTTTCAGCACCCGGGGACAACGTCAGTTTTGTCCCTCCTCTCGCCACAATCACTATCACAATATAAGTAGATCATGTTATTGATGAAAAAACTTCAGTTTGCCTCCCCCCAGACACTGCGCCCATGGACAGCCGTCCCCGTAGCCACGCCACAGACTCAATATGTGATGTGTCCCTTGTATTCACCAAAGTTTTTAACGACTAACTGTCACAGCAGCCCAACTGTCCAGCATCATTTGTTTAACTGTTTAATTTCGATATATTTACATTTCCCCTTTTTCTTTAAATGCATGAACCTGCAAATTCAATTTCTTAAAAACGATGATAATCATTATTCACATTGAGTTACTTCGACTGAACGGTTCAGAGATTCTCTTATTACTATCAAGGGATTTGGTTTAACATTTTTTTTTCTTCTTTTTTTTAATCCCAGGTCAAACTGTATAATTCAATTGTGCATTTCGTAACCTGTAAAAACATAAAATAGAATTGGATTACCTCCAAAATCTCAGGATACAGATGATTCAAAATGTATGATTGTGGTTCTATGTATTGAGTTCTATGTATTGTGGTTTATCTTTGGACTGCAGCAGGATGTTCAGCCTTGTTGTTTTGGTGATTTATTGTCCATTAGGTCTACTGTTCATTCTCATGATACAAGGGGTAGCGCGGACTTCTGTGTACCTAGAGGTATATCTTCCCGTTCATGTTTTTCTGTTTTTTTACAGAGGTACGCGGAAATGGAATAGTTTGAATAGTGATATTAAGACTATTGGTGACCCCAATATTTTTAGAAAAATCATTAAGGAACTGCTTTTTGCTGAATATGAGTTTTGACTGATTAATTGATTTATTTATTGTGGGGGTTTTGTTGATATGATGTTCCCAGAGGAAGTATAATATATGATATTATTTTGTATTTATTGTTTAGTGTGATGGTATTAGTGATGTCGGTGGCCAAGTATTCTTTGTTTTAAGGATTTTGTTTTCTCTACCTCCCCCACGGACAAGCTTTGCTTTTTAGGGGAGGCAGCAATAATTTTTTGTTGATATGTTTTTTTTTTTCAATAAATCCTTCTTCTTCTTATGAAATAAAAAGATGGAACAATACAGGGAAAAGTTCCAATAAAATATTTGCTCCGATATTCTGTGGTGTTTTGCAAAAAGGGCCGAAGTCCACTTTTCCTAATTTTTAAGGGGAGAGCAAAATGAAAATAACAACGAACAGTGGAAAAATCTTTCTCACAAATCACAATTTAAGAAACTTGAAACTTTAAAGACTGATTCCTAGTTAACTTTTCAACCAGAATTCACTGGAAATGTCCAGGTTGCTGAATTATTCATTACTTAGAATACAGGGGACTTACATTCTCTTTTATATCCTTTAGGAACAATTTATAACTTGGTCAGAAACTAAAGATAAGTCCATTTTGAATAAACCATTCGACACCCCTCTTTGAGCTCTTTTGAACCATATGCTTAAGTCATTTTTGGAAAAAATCAGACTTGGGCCCTTTTTGCAAAACATTAAAGATATGCTGTCAGATTACTTATACCATGGACACTACTAGAGAGGGATGTTCATTCCCACGAGAAATTAAATTAAAAAACAAGTTTTTTTTAACTGAAAGTAAGGAGCGACATTAAAACTTAAACGAACAGAAATTACTCCGTCTATGAACGGGGCTGTCCCCTCCTCAATGCCCCGCTGTTTAAGCTAAAGTTTTGTATTATTTAAAAAAAAGAGTTGTGAAAAAGAGCCAAACTTTAGCGTAAAGAGCGAGGTGTTGAGGCGGGGACAGCCCCTTTCATATACGGAATAATTTCTGTTCGTTTTAAGTTTTAATGTCGCTCCTTACTTTCAGCTAAAAAAACTTGTTTTTTAAATCTAATTTCTGAACGTTTTTGAATTAATGCAAGTTTTGATTTTGGCTCACCGTACATGAATAATGAAAACGAAATTTGCATATTAATTTTACTTGTTTTGGCTAAATGGCTTCCTCGAAATTTTGATCTGATGATTTTGAGAAAAAAGGGGCGGAGGAAGGGGTCTAGTTGCCCTCCATTTTTTTGGTTACTTAAAAAGGGCACTAGAACTTTTAATTTATTTACGAACGTTATTATTAGTAATAAATATACGTAACTTACGAATTAACTTACGTAACGAACTTCTATATTCGTATACTTTTTATTACGTATATTAGAGGGTTCGCCCCCTAGTCAATATATTGCTCTCTACGCTAAAGTTCAAATTTTGTTCCAAATCTTGAAAAATGAACCTTTTCGCCCCGGAGCCCGTCAAATGACGGATGGCTAATTTTCGCTCACCAGACGCTATCTAGTGTGAAAAGTAGTAACCAAAACCATGCTCTTTGTATTCTCGAGACATCTACCGATCTATTGATGTTTCACCCGTGTTGTTCAGAACATTGCTTTGGACGAAAAGTTAATTAGAAAATAAGTGGGAAAAAGTCTGTTAGAGGTCGGTAATTTCTTGTTAGAAATTCAAGTAGGCATGTCATTTATTTGTCTAATTCTGGAATATCATGCAAAAATAGATAGCTGAAACTAATCAATGAGATTTCTATTTAGCGACTAGTGCCATCTAGTGGGCTGTCAGAATTTTCACAAGTCATTGTACGTCAAATGACAAGACTGGGGCTACAAGGGCTGAATGCCTTCGTTCGCCAAATGACGGGAACGGGCCCAAGTGTTTTGTAGACGTCGTAATGTACATTCGAACGTTCAAAAAAATGATCTGTCAATCATTTCATACCTATAGCTTTCATTTCAGATGGATGAAGAGAGAGGTCAAGGATCTTCTGACAGACCTGCAAGGACAACGCGAAGCAGTCAGCCATTGTACAAAAAGATAACTCAGATGGAAGCTGCGGATTTATTTATTAGTCTTGATGAGAGTTCAGATTTACCCGACTTTTCTGACTCCGATGGTGAAGATGAAGAATGGTTCCCGGAACAGCAGCAGCTATCTCCCGAGAATGAAGACGAGTCTGCTGAACCAAGACTGCATGACAATGAGAGACAATGAGTCTTCAACTTGAAGGAAGACCTTGAGACTATGAGACTATGGCTGAAAGACTATGAGACTTTTTGAGACTATGGCTGAAAAGACGGACTTGTACCACATGAAGGAACACGGTAAAACTATAGCAGTCAGAGGCAAAAGTCTGGCCCAAGAAATACGCCAAATTGTTGGTATCTCAATCCTTATGGGATCCCTGAATCTTCCGCAGATACGACTTTACTCGAAAAAAAAGTAATTTCTTCCCATAGTCGCAAGAACACTTCCAAGAGATCGATACCATAAATTACGGAATCATCTCCACGTTGCGTCCGAAGAGGATAGGAAAGAAAATGATGCGTTATGGAAAGTCAGGCCTGTGTTATCTCTTGTTAGACCGCGGTGCTTGGACCTTGGAAGGAGGAAAACCTGTGTGTAGACGAGCAGATTATCCCCTTCAAAGGCCAGACGAGGATGAAGCAATACATAAAGTCGAAGCCAAGACCATGGGGGCTGCAAAACTTAATTCTCTGTGGTTCTTCCGGTATCATGTATGACTTTGAAGTTTATCAAGGAAACTGTACCCCTATTGGGGAGGAGCACAGAGAAACAGCTGGAGGTTTGGGAGGAGCCATTGTTCTTCGTCTGCTGGAGAAAATTGACAAGCATGTCTATCACAAAGTGTATTTCGACAACTACTTTACAGCGTTACCACTGCTTGAAAAGTTGACAGCAGATGGCTTCTTAGCAGCAGGAACTATCAGAAAGGACAGGATAGCCAAAGCAAAGCTTGCAGATAAGAAGGTTCTTAGGAAGAAACGACGAGGGTCGTGGGACGAAGCTAGCGACATTGAAAATGGGCTCGTCCTTGTGCGTTGGTTTGACAACAGCGCAGTAAACATGGCGTCGAATTATTGCGGTGCAGGTGGAGTCGTGAAAAGATGGAGGAACGAGAAGAAGGAGAAGGTTGTTGTGAAAAGACCTGACGTAATTGATCACTACAACCACAACATGGGAGGAGTACACAAGCTGGATCATCTCGTCGCCTTGTATCGAATTGAAATAAAGACGAAAAAGTGGACCCTCAAGACCTTTTTTCACTTTATTGATGTCATCACCTGCAACAGCTGGCTTGAGTACCGTCGCTTTGAGCAACGTGATCCCACATATAAGCCAGTGTCACTTTACGAGTTCCGGAACAAAATTGCAGAAGCACTGCTGAAGTGTGAATTTGAGGAGCAGATCTCTAAACGAAGAGCTGGTCGTCCTCACGAGCAACAAGTTGCCGAGAATTCTCCGGCTCCTTCGCCGTCCCGACCTGCTGCACGATCAACTTACACGATCGAAAGTGTCCGGTATGACCGAGTAAATCAATTCCCTGTGCATTTAGAAGGTCGGGAAGCCCAGTGCCGCTATGGAAAGAGTCCAAAAGGAAAAAAGGGGGTTTCACGGATTCGTTGTGAGAAATGTGAGGTTGTGCTGTGTCTGAACAAAGACAGAAACTGCTTCAAGATGTACCATGTTCACTGAGTTTGAAACTTGACTTTGTGCATATGTGTTGTGCCTTTTTTATATTTTTCGTATAAACGAAGTTGTCTTTCTGGTATACCCTTCTAGTTCCATTACTGTCATTTGACAGGGATCGAGATTTCTAAGAATATGTGCCCCGACGGTTTTCTAATACAGCCATAGGTTTTCTAAGGTCGAATACTAGAAAATCAGAGTTTGATTTTTCACACGGATTCGTTGTGAAAAATGTGAGGTTGTGCTGTGTCTGAACAAAGACAGGAACTGCTTCAAGATATACCATGTTCACTGAGTTTGAAACTTGACTTTGTGCATATGTTTTGTGCCTTTTTTATATTTTTCGTATAAACGAAGTTGTCTTGCTGGTATACCCTTCTAGTTCCATTACTGTCATTTGACAGGGATCGAGATTTCTAAAAATATGTGCCCCGACGGTTTTCTAGCACAGCCATAAGTTTTCTAAGGTCAAATACCAGAAAATCAGAATTTTCCTGTTCAGGAGAAATATTCAGGGCTGAAAGGCCGTTAATTAGAACAAATAGCTCTTATGAAAGTACTAAAAAAAAACTTTAGCGGGAAGAGCAAGGTATTGACTAGGGGGCGAACCCAATCATAGCCTGTACGTAATAATTTCTGTTCGTTTTAAGTTTTGATGTTGCTCCTTACTTTCAGTGAAAAACTTGTTTTTTTTTAAATAATGCTGGGAAATCCGGCGCCTCCTTCATAACAATATCCCTTCCCCCATGAAAAGATCCCCCATGTAACCCCTGACCCCCCCCCCACTACCAGAAAAAAATCCCCCCTGAAAACGTCTGTATAAACAATTCAGGAAGCATCAGAGCTAAAATCCCAAATTCATTTTTTTTTATCGAATTTTCTGATATTTCTTAAGCACATGCAGTTCAGGCATCAAACTAGACTGAAACAAGTGAAACTGTGATAAGACTCATAGGTGGAGGGAGGGGGGATAAGATAATTTTTGAAATCAGCCTGATTATTGGACATTATTACAAGAAGAGGTTTCGAAGAGATTTCAACCCGCTTCAGAAGTTAATCAATCCAGTTGTAAACATACCAAATACTTGGTACATAATAGGGGGGGGGGGGTTAAGCATAGCATATATTAAATACGTAACCTAACCTAGGTACCTCTTTTCCCGCTAAACCTCGAAAAACAATAGTTTAAATATTGTGAACGCAATGACAAAACACGGTTTGCGACGATCCAATGCTCTATTGAAAGATACCCTTTTAACTAGTTTCCTTTAGCATCTTCCCTATACAATATATCGCGTGAATACCAGCTAATTGAAAAGTACCCAAACCCAATACGTTAGATCTGTTGAAGCGCCAGAAGGAATTTATTTATGGATTTTTTTTCTAATGCAGCAAACCCATCTCCTTTCACTTTAGTTTTTTTTAGCTATAATTATAACGGCACTATTTCTTTTAATGTTTTCATGTGTTCCACTTGTTTTTCTGTGAGATTTGGGTTCAAAATGAACCAGAAATTACATAAACATATGCAACTCTTTTGATGCTTGTATGATATATCGATCACAACTATATCATACAAGTAACCATGTTAAAAAAAAAAAAAAAAAAAAAAACAAAAAAAAAACATTTGTTACTTCATAATATGCAGAATAATAATAGTTGACACAAATTGTATGCAGCCCCGCCATATTTACACCCAGCCCCCTCCCCCCTGATGTTCAAATATATAGGCCAAATAATATATTTATTCTCCCAATGCGTCTCAGTTGTTTCAACCCGTGTACCTGTAAATTGAATCAACTGAGACGAAATAAAAACTGGAATATTTTGTGGAAAAGTTTTTTTAATTAATATAATTAAATGAGCTCTCATTATCAAGAACTTGTTATAGTGAGTGAATGGGAGAATATGCCTGAGAAGGGAACAATTCTGAAAATAATTAGGATACCCTTGACTACGATGTGAAGAATAGACAAAAGTTATAGCCTATATAAAAAAAAACAGGTTTCATCAAATGAAACTAAAGAATAATGTTAAGACTAAGAATGGACAGAAAGTGTCCTATAATTGAGTGGATGGTTGGTGAGAAGGGAGGGACCCTCCTTATACTTGTACGATTTCTATTCGTCGCTAGTTTTAATAGTGCTCATTACTTTAATGACCAGTCAAAAGACCCCACTCAACACCCTTCATCATAAATACTGAAACAAAAATACGACCATGGATACCGACACTTGCACTGTATCACCAGGGGACAAGTCCGCACCCAGGGGGGGGGGGTGTTTACCCCCCCCCCTCCACCAAAATGTTTGTCTGATTCGCAAAAACGTAACTAAAATGGATATAACCAATTTTGTTTATGCGTTTTTGAGTTTTTTTTTGTGTAAACCCCCCAAAACAAAAAACTTTGAGTAAACCCCTTCCCCCCGAACAAAATCCTGGGTACGGCCTTGCTAGGGGATAACATATCCACTAATTGTAAAATATATGCTTAGCACATTTTGATTTTGAATCCCTAAATTGCAAAATTAGCCTCAGCAAGTTAAAGAAAAGTCCCTTTGTGGAAATCACAGACTAGTTATGAAGTATGCTTCAGCTTTTAATTTTAACTCATTTGATCTTCCTGACTCTTAACAACTAAGCTTTTAATCACCTGGGATAATTCCTAGATAAAAAAAAAAACCCAAGAGTCATCAAAGGAACAACACAACTATACTTACAAAATTGGAGGTTGGAGGATTTGGAGAAGGTAATACCCAAAAGATTTTTACTCTTTTCTGTCCATATTAAAATAGCAATCCAAAAATTGCGATCCAATGCTACATAGAGAGGCGGGCAATTCAACTAACCTCCTATTGGTTTAACCTCCCCATGGGTACTATAATGTGTATTGTTTGAGCCCCCACATCCTCCAAATTTCTAAAACCAACTATTCTATATAATGAGCAGAAAAGGCATGAAAGACACACTCATTAATTATTCAGTGCTATTGTCTTAGTCAAAATTTCACAAGACTATTTTTGCATAGGGTGTTTAATATTATAAAAAAGGTTAATCAATTTAAGAGCTCCTGTAGTTGAATTTTAAATCAATGTCTTTAAAATTGCCTTTTGCAGTTAAATCTTGCACATTATCCAAACTAGAAAAATGGAAAGGTACTGAAAGAACACAAAAAAAACTCTCACCTTAGGTACGTTTTCAAGAATGAAATTTCCAATCAGTTCTAACAGTTTTTCTGAGGTGACAATCTCTGTTTCAGGGAGAAACTCAATCTGCCTTTTTAATAATAGCACATTCGCAATAGCCAGCAAAGGACAAGGGCCATTGGCATTCTGGGTAACAATCGGGGTTTTAATACCCTTCCACATAATCCACTTAACACAATGGAATTGAGAACTCTCTTGTGAGGTTCCTTCTGAAGCACTTAATACTTCAATTTCACCAAGAGTAGATACTTCAGTTTCATGAACATCGTTTTTTGAATCAATTTTTTTTAGTGCATCCGTACCCAGAATGGTATCAACCTCACCAGAGTTGTTGCTAGGAAAAGTTGCAACAGCCAAAGCTGCAGCACCAACGGCCTCAACTGAACACAAGGATGATTTACCAGGAATCTCACTTACACTAGATCCAGAAGCCCAGTTTTGTTTAGTTGTCAGAGCTTCTTTATTAGAAATATCAATAGGTTGACTAGAACCAAATTCTTCTTCTTCTGTGAAATCCTCAGGAACAGACACTGGGATAGTGGAAGCTTGTTTATTGGGTTCAATTTTACAACTCTTAGGTTCCAATGATGTATTCTGTATTTCTGCAGTAGTTGTATCTGATTTAGCAGTTTTACTTTCAGTATTGTCACTGAAAACGAAAGTGAATCTATTCAGCATCTCTTGACTAGGTTCATAGGTATCCAGACTAGAATTTACTTTGGCATTACTCACTAAGCTTTTTTCACTTCTTATGGGGTCCTCAGAATGATCTTCAGTTGTGGCTTCTTTTTCTTTAGCCTGTTCTGATTCAGTTTTGTTCCTTAATGTACCACAATCTTGTTCAAGCCTTGAGTTCATTTTATTACAGTCGACTCTTATAATACCCTTATCATCATTGATGTCTCTAATTATTACTGGTAATTCTTCTTTACTATCACCAACTTTGCTATTTTCATTGTTGATGACAGCAACCTTTGCAATACTCTCTGTAACTTCATTGCCAGTATTTTCAGCATTATTTTTGGGAGCATTGTTTGTTGCTTCATCTTCAGATTGAGGGACAATAGGTGGCTGTACATCATCTTTTTTTGTCATCTCCACGTCAGAATGTGATAAGGCTTCCAAATCTGATGGAAGATCAGGCTGTGAAGCTTCTTGATCTAATGGCTGATCAAAATCAACTTTAGTATGACCAAAGATGATTCCTTCACCCTTAATTTCAGTAGGCTTTTCAATGCTTTCTGTACTTTCGTTATTAATAGTGTCTGTATTAATTTTAAAAGTAGCATTAGGTGCTTCATCTTCAGATTTGGGTGCTATAGCTAGTTGCACACCTTCCTTTGTCATCTTTATGTTAGAATGTGATGACAGGGGTTCCAAATCCAACTGAACATCAGGTTGTGCATCTTTATGATCTAATGGTTGATTGTAATCAGAAGATTCGTATTTCAATCGTATTTGATTGTAATTCATTTCAAGTATACTTGGAGAATCAATTTCAGGAAGAGTAGTGAATGAATGATCAGGTGTTGCAGAATCTTCTTGTTGCTGGTTTTCAGCAACTCCTCGTTGATTTGAATCTAAGGAGCCTCCTATGTCTGTTTCTTGCTCTCCAGGAAATTCCATCTTATCTGAAAAAGAAAAATCCAATAAAACACTTTTAAAATAATAAATTCATTCCTTGATGTAATTTGTAGAATATAAGCATCTTCAGCATACTTACATAAATAAGGGTAACACCCATTCCATAACTTATCTGGTGCATATAAGCAAAATTTTAGATGAAGCAGCCTCAAATGACGTATTTCAGGGGATAAGATCTGATAAGTTAAAAAAGCACAATGTTGGGCAAAAATCTTAAGAATTTTTACTGCAGTTCATAAGGATTAGCATTGACCAAATAATCTCTCTCGATATTCTATAATATATAATATAATCTATAATATATAATATCATATAATATATATAACATAATATATATATGTATATAATATAATATATAATAATCTATAATATAATATAATATATATATAATCTCCCGATATATTCTCTGTCCACAGATAAATATCAAACAATAAAATGTGTATAGACAGTAGTTTGATCCCATATTCTAGGGTCGTAATGAAAGAAACATAAATATGTCTAGACCACAATTTATGGATGAAGGAACACAGTTTGCCAAAAAGGTTTCCCCTGAGAGTCATTAGCATCAACATCAAAAACCATCAAAAGATGTTTTGGTAATATGCCTCATTCAAAAGGCCAGTAGGTATTCAGTAACAGAACTCTCAGTCAATAAGAATACTATAATCAATCCTGAAGATATGTCTGAAGCCCTGAACAAACAGTTCAAGTCAGTTTTTGGACCTCCAGATAAAACTCTCTTGCCAGAAATGCTGGAGTACAATAATGAGAAGCCTATGCAAATTATCACTATCAGACCACTGGATGTATAACTACAGCTCAAAAAATTGAATCCAAATACATCTGTTGACCCTGACGGAGGTTATTCTTGGACCTTGAAATAGGCCCACTTGGAGCTTGCCCCTCCCTCAGCAAAACTGTTCAAAAAGTCTCTGGATAATACAGAATGTCCTCAAGATTGGCAAAATGCAAACATTCCACCTGTCCACAAAAATTCTAATTGAAAAATTCTTGAAGAAATTGTGAATACAACAATTATGAAACATTTAATTGACAATAAACTGCTCACAGATAGCCAACATGGCTTCAGATTAGGACACTTCGTTGAGAAAAATCTTATAGATGCTTTTTGACTATATCACTAAGTTGCTACATCATAATACTCCACTTGACATGATTCTTTTAGATTTTGCCAAAGCATTTGATAAAGTCTGTTATTACTGGCAGAAGATAAAGCTAATAGATATCAGCATCTATCTGGAGGTTGTCAAATGGGCAATTCAACTCCTTACAGGAAGAAAGCAGAGAGTTGAGGTATTTGGGGACAACGGGCCAGAATTCTTCTCAGAAGTTGATAGGGGCATGCCTCAGGGACCAATCTTGGGTCCAACATTGTTAAATATTCTATTAATGATGCTCCAGAAGCTTTAAGAAATAAGATGCGTCAAAGCTTATTGGCTCTGCAGAGTCATCAGTTACAAGAGCTTCCACACAGAAAGACCTGTATTTGCTTTCACTTTAGGCCTACAAGAAGAAGCTGGAATTTAACATTCAAAATTGCAACTCAGTGCACTTTTGGAGAAAGAACATAAAGTGGCAGTACCATATGATAGGAGAGGACAGCTTGAGACAATTGAGTGACTCTTCAGCAGCTGGAAGAGATTAGGAATTGTTGTTGACAAGGAATTAAAATTTAACAAATGTGTACAAATGGCAGTTACTTAAGCATCCCAGACACCTGGCATAATAAAGCATACCTCATGCAGCAGATCATCCAAAGTTATGACCAAACTGTAAAAAGGTTTTGTGCAACCATTGCTGGAGTTTGGGATGTGTATTGTAATGCCCCAGAACAAGGGTGATTAGGCAGAAAATTGAATCTGTCAAAAGATAGGTGATAAAAGCTGTTAGTGGATGCAATAATCTCAACTACCCATCTCAATTGAATAAGATACAGCTCCCATTACTTATGTACAGACATCAAAGAGATGATGTCAGAATGACTTATCAGCTTTTGAATGCTGACTCCTCCTGTCATAAGCCTTTTCGATTTGATGAATCCTTCAGGACAAGCAGGCATAGCAAGAAGTTGTCCCACAAGAGGGCAGATAACAGAGTCCACAACCATTACTTCTCGAATAGAGTGATTACCCATTGGAAGAATCTTCCTGATATTGCTGTCACTGCTCCCTCCATTGATGCCTTTAAGATTGCTGTTGACACAAGTTGGTACACTAAACCATGGAAGACAGAGTGGGATGAAATTGAGTCAATGACACCCCATCATTACTCACCAGCAACTCCACCGGAATTTTCCTCATTTTGCTGGACAATGTTATTTAAGGTACGGTAATTACTATTATTATGTAGAGTTAAGGAAAGGAGAGGGAAAGGAAAGGGGAAATTTATTTGGAAAGGAAAGGGGAAATTTATTAGATGTTGAATTGTTTGGATGTGGTTGTGTTGAAGAGTGAGGCAAGAGCCCTAATGGGTGACTTGATTGATTGAATGGTTGATTTAAGAGGAATTGTTAGGTGAGGTCTAAGGGACTCAGCCTGTCTTTTTGCATAAAGAAGCATAGAGAATTTACGTGTATTTATTTCAGTTAGCAAAACCTTATTGACTCTGAATCTAAAAAGTATAGCAGTCTGCATTTAGATATAACTTACCGAAGTATTTCAGAAAGTTTTAAAGTAGTTTCTAGGATACCATAGTTTCCAAAAGGTAATGAATTAGGTCTCATTTAAGGCCTCTCAACTGATTTTGGTTCCAGTTTAGTGGTTGGTCCTTTAGATTGGAACACAATAAAATTCCGAGAACTACTTCATAGTAACTTAAAATGCTAACTAGTACTTAGCGTATATAATTCCTAAAACACATCACTTTACCCCCCCCCCCCCCATTATGTGGAAATATATAGCCCAAATAATACATACTCCATGCTTTTTCAGATGCCTGTCGCTTGTTTGCCATTAAATTAAGTGACCTATTAAAGTTGGAAAAAAAATCTGACCTATGAAAATTTGTACAGTATATACAATTTGGAAATAGACTATATTTTTGTACATTAGGAGGGGGAGGGACTGTGGTAAAGTAAATTGATATATTTTAGGTATAATAAACACAAGTGTGTTAGAATTGTTCAGTGTTTCAATTAAACCAGTACCTTGACTTGCAAATGAAATGATTATCATACTTAGAAACAGATGAAAAAATCAAGTAGTGTGTTCACTTGGCTCTATATTAATAATGGAATCTGATAGCCTAGCTAGTATAGTTACCAAGATGATTCATTCTGAAAAGCCCCTAATTTTGAATGATAGGGTAAAAAAAAAAAACAAGTATGCAATTGAGGAAAATTATGAAAAACTCAAACCCTCACATCTTGCTATTCAATAGGAATTGAGAAGAACTGTATATGCCAATGAATAGCAAAAAATATAAGCTATGCAGTAATATGGCTATTATTAGAATTATTTAAGATCAAACACTTGAAATAATTATTTATTGACTTACATAATACAATTACATATCATACAACCTGCCATCTGTCAAGGTCCTGAAACCACAGCGACTTGGAAACAATTCTCCTAAACCAAGTGACCACCCTAGGCCTTTTCTTTTCTTTCGGACAGTTACAAGTTTACAAAGGAGATTGTAACTACATCAAAAGAGCTGAAGGAGAATTTGCAGTTTATCTTTGATCACACAAAGGCAGAAAGATAAAAGCAAAAACAGAATCAGACTTCAAAAACGGGGGAGTAATGGAGCATTGACTACATTGTCCACTGAAATAAGCCAAACTGTAAATAGTTTGTTTTCTAGTAGTATCAGTATTGATGAAGATATTAGTGATACTTTCCATTCTTGCTCAAGCTCTAGCCCAACAAACACAAGTTATAAAAGTTTACCAAAAGCAATACACAATAACAACCCAGTCAGTGGAAAGAAAGTGTTAAAAATGTTTTACACAAACATTGATACATTAACAAACAAGCTTCTGGAACTGAAACTGGCAGCCACCACTGAAGATTATGATATACGGTGGATTTCTGAATTGACTCCCAAGAACTCAAGCACCCCACTGGCAGAAAACCCTGATATGGATACCCGGATATTGCCTGTTCTCAAATTTGTCTACTAATTCCAGGATAGGCACCGCCATCTACACAAAGGAAGGAATACAGGTTAGAGATTTATCTTTCAATCATGATTATCCCCCTTGGGTTGAGAGTGTCTTTGTCAGTATTGTTAACAAGGGAAAACCTTTACTGATAGGTTGGCAGATGCCCATGCGTCTTGCCAAGCACTAAGTCAGTTGGCTGAACAAACATCCAATAATGATAATCAGGGCTTAATTCTTCTTGGAGACCTGAAACTACCAGATGTCAAATGGGTTGAAGGATTGGGTTATCAACAAAGCTCTGTTGCCAGTAGCCCATTTGTTAAATATTTATGTAGCAATAGCTTATATCAGATAATAGACCAACTAACCTGGTATAAAAATAACCAAACGCAATCCCTACTAGAATTGACAATCACTAACAACCCAGGACTGTTAGTGAACACTGAGTACCTCTCCCTATTGGTGCCAGCGACCACGTCTGTATCTGCCATGACTTGCTGCTTAGTCAATGGAAAAGCAATTGCACTAAACAAACTTACACCAACTACAGCAAAATCAGGGAGATAATATGGGCAGTAGAATGGGACCAAGTGATTGTCAAGGGAGACATTGAGCTAGCCTGGCAAAATTTTAAGAATACTCTGCTCCAAGCTGAGAGGACATGTACTTCATTTTTCATTTGTGAAGGCACCAAAAACACTGCCACACCTGAACTGGCCTATTACAAGGGCTATGAACCATAAGAAGGCTTTTTTTAAATATAAGAAATGCAAATGCACACCCATGGGATTGTTTTGCAAGAGCAGGAAATAAACTGAGGCAACTGACTAGACACTTCATATCTGACTATGAAGATATCTTGGCACTAAACACCAAAGACAACGCAAAGCGGTTCTGGAGATACATACTTTCTAAAGATAAGAGTAGACAAGCCATTCCTACTCAACCCTGAAGGAAAAAAGCTGAAAGCTCTGGAGGACACTGCAAATTTGCTGGACAACACATTTGCATCCAATTTCTCAGTGGACTCCACTTACAAACCACTGTCCCCTGCCCCCAGGGTGGTCAGCACCCTATGCCAAAAATTTACATCACAATAGATGATATTAAGAAAAGGCTGAGTAAACTACACCCCAACAAAGCTAAAGGTCCAGATGGTATACATCCCAGGCTCCTTAAAGAACTTGCAGATATAGTAGCCAAACCGCTCTGTTTGCTATTCAAGCTGTCTCTTCTGACTAGTAGCCTACCTGCAGATTAGCAGACAGCCATAATTACTCCAATATTCAAGAAAGGATCTAGAACCCAGCCTGAGAACTATCAACCTATTAGCCTGACCTCAGTTGTGGCCAAACTTATTGAAGGGATAGTCAATGGTGCAATTATAGTGCATATGACCAAAAATGGCTTTCTTTTTGGTGGTCAGCATGGCTTCAGGAAAGGCATGTCTATCAAAACAAATCTTATACTTGCTTATGAATCTGTAACTGATCTGCTGGAGCAGGGTTTCCTGGTCAATGTGTTCCTACTGGATCAAGCTAAGGCCTTTGATAAAATGTCCCACTGCTACCTGATGATCAAGCTGCCAGTATATCAGATAGACAAAGATGTTGCCCAGTGGATTCACAGCTTCTTATCCAACAGAGCACAGATTGTTGCTGTATATGATGAAAGAGGTGACCGCATCTACTTAACACCAGTTCACATTAAGAGTGGTGTCCCCCAAGGGACCAAACTAGGCCCAACACTGTTTAACCTTTACATAAATGATGCTCCTGAGGTGGTCAAAAATGGCTTGGAACTGTATGCAGAAACTTTGGTCCAGCAGCCTTTATAGAATATTGCCCTTCTCTGCAAGAAGATCTCAACAACCACTGTCTGTGGGCAACAACCTGGATGCTTGAGCTCAACCCACACAAATGCAAAGTCCTTCATCTTGGTCCAAACAATCCCTGCCATAGTTATCACATGATTGACTCTGCAGGTGCTAATATGCCCATTCAGAGTGTAATCTTGGGGTATTAGTTGAGGAGAAGCTTAAGTTTCATAGTCACTGTCCAAACCAAGCAGCTAAGGCAAACAAGGTCCTTGGTTTGATCAAGCATTCAGCAACAAGTCACCAACCAAGAGTTATCAAGAAGCTATAGACAGCCCTTGCTCATCCCTACCTCAAGTTTGGCATGTCAGTTGCCAACCTGCACTTTTAGTGTGACATGGAGATTCTTGAGAAGGTCCAGTGTAGAGCAACCAAGCTCCCTTTTGCCAAAAAACAAATCTCCTACAAGCAACAACTAGAGGAGCTTTATGTACATACCCTAATGTACAGTAGAGAGAGGAGATGTCATCCTTGCATATAAGATGATGACCAGTGACACCATCAAACCCATTTTTGATCACAATGAATACACCAGAACACAGGGAAATTCCATAAAACTGCATCAAAAATTTAGCAGAAAGCATGAGAAGTTCAACTTCTTCACTAATTGCATTGTTCCACTGTGGAATTCACTTAGCAAATATACCATGTTGGCCAGATCAGTTGATAGCTTCAAGGTTGGTGTTGACCATGATTGGAGTGGCAAGTCATTGAAGATGCAGTGGGATGAACCAGCATCATCAAGTACTATTAGATGGCATTCACCACCTTTAACCCTCTAGTATACCCAGCCACCAATACATACAGTGAACCCAACAACAAAACCAAACTGTCCTGTAAATATGAAAATTGTGTTAATTGTCCTGTTGCCCTGTATCAGAGGCAACGCTACAGCGTTGCCTATAGTAAAGGCCATACAGTTCCTATGTTTTATTATTATTATTTTTTTTTGTCCCAGAGGCACTTCATATGGAAGGGGTTGTCATAGAAATTTCAAAGGGGGCTCATTTGAATGGAAATTGAGAGTTCTAGTGCCCTTTTTAAGGGTCAAAAAAGATTGGAGGGCAGCTAGCCCCCCCACGCCCATCATTCCCCCAAACAAATCCAATCAAAATTTTGAGATAGCCATTTTGATCAGCATAGTTGATTTCCAGATAGAAAATATGTTTTTGAGGAGGACACTCCCCTAAAACCATCAGGGCAAGGGTTTTAAGTTATGTCCTGGGGGCATATAAGGGTTTTATAGAAGGCGTTGTACTAGAAACTTCAAAAAGGCTCATTCGACTGGGAATTCAAAGGGCTGGTGCCCTTTTTAATAGTTGAAAGTGATTGGAGGGCAACTAGCCCCCCCCCATGCCCAGCATTCCCCCAAACACATCCAATCAAAAGTTTGAGATAGCCATTTTGTTCAGCGTAGTTGATTTCCAGATAGAAAATATGTTTTTCAGGAGGACAATCCCTCACAACCCTCAAGGCAAGGGTTTTAAGTTATGCCCTGGGGGCATATAAGGTTTTTATAGAAGGCGTTGTCATAGAAACTTCAAAAAAGGCTCATTCCATTGGAAATTCAAAGGGCTAATGCCCTTTTTAATAGTTGAAAGTGATTAGAGGGCAACTAACCCCTCTCTCATGCCCACCTTTTCCCCAAATACATCCAATCAAAATTTTGAGAGAGCCATTTTATTAAACGTAGTTTTAAGTTCTGGAAATTAGGTCTTTGAGGATGACAACTCCCCTACAGCCCTCAGGGCAAGGGTTGTAAGTTATGCCCTGGGGGCATATAAGGTTTTTTATAGACAACGTTGTTGTAGAAACTTCAGAAAGGGCTCATTCCATTGGAAATTTAAATGGCCAGTTCCCTTTTTAATAGTCAAAAGTGATTCTAAGGCAACTGACACCCCTTCCACACCCACCATTTCCCCAAACACATCCAATCAAAATTTTGATTGAGCCATTTTGTTTACCGTAGTTGAAAGTTCTGAAAATTATATGTTTGAGCAGGACACTCCCCCCACAGTCTTCAGGGGAAAGGGTTATAAGTTATGCCCTGGGGGCATATATGGTTCTTATGGAAGGAATGCTCATATAAACTTCAGAGAGGGCTCATTTGATTGGAAATTGAAAGTTCTAGTTCACTTTTTAGTGTCAAAACATATTGGAGGGTAACCAGCTTCCCCCCCCCCAGAATCTTTTTTCCCAAATGCATCAAAAAAAAAATTTAAGATAACTATTTTGTTAAAAATAGTTCAAAGATCATATAACAAAAAATTCCAGTGTCAAGACAACCCTCCAGGGCCCGGGGGCAGGCGTTGTAACTTATGCCTTGGAGGCATATATGGGTCTTATGGAAGGGATACTTGTATTAACTTCAAAGAGGGCTCATTTGATTGGAAATTGAAAGTTCTAGTTCACTTTTTACGAGTAAAAAGAGATTGGAGGTCACCTAGCCCCCCCCCCCTCCATGCCCTTTTTTCCTCAAACCCATCCAATAAGAACTTTGAGATAGCTTTTTTTAAAATAGTTCAAAGACCATATAATAAAAACATAGGGGTCAGCACAGCCCCCCAGGGCCCAAGGGCAGGTGTTGTAAGTTATACCCTGGGGGAATATATGGTTCTTATTGAAGGGATGCTCGTAAAAAATCCAGAGATGGCTCATTTGATTGGAAATTGAAAGTTCTAGTTCAGTTTTTTAGAGTCAAAAGAGATTGGAGGGCAACTAGACCCCCCCCCCCATGCCCTTTTCCCGAAAATGTATCCAATAAAAATTGAGATAGCCATTAAGTTAAAAATTGCTCAAAAGTCATATAACAAAAACTCAGGTGTTGTCACAACCCCCCAGGGTCCAAGGGCAGGCGTTGTAAGTTATGCCCTGGGGCACATATTGTTTGTATGAAAAGGATGCTCGTATAAACTTCAGAGAGGGCTCATTTGATTGGATATTGAAAGTTCGAGCTCACTTTTTAATAGTCAAAAGAGATCCAAGGGCAGCTAGCCCTCCCCCCCCCACTACTTTTTTTCAAAACCCACCTGTTAAAAATTTTGAGATAGACATTTCGTTAAAAATAGTTCAAAGGTCGGATAAGAAAAAATATGGTGCCAATAAAGCCTCCTAGGGCACAGGGGAAGGCGTTCTAAGTTATGCCCTAAGGGCATGTTTTGACAGGGATGCTCGTATAAACTTTATAGAGGGCTCATTTGACTGGAAATTGAAAGTTCTAGTTCAGTTTTTAGGAGTCAAGAGAGTTAAACTAGTCCCCCCCCCCCACCATGCTCTTTTTTCTCCAAACCTGTCCACTAAAAATTTTGAGATAGCCAGTGTTTTAGAAATTGTTAAAAAATTAGATAACAAAAACTCCCCTAGAGCCCAGGGGATAGGCATTGTAAGTGTTGTCCTGGGGGCATCTATGGCTATATGAAAGGGATGCTTGTATAAACTTCAGAGGGAGCTCATTTGATTGGAAATTCAAAGTTCTAGTTCAATTTTTAAGAGTCAAAAGATATCTGAGGGCAACTAGCCTCCCCCCCAAACACACACCCTTTTTCCCCAAGCCCATCTGATAAAATTTTTATAATAGCTATTTCATTAAAAATAGTTCAAAGGTCAGATAAAAAAAATTCCTGTGCCAACAGAACCCACCAGGACCTGGAGGCAGGCATTATGAGTAATGCTCTAGGGACATATATAGTTCTTATGAAAGGGATACTCGTGTAAACTTCAGAGAGGGCTCATTTGATTGGAAATTGAAAGTTCTTGCTCACTTTTTAAGAGTCAAAAGAGATTGGAGGGCAACTAGCCCCCCCCCCCTTCCTCCATGCCCTAATTGCATCAGATAAAAATTTTAAGATAGACATTTTGTTAAAAATAGTTCAAAGATCTGATAACAAAAAACTCTGATGTCAACACAGCCCCCCAGGTCCCAGGGGTGGGTGTTGTAAGTTATGCCCTGGGGGCATATATGGTTGTTATGGAAGGGATGCTTGCATAAAATTCCTAGAGGGATCATTTGATTGGAAATTGAAAGTTGTAATTCACTTTTTAAGAGTCAAAAGTGATTGGAGGGCAGCTAGCCTCCCCCCACACTCTATTTATCTTTTCCCCAGAGGCACTTCATATAGAAGGGGTCATCATATAAACTTCAAAAAGGGCTCATTTGATTGGAAATCGAGAGTTCTAGTGCCCTTTTTAAGAGTCAAAAGTGAAAAGAGGGCAACTGCCCCCTCCCCCAAGCCCTTTTTCCCCAAATACATCTAATAAAAAATTTGAGGTAGCCATTTTGTTAAAAATAGTTTAAAGATCATATAACAAAAACTCCTTTATGTATGGTCATTTTGTTGAAAACAGTTCAAAGGTCAGATAAGAAAAACTCCAGTGTCAACACAATCCCCCCCCCCCCAGGGCCAGGCAGGCGTTGTAAGTATTGCTCTGGGGACATATATGGTTCTTACGGAAGGTATGCTCATATAAACTTCAGAGAGAGTTGATTTGAATATAAATAAAGTTGTAGTTCACTTTCTCAGAGTAAAAAAAGATCAGAGGGCAACTAGCCACTCCTGCCCTACACGTCCTTGGGTGTATGATGGATAAACCCATCCAATAAAAATTTCAAGTGACCATTTTGTTAAAAATAGTTCAACCATCAGATATTAAATCTCCAGGGTCAACACATCCCCCCCCCCCCAGGGCCCAGGGACAGGCGTTGTAAGTTATACTCTGGGGATATATATGGTTCTTATAGAAGGGATATTTGTACAAACTTCAGAGAGGGCTTATTTGATTGAAAATAGAAAGTTATAGTTCACTTTTAAAGAGTCAAAAGAGACCAAAGCTTAATCTAGTCCCCCCCCCCAAGCCCTTTTTCTCCAAACCCATCCAATAAAAATTTTAAGATAGCAATTTTGTTGAAAATAGTTCAAACATCAGATAATAAAAACTCCAAGGTTGACACAAACCCATTTTTTTCACTTTGATATTGTTACTTTGATATCAGTTTTGATTTTTTGATGAATATTTGATTTTTTTTTTAAGTTTGATTTTGAAATAAGGAATTTTTAAAAACATGGTTTTTTGCAATCAAAAACAAACAAAAAATTAATTTAAAAAATTTTTCCAAAAAATAAGTTTTTCAAAGAAAAGTAAAGGTCATTTTAAACTTAAGCTCAGCAGATACAAATACCTTGTAATTACTATTAAACCAAATACCAGAAATTACTATTAAAGAATAAATGAAACCCAAAATGAACAGAAATTAAATAAACAATCATAGCAAAAACATACAACAAGTAATAATATAAATGAATAAACAGATCTTAAAGCAATTAATGCTTAGATTGAATATGAAAATCAAGCTCAAGATGAAAAAAATATTTTCCTATTGAAGTACAAATGAAACTTAAAACAAACAGAAATTAAATAAACAATCAATGCAAACAAACATATAATAGATATTAATGTAAATTAATAAATAAATCTTAAAACAAGTGAAACTTAAATTGAATATGCAAATCAAGCTTGAAACAAACAAAAATCACCACAAACAAGAATTTGGGTATGACCTCCTTCCCTCACTGTAAAAGTCTAAAACCTACTGAATCATTGGCACTTCACTGAAAACTATATGTGTCTTGAACTGTCTTGGAAAGTATAAACAACACAAATTGAATATTTGATGTATAATGATATTAATTGTCAAAAGATCCATCAGTTCAAGAACTTATTTCACTGTAATTGTATTTTTATTTTCAATACTGTAAGAACTGGAAAAGAAAATATTTATAATATAATCTGTCTTCAGTTAAGCGCCAATGATGCAGTAGGCTTTTGGTTTTTCATTTACAGTTAGGAAAGGAGGCAGTATCCAAACACTTGTTTGTAGTGAAACTATATTCATCTTTAACAACTTTAAAAAGAGCTAATAAATTAAACTGAATATTTGATGTATAATGATATTAATTGCTGAAAGCTCATCAGTTCAAAATGTTACTATAATTTTAATGTTTCTTTTCAATATTAAGTACAAAAGAAAATATTTGTCATAAAATTGGTTTTCAGTAAAGTGCCAATGATGCAGTACGTTTTAGACTTTTACAGTGAGAGAAGGAGGTCAAACCCAAACTCTTATTTGTGGTGATTTTTGTTTTTTTCAAGCTTGATTTGCACATTCAATTTAAGTTTCACTCGTTTTAAGATTTATTTATTAATTTACATTAATATCTATTGTATGTTTGTTTGCATTGATTGTTTATTTAATTTCTGTTTATTTTAAGTTTCATTTGTACTTCAATAGGAAAATATTTTTTTTTTTTGTCTTAAGCTTGATTTTCATATTCAATTTAAGCATTACTCACTTTAAGATCTATTTATTCATTTATATTATTACTTGTTGTATATTTTTGCTATGATTATTTATTTAATTTCTGTTCGTTTTGGGTTTAATTTATTCTTTAATAGTAATTTCTGGTCATTTTGAGTTTGAACATTAAAAGGTATTTGTATCTGCTGAGCTTAAGTTTAAAATGGCCTTTACTTTTCTTTGAAAAACTTATTTTTAGGAAAGTTTTTTTTTTAATTAATATATGTAAATAGCAATAATCCAACCATGACATGAAGATTATCAAGTCAACATTACCTGGTGACATATACAGGTTCTTCAACCTTAGTTGCTATAAGATGTGATTTCAGGTCCAATCTTTGGATATAAAAAAAAACACTAAAAGATAAAAAAAAAGAACATAAAAAGACCACTCTTTGGATATACCAATTATCCTATTTCAATGTATATATCCTTTCAGTGTTTCAGTTTTATTCATTTATTAACAGGAAGGTGATTTTCTTCTGATTCTCAAAATATAACTTTTATTGCTTGATATTTATTCTACAAATCATAAATATTAATTTTTTTTTTCTTCTCAATTGCTTGTCATAACTGAGACCACATTTTTAGTTTATGCTGACAAATTATTGGTGAAAATGCCACCAAGAATGCAGATAAAAGGTAGGGCTCTTGTTGCTACTCTCATATTGCATCATGCTGTCATAAATTGGGGTGTGGTATACCACTCCAGGTCATAAGGTGACATGTTTTGACTTTGTTTATCCATTTTCAAATATTCTATATATGAAAGTTAAAGACCATCAGTACCATCTACCATGAAGATACAAATAGGCTAATATTGACATATTTAGGTTAAGTTAGGTTAGATTAGGTATATGGCTCTTGGGTGACTGTTTTATAAACAATTTTCAAGACTTGGAGAATTGACACAAATATTAAAAAATGTGATTAAAAAACTGGAAAATAAGGAAAATAGTGAGGATAAAGGTGCTCCCCCTTTATAATATGTTAACTAGGATTATTATTCACATTATGAAGCAAGAATTGTTTTCTTAACATGTCTCCTTATTACCAGGAGTAGTTGTAAATTTATACCTAGGTGTGGTCTAAAAAACCATCTCTATTTTTCCAGAATGCCAAAGAAAAGCAGTCTTTCCCAAAAAGAGGTCTTTTACTTTACAAAGCATTTCATTAATGCAGTATTTCCTTATATGCTAGTTTTAAAAATAGCCCAAGACTGTATCCATCCCTATGAAGAAGGGGTGAAGCTGTTATGATAGCCCAGGCCTAGTGACCATGAGGCTAGGCCTATTTGGAAACTGTTGATTGGAGGGATTAAAGGATACTTGAGCCCAGCAGAGACAAGTGTAACAGCTAAATTGTTGGTAATTTTTTTTTTGCAGTTCATAGCCTATTATTGATTCACAAATAAAGTAAACATACCACTCTTTGCCTTTTTTTATGCTCTTTCCAAATATAGTGATCATTTTTGTTGGAAATGAATTTTACCCCCACCCCTATATATACAAACTCAGGGTATATATTTGCACATCAGGGGGGTGGGGGTAAAGTTAAAACTTACTTCTCATTTATATCAGAAATAAAATTGGTAAATTTTTACTAAATCATATTACTGACTTGTGAATAAAGCAAATATACCACTTGATGCCTTTTTTTATGCTCTTTCCAAATATAGTGATCATTTTGTTGGAAATTAATTTTACCCCTGTCCCTATATATACCAATTCAGGGTATATATTTGCACATTAGGGGGGTAGGGGTAAATTTTATTTCTGATGTAAATGGGAGGTAAGTTTAAAATTTACCCTCACCCCCTAATGTGCAAATAGGGTAAAAGACCTCTTTTTGGGAAAGACCACTTTTCTTTGGCATTTTGGAAAAATAGCAATGGGTTTTTGGACTGCTCCTTTTTTACTACAGTATGACACAATGCAAGTGTAGACCCAATCATCTCTTACTAGAGCCAGCCCAGTGGGAGTAACTTGTCATCATAAATCCAATGTGTGGTCTCTGTTTTGACAAGCAAGTGAAATGAAAGAAATATATATTTAATATTTGTGATTTATAGAATAAAAATCAAGAAATAAAAGTTATATTTTTAGAATCAGAAGACAATCAGCTTTCTATTAATATGTGAATAATACTGAAACACTAAAAAGATATTTACATCAAAATAGGATAATTGGTATTTCCAAAAAGAGGTCTTTCTAGGTAAGTCAATAAACTAATCATTTTCAGTGAATGATCTTAAATAATTTTAATAATAACCATGTTGTTGCATAGCTTGGATTTTTAGCTATTCATTGGCCTATACAAACCTTTTCAACTCTAATTTGATAACACAATATGAGGTTTTAAGTTTTACATAATTTTGCTCAATTGGATACTGGTCTTTTACCCTATATAGGCTACCCTAAATTGGTATATATAGGGGTGGGGATAAATTTCATTTCTGAAAAAAATGATTATTATATTTGGAAAGAGCATGAAAAAAGGCATCAAGTGGTATATTCACTTTATTTGTAAGTCAATAATATGATTTGGTAAAAATTTACTCCCCCCCCCCCTACTGTGCAAATGTATGCCCTGAATTAGTATATATAGGGTTGGGGGTGAAATTCATTTCCAACAAAAATAATTATTATATTTGGAAAGAGCATAAAAAAAGGCATTGAGTGGTATGTTTACTTTATTTGTAGCCTAAGACAATAATATGAACTGCAAAAAGTTTACCAAATTGTTTTTAATGAGAATCTGATTGCATATATAGGCTAGCCTACACATATTTTCTTATTTATCTGACTTCATTGGCATAGGCAGCTTATTGTCTAGGGGGGGGGGGCAGTCCATAGGCTAGTGTGATGGAGGGGGAGATGAAGTTATGTTGGCATGGGTGTATGTAGCTTCTTGCCTAGGGGAGGGGGCAACTGCCCCCTACCCATTATTTATGTATTTCTATAATTGTCATATAAATGTAAAGGCAATGTGGCCTATGGAGTTATTAGCCTGTATGAAGGCATTTGTAAGGTCAAAAATATCACATGGATCAAAATATTGATTCTGCTTCTGCAAGTAAAGTGAAGTTCTAGGGTGGCGGCAGCTGCCCCCCTCCCTTCGCCCATGTCTGACTTCTGGCCTAGTCTAACCTAGCCTATAAGAAATCTGAACTGCTTCCTGAAAGTGTTCATCTAGCTCAAAAGTTTTAAAGATTTAAAAGCCACAAAAAATGATTTTTGCTAGCCTGTGCTATTAATATAGACACAATAGACTTATAACAAACCTTTAGCTTATTCAAAATGGCAGTAAGATCAAAAAATATTCTAAATAACCTATACTTTGAATGAATCGAATTGCGAATTCAGATCGTGAAAGACGAAGATGCCATCTAGAATATATATTAGCTTATCCCAGACGATCCGTCAGACAAAACCACAGACCAAATTCTCGATTTAGCTGTCGTCTTAAGCAGAATTCTGGGAGAAGCATAAAATTATATGAAATGGAGCTCAGCAATAGTTTAAAATTGCTACTAATATTTGGTTTCAATTAAATTGACGATTACTAAAAGAAATTATTGTTTTTGGATGACAGCTTAACATTTCTTTTCAAATTTGAGAGCACTGAAGATTAATGATGAAAAAGTATTTGTTCTCTAATGAATCGTCATTTCTTACAAAAAATTGAGCCATCTATGGTGCAGAACGAACGCTACTACTAATACTATTGTTATCTCGTTGTAGCCCCATGTTGCTTAAAACCAAGTTAGCTGCAAAAGCTCCTCCTCCATCTAAATAAATTCAAAGCTTCCCTCTTTACACCTTCCCAGTAAGCTTCAATTTAAATCGTTCGTTATTACCACTTCTCAATCTTTTGGGGCGTGATCTGCTTTTTGTTTGGCTGAAGCTGGGTGGTCAAAATGTGATCTATGGCAATTTATCACCCTTCATTCGCAAAACATGTCCTGGTCATCTCAACCTTTCTCTCATCATAGCCGTAGAAAGTCAAATAGAATATCATTTTTCGCGCACTGTTCACACTTACTGTTTGGAATACGGTTAAACTAACAGGTACACAAAATTGTTCGTAGGAAATTGCTCGTGAAAACATTTAACAGATTAAAAAACGTCTATTAAATGTTATATGTTTTACGTGGGTTATACAATTTTTTTCCACAACGGAGGGAGTGACTTTAAAGCAGCAATGCTATGCTTAAAATAGTATGAGAAAATCTTTGCAGTCAAGACTCATAAGCAAAAAAAAATCAAGATGCTCTCAAAAATCAAAAACTTAATGAGAAACTGGACTAAGAGCTTAAAGCTGAAAGCCGGTCCGTCAGTAAGGATACTTGGTGCTGAATTTTCAGTGGGAGGGAAATGTTTGCACAATGTATAACAGAAAAAACTTTTCAAGATCATTTGGTGACGATAGAGATAGGAATCTGTCCTTGTTTCGGAGGTCTTTGCTAAGCAGCATTTATTGCATAACAAGGATACTTTTATCTAGCCTCAGTAATACCCCACCCGGAAGCCATAGCAGAAAAAATGAAAATCGCATCTGGCGTTATACAAGGATCGACAAGCTAATCAACTTAATATGGATACAAGACGATCCTAATCCAACAAATTCAAAGATATCTGCCATATATTTCATAAGTGATTTAGTCTTGAAAACGAATCATTTGTAGGAGAAAGGGTTTCTCATAAAAACAGTAGAAATACCAAAAGAAGATGACTAGGGTCTCGGCTCCCAAAGAGGAAGTGCTGAATATCACGGGAAAGAAAAGGTTTTGATAGCGCTTTCAGAAATCTGCAAGCTTTTTCTACAGATCACAATGTTAGGAGCATATTTTTCAAGTGAAACTAATGCAAGCCTTACCGAAGTAATAAGTCACACAAGCCTTACCAAAATATTTGTCACATTTCTTGAAATACAAAGATCAGATATTTTCTTCTTGCTTGGAAGTATTGAAGGGTTGTTTGGGCCGCAATCTCTTCAAGTGTAAGGAAAATAAAGGAATTTATCGTGTTGTTTTCAACTCAAGTTTTAGGTTTGGGATTAAAGTCCATAGCAACGAAAAAATGAAGCTGGTAAAGTTTGGAGCTAAAAGTGAAAACATATCCTTTCGTCACTTTATTGGGAACATATCCCAGTATATGTGGAGTGAAGAAAAGGAAATCAAATGGTCTGTTTCAAAGGTTTAAAAGTTTTGATTGAAAGCAAAGGCAAATAAGTGAAAAAGAGTGAGGAATAGAGAAAATGTTTTTTTTCCTGATTCTGAATTGGATTTGCAGGTAAAAAAGAGTGTGTAAAAAAGGAAAAATTGAAGAGGGAGTTGGATTTTTTGACTGGAGATAGACAGGCTAAAATGAATGTGTGCACTAGTGAGACCAGTGTTACCAGTCCGATAAATGTCTAAATTAAATCACCCCCCCCCCTAAATTTAAACTAAAAAAGAGGAATACAACATTGGACTTAACAGTCCCTACCGGCGGTGCTGATTTCCGTTTCATGACCCTTCAGCCAGGCCGATGGGGAGGGGGTTGGGGTCAGCCATCCTGTGCTTTCACACACCCTTCCTGTTTCCCTTCCATAGATTTCTCCTGGTGCCCATTTAGAGCTGAGTTGACTCTGGCTGAGCTTACATAATCACGCCACTGAACCCAGTTCCAACCAAATATCTAGAGACACTAGTATCCGAACTCCTGTCCTCACAGATAAAGAATTTCAAACCTAGCGCGCTAAATACTCGTTAAATGCCCCCGGGGAATAGCTTACAGCCCTTGCCCCAGGGCTCTGGTGGTTTATAACAACCACAAAACCTTGTTATATGATCTTTGAACTATTTTGAACAAAATTGCTATCACAAAATTTTAATTATCTGCATTTCGGAAAACACAACGTTTGGGGAGAAGGGGGTAGCTTCCCTTTGATTACTTTGACTCTTAAAAAGGGCACTAAAACTTTTGATTACCTTTAAAATGAGACCCCTATAAAGTATATAGGACCACCCTTCTTATAAAAAAAAAACTTCATATACCCCAAGGGCACATCTTAGTCTACTACCCTTGTGCTGAGGGCTGTGGGGTGGCTGTCATCCTCAAAGACATAATTTCCGGACCCTTCAACTGCGGTGAACAAAATTGCTATCTCAACCTCTTGACTGGATGTGTTTGGGGAAATGATGGGCGTGGAGGGGGGGGGGGGGGCTGTTTGCTCTCAAATCATTAATGACTCTTACAAAGGGCACTATAATTTCCGATTTCAAATCAAATAAGCCCCAACTTAAGTTTTTACGACCGGCCATTCTATAAAAACCTTATATACCCCAGGGATAACATACACGCCTTGCCCCAGGACCCTGGGGGGTTTTACCAAGCCTAGAAGCTTTAGAATATCTTACAATTTCAATTAGATGCGTTTGGTGAAAAGAGGGGTAGTCAGGGGGGGGGGGGCTAGTTGCCCTCCATTACTTTGACTCTTAAAAGGGAACTAAGACTTCCAATTTTCAACCAAATGAGACTCTTCTAATGTGTATATAACCATTCCTTCCATATAAACCTTAAATACTCCTGGGGCATAACTTACAACCATTACCCCCAGGCTCTGGGGGCTTGTTATAATCCCAAAGCCTTGTTATATGAACCGTGGACCATTTTGAATAAAATGGCTATTTTAAAATTTCAATTGAATGCATTTCGGGACAATACGACATGTGCGTGGCGGAGGGTAGCTGCCCTCCGATCACTTTGACCCTTAAAAAGAGCACTAGAGCGTCTGATTACAAATCCAATGAGCCCCCTCCGAAGTTTATATGACCATACTTTCTATAAAAACCTTATGGCATAAATTCCAACCCTTGCCCTGAAGGCTGGGGGATTTGTCATCCTCGAAGACATAATTTTCAGACCTTTCAAATACGTTGAACAAGACGGCTATCTCAAACTTTTGACTGGAAGTGTTTATGGAAATGATGGGCGTGGAAGGGGGCATTTGCCCTCTGATCACTTTCGACTACTAAAAAAGGCATTATTTCTTTCAATTTCAATCAAATAAACCCTTTTTGAAGTTTTTATGATAAAATATTCTATAAAAACCTTATATGCCCCAAGGGCATAACTTACGACCCTTGTCCTGAGGGCTAAGGGGGAGGGTTGTCAACAAAATGGCCATCTTAATATTTTGATCGTAAATGTTTAGGGAAATGATGGATGTGGGGGGGGGGTGATTCTCCCTTTGATTACTTTCGACTATTTAAAAGGGCAATAGCCCTCTCGATTTCCAATCGAATAACCCATTTTGGAAATTTTCTGACAACACTTTCTCTTAAAACCTTATTTACCACCAGGGCATAACTTACAACTTTAGCCCTGAGGGCTGTGGGGGCGTTGTCATACTCAAAGACATAATTTCCAGACTCTTCAACTACGTTCAACAAATAGGCTATATCAAAATGTTAATCCGAAGTATTTGGGGTAATGAAAGGCACGGGGGGCATTTGCCCTCCCTTCACTTTTGACTATTAATAAGGGCACTAGCCCACTCAACTGACAATTGAATGAGCCATTTTTGAAGTTTCAACGAAAAAACTTTCTATAAAAACCTTGTATGTCCCCAGGGTATAAATTACAATCTTTGTCCTGGGGGTTGTGGGGGGATTGCCATTCTCAAAGACATAATTTCCAGACCGTTGAACAAAATAGGTATCTCAAAATTTTGATTGAATGTGTTCAGGGAAATAGTGGGCGTGAGAGGGGGGTTAGTTGCCCTAGAATCACTTTCAACTATTAAAAAGGGTACTGGCCCTTTTTCAACTTCCAATGGAATGAGCTCTTTTCGAAGTTTCTATGACAACACTTTCTATAAAAACCCTACATGCCAAAAGGGCATAACTTACAACCCTTCCCTTAAGGGTTGAGGGGGTTGTTATCCTCAAAGACTTAATTTCCAAAACTTTCAACTACGTTGAAAAATGGCTGTCTCATATTTTTGATGAAATGTGTTTCGGGAAAAGGTAGGCGTGAGAGGGGGGGGGGGGGTTAGTTGCCCTTCAAACCCTTTCAACTATTAAAAAGGTCACTAGCCCTTTAAATTTCCAATCGAGTGAGCCTTTTTTGAGGTTTCTACAACAACGCTTTCTATAAAAACCTTATATGCCCCAAGGAATAACTTACAACCCTTACCCTGAGGTCTGTTTGTCATCCTCAAAGAACTAATTTCCAGAACTTTCAACTACGTTGAACAAAATAGCTGTCTCAAAATTTCGATTGGATGAGCTTGGGAAATTGGTGGGCGTGAGGTTGCCCTCCAATAACTTTCGACTTTAAAAAGAGCACTATCCCTTTCAATTTCCAGTCGAATTAGTCCTTTTTGAAGTTTCTACGACAACACTTTCTATAAAAACCTCTTATGCCCCCAGGGCATAACTTACAACCCTTGCCCTGAGGGTTGTCAGGGGGGGGGCTTTCATCCTCAAAGACTTAATTCCCAGAACTTTAAACTACGTTGAACAAAATGGATGTCTATAAATTTTGATTTAATAAGTTTTGGGAAATGGTGGGCGTGAGAGGAGGGTTAGTTGCCCTCAAATCACTTTCGACTATTAAAAAGGCCCCTAGCTCTTTCAATTTTCAATCGAATTAGCCCTTTGTGAAGTTTCTACAACAACACTTTCTATAAAAACCTTATATGTCCCCAGGACATAACTCACAACCCTTGCCCTTAGGGTTGTGGGGGTGAGGTTGTGACTCAAAGACTTAATTTCCAAAACTTTAAACTATGTTGAACAAAATGGATATCTCAAAATTTCGATTGGATGTGTTTGGGGAAATGGTGGGCGTGAGAGGGGGGGGGGGGGTTGTTGCCCTCCAATCAATCTCGACTTTAAAAATAACACTTTTCCTTTCAATTTCTAATCGAATTAGCCCTTTTTGAAGTTTTCTACGACAATACTTTCTATAAAAACCTTATATGCTCCCAGGGCATAACTTACAACCCTTGCCCTGAAGGCTGTGGGGGGGGGGGTGTCATCCTCAAAGACATAATTTCCAAAACTTTCAACTACGTGGGAAAAAATAGGTATATCAAAATTTTGATTGGATGTGTTTGGGGAAATGGTGGGCTTGAGAGGGGGACTAGTTGCCTTCCAGTCATTTTCTACTATTAAAAAGGGCACTAACCCTTTCAACTTCCAATCAAATGAACCCTTTTTGAAGTTTCTACGGCAAACTTGTCTACAAAAACCCTTTACAGCCCTTACCCTGAGGGCTGTTGGGGGGTTGTTATCCTCAAAGACCTAATTTCCAGAACTTTCAACTACTTCAAACAAAATGGCTATCTCAAAATTTTGATTGGATGTATTTGGAGAAATGGTGGGCGTGAGAGGGGGGTTAGTTGCCCTCCAATAACTTTTGACTATTAAAAAGGGCGCTAGCCTTTTCAATCTCCAATCGAATGAGCCCTTTTTGAAATTTCTACGACAATGCTATCTATAAAAACCTTATATGCCCCCTGGGCATAGATAGTAACCCTTACCCTGAGGGGTGTGGTGGGTTTGGTGTGGTGGGTTATCATCTTCAAAGAGATAATTTCCAGAGCTTTCAACTAGGTTGAACAAAATGGCTATCTCAAACTTATTATTGGCTGTCTTTGGAGAAATGGTGGGCGTGAGAGGGGAGGTACTTTCTCTCCAATCACTTTCGAGCGCTAATAAGGGCACTAGCCCTTTCAATTTCCAATCAAATGAGCCCTTTTCGAAGTTTCTACGACAACTCTTTCTATAAAAACCTTACATGTCCCCAGGGCGTAACTTACAACCCTTGCCTTGAGGGCTCTGAGGGGGTTATCACCCTCAAAGACCTAGCTTCCAGAACTTTTAACTACGTTGAACCAAATGGATATCTCAAAATTTTGATTTTTTGTGTTTGGCGAAATGGTGGGCGTGAGGGGGGGGGGGGGATATTTTCCCTCCAATCACATTCAACTATCAAAAAGGGTACTAGCCCTTTCAGATTCCTATCGAATGGGCCCGTTTTGAAGTTTGTCCGACAATACTTTCTATAAAAACCTAAAATGCCCCCAGGGCATAACCTAAACCCTTGCCCTGAGGGCTGTGGGGAGTTGTCATCCTCAAAGACCTAATTTCCAGGACTTTCAACTACGTTGAACAAAATGTATTTCTTAAAAATTTTATTGGAAGTGTTTGGGGAAATGGTGGGCGTGAGAGGGGGGTTAGTTGCCCTCCAATCACCTTTGACTATTAAAAAGGGCACTAGCCCTTTGAAGTTCCAATCGAATGAGCCCTTTTTGAAGTTTCTACGACAACGCTTTCTATAAAAACCTTATATGACCCCAGGGCATAACTTACAACCCTTGCCTGAGGGCTGTGGGGGTGGTGTCCTCCTCAAAGACATAATTTCCAGATCTTTCAATAACGTTGAGCAAATTGGCTACCTTAAAATTTTGATTGGATGTGTTTGGGGAAATGGTGGGCGTGGAAGGGGTGTTAGTTGCCTTCCAATCACTTTTGGCTATTAGAGAAGGCACAAGCCCTTCCAATTTCCAATCAAACGAGCCCTTTTTGAAGTTTCTACGACAACACTTTCGATGCGAACTGCCCCGGTCTAAAAGAAACAAACAAACAAACAAAAATAATGCTTTGTACCAACATCGTTCTTTACTTAGGCAGCGCTATTGTGCTGCCTATGAAAGGCTTAACAGAAACATGGTTATTATATAGTAAAAATTTAACTGCTTATGATATGCCTGGTTATATTGTTATTCATGTCCCTAGAATGGTAAAAACAAAAGTGCTCAGGGGTCTTTCTTTTTTTATAAAGTCTGATATTGAATTTAGTGGACGGTCTGACCTTAAATCTTTGTTTACATCAGCAGTATCTAATTGTATGACAGTTTATTCTCTTGGCATTGATCTGAAAAGCCAGTTTGCATTGATACTGTTTGTTTGTTTGATAAGACCCCTCTTTTTCCAACACTTATGTTCTGTGATTTGCTTGATCAGCTTTCTTGTGTGGGGACTTTCTCCAAAAAAACGTGTTTGTGTTTCGGGAGATTTTAATTGTAACACGTTAAACGTTGTATCAAGTGATGAATGGGACCATCTTTTGATGTGCTTTCTTCTTCTGGGCAACTTCTTTCATTTTTTTCCTTCTCGTGTTGACTCTACAAGAAATTCTTCCACTTAAATACATGATATTTTTCATTTTTCATTCTCCTAATTTGAAGTTAACTTCCGGACTTATTTTCACTGATCTTTCTGATCACTTCCCTAATTATCTATCACTATTTGTGTCTAAAACTGAGAATGCTATAGATGAGCAAGCTGAGTCTTCTTTTAGAACTTTTACAGATAAAATGTCTTACTTAATACATAGTCTTCAGAGTAACGATAGTCTAGTGTTCTAGAAGCTAATGATGTTGAATGTGCAACGGGTTTACTTTTGTGTCGCATGAGAACTGTGTTGGATAAGCATTTTCCTCTTAGAAAGAGGTTAAGGAATTCAACACCTAAATGCCCATGGATGTCTAGAGGTCTGATCAATGCTACACATATGAAGGCGTCTCTGTTCAAGGTTGCATGTAAAAGTAAAACACAGGATGATCTTTTGAAGTATAAACATTATAAAAATGTGCTGACTTCTTCAGTACGTGCAGCCAAAAAGCTGTATTTTTTGCGTCAAATTGATGACTGTAAGGGTAATTTGTGCAAGGTTTAATCTGTAGTTGATGAAGCTCTTTACTGCTAGAAATTCAAACAATCTTCCCCATGTGTTTATGGGGAAGCCGTTAGCCTTTATAGTGCTAATATCTTAGTAGTAGGGGTATTAGTAGGAGCAGTAGTAGCAGTATTAGTGTTTTATTAGCAGTAGTAGTAATAGTAGTAACAGCAGTATTAATTGCACTAGTATTATGCAAATGCTACTTTTTTTTCAGTTGAACATCCCCTCATGATGCCCTGGAAGTATCAGCTTGATACGGTAAGCCGTTCCAAAGATATTGCACATACGCTCATTTGACAATCTGTGTGCAGATAGAATTTTTTGACTTAGTTTAACTTTCCCATCAACATTTACTCAAATTTGCACTTCAGTATCCTCAGCCTTGGTAGTATATGCTACAGAAGCAGTAGTAGTAGCAGCAGTAGTAGTTGCAGTAGCAGTAATAGCGGGTAAATATTGTGTTTTTGGTCAATTGATCACCCCCCTCTTCATTTCCTGAGAGTTCCAAATTAATAAACTCAGTCATTCCTCAATTACGCCCATTTGAGAACATGTATGCACATAAGGTGTTTTTATGTAGTTCAATACTCCCCTCAACTTTTTCTGAAAGGTCCACCTGAGTGTCCTTTGTCTTTTTGGACACTAAAGGTCAAACATTCCCACCTTTCTCAATATCAAACACTATCTTAACCCAAGGAATATTGGGGGGGGGGGCTGATACTACCAGAGACACGGCTTCTGGATATTTCGACCATGTTGAAGAAAAAGGCTAACTCAAGATTTTGATTGGATGTGTTTGGCGAATTAATGTGCATGGGAATCATTTCACTTTTGACTCTAAAAAGGGCACTATATCTTTCAATTTCCAATTTTATGAGCTCCTTCGAAGTTTCTGCGACAATTCCTTCTATGCGAAGTGCCTTGGTGAAAAAAATAAGAATAAAAAATAATAATATAACATTTTGCCGATATAGCTCTTTGCTTAGGCATCACTATTGCGTTGCCTATGATGTTTGGTCGTTTTGAGTTTTTTATTTTTCCTCTTTACGTTTCTTTGAAAAACTTTTTTCTCGGAAATATTTTTATTTGAACTGAGTAAGTGGCTGAAAGTTAAAATATCTTATAGTCTCAAAGTAAAAAAAAAATATGCATTGAAAAAAACAATTTTTGTCAAAAGAAATCTTATTTATGTTTCTATTAGGAAAATGAATAATTACAGCAACAAATGTTCAAATAATAGGCTAATATTACTCTTGGTATAAGTGTGGAAAAGGCAAGCTTGAAGTAGGTTGTAACCAATTATCAGTTGGATACTTTACGTCTTTTTCTTCCAAGACATGGAAAGTGTAAATATGTCTCGACTTCGACGACCGGTTTTGCTCACTTTTGTGAACAACTTGACCATGAATGACAATGCATGAGCCTGAAATAAAAGAGCCATAAACGGACATGCCACAGAGCAGAGATACGAACTCAGAGTAAAACTTCATACAAAAATGTCGAACATGTTCTTATTGACATGCACCAATGAAAATTTAAAAATCGAGCAACGCACGTCAGGGACGACGCAAGGATCTTAGTGGATCAAGAATCGTCGTTAATCTGATTACATTACATTTTACAAGACATGTATTCCAACTTTCAGGACTTTTCAACATATTGTGTCGCTGAAGGATTCCCAACATTTATCAAATTTAACCTTAGACTTCCAAACCAAGACCGAAACTGATTCGGTCCAAGTGATAAATTCGTGTCAAAGTAGTAAGTTTGGGTCAAAGTGATATTCCATTTTGCCAATTTTTTCCAAACTCCATTTTTCATAATTTGAAAACCCTTAATATTTGTCTCTTGATCAAGCTAACTAGGTCATGATTAGCTTAAAAAAATCAGAAAAACTTGTTAGCCTAGTTAAAGTAAGGCCAAGACAGCTTGTCTCTGTGACAAGTTAAGCCAGCCATAAATTTTTCAGAGTTGCTGAAAAAAGATAAATTTCACTTATTTATCATAGTATATCATCTTAAGGCAAGCCCATAAAGTTCGAAGCTTTGTAAGGATAAACGGAATAATTAAGCCAATGTAATTAGTGTTAGCGCGATTTACCACGATTTTAAAACAATTTTTTGTGTCCTCAATTTTACGAATGCTGCCAAAACTGTCATCACGAAAGGTTTCACTATTATTTTTGTCGCTGGACGAAGTGTCATTGTATTTTGGTGTCATTGGGGAAAGTTTCTTTTTTTCTGTCATCAGGCAAAGTGTGCAACTTTTGGTAATGACTCCTTAGGCAACGACCAAAAAGTCGATTATACAAAAAGTAATGGCAGAATGGTATTGTATCAAATTGTCGTATTGACAAATTTAAACTATATAAAAAGTAAAACTTTGGTAATTTTTACATTACTCCGATAAGTAAAATACTGTACCAGTTACCAACATTTTATTTTCTGGACTGGCAGTCCTATAGACGTACTACTCGCCATCTAATTACTATGTTAATTTTGGCAGACGGCTCACCGGTGAGACGTTTTTGGGATAATTTAAACTAGATAGCAACACTGTTTATGTGAATGTAAAATTTGAAATCTGCAGTTAGTGCACTTTGCATACAAAAAGCATTCCAAAGTACCACTTGATTTCAAACTATTTTTTATCGAGTGTCAAAGTATGGATTTTTTTTGCTGGTAGCTGATAAATTAACCTCCTCAATTTTACGCACAGTATTACGGATATAAACTCCAAGCCAATCGAAAAAACACAGGGGCCTCTTTAGGGTCTACGTTCCTTGGTGGCCCGCAGCCCCATCTAAATTTTTTGCGTGATTTATAGTTCACTTGGCATGGGAACTTCTAGATATAAATTTCAACATGTTCTAAAAAATATTGGTCATTTTTTACCCCGCGTTCGAGGAGCTAAATTTTACTATAATTTTCTTTTTTTTTTATATATTGGGGCTCTCTTGGCCAAGGGACTAAAGGAATAAAATTTTAACACTGTTCAGTAAACAACCTTTTATGCCCTTTTTTCAGATTTCGTTCTTGGGTTAACCAGCAGTTTTCGTGCGTCGGGGTTCCCTTGGCCCAAGGACTATAAAGTTGGTCAGAAAAAAACTATTTTTTGTTCTTTTACTTGTACACGAAAGAATTCTTTCTTTTAAATAGGACCTCTTTGACGCTGTGAGTGGCGACTGTAAGCCAGGGTTGCCAACTTTTCGGTCCATAAATATGTCCCCTGAGTATCCAAAATTATGTCATTTTTAGCCAAAATATGTCCATATTTCGTCTTAAATATGTCCAAAATATGTCCATCTTGAAATCTCAGAACCTAGAGGTTATTTTTCTTATCAATTGGGATATTGACCAAAAGACACTTTGGAAACATCTTCCAAAGCGGCCAGTCAACATCAAATATATTGAAAACGAAAAAAAACCATTTAGTACAAGCACAAGACTCATAAAAAAAGTAAATACTAAAAATAATTTGTGGGAGCTTAAGATTAGTCTTCTAGCCAGAATTCATCTTGAAAATTATGTTCAGCATGAGAGTCAGCCTTATTTCTTCCTTTGCTAGCTATTTACCAATCGGAGTATTTCTTGCGCATTTCAAAATGTATAATCCAGGATTCCAGCAACATTCCAGAACGCCAAATTAGTTTTTTTGACATGCATTAAACAACTAGTCGTTTGCATTAGAAGACCATTCCGTAATTTGGTTTTGATGTTACCAAGTAGCGTAAACTGTCTTTCAGCAGCTGCTGAAGAGTGTGGCAGGCCACATAACGGTACCATAAAATCACAAAGATCCTTGTATTTTTCTTTATCCTTGGCATTCTTACATTTTCTTAGGGCAGACCAGAAAACTGATGGATTTGCTTATTCAGAACGGAAATTAAAAGTTCTAGTGCCCTTTTCCAGTGACCAAAAAGAATGGAGGGCAACTAAGCCCCCTCACCCGCTCATTTTTTTCCCAAAGTCACCGAATCATAATTTTTAGATAGCCATTTTGTCCAGCATGTTCGAAAAATACAATAACTATGTCTTTGAGGATGACCCCCACAGTCTCCAGGGGACGGTCTGCAAGTTATGAACTATGTCCAATGTTTACATATAATATTGGTTATTGGGAAGTATACAGAAGTTTTCAGGGCAAATTTTTTCTGGTAGTTGGGGGGGGGGGGTCAGGTTTTATGTGGGATGATATTTCCATGGAGGAAAGGACATTGCTATGAAGGGGGCGCCGGATTTCCAAGCATAATTTAAAAAAAACAATAAGAAATAAAATAAAAAAACAATTTTTTCAACTGAAAGTAAGGGCAACACCAAAACTTAAAACAAACAGAATTTAATACGTACATGATTGGGTAATTGACTAAGTTGGGTAATGACTAGAGGGGTCGCCCCCTAGTCATTACCTTGCTCTCTGCGCTAATTTTTTTTTTTTAGTTTCATCAGAGCTATTTATTCTAATTAACGGCATTTGTGATTAAGGGGGCATTCTTAGAAAACTGGAAGAAAACTTGAACTTCGGCGTAAAGAGCGAGGTATTGACTAGGGGTTATGTAAGTTAATTTGTAAGTTACGTAAGACCAAAGTACGCAAAAGCCATTTACCAAAAAAGTGAAATTAATATGCAAATTTCGGTATAATTATTCATGTACGGTGAGCCAACATCAAAGCTACATTAACTCAAAAACGTTCAGAAATTAAATAAAAAAAACAAGTTTTTTAATTGAAAGTAAGGAGCGATATTAAAACATAAAACGAACAGAAATTATTCCGTATATGAAAAGGGCTGTCCCCTCCTCAAATATATATATATATATATATATATATATATATATATATATATATATATATATATATATATATATATATATATATATTATATATATATATATATATATATATATATATATATATATATAATATATATATATATATATATATATATATATATACCGTAAATCAAATCAAATATATACCGTAAATCAAATAAATGCTGACGAAAGCAAGAAACGGGGAAACATATGGGAATAATACAATTCGTCTATCTATACGTTTGCATACTAGAGGCGCTGGGAGGTAAGTATAGCGAAATCGATTTCAAAGTTTGATAACTACTTTTTTGCATATTATAAAAATAGGAACTGTCTTATAAACATATCTTCTCTTCAATAGCCCCAATTTTAGGCTTATACTATATGTATTACTTTATAGTATTATTAACTAAGTAAACATATATAGTATTTATGTATACTATATATATTTACTACTATATGTATATATAGGTACTTATGCATTATGTGGCACCCACCGCTATATACTGCATAAGGAAACCAGACATGGAGACCCGTCGGTAAACTTTTCGCAGTTCATATTATTGACATACGAATAAAGTAAACATGCCACTCGATACCTATTTTATGCTCTTTCCAAATAGAATAATCATTTTTGTCGGATTTGAATTTACCCCCACCCCTATATATACCAATTCAGGGTATAAAGACAACTTGGCTTTTGTTTTGATTTCAGACCATCAACAATCGAAAGGTTTCATTTTGTTAACTTTTCATTGAGGTTTTTGTGTGACGTTCGGAAGCCGGAAGTAAGTTTATATGAAAAAGGCGACAGCTTGTCTTTTATCTTGACCATGGGAGTAAAAATCAGGGCTAATAATACCATTTATAGGTGAAAGAGTTTTGAAGGCATTTTCAGAAAGTTTGCTTCAGGGAAGAGCAAGCAACCCCGGAAAATACAATACAGAGCTTAAAAAATAAGTAGATATAAGTCTTAGCGCTCATTTGGTGATGAGTGACATTTTTTTTTTATGAAAGTAATTTGTTTTACGTCATAAATTTGGAAAATGTGTCCACTTTATGTCCCAAATGTCTAAAATGTGTCCATTTTTTGTCCTATTATGTCATTATGTCCAGGCATATAGAAATATGTCCTTTGGACATAAAATATGTCCAGTTGGCAACCATGCTGTAAGCCTCAAGCCTTCGAAAAAAAATTGTCTCTTGTTCGAGTCCCATGTCCTGGCAAGCTTTTTTTTTTTCTTTGTAGGAGTCTCAAGGATTTACAAGTACTGGGTAAGCCTCTACCTGACAAAAGAATTGGCACATCTTTGAACCCCACTTTTGGTAGCAAAATATCCTAATTTTGGAAGCACAAATACGTTACGTTTTAATTTTAAAGAATGCAGGTTTATTCACCCTCAATGGCAGAAGTGAAGTCCTTTGCATTATCTTTGGTTGAAAAGCTCTAATCGATCTTGCCCCAGGGACGTATCTCTCCCCATCACAACCGAATAAGGATTTATACCCAAAAAGAAAGGGTAAAAAGTCTGCATGAAAAAAGTCTGGTGAAAATTTGAAGGTCACCGAGAGGAGAGGAGGTGGGATTAAAAATTAAGAAAAAAAAGTCTGCATAGTCATGTCAAGATACTACAAAATAGAAAATAAGACGGATTCTGTTTCGTCCTTTTTTTCAAAATCAGTCTATCATTCAACTTTAATTTGTTCTTACCCTTTTAAATCTATATTCTCTTTTATTTTCTATTCTCTTTTATATTCTGTTTAATTTTTAGTTGGTGTTTGCCTCTGACAAATAATTTTTTTTGTTGACTTTCCAAGTTTATTAAATTTTTTATATTTTGTAGTTGTTTTTTTTTCTCTTTGTATCGATTCTACTTGACTGACCTTTGAATTTGTACAATCTTCTTTATTTTTTATTCCTATGTTCGCCAAGATGATTTACGCTAATTTCTATGACTGATTTTACGATCATGCTGTGATTATATTTTTTTTTCTTTTTGACTAAAGACAGGAATTCGACATTTATTTTCTGTGATATCTTAATTTAGACAAAAATAACAAAATTTAAAGCTAGTGACTTCACAACCCTAAAATCCAGGCACTTTTGGAGGGGGAGGCAGTGATAATCTTCTTTTTTTGGGGGGGGGGGGGGGTCGCGCAAAGATAAAAGTTAGACAGTCTGAAAAAGAAATGAGAATGAATTTCTTCAGAAATGAGAATGAAAGGCTGGTGACAGCCTTTTTGGCTGTCACCATCCCAACGACATTTGATCAAGATGTTTTGATAGTCATTTTGTTCACAATCATCCAAGAGTCAAATATTCATGCCTCCAGGGATGGGATGACCCCCCCCCCCTCCCCCCCTCACCTGCAGCCTTTGGGGCAAGGGCAGCAAGTTATGCCGGTTGCCCATTGTCTACATATAATCTTTGTTATCGGGAAAGTGTGATTTGTGTTTATCCTGTAACTCCAAAAGAAGCTAATGATATTAATGTGAAACTTACAGGAAATGTTGAGAGTAAAAAAAAATTCTGTTAGTCCTGGTTGGCCAAAGGGTGTATCAGCAATATTCTAGGCATCCTGATAGAATCCATAAAAATAGCATCCAGATCATTACTGTAGAGTGAATATAACTTCAACCTTCCTTGTCAGGAGGAGAGTTCTATAGCTACTGTACTATAGTTACTGCAAATGGATGAGTAATTTTAGATTTGAAGATATCTGGACATTACCCACGCAGTCCCAGCGGCAGGTTTAATAAATTTAGTACAAAAATCATGCCCGATTCGTCGTTGGGGATGAAAAGTACGGAGAATTTGACTGGCCAAAGAGTTATTAAAATTTATTATAATTATATTAAAATTATAAAATTTATTAATAGAACTATTAAAATTTAACAAATGAAATAAAAACGAGAAGTATGACTTTCCTTCGTGGCTTTCTTATTGACGACAGAATTGATCATATTGATTGTAGACCTAGATGAAGGGAAAAGTTTAAATATAATTTGAAACCTACAGTTCTTAAAATAGTTAAAAACAAAATATACAAAAAGGATAAAGAAAAAGTGATTTTGCTAGCCCTTTAATCCTGGGAGCTGTAGGTCAAGTCCTCCCCAGGGGCATACTTGGTGGATCTTTGACAGTACGGAACAAAGTAACCATCTTAAAATTTTGATTAGTTTTGATGGGGGTGTGACCATCAAAATGGTCGAGGGGAGGGCTAGTTTTCCACCGCCTTTTTTTTCCGACATCCCCCTCAACATTCCCTGGAAGTTTCAACTTAATATTCTGTGTTACTACTACTACTGAACACTCACTATAGGACCAATCCACCTGAGACAAACAATCTACGTACAATCCCATCCCAATCTATTCAAAGGCTCCCACTTTACACCCTTCCAAGAAGTTCCAGCACCTCTTAAGACTTTCCTCGTCTCAGCTGTTCCTCAAATATTGCTGATATACCCTTTAACCAATCAGGACTTATACAATGTGTTTTAATTTTTTTTTTTTTTTTACTCTAAACACTTCCAGTAAGTTTCACCTTAATATCCTAAGCTTCTTTTGGAGTCCCAGGATATACACAAACGCCCTTTTACCAAGAACAAACATTATATGTAGATAATGGGCAACTTGTATAACTTACAGCACGTGCCCCATAGCCAATTGGAGGTCATCCCATACCTTGAGGTATGGGATGGGAGGTATGGAGGTATGTGACTGGAGGTATGGTTATTTGAATTTTTGATCATTTTGAAGAAAACGGCTATCAAAACATTTTGACCAAATGTCGTTCGGATGATAACAGTCAAAAGAGCGTGTTTGGAGGGCTAGTTGCTCACATATCACTTTGGCTCTTGAAAACGGCACTAGAACTGTTAATTATTAACTGCACAAGTCCCTTCCAAAGTTTTTATGACCATCTTTCAAACAGTTCGTGGTAACGAACTGTATAGTAAGAGCGAATCGTCTCAATAGTAACAGAAACTCTAAAATACGAAACTCATAAGATACTAACAAATACATCAAAAGAATCAGATTTTTACGCTGATTTTAAATATATAAATTTCATCAAGTTTAATGTTACCCATCAAAAGTTGCAAGCCTGAGAAAATTTGCCTTATTTTTGAAAAAAGGGGGAAACAACCCCTAAAAGTCATATAATCTGAACAAAAATCACACTATCAGATTCAGCGGGTCAGAGAACCTTACTGTAGAGGTTTCAAGTTCCGATCTGCAAAAATGTGGAATTTGGTATTTTTTGCCAGAAGAAAGATCACGAATGCGTGTTTATTTGTTTGTTTGTTTTTCTCCCCAGGGGTTATCGTATCGACTCAGTGGTCCTAGAATGTCGTGAGAGGCCTCACTCAAACGGAAATTAAAAGCTCTAGTGCCTTTGTTGGGGTTCCACCCCTGTATCTTTTCCTTTCAGATAAATGACCTGTTTTCGTTCTAATTACATTTGCGTAAATTTGCCTATAGCATAAATTTCAATGACAATTTAAAACACAATGAAAATATGTGTTTATGTTTGTAAGGGTGGACCAAGGTAGCGCGTGAGGGGTCATTTATCTTACGGGGGGAGGGGTTGGGGTTCCACCCCTGTTTCTTTTCCTTTCAGATAATTGACCTGTTTTTGTTCTAATTACATTTGCGTAGATTTGCCTATAGAATAAATTTCAATGACAATTTAAAAGTCTCGTTGCTAAGCTATAGTGGTTTTGCAATAAGTAAGCTTTGAACTAAATTCTATTTTTGGACTTCCTGGTTTGGAGTCATTGAAAGATAAAGCTAAGAGAGTAGAATTGGGTTTGAATGGGGATTGAGATGATTGGCTGGGCCAAGCGAAGGTCAACCCCTATGAACAGTTGTGTACAAAATATTATTTTGATTTAGCCTGCGTTTAGACCCCATTCGGGAAGATATATTTTTGTGGTATTATTGTGACCGTTTGGAAGAATACAAGTAAGGTATTTTCTACAAACCGTGTACCAGTTTCCGTAAACCAGGCAGAGTAGGAATAGAATTACGAGATACCGTCATTATTTATCGACAGGGGGGTTTGTTACCTCCAAGGAGAGAGTTAGAGATTTTCTAGCCGTAACCCAAGGCGGGTACCTTTGGCTTTAGAAAGTGGCCATTTGACCACTCGATCGCGTTATCATACCCTGGGACAGGGTATTCCGTAAATCGGGCACTGACACACCCAATAGATACGGAGACGTCGGGGTAAGAGTGGGAATCCCACTAACATTTGGGCCGACAAGGGGTTCTCCCCCTCGAGTAAGTGGCATAGCAACCTTTTTGCGCCATTTTTACACCCCAATAAGTGGTGCCAGTGGTATAAATCAACCCAATAGCCTTTTTAATCAAGTAAGAATTCAATAATCAAGCAGATCAAGCAGAATTCAACGGAGCTAGCAAGGCAGAAGATATTGCTTTCAAAATCCTTACGGAGGCCGATAAAAAGCCCTTACAAATATATGAAGAAATTGTTAAGGAAAACGAAAAAGAACGGTCGGCAATTGTTGAAATGATTCAGAGTCATATTGACAGTTTAAGAGAAGGGATGGAGGATAAAAAGATTGTTCTTAAACGTCAAAATATTATTGAGGATCTATATAAGGAATTGGATAGGGTTTTTTTACGAGGCGTACATTGCTTACGAGGCGTACAAAACAGCACTTAGAGAAAATTTTCAACCCTACGAAGAGTTAAACAAGGGGGTTGATAAATTCCAGATGGAAATTATTGGCTGGGTTCTTCTATTAATTAAGAAAAATTCTAGACCGCAAAAAGTATACGCCTCTACTTTACATAAGATAGTAGAAGAGAAAATAGAGGAGGAAAGACAAGAATGTATAGAGGCTGAAAGAAAAGCCAGAGAGCAAGAAGAGGAGGAGGCTAGGAAACAAACAGAGAAAGATAAAAGAGAAAGAAAGGAAGAAAGACAGGCCCGTAGGAAGGCTGATACAAAATATTACCAGGATATTGCAAAAACAATTGACAGACTAATGAAAACTCGTTGGGGAAATTCGAAAAGTGACGTTTTATCACAAGTTACTTATAGGCCGTCGGATAGCCATAATAATTTGTCTAAGGATCAACTGCGAGAAAATGAAAATTACCAAACATTAAACACTTTTACGAGAAAATATACAACTTCGTTGACTAACGGGGGAGGTGGACCGGCCCATAAAACAAATTGCGAGGCTGTGCCACCCTGTCGGAAAAGCAAAATACTTGATACGCATGTTCCAAATATTGATAATCCACAGAAATGGGATGCAGAAGTAAACAGACAACATAATATTCAAAATAAGACGCACGAAAATGATTTTTCGAAAAAAATTGCAGATAATAGAAAACTTGAGAACACCTTTAATGAATATGAGACGCTAACAAGTACAGGCCAGAATGAAACACTGATTGCACCAAAGAAATATGAGACGAAATTTATTTTACGGCGCTTTTCCTCGCAAAGTTCGGGAAAAGTACAATATGAAAAACCAAATGTCGTAGTTCAATTCCCATTTGATAACAAAATATTTATTTCTGCGGTAAAAGTAAAGAGAACTAAAAGAGAGAAAAGAGATATTAAACGGAGCTACAATGAAGTAATGCAGTCAAAGATGGTGGACACTGGAGTCCAAATCAGATTTAACGATGACTTATTATTTTGCGCGAATGACAAAATTGAGAAAAGTAGAGATGAAAAGAGGAATGCAAAAAAGAGACAAAATTTGGAGATTCAGCCTGAAATTGCAAAAAATAAAAAATGTTGGATGGGCTGTGGCTTGATAACATAAATAATAGGGAGAAAAATAAAATGTTGGATGGGCTGTGCCTTGATAACATAAATAATAGGGGGGAAAAGAGGTCAAAGACCCATGGGGAATAAAACAAGATGGTTACAAAATAGAGATGAATAACCTACAACGGGTTGGTGGAAAGTTGGGAGATATTGAATGTCGAGTCGGATTGGAAAAACTTGGAAAGGAATCTGAGATTAGTATTATCAATTCAAAAGACATGTCAATCCTTTATGAGGAAGAGGAATCTCTTGGGGAAGATCCCCTGCGGGAAGTCGTGAAAGATAGTCCTTTTCCTCAATGCACAACTGGCGGACAAGTTGTGATCCCTTTACCGAGATTTTGCCTTTCTGATCTGGAGTCCTTGGGGGATACTCTCTCCCAGTAACTTCACATTTCACCCAAACCTTTTTCCAGTAAACCTATTCATAGTTTTTACTCTTCATGGGAACCGACAATTATTTCTGGCAAATTGTATTCAGTGGGAGATGTATCTAAGTTTCATCTTCAATTAGCATCAACGCATATTCTGCATTTAATTATCCCAGGGGAGGGAACCCAGAAAAAAGGCGATTCATGGTTCGCTCAAAATTTTACTTCATTCCCAGTACCCTTATCGCTTTCACAGGCCTTTGCATGTTAGCCTTGGATCATTTCAAATTATGCCAAAGGGCAATTTACTTTTTTATTGAGATGTGGGGTTGTTTCCATAGATGGAAATTAGGAGACTAGTGCAGTCAATTTTTCATGATGGCTGGCATCATCCTATGTGCCAGAAACAGATTCTCTGCTCCTCTCAAATGTAAATTCGTGAGATCGAGAAAAATTTTTGTTTTTGATTGTGCTGCGCACAATCATTGTCTACGAATCTTGGGGACTTCAACTTTCAAAACCTAATGCGGGTGCTATACGATTCAGACCATGGTGGTCCTACAGTAGAGACGTGTCGATGACGACCGATCCAGAGCTAAGCGGTGGAAGTAGTAGCACAGACACTGGTGAAAGAGAGAAGGCAAATGAATTTTGTAAAGTTGAAGTTATGTGTTTATGTTTGTAAGGGTGGACCAAGGTAGCGCGTGAGGGGTCATTTATCTTACGGGGGGAGGGGTTGGGGTTCCACCCCTGTTTCTTTTCCTTTCAGATAATTGACCTGTTTTTGTTCTAATTACATTTGCGTAGATTTGCCTATAGAATAAATTTCAATGACAATTTAAAAGTCTCGTTGCTAAGCTATAGTGGTTTTGCAATAAGTAAGCTTTGAACTCAATTCTATTTTTGGACTTCCTGGTTTGGAGTCATTGAAAAATAAAGCTAAGAGAGTAGAATTGGGTTTGAATGGGGATTGAGATGATTGGCTGGGCCAAGCGAAGGTCAACCCCTATGAACAGTTGTGTACAAAATATTATTTTGATTTAGCCTGCGTTTAGACCCCATTCGGGAAGATATATTTTTGTGGTATTATTGTGACCGTTTGGAAGAATACAAGTAAGGTATTTTCTACAAACCGTGTACCAGTTTCCGTAAACCAGGCAGAGTAGGAATAGAATTACGAGATACCGTCATTATTTATCGACAGGGGGGTTTGTTACCTCCAAGGAGAGAGTTAGAGATTTTCTAGCCGTAACCCAAGGCGGGTACCTTTGGCTTTAGAAAGTGGCCATTTGACCACTCGATCGCGTTATCATACCCTGGGACAGGGTATTCCGTAAATCGGGCACTGACACACCCAATAGATACGGAGACGTCGGGGTAAGAGTGGGAATCCCACTAACATTTGGGCCGACAAGGGGTTCTCCCCCTCGAGTAAGTGGCATAGCAACCTTTTTGCGCCATTTTTACACCCCAATAAGTGGTGCCAGTGGTATAAATCAACCCAATAGCCTTTTTAATCAAGTAAGAATTCAATAATCAAGCAGATCAATCAGAATTCAACGGAGCTAGCAAGGCAGAAGATATTGCTTTCAAAATCCTTACGGAGGCCGATAAAAAGCCCTTACAAATATATGAAGAAATTGTTAAGGAAAACGAAAAAGAACGGTCGGCAATTGTTGAAATGATTCAGAGTCATATTGACAGTTTAAGAGAAGGGATGGAGGATAAAAAGATTGTTCTTAAACGTCAAAATATTATTGAGGATCTATATAAGGAATTGGATAGGGTTTTTTACGAGGCGTACATTGCTTACGAGGCGTACAAAACAGCACTTAGAGAAAATTTTCAACCCTACGAAGAGTTAAACAAGGGGGTTGATAAATTCCAGATGGAAATTATTGGCTGGGTTCTTCTATTAATTAAGAAAAATTCTAGACCGCAAAAAGTATACGCCTCTACTTTACATAAGATAGTAGAAGAGAAAATAGAGGAGGAAAGACAAGAATGTATAGAGGCTGAAAGAAAAGCCAGAGAGCAAGAAGAGGAGGAGGCTAGGAAACAAACAGAGAAAGATAAAAGAGAAAGAAAGGAAGAAAGACAGGCCCGTAGGAAGGCTGATACAAAATATTACCAGGATATTGCAAAAACAATTGACAGACTAATGAAAACTCGTTGGGGAAATTCGAAAAGTGACGTTTTATCACAAGTTACTTATAGGCCGTCGGATAGCCATAATAATTTGTCTAAGGATCAACTGCGAGAAAATGAAAATTACCAAACATTAAACACTTTTACGAGAAAATATACAACTTCGTTGACTAACGGGGGAGGTGGACCGGCCCATAAAACAAATTGCGAGGCTGTGCCACCCTGTCGGAAAAGCAAAATACTTGATACGCATGTTCCAAATATTGATAATCCACAGAAATGGGATGCAGAAGTAAACAGACAACATAATATTCAAAATAAGACGCACGAAAATGATTTTTCGAAAAAAATTGCAGATAATAGAAAACTTGAGAACACCTTTAATGAATATGAGACGCTAACAAGTACAGGCCAGAATGAAACACTGATTGCACCAAAGAAATATGAGACGAAATTTATTTTACGCGCTTTTCCTCGCAAAGTTCGGGAAAAGTACAATATGAAAAACCAAATGTCGTAGTTCAATTCCCATTTGATAACAAAATATTTATTTCTGCGGTAAAAGTAAAGAGAACTAAAAGAGAGAAAAGAGATATTAAACGGAGCTACAATGAAGTAATGCAGTCAAAGATGGTGGACACTGGAGTCCAAATCAGATTTAACGATGACTTATTATTTTGCGCGAATGACAAAATTGAGAAAAGTAGAGATGAAAAGAGGAATGCAAAAAAGAGACAAAATTTGGAGATTCAGCCTGAAATTGCAAAAAATAAAAAAATGTTGGATGGGCTGTGGCTTGATAACATAAATAATAGGGAGAAAAATAAAATGTTGGATGGGCTGTGCCTTGATAACATAAATAATAGGGGGGAAAAGAGGTCAAAGACCCATGGGGAATAAAACAAGATGGTTACAAAATAGAGATGAATAACCTACAACGGGTTGGTGGAAAGTTGGGAGATATTGAATGTCGAGTCGGATTGGAAAAACTTGGAAAGGAATCTGAGATTAGTATTATCAATTCAAAAGACATGTCAATCCTTTATGAGGAAGAGGAATCTCTTGGGGAAGATCCCCTGCGGGAAGTCGTGAAAGATAGTCCTTTTCCTCAATGCACAACTGGCGGACAAGTTGTGATCCCTTTACCGAGATTTTGCCTTTCTGATCTGGAGTCCTTGGGGGATACTCTCTCCCAGTAACTTCACATTTCACCCAAACCTTTTTCCAGTAAACCTATTCATAGTTTTTACTCTTCATGGGAACCGACAATTATTTCTGGCAAATTGTATTCAGTGGGAGATGTATCTAAGTTTCATCTTCAATTAGCATCAACGCATATTCTGCATTTAATTATCCCAGGGGAGGGAACCCAGAAAAAAGGCGATTCATGGTTCGCTCAAAATTTTACTTCATTCCCAGTACCCTTATCGCTTTCACAGGCCTTTGCATGTTAGCCTTGGATCATTTCAAATTATGCCAAAGGGCAATTTACTTTTTTATTGAGATGTGGGGTTGTTTCCATAGATGGAAATTAGGAGACTAGTGCAGTCAATTTTTCATGATGGCTGGCATCATCCTATGTGCCAGAAACAGATTCTCTGCTCCTCTCAAATGTAAATTCGTGAGATCGAGAAAAATTTTTGTTTTTGATTGTGCTGCGCACAATCATTGTCTACGAATCTTGGGGACTTCAACTTTCAAAACCTAATGCGGGTGCTATACGATTCAGACCATGGTGGTCCTACAGTAGAGACGTGTCGATGACGACCGATCCAGAGCTAAGCGGTGGAAGTAGTAGCACAGACACTGGTGAAAGAGAGAAGGCAAATGAATTTTGTAAAGTTGAAGTTATGTGTTTATGTTTGTAAGGGTGGACCAAGGTAGCGCGTGAGGGGTCATTTATCTTACGGGGGGAGGGGTTGGGGTTCCACCCCTGTTTCTTTTCCTTTCAGATAATTGACCTGTTTTTTGTTCTAATTACATTTGCGTAGATTTGCCTATAGAATAAATTTCAATGACAATTTAAAAGTCTCGTTGCTAAGCTATAGTGGTTTTGCAATAAGTAAGCTTTGAACTAAATTCTATTTTTGGACTTCCTGGTTTGGAGTCATTGAAAGATAAAGCTAAGAGAGTAGAATTGGGTTTGAATGGGGATTGAGATGATTGGCTGGGCCAAGCGAAGGTCCACCCCTATGAACAGTTGTGTACAAAATATTATTTTGATTTAGTCTGCGTTTAGACCCCATTCGGGGAGATATATTTTCGTGGTATTATTGTGACCGTTTGGAAGAATACAAGTAAGGTATTTTCTACAAACTGTGTACTAGTTTCCGTATCCCAGGCAGTTTAAGAATAGAGTTACGAGATACCGTCATTATTTATCGACAGGGGGGTTTGTTACCTCCAAGGAGAGAGTTAGAGATTTTCTAGCCGTAACCCAAGGCGGGTACATTTCGCTTTAGAAAGTGGCCATTTGACCACTCGATCGCGTTATCATACCCTGGGACAGAGTATACCGTAAATCGGGCACTGACACACCCAATAGATACGGAACCGTTGGGGTAAGAGTGGGAATCCCACTAACATTTGGGCCGACAAGGGGTTCTCCCCCTCGAGTAAGTGGCATAACAACTATTTTGCGTCATTTTTACACCCCAATAAGCGGTGCCAGCGGTATAAATCAACCCAATAGCCTTTTTAATCAAGTAACAAAAAAATTTTAAAATAGATTACTCTTAATGGTTGAGGTTAGTAATGACAACAGACAGTATGACGTCATAGCTTCTACTCAATTTTCAGCCCTTAGACACTTGTTATCATTATAGTACATTTCATGATCTTTGGTTTTGCTATTTAGCTTTATTTTTGGGTGTTAATAGCTTTGATTTTTTTAATTTAATACAAACAAAATTACTAAGTACAAATAATTTTACACAGACTTTCCTTGCGACAGGCGGGATTGAACCTGACAACCTTTTATCAAGAGCAACGGCCTAATCTACTGCGCAGTAACAAGGTATTAGATAAGCTTATTTTCCTTAGATGTTGTTAATATTCCTTTGATAGAAGAAGTATAATCGATTACACTAAGATTTACACTATGCTTGTGTTATTTTGTAATGTATGCAATTATGTAGCTTTTGGTAACAGCTTTTGCCAAATGTATTTTTAAAAATCTAGTTTTTGAAAAGAAAAATGTATATAATTCTAAAAGAAATCTCTTGAAAATCTTAGCATGGGACAAAATCGTCCCATACTAAGGGATGGTTGCTAGCTACCGTAACATTAAAAGACGATCATTGGAATAACAAACCATTGCATACATTGGACTTAAATTGTTTGAGGTTCGTCTCTTACTATTTCAAAGAAGAAAAACACGTAGGCTTTTTCCTGTTTTTATAATAAAAACGAATATAATGTTATTGTAATCACATTGAAAAAGCTACTGTTCACAATATTTTGATTCTATATGAAGCAGCTCTGAAAAAAATACTGAGGCCTTGTGGCTCTTTATTATAGGTAACTCTCTATCGTCGTCTCCAAGTGAAGCCTCGAAACCTCATGGGGGATTCACAAGGAATGTTATAAAGAAATATTAAATAGTAGTTACGCAGAAAAATTAAGCTGAGTATGCATAGAATTTCATTCTCACTTCTTTGTCAAATTAAATAAAGAAACAGTTTTTTTCAGTTGAAAGTAAGGAGCAACATTAAGAACTTAAGACGAACAGAAATTATTACGTATATAAAGGGGGTCGTCCCTTCCTCAACACCTCGCTCTTTACGCTAAATTTTTTTAGTACTTTTAAAAAATCGTCTTATTGTTCTAGTTAAACGGCCCTTGTGTTTCAGGAGTCATTCTTAAAGAATTGGGACAAAATTTAAACTTTAGCGTAAAGAGCAAAGTGTCAAGGAGGGGGTGACCCCCTTTATATACGTAATAATTTCTGTTCGTTTTAAGTTTTAATATTGCTCCTTACTTTCAGCTGAAAAAAACTTGTTTTTTTCTTTAATTTCTGATCGTTTTTTTAAATAATGCCAGGAAATCTGGCCCCACCTCCACGGAAAAACCCCCTCCCCACGGAAATATCCTCTAGACAATTCAATCCCGGTGAAAACTTACCCTGGACAATTACTCTTAACCACCCTGTGTGTATAGTTTAGACGGAAAAGAGAAAGCAAGACACATAAAAAGAAGTTTGTATAAGAATTCTGACAAATTCCCCCAGTGTACAATTTTCCCTGACAAGTTTACTCCCTGGAAACTTCCCTCCCATGGAAAATTCTCCCGTGGAAAAACCCGCAGCAGAAAATTTGTCCCTCCCCACCCCAAAATGTGTGCATACATGCCAATAACAAATACTATGCGAAAACAATGGGCAAATTTTATAACTTAAAGACCTTTCCCTTGGGGCTGTTGGGGGGGGGGGCATGTGTTACCCAAAGGCATAGTTATTGGGTCTTTCAATTATAATGAACAAAATGACTATCTCAAAATTTTGATAGGATGATTTTTGGAAAAAATGGACGGGGGAGGGGCCTAGTTGCCCTCCGATTTTTTGGTCACTTAAACAGGGCACGAGAGCTTTTAATTTCCGTTCGAATGAGCCATCTACCGATATTTATAGGACCACTAGGTCGATACCACCAACCCTGGGAAAAAAATCAGATAAAAACGAAGCCGTGATCTTTCTTCTGGCTAAAATACAAAAGTCCCCATTTTTCGAGATAGGAGCTTGAATCATATTCAGTAGGGTTCTCTGAGACACTGAATCTGATGGTGGTCATTAGGATCACTTGACTCTTAGGTGGTGTTTCCTCCTTTTTCGAAAATCAGGCATATTTTCTCAGGCTCGTAACCTTTGATGGGTAAGACTAAACTTAATGAAACTTATACAGTTGAAATCAGCTTAAGTAGGCAATTCTTTTGATATATCTATTGGTATTAACATTTTGTTTTTTAGAGTTTCGCTATTGAGCCAGGTCGCTCATTCTTTACAGTTCGTTACCACGAACTGTTTGATTGTCTAACTTTTATCCTTGCTCTAGCTCCCCCCCCCCCCCGTAAAAAAGAAGAAGATTATCATTGCATCCCCCGTCCAAAAAAAGTCATCCAAAATATGCCTTGTAAGCTTCAAGCCTTCGAAAAAAAAAAAAAATTGTCCCTTTTTCGTGTCCCATGTCTGGCACATCTTCGAACCCCACTTTCGGCATTAAAATTCCTTATTTTTGGAAGCAAAAATACGTTAAGTTCTCATGGTTGCAGCAGTAGCTGCTACCTAGTAAAGAGCAAACCACAGTCCATAGTAATCAAAAGTTAAAAAACACGTTTGGAAAAAAAAACGCCTTTGATAGGAGCGAACCACAGTCCATAGTAATCAAAAGTTAAAAAAAGCGTTTTGAAAAGAAACTGCCAAGTGACAAAAAATTGCTATCTGACACTGATTCAGAAATAATAAATATTATTGCGGTTCGTCTTAAAAGAAAAAATTTATTGTGAAAAGATATTTATGATAAAAATAAAAGTCCAAAATAGGGATAAAATCCTTTTTAATAGACAGTGTATAATAAATTTCACAGAAAATACCAGATATTTCGGTCACATATACAGTGACCATCATAAGTAGTAAAACTGATGACATAGTAAAAAAGTTTTACTACTGATGACGGTCACTGTATGTGACCGAAATATCTGGTATTTTTTGTGAAATTTATTATACACTGTCTATTAAAAAGGATTTTATCCCTATTTTGGACTTTTATTTTATTGTCATGGAAAGGCAGTGTGGTCTCCGAAATTATCTAAAAGATATTTATGAAGATTAGGAAAAAAGCCTGAAACCCCTCAAAAACGGTGTCAGATCAAAATGAAAAGCGTACCATTGGAAGAAGAATGGTCAAAAACCCTGTGCATGGAAATTACAGTTCCCCATCCTGAACAACAAGGAAAATCACTTTTTTGCATGGGTAGCACTGATCTTTTTCACGTTTTTTTTTTTAATTCTTTTTCAGGGCTAGCGGGTTACCAGAATATCATAGAGAGATGTTTAATGGCTCATATAAAAGTTATTGCTCATATCTACGGCCTTTCTATGAATTATACCACCTGCAAGTGCCAAATAGAACTGAAAATGACAGTTCTGGTGCCATGTCTCAAGTGGAAAAGCTGAGGCTAGTGGGCTACCAGAACTTTTAGAGCGACGTTTAATGGTTCATTTGGAAGCTCTTGCTCATATCTACGTGCTTTTTATCAATTCTACCATCTGTTAGTGCGATATAGCACTAAAAACAACACTTTGAGTGCCACTTCTTAAGTGAAAAATCTTGGAAGTATAAAACGTTTCATGGTCTGAAACCCTTAACTGGAGGTTTAAAAGAACACCTCCTGTATACTCACCCTCCAAGCCCCCTTGGTAGGTTGCGTTATTATGGTCCTACAAACACCAATAGATTAAACTGGATTAACAGAGCCGTATTTAAGGCAGTAGAGCGTTATATTTCAATCCAGAATCTCAAGCATTCAATTCCTGCTTGGGCAACATCGTTTGGTATCTACGGTGAATTATTGAGGCTGTTCTTTGGTGTGTAATAGACCAGTGAGTAACACGTGAGTATGAGTATGGGCAGAGAATGCAGGGTTTAAACTTTAGGAAAGGATTTGTTCCGGAGAGGAGTTTATCGGCAAATCATACCGGTATCGTATCGGCACGATATCGATATATCGGTATAGGACCCCAAAAATCCAAATCGGTCAGGCCTTAGTTGCAAATTATGCATTTTGCCAGCCATTGTTATTCCAGTTCTTAAAAAGGGCGACACAACTGAGATAGATAATTATCGTCCAATCTCAATTCTTCCTGTTATGTCCATAGTGCTCGAGAAAATCATCTTCAGACGTCTGTCTCCCTTTCTGTTTGACAGTCAGCACTCCGTTTCTTTGATTTCTCCTCACCAATATGGCTTTCGGCAAAAAATTTTCAACTTCTCATGCTCTAATTAACGCCACACAGTTCATACGCTCACAACTCGACCGTAAAAAAAACTGTATTGGGCTTATTTTTGGAGTTTTCTAAGGCCTTTGACATGGTCGATCATAGTATTTTAATAAGTAAATTAAATAGTTACGGTATTCGTGGTGTTCCCCTCTCTTGGTTTGATTCTTATCTATCTGGAAGGGTACAGAGTGTGAGCCTAGGTGGAGTATCCTCTCAGCCCCTATCTGTTCGGAGGGGTATCCCGCAAGGCTCCGTTCTGTGCCCTATTTTATTTCTCCTATATATTAATGATCTTGTTATGGACCTGGGCCCTTCAGTGTATCCTGTATTATTTGCTGATGACAGCAACTTCTTCATCACTGGCTCCAATTTACCATCGGCAATAACCTCTGCCCAAGTCCTTCTGGACAGAGTCCAGGCGTGGTGCCTTACGAATAACATGACCATTAATAGCAAAAAAAGTCAAATAGTGTTATTCAGAACCCCCTACAAAAAAAGACGTAATTCAACCTGCTCTTGGTCTCAGGTACTCCTCCGACATCCTCCCACAAGTGGAGGTTGCCAAGTTTCTTGGTGAATTTATTGACTCATGCTTGTCATTCTCTAATCATATTTCTTACATCACAGCAATAATTTTGAGACAAGTAGCTATGATTAACCGTTTGAATTATTTTCTTCCTCCTGACATCCTAGTTACCCTCTATTATTCCTTTATTTTTCCTTACCTTTCTTATTGCGGATCAGTTTGGGGAAATACAAAACGGTCCTTCACTAAAAAACTCAAATTTGCCCAAAACCGTGCCATTAAATCAGTTTTTCGGCTTCCCCGTCTATATCCAACCCGTGATTTGTATTCAGATTTTGTCTCCACTTGATCAAATCATATAGAAACTAAACTTATCGCTTGCTTACTCTGCTTTCCACAATAATCTTCCACCTTAACTACTAACCCATTATAATATTAATAGCTCGCAAGCCCACTGTCTCCGTTCATCCAATAGAGCCTTGAAAATTCCTAAATGCGTTTCTAGTGCTGCCCAGCAATCTCCCATTTACAAATCTATTATTCAATGGAACAAAATACCCTCCAGTGTTGAACTAGCAACAAGTTCCTGCAAGTTATATAAAAATGTAGCAAAACTTGATAATATAATTTAATATTTCCATTATTAATCAATTTGCTTTAATTACCCATGATTTATTCTCCTATTTTTTTCAGTGTTACTTTAATTTTTTCTTTTTTTGGTCCTTAACAAGTTATCTTCTAGGATCTTTATTATTATTGATGTTTGTGTTGTGTTTTTTCTCAAATAAAATTGAATTAAATTGAATTGCCCATCGCTTACATATAGGGATTACTGTCAGGTATTAGCAGAATGTTTGATCCTGAATGGGTCCAAAAACACGAAGGGTATTCGGATGAAACCTCAGTGAACGGTGAGGGGAATGCTGAACTAGTAGGGAAGCCCTTTCAACTCCCACGAGAACATATACGCTGCCATCTATAATCAAGTCTAACGGTACCTAACCACATAGACAACGTATTGATCCACAAGAGGGGAACTAAATTTCTGAGAAATTGATTTGCATAATCGAGGGGAATTATTGATCCACGAAAGGGGAATTAAGAAACAATATAGATTCTTTAATCTTTAGGTCTGAGGGATAAATGGTCTTTAGTGACAGAGATAAATTAATATTCTATTTTTTAAATATGACTTCTCTGATCTTTAGTGACAGAGATAAATTCGGAAATTCTATTGAAGCCTTAATAGTTTAGTTAGGAACATCAATGAGATGAAGAGATTAACGCAGGAAGTGGTTTCATGGGAATTTCAAATGTGACCGCGCAGGGATGCCAAAACAAAGGAACACGCAAAAATCACGTTTAGGGATTATTTGGGCGAAACCGTTTGAGACATTTTAGGGGATTATTTGGGTGAACCCGTTTGAGACATTTTAGAAGATGATTTAGGCGATACAGTTTGAGAAATTTTAGAAGAAGATTTTAGAAGATGATTTAGAAGATTATTTGGGGTGAAACTCTGTGGTCATTATAATACACAAGTTCCATTTGAACGGCGTTGTGAGGTCCCCTACCCCAACCCCAAAGAGCCCCCCGGGCCCCCAAAGGCCCCCAGGTCCCCAAAGGCCCCCGGGCTCTCAAAGGCCCCCTGGACCCCAAATTGCCCCCCGGACCCCCAAATTCCTCCCGGGTCCCAAAAGGCCAGACCGGGCCCCCGGACCCCCAAATGCCCCCAGGCCCCCAAAGGCCCCCTGGGCTTCCAAAGGGCCCGCGGGCCCCCAAAAAGCCTCCAGGCACCCAAATGCCCTCTGGACCCCAAAATGCCTCAACGGACCCCCAAAGACCCCCCGGACCCCAAAATGACCCTAGGACCCTCAAAGGGCTTATTTTTGATTTCTTTCGTTGAAATAAAAAGTTGAATAATTTCAGTAGTGTTTTATCGTGGTTTACTTTGTCACTGTTACATTCTCTTGACGTTTCAAAGTTCATTTTGGATTTTTTCCGTGAAATACAAGAGTTGGAATATTTCAGTAGTGTTTCGTCGTGGTTTACCATGTCACTCATACATTCTCTTGATTTTTCAAAGTTCATTTTAGATTTCATTCGTTGAAATGCAAGAGTTGGCATATTTCAGTAGTGTTTTCTCATGGTTTACCATGTCACTGTTACATTCTCTTGTTGTTTCAAAGTTCATTTAGGATCTTTTCGTTTAAATGCAAGAGTTGGATTATTTCAGTAGTGTTTTGTTGTGGTTTAACATTTCACTGTTACATTCTCTTGATGTTTCGAAGTTCATTTTGGATTTTTTTTTGTTGAAATGCATGAGTTGGATTATTTCAGTAGTGTTTTGTCGTGGTTTACTTTGTCACTGTTACATTCTCTTGACGTTTCAAAGTTCATTTTGGATTTTTTCGTTGAAATGTAAGAGTTGGATTATTTCAGTAGTGTTTTGTCGCGTTTTACCATGTCACTGTTACATTCTCTTGATGTTTCAAAGTTCATTTTGGATGTTTTTCGATGAAATGCAAGAGTTGGAATATTCCAGTAGTGTTTTTTCATGTTTTACCTTGTCACTGTTACATTCTCTTAACGTTTGAAAGTTCATTTTGGATCGTTTTCGTTGAAATGCAAGAGTTGGATTATTTCAGCAGTGTTTCTCGTGGTTTACCATTTCACTGTTAAATTCTCTTGATGTTTCAAAGTTCATTTTGGATCTTTTTCATTGAAATGCAAGAGTTGGATTATTTCAGTAGTGTTTTCTCATGGTTTACCTTGTCGCTGTGAAATTCTCTTAATGTTTCAAAGTTCATTTTGGATCTTTTTCGTTGAAATGCAAGAGTTGGATTATTTCAGTATTGTTTTCTCATGGTTTACCTTGTCACTGTTACATTCTCTTGATGTTTCAAAGTTCATTTTGGATCATTTTCATTGAAATGCAAGAGTTGGATTATTTCAGTAGTGTTTTGTCATAGTTTACTTTGTCACTGTTACATTCTCTTGACGTTTCAAAGTTTATTTTAGATCTTTTTCGTTGAAATGTAATAGTTGGATTATTTCAGTAGTGTTTTGTCGTGGTTTACCTTGACACTATTACATTCTCTTGACGTTTCAATGTTTATTTTGGATTTTTTCGTTGAAATGTAAGAGTTGAAATATTTCAGTAGTGTTTTCTCGCGGTTTACCATGTCATTGTTACATTCTCTTGACGTTTCAAAGTTCATTTTAGATGTTTTTCGATGAAATGCATGAGTTGGATTATTTCACTAGTGTTTTCTCATGGTTTACCTTGTCATTGCAACATTCTCTTGATGTTTCAAAGTTAATTTTGGTTCCTTTTCATTGAATTGCAAGAGTTGGATTATTTCAGTAGTGTTTTGTCGTGGTTTACCATGTCACTGTTACATTCCATAGATGTTTCAAAGTTCATTTTGGATCTTTTTCGTTGAAATGCAAGAGTTGGAATATTTCAGTAGTGTTTTCTCATGGTTTACCATGTCACTGTTACATTCTCTTGACGTTTCAAAGTTCATTTTAAATCCTTTCCGTTGAAATGTAAGAGTTGGAATATTTCAGTAGTGTTTTCTCATGGTTTACCTTGTCACTCTTACATTCATTTGATTTTTCAAACTTCATTTAAGATTCCATTCGTTGAAATGTAAGAGTTGGCATATTTCAGTACAGTTTTCTTGTGGTTTACCTTGTCGCTGTTACATTCTCTTGATGCTTCAAAGTTTTTTTTTGAAATGTAAGAGTTGGATTATTTCAGTAATGTTTAATCGTGGTTTACCTTGTCACTGTTACATTCTCTTAATGTTTCAAAGTTATTTTGGATTTTTTTTTCATTGAAAATGTAAGAGTTGGAATATTTCAGTAGTGTTTTGTCGCGAGTTACCATGTCACTGGCATATTTCAGTAATGTTTTGTCATGGTTTACCTTGTCAATGTTACACTATCTTGATGCCTCAAACTTCATTTTCAATTTTTTTTCGTTGAAATGCAAGAGTTGGAATATTTCAGTAGTGTTTTGTCGCAGTTTACCTTATCACTGTTACATTCTCTTGATTTTTCAGTTCATCTTGGATGTTTTACATTGAAATGTAAGATTTGGAATATTTCAGTAGTGTTTTGTCATGGTTTCCCTCGTCGCTGTTACATTCTCTTGATTTTTCAGTTCATCTTGGATGTTTTACATTGAAATGTAAGATTTGGAATATTTCAGTAGTGTTTTGTCATGGTTTCCCTTGTCACTGTTACATTCTCTTGATGTTTCAAAGTTAATTTGGATTTTTTTATTGAAATGTAAGAGTTGGAATATTTCAGTAGTGTTTTGTTGTGGTTTACCTTGTGACTGTTACATTCTCTTGATGTTTCAAAGTTATTTTGGATTTTTTTTTCATTGAAAATGTAAGAGTTGGAATATTTCAGTAGTGTTTTGTCGTGGTTTACCTTGTCAATGTTACATTCTCTTGATGTTTCAAAGTTCATTTTAGATTTTTTTGTTGAAATGTAAGAGTTGGAATATTTAGTAGCGTTTTGTAGTGGTTTAAAAGTTCATTTTGAATTTTTTTTCGTTGAAATGTAAGAGTTGGAATATTTAATTAGTGTTTTGTTGTGAGTTACCATGTCACTGTTACATTCTCATGATGTTTCAAAGTTCAATTTGGATCTTTTTCATTGAAATGCATGAGTTGGATTATTTCAGTAGTGTTTTGTCGTGGTTTACCATGTCAGTGTTACATTCTCTTGATATTTCAAAGCTCATTTTGGATTTTTTCCTTGAAATACAAGAGTTGGAATATTTCAATAGAGTTTTGTCATGTCCCTCTTACATTCTCTTGACATTTCAGAGTTCATTTTGGATTTTTTTTTTCGTTGAAATGCAAGAGTTAGATTATTTCAGTAGTGTTTTGTCGTGGTTTACCATATCACTGTTACATTCTCTTGATGTTTCAAAGTTCATTTTGGACATTTTTCGTTGAAATGTAAGAGTTAGATTATTTCAGTAGTGTTTTGTCATAGTTTACCTTGTCACTGTTACATTCTCTTGATGTTTCAAAGTTCATTTTAGATTTTTTCATTGAAATGCAAGAGTTGGAACATTTCAGTAGTGTTTTATCGTGATTTACCTTGTCAATGTTACATTCTCTTGATGTTTCAAAAGTTTATTTTTGATTTTTTTTTTCGTTGAAATGCAAGAGTTAGATTATTTCAGTAGTGTTTTGTCGTGATTTATCTTGTCACTGTTACATTCTCTTGATTTTTCAGAGTTCATTATAGATTTTTTTTTGCGTTGAAATGCAAGAGTTGGACTATTTCAGTAGTGTTTTGCCGTGGTTTTCCTTGTCACTGTTACATTCTCTTGATGTTTCAAAGTTCATTTTGGATTTTTTTCGTTGAAATGCAAGAGTTGGAATATTTCAGTAGTGTTTTGTCGTGGTTTACTTAGTTACTGTTACATTCTCTTGATGTTTCAAAGTTCATTTTAGATTTTTTTTGTTGAAATGTAAGAGTTGGAATATTTCAGTGGCGTTTTGTAGTAGTTTACCTTGTCACTGTTACACTCTTTTGATGTTTCAAAGTTCATTTTGGATTTTTTTCGTTGAAATATAAGAGTTGAAATATTTCAGTAGTGTTTTGTTGTGGTTTACCTTGACACAGTTACATTCTCATGATGTTTCAAAGTTCATTTTTGATTTTTTTTTGTTAAAATGTAAGAGTTGGATTATTTCAGTAGTGTTTTGTCGTGGTTTCCCTTGACACTGTTACATTCTCTTGACGTTTCAATGTTCATTTTGAATTTTTTTGTTGAAATGTAAGAGTTGGATTATTTCAGTAGTGTTTTGTCGCGTTTTACCATGTCACTGTTACATTCTCTTGATGTTTCAAAGTTCATTTTGGATGTTTTTCGATGAAATGCAAGAGTTGGATTATTTCACTAGTGTTTTCTCATGGTTTACCATGTCACTGTATCATTCTCTTGATGTTTCAAAGTTCATTTTGGTTCCTTTTCATTGAATTGCAAGAGTTGGATTATTTCAGCAGTATTTTGTCGTGGTTTACCATGTCACTGTTACATTCCGTTGACGTTTCAAAGTTCATTTTGGATCTTTTTCGTTGAAATGCAAGAGTTGGAATATTTCAGTAGTGTTTTCTCGTGGTTTACCATGTCACTGTTACATTCTCTTGACGTTTCAAAGTTCATTTTAAATTTTTTTCGTTGAAATGCAAAAGTTGGAATATTTCAGTAGTGTTTTGTCATGGTTTACCTTGTCACTCTTACATTCATTTTATTTTTAAAACTTCATTTCAGATTCCATTCGTTGAAGTGTAAGAGTTGGCATATTTCAGTACAGTTTTCTTATGGTTTACCTTGTCACTGTTACATTCTCTTGATGCTTCAAAGTTAATTTTTTTTTTGAAATGTAAGAGTTGGATTATTTCAGTAGTGATTTATCGTGGTTTACCTTGTCACTGTTACACTTTCTTGATGCTTCAAACTTCATTTTCAATTTTTTTTCGTTGAAATGCAAAAGTTGGAATATTTCAGTATTGTTTTGTCTTGGTTTACCTTGTCACTCTTACATTCATTTGATTTTTCAAAGTTCATTTTAGATTCCATTCGTTGAAGTGTAAGAGTTGGAATATTTCAGTAAAGTTTTCTTGTGGTTTACCTTGTCACTGTTACATTCTCTTGATGCTTCAAAGTTAATTTTTTTTTCGAAATTTAAGAGTTGGATTATTTCAGTAGTGTTTTATTGTGGTTTACCTTGTCACTGTTACACTTTCTTGATGCTTCAAACTTCATTTCGTTGAAATGCAAGAGTTGGAATATTTCAGTAGTGTTTTGTCGTGGTTTACCTTGTCACTGTTACATTCTCTTGATGTTTCAAATTCATTTTGATATTTTTCATTGAAATGTAAGAGTTGGAATATTTCAGTAGTGTTTTGTTGTGGTTTACATTGTCACTGTTACATTCTGAAGATGTTTCAAAGTTCATTTTGGATTTTTTTTCATTGAAATGTAAGGGTTGGAATATTTCAGTAGTGTTTAGTCGTGCTTTACCTTGTCAATGTTACATTCTCTTGATGTTTCAAAGTTCATTTTGAATTTTTTTCGTTGAAATGTAAGAATTGGAGTATTTCAGTAGTATTTTGTCGTGAGTTACCATGTCACTGTTACATTCTCATGATGTTTCAAAGTTCATTTTGGATCTTTTTCATTGAAATGCATGAGTTGGATTATTTCAGTAGTGTTTTATCGTGGTTTACCTTGTCAATGTTACATTCTCTTGATGTTTCAAAAGTTTATTTTTGATTTCTTTTTTCGTTGAAATGCAAGAGTTAGATTATTTCAGTAGTGTTTAGTCGTGATTTATCTTGTCACTGTTACATTCTCTTGATTTTTCAGAGTTCATTATAGATTTTTTTTTTCGTTGAAATGCAAGAGTTGGAATATTTCAGTAGTGTTTTGTCGTGGTTTACCTTGTCACTGTTACATTCTCTTGATGTTTCAAAGTTCATTTTTAGATTTTTTTGTTGAAATGTAAGAGTTGGAATATTTCAGTAGTGTTTTGAAGTGGTTTACCTTGTCACTTTTACACTCTTTTGATGTTTCAAGTTCATTTTGGATTTTTTTCGTTGAAATATAAGAGTTGAAATATTTCAGTAGTGTTTTGTTGTGGTTTACCTTGACACAGTTACATTCTCATGATGTTTCAAAGTTCATTTTTGATTTTTTTTGTTAAAATGTAAGAGTTGGATTATTTCAGTAGTGTTTCGTCGTGGTTTACCTTGACACTGTTACATTCTATTGACGTTTCAATGTTCATTTTGGATTTTTTCGTTGAAATGTAAGAGTTGGATTATTTCAGTAGTGTTTTGTCGTGGTTTACCTTGTCACTGTTACATTCTCTTGATGTTTCAAAGTTTATTTTGGATGTTTTTCGATGAAATGCAAGAGTTGGATTATTTCACTAGTGTTTTCTCATGGTTTACCATGTCACTGAATCATTCTCTTGATGTTTCAAAGTTCATTTTGGTTCCTTTTCATTGAATTGCAAGAGTTGGATTATTTCAGCAGTATTTTGTCCTGGTTTAACATGTCACTGTTACATTCCATTGACGTTTCAAAGTTCATCTTGGATCTTTTTCGTTGAAATGCAAGAGTTGGAATATTTCACTAGTGTTTTCTCGCGTTTTACCATGTCACTGTTACATTCTCTTGACATTCCAAAGTTCATTTTAAATCTTTTTCGTTGAAATGCAAAAGTTGGAATATTTCAGTAGTGTTTTGTCATGGTTTACCTTGTCACTCTTATATTTATTTTATTTTTCAAAGTTCATTTTAGATTCCATTCGTTGAAGTGTAAGAGTTGGAATATTTCAGTAAAGTTTTCTTGTGGTTTACCTTGTCACTGTTACATTCCCTTGATGCTTCAAAGTTAATTTTTTTTTGAAATGTAAGAGTTGGATTATTTCAGTAGTGTTTTGTCATGGTTTACCTTGTCACTCTTACATTTATTTTATTTTTCAAAGTTCATTTTAGATTCCATTCGTTGAAGTGTAAGACTTGGCATATTTCAGTACAGTTTTCTTGTGGTTTACCTTGTCATTGTTACACTTTCTTGATGCTTCAAACTTCATTTTCAATTTTTTTTCGTTGAAATGCAAAAGTTGGAATATTTCAGTAGTGTTTTGTCGTGGTTTACCTAGTCACTGTTACATTCTCTTGATGTTTCAAAGTTCATTTTAGATTTTTTTGTTGAAATGTAAGAGTTGGAATATTTAGTAGTGTTTTGTAGTGGTTTACCTTGTCACTGTTACACTCTCTTGATGTTTCAAAGTTCATTTTGGATTTTTTTCGTTGAAATGTAAGAGTTGGAATATTTCAGTAGTGTTTTGTTGTGGTTTACCTTGACACAGTTACATTCTCATGATGTTTCAAAGTTCATTTTTGATTTTTTTTGTTAAAATGTAAGAGTTGGATTATTTCAGTAGTATTTTGTCGTGGTTTACCTTGACACTGTTACATTCTCTTGATGTTTCAAAGTTCATTTTGGATTTTTTCGTTGAAATGTAAGAGTTGGATTATTTCAGTAGTGTTTTGTTGCGTTTTACCATGTCACTGTTACATTCTCTTGATGTTTCAAAGTTCATTTTGGCTGTTTTTTCGATGAAATGCAAGAGTTGGATTATTTCACTAGTGTTTTCTCATGGTTTACATGTCACTGTATCATTCTCTTGATGTTTCAATGTTCATTTTGGTTCCTTTTCATTGAATTGCAAGAGTTTTATTATTTCAGTAGTATTTTGTCGTGGTTTACCATGTCACTATTACATTCCATTGACGTTTCAAAGTTCATTTTGGATCTTTTTCGTTGAAATGCAAGAGTTGGAATATTTCAGTAGTGTTTTCTCATGGTTTACCATGTCACTGTTACATTCTCTTGACATTCCAAAGTTCATTTTAAATCTTTTTCGTTGAAATGCAAAAGTTGGAATATTTCAGTAGTGTTTTGTCATGGTTTACCTTGTCAATCTTACATTCATTTTGTTTTTCAAAGTTCATTTTAGATTCCATTCGTTGAAGTGTAAGAGTTGGCATATTTCAGTACAGTTTTCTTGTGGTTTACCTTGTCACTGTTACATTCTCTTGATGCTTCAAAGTTAATTTTTTTTTTGAAATTTAAGAGTTGGATTATTTCAGTAGTGTTTTATCGTGGTTTACCTTGTCACTGTTACACTTTCTTGATGCTTTAAACTTCATTTCGTTGAAATGCAAGAGTTGGAATATTTCAGTAGTGTTTTGTCGTATTTTACCTTGTCACTGTTACATTCTCTTGATGTTTCAAATTCATTTGGATGTTTTTCATTGAAATGTAAAAGTTGGAATATTTCAGTAGTGTTTTGTTGTGGTTTACATTGTCACTGTTACATTTTGAAGATGTTTCAAAGTTCATTTTGGATTTTGTTTTCATTGAATTGTAAAAGTTGGAATATTTCAGTAGTGTTTTGTTGTGGTTTACCTTGTCACTGTTACATTCTGAAGATGTTTCAAAGTTCATTTTGGATTTTTTTTTCATTGAAATGTAAGAGTTGGAATATTTCAGTAGTGTTTTGTAGTGGTTTACCTTGTCACTGTTACATTCTGATGATGTTTCAAAGTTCATTTCGAATTTTTTTTCGTTGAAATGTAAGAATTGGAATATTTCAGTAGTATTTTGTCGTGAGTTACCATGTCACTGTTACATTCTCATGATGTTTCAAAGTTCATTTTGGATGTTTTTCATTGAAATGCATGAGTTGGATTATTTCAGCAGTGTTTTTTCGTGGTTTACCATGTCAGTGTTACATTCTCTTGATGTTTCAAAGTTCATTTTGGATTTTTTCCTTGAAATACAAGAGTTGGAATATTTCAATAAAGTTTCGTCGTGGTTTACCATGTCCCTGTTACACTCTGTTGACGTTTCAGAGTTCATTTTGGATTTTTTTTTCGTTGAAATGCAAGAATTAAGATTATTTCAGTAGTGTTTTCTCGTGGTTTACCATATCACTTTTACATTCTCTTGATGTTTCAAAGTTCATTTTGGACATTTTTCGTTGAAATGTAAGTTATATTATTTCAGTAGTGTTTCGTCATGGTTTACCTTGTCACTGTTACATTCTATTGATGTTTCAAAGTTCATTTTGTATTTTTTTTCGTTGAAATGTAAGAGCTGGATTATTTCAGTAGTGCTTTGTAGTGGTTTACCTTGTTACTGTTACATTCTCTTGATGTTTCAAAGTTCATTTTTTGATTTTTTTGTTGAAATGCTAGAGTTATATTATTTCAGTAGTGTTTTGTCGTATTTTACTTTGTCACTGTTACATTCTCTTGATGCTTAAAAGTTCATTTTAGATGTTTTCATTGAAATGCAAAAGTTGGAATATTTCAGTAGTGTTTTATCGTGGTTTACCTTGTCAATGTTACATTCTCTTGATGTTTCAAAGTTCATTTTGAATTTTTTTCGTTGAAATGTAAGAATTGGAATATTTCAGTAGTATTTTGTCGTGAGTTACCATGTCACTGTTACATTCTCATGATGTTTCAAAGTTCATTTTGGATGTTTTTCATTGAAATGCATGAGTTGGATTATTTCAGCAGTGTTTTTTTCGTGGTTTACCATGTCAGTGTTACATTCTCTTGATGTTTCAAAGTTCATTTTGGATTTTTTCCTTGAAATACAAGAGTTGGAATATTTCAATAAAGTTTCGTCGTGGTTTACCATGTCCCTGTTACACTCTGTTGACGTTTCAGAGTTCATTTTGGATTTTTTTTTCGTTGAAATGCAAGAATTAAGATTATTTCAGTAGTGTTTTCTCGTGGTTTACCATATCACTTTTACATTCTCTTGATGTTTCAAAGTTCATTTTGGACATTTTTCGTTGAAATGTAAGTTATATTATTTCAGTAGTGTTTCGTCATGGTTTACCTTGTCACTGTTACATTCTATTGATGTTTCAAAGTTCATTTTGTATTTTTTTTCGTTGAAATGTAAGAGCTGGATTATTTCAGTAGTGCTTTGTAGTGGTTTACCTTGTTACTGTTACATTCTCTTGATGTTTCAAAGTTCATTTTTTGATTTTTTTGTTGAAATGCTAGAGTTATATTATTTCAGTAGTGTTTTGTCGTATTTTACTTTGTCACTGTTACATTCTCTTGATGCTTAAAAGTTCATTTTAGATGTTTTCATTGAAATGCAAAAGTTGGAATATTTCAGTAGTGTTTTATCGTGGTTTACCTTGTCAATGTTACATTCTCTTGATGTTTCAAATGTTTATTTTTGATTTTTTCGTTGAAATGAAAGTTAAATTATTTCCGTAGTGTTTTGTCGTGATATATCTTGTCACTGCTACATGTTTTGTCGTGGTTTACCTAGTCACTTTTACATTCTCTTGATGTTTCAAAGTTCATTTTAAATTTTTTTGTTGAAATGTAAGAGTTGGAATATTTCAGTAGTGTTTTGTAGTGGTTTACCTTGTCACTGTTACACTCTTGTGATGTTTCAAAGTTCATTTTGGATTTTTTTCGTTGAAATGTAAGAGTTTGAATATTTCAGTAGTGTTTTGTTGTGGTTTACCTTGACACATTTACATTCTCATGATGTTTCAAAGTTCATTTTGGATTTGTTTTTCGTTGAAATGCAAGTGTTGGAATATGTCAGTAGTATTTGTTGTGGTTTACCTAGTCACCGTTACATTCTCTTGATGTTTCAAAGTTTATTTTAGATTTTTTTTCATTGAAATGTGAGAGTTGGAGTATTTCAGTAGCGTTTTGTCATGGTTTACCTTGTCACAGTTACCTTCTCTTAATTTTTAAAGTTCATTTTGGATTTCTTTCGTTGAAATGCAAGATTTGGAATATTTCAGTAGTGTTTTTTTCGCGGCTTACCTAGTCACTTTTACATTCTCTTGATGTTTCAAAATTCATTTTAGATTTTTTTGTTGAAATGTAAGAGTTGGATTATTTCAGTAGTGTTTGTAGTGGTTTACCTTGTCACAGTTACATTAACTGTCGTGGTAAACCTTGTCACTGTTACATTCTCTTGATTTTTCAAAGTTCATTTTGGATTTATTTCGTTGAAATGCAAGAGTTGCAATATTTCATTAGTGTTTTGTCATGGTTTACCTTGTCACTGTTACATTCTCTTGATTCAATTATGGTATAGATGGCAGCACAACTGATTTTACCATAATTGAATAAAGAGAATGTAACAGTGACAAGGTAAACCATGACAAAACACTACTGAAATATTCCAACTCTTGTATTTCAACGAAATAAATCCAAAATGAACTTTGAAAAATCAAGAAAATGTAACAGAGACAAGGTAAACCACGACAAAACACTACTGAAATATACCAACTTCTACATTTCAACAAAAACAATCCAAAATGAACTTTGAAACATCAAGAGAATGTAACAGTGACAAGGTAAACCGTGACAAAACACTACTGAAATATTCCAAATCTTGCATTTCAACGAAAGAAATCCAAAATGAACTTTGAAAAATCATGAGAATGTAATAATGACAAGGTAAACCACTAGAAAACACTATTGAAATATTCCAACTCTTACATTTCAACAAAAAAATCTAAAATGAACTTTGAAACATCAAGAAAATGTAACAGTGACAAGGTAAACCGTGACAAAACACTACTGAAATAATCTAAATCTTGCATTTCAATGAAAAAAAAAATCAAAAATGAACTTTGAAACATCAAGAGAATGTAACAGTGACAAGGTAAACCACGACAAAACACTACTGACATATTCCAACTCTTGCATTTCAACGAAAAAATATAGAATGAACTTTTAAACATCAAGAGAATGTAACAGTGACAAGATAAACAACTACAAAACACTACTGACATATTCCAACTCTTGCATTTCAACGAAAAAATCCAAAATGAACTTTGAAACATTAAGAGAATGTAATAGTGACAAGGTAAACCACTACAAAACACTACTGACATATTCCAACTCTTGCATTTCAACGAAAAAATCTAAAATGAACTTTGAAACATCAAGAGAATGTAACTGTGACAAGGTAAACCACTAAAAAACACTACTGAAATAATCCAACACTTACATTTCAACAAAAAAATCGAAAATGAATTTTGTAACATCAAGAGAATGTAACAGTGACTAGGTAAACCACAATAAACACTACTGAAATATTCCAACTCTTACATTTCAACAAAAAAATCCAAAATGAGCTTTGAAACATCAAGAGAATGTAACAGTGACTAGGTAAACCACGACAAAACACTACTGACATATTCCAACTCTTGCATTTCAACAAAAGAAAAATCCAAAATGAACTTTGAAACATCAAGAGAATGTAACTGTGACAAGGCAAACCACTAAAAAACACTACTGAAATAATCCAACACTTAGATTTCAACAAAAAAATCGAAAATGAACTTTGTAATATCAAGAGAATGTAACAGTGACTAGGTAAACCACAATAAACACTACTGAAATACTCCAACTCTTACATTTCAACAAAAAAATCCAAAATGAACTTTGAAACATCAAGAGAATGTAACAGTGACTACGTAAACCACGACAAAACACTACTGAAATATTCCAACTCTTGCATTTCAACGAAAAAATCCAAAATGAACTTTGAAACATTAAGAGAATGTAACAGTGACAAGGTAAAACACTACAAAACACTACTGACATATTCCAACTCTTGCATTTCAACAAAAGAAAAATCCAAAATGAACTTTGAAACATCAAGAGAATGTAACTGTGACAAGGTAAACCACAATAAACACTACTGAAATATTCCAACTCTTACATTTCAACAAAAAAATCCAAAATGAACTTTGAAACATCAAGAGAATGTAACAGTGACTAGGTAAACCACGACAAAACACTACTGAAATATTCCAACTCTTGCATTTCAACAAAAGAAAAATCCAAAATGAACTTTGAAACATCAAGAGAATGTAACTGTGACAAGGTAAACCACTAAAAAACACTACTGAAATAATCCAACACTTACATTTCAACAAAAAAATCGAAAATGAACTTTGAAACTTCAAGAGAATGTAACAGTGACAAGGAAAATCACGACAAAACACTACTGAAATAATATAACTCTTACATTTTAACGAAAAAAATCAAAAATGAACTTTGAAACATCAAGAGAATGTAGCAGTGACTAGGTAAACCACAAAACAAACACTATTGAAATATTCCAACTCTTGCATTTCAACGAAAAAAAAAATCCAAAATGATCTTTGAAACATTGACTAGGTAAACCACAAAACAAACACTATTGAAATAACCAACTCTTGCATTTCAACGAAAAAAAAAATCCAAAATGAACTTTGAAACATCATGAGAATGTAACTGTGACAAGGTAAACCACAACAAAACACTACTGAAATATTCCAACTCTTACATTTCAACGAAAAAAAAATCCAAAATGAACTTTGAAACATCAAAAGAGTGTAACAGTGACAAGGTAAACCTCTACAAACACTACTGAAATATTCCAACTCTTACATTTCAACAAAAAAAAAATTAAAATGAACTTTTAAACATCAAGAGAATGTAACAGTGACTAGGTAAACCACGACAAAACACTACTGAAATATTCCAAATCTTGCATTTCAACGAAAGAAATCCAAAATGAACTTTTAAACATCAAGAGAATGTAACAGTGACGAGGAAAACCACGACAAAACACTACTGAAATATTCCAACTCTTGTATTTCAACGAAAAAAAAAATCAAAAATCAACTTTTGAAACATCAAGAGAATGTAACAGTGACAAGGTAAACACGATAAAACACCAATGAAATATTCCAACTCTTGCATTCCAATGAAAAAATCTAAAATGAACTTTGAAACATCAAGAGAATGTAACAGTGACAAGGTAAACCACGACAAAACACTACTGAAATAATCTAACTCTTGCATTTCAACAAAAAAAAAATCAAAAAATGAACTTTGAAACATCAAGAGAATGTAAGAGTAACAAGGTAAACCACTACAAAGCACTACTGAAATAATCCAGCTCTTACATTTCAACGAGAAAAAAAAAAATCCAAAATGAACTTTGAAGCATCAATAGTATGTAACAGTGACAAGGTAAACCATGACAAAACACTACTGAAACAATCTAACTCTTACATTTCAACGAAAAATGTCCAAAATGAACTTTGAAACATCAAGTGAATGTAACAGTGATATGGTAAACAACGACAAAACACTACTGAAATAATCTAACTATTGCATTTCAACGAAAAAAAAATCCAAAAAGAACTTTGAAATGTCAAGAGCATGTAAGTGACATGGTAAACCACGACGAAACACTATTGAAATATTCCAAATCTTGTATTTCACTGTTATATTCTCTTGACGTTTCAAAGTTCAATTTGGATCTTTTTCGTTGAAATGCAAGAGTTGGAATATTTCTGTAGTGTTTTGTCATGGTTTACCTTGTCACTGTTACATTCTCTTGATGTTTCAAAGTTCATTTTAGATCTTTTTCGTTGAAATGTAAGAGTTGGATTATTTCAGTAGTGTTTTGTCGTGATTTACCTTGACACTGTTACGTTCTCTTGACGTTTCAATGTTCATTTTGGATTTTTTCGTTGAAATGTAAGAGTTGGAATATTTCAGTAGTGTTTTCTCGTGGTTTACCATGTCACTGTTACATTCTCTTGACGTTTCAAAGTTCATTTTGGATCTTTTTCGTTGAAATGCAAGAGTTGGATTATTTCACTAGTGTTTTCTCATGGTTTACCTTGTCACTGTAACATTCTCTTGATGTTTCAAAGTTCATTTTGGTTCCTTTTCATTGACTTGCAAGAGTTTGATTATTTCAGTAGTGTTTTGTCGTGGTTTAACATGTCACTGTTACATTACATTGATGTTCCAAAGTTCATTTTGGATCTTTTTCGTTGAAATGCAAGAGTTGGAATATTTCAGTAGTGTTTTCTCATGGTTTACCATGTCACTGTTACATTCTCTTGACGTTTCAAAGTTCATTTTAAATCCTTTTCGTTGAAATGCAAGAGTTGGAATATTTCAGTAGTGTTTTGTCATGGTTTACCTTGTCACTCTTACATTCATTTAATTTTTCAAAGTTCATTTTAGATTCCATTCGTTTAAATGTAAGAGTTGGCATATTTAGGTACAGTTTTCTTGTGGTTTACCTTGTCACTGTTACATTCTCTTGATGCTTCAAAGTTAATTTTTTATTTAATGTAAGAGTTGGAATATTTCAGTAGTGTTTTGTCGCGAGTTACCATGTCACTGGCATATTTCAGTAGTGTTTTGTCATGGTTTACCTTGTCACTGTTACACTTTCTTGATGCTTCAAACTTCATTTTGAATTTTTTTTCGATGAAATACAAGAGTTGGAATATTTCAGTAGTGTTTTGTCGCAGTTTACCTTGTTACTGTTACATTCCCTTGATGTTTCAAATTCATGTGGATGTTTTTCATTGAAATGTAAGAGTTGGAATATTTCAGTAGTGTTTTGTCATGGTTTACCTTGTCACTGTTACATTCTCTTGATTTTTCAGTTCATCTTGGATGTTTTTCATTGAAATGTAAGATTTGGAATATTTCAGTAGTGTTTTGTCATGGTTTACCTTGTCACTGTTACATTCTCTTGATGTTTCAAAGTTTAAATGGATTTTTTTTATTGAAATGTAAGAGTTGGAATATTTCACTAGTGTTTTGTAGTGGTTTACATTGTCATTGTTATATTCTCTTGATGTTTCAGAGTTCATTTTGGATCCTATTCGTTGAAATGTAAGAGTTGGAATATTTCAGTAGTGTTTTGTTGTGGTTTACATTGTCACTGTTACATTCTGAAGATGTTTCAAAGTTCATTTTGGATTTTTTTTTTCATTGAAGTGTAAAAGTTGGAATATTTCAGTAGTGTTTTGTTGTGGTTTACCTTGTCACTGTTATATTCTGAAGATGTTTCAAAGTTCATTTTGGATTTTTTTTTTCATTGAAATGTAAGAGTTGGAATATTTCAGTAGTGTTTTGTCGTGGTTTACCTTGTCAATGTTACATTCTCTTGATGTTTCAAAGTTCATTTTCAATTTTTTTTCGTAGAAATGTAAGAGTTGGAATATTTCAGTAGTGTTTTTTTCGCGAGTTACCATGTCACTGTTACATTCTCATGACGTTCCAAAGTTCGTTTTGGATCTTTTTCTTTGAAATGCATGAGTTGGATTATTTCAGTAGTGTTTTGTCGTGGTTTCCCTTGACACTGTTACATTTTTTTGACGTTTCAATGTTCATTTTGAATTTTTTCGTTGAAATGTAAGTGTTGGACTATTTCAGTAGTGTTTTGTCGCGTTTTACCATGTCACTGTTACATTCTCTTGATGTTTCAAAGTTCATTTTGGATGTTTTTCGATGAAATGCAAGAGTTGGATTATTTCACTAATGTTTTCTCATGGTTTACCATGTCACTGTATCATTCTCTTGATGTTTCAAAGTTCATTTTGGTTCCTTTTCATTGAATTGCAAGAGCTGGATTATTTCAGCAGTATTTTGTCGTGGTTTACCATGTCACTGTTACATTCCGTTGACGTTTCAAAGTTCATTTTGGATCTTTTTCGTTGAAATGCAAGAGTTGGAATATTTCAGTAGTGTTTTCTCATGGTTTACCATGTCACTGTTACATTCTCTTGACATTCCAAAGTTCATTTTAAATATTTTTCGTTGAAATGCAAAAGTTGGAATATTTCAGTAGTGTTTTGTCATGGTTTACCTTGTCACTCTTACATTCATTTTATTTTTAAAACTTTATTTTAGATTCCATTCGTTGAAGTGTAAGAGTTGGCATATTTCAGTACAGTTTTCTTGTGGTTTACCTTGTCACTGTTACATTCTCTTGATGCTTCAAAGTTAATTTTTTTTTCGAAATTTAAGAGTTGGATTATTTCAGTAGTGATTTATCGTGGTTTACCTTGTCACTGTTACACTTTCTTGATGCTTCAAACTTCATTCTCAATTTTTTTTCGTTGAAATGCAAAAGTTGGAATATTTCAGTAGTGTTTTGTCATGGTTTACCTTGTCACTCTTACATTCATTTGATTTTTCAAAGTTCATTTAGATTCCATTCGTTGAAGTGTAAGAGTTGGAATATTTCAGTACAGTTTTCTTGTGGTTTACCTTGTCACTGTTACATTCTCTTGATGCTTCAAAGTTAATTTTTTTTTCGAAATGTAAGAGTTGGATTATTTCAGTAGTGATTTATCGTGGTTTACCTTGTCACTGTTACACTTTCTTGATGCTTCAAACTTCATTTCGTTGAAATGCAAGAGTTGGAATATTTCAGTAGTGTTTTGTCGTATTCTACCTTATCACTGTTACATTCTCTTGATGTTTCAAATTCATTTGGATGTTTTTCATTGAAATGTAAGAGTTGGAATATTTCAGTAGTGTTTTGTTGTGATTTACCTTGTCACTGTTACATTCTGAAGATGTTTCAAAGTTCATTTTGGATTTTTTTTTCATTCATTTTGAATTTTTTTCGTTGAAATGTAATAATTGGAATATTTCAGTAGTATTTTGTTGTGAGTTACCATGTCACTGTTACATTCTCATGATGTTTCAAAGTTCATTTTGGATCTTTTTCATTGAAATGCATGAGTTGGATTATTTCAGTAGTGTTTTATCGTGGTTTACCTTGTCAATGTTACATTCTCTTGATGTTTCAAAAGTTTATTTTTGATTTCTTTTTTCGTTGAAATTCAAGAGTTAGATTATTTCAGTAGTGTTTTATCGTGGTTTACCTTGTCACTGTTACACTTTCTTGATGCTTTAAACTTCATTTCGTTGAAATGCAAGAGTTGGAATATTTCAGTAGTGTTTTGTCGTATTTTACCTTGTCACTGTTACATTCTCTTGATGTTTCAAATTCATTTGGATGTTTTTCATTGAAATGTAAAAGTTGGAATATTTCAGTAGTGTTTTGTTGTGGTTTACATTGTCACTGTTACATTTTGAAGATGTTTCAAAGTTCATTTTGGATTTTTTTTTCATTGAATTGTAAGAGTTGGAATATTTCAGTAGTGTTTTGTTGTGGTTTACCTTGTCACTGTTACATTCTGAAGATGTTTCAAAGTTCATTTTGGATTTTTTTTTTCATTGAAATGTAAGAGTTGGAATATTTCAGTAGTGTTTTGTCGTGGTTTACCTTGTCAATGTTACATTCTCTTGATGTTTCAAAGTTCATTTCGAATTTTTTTCGTTGAAATGTAAGAATTGGAATATTTCAGTAGTATTTTGTCGTGAGTTACCATGTCACTGTTACATTCTCATGATGTTTCAAAGTTCATTTTGGATGTTTTTCATTGAAATGCATGAGTTGGATTATTTCAGCAGTGTTTTTTCGTGGTTTACCATGTCAGTGTTACATTCTCTTGATGTTTCAAAGTTCATTTTGGATTTTTTCCTTGAAATACAAGAGTTGGAATATTTCAATAAAGTTTCGTCGTGGTTTACCATGTCCCTGTTACACTCTGTTGACGTTTCAGAGTTCATTTTGGATTTTTTTTTCGTTGAAATGCAAGAATTAAGATTATTTCAGTAGTGTTTTCTCGTGGTTTACCATATCACTTTTACATTCTCTTAATGTTTCAAAGTTCATTTTGGACATTTTTCGTTGAAATGTAAGTTATATTATTTCAGTAGTGTTTCGTCATGGTTTACCTTGTCACTGTTACATTCTATTGATGTTTCAAAGTTCATTTTGTATTTTTTTTCGTTGAAATGTAAGAGCTGGATTATTTCAGTAGTGCTTTGTAGTGGTTTACCTTGTTACTGTTACATTCTTTTGATGTTTCAAAGTTCATTTTTTGATTTTTTTGTTGAAATGCTAGAGTTATATTATTTCAGTAGTGTTTTGTCGTATTTTACTTTGTCACTGTTACATTCTCTTGATGCTTAAAAGTTCATTTTAGATGTTTTCATTGAAATGCAAAAGTTGGAATATTTCAGTAGTGTTTTATCGTGGTTTACCTTGTCAATGTTACATTCTCTTGATGTTTCAAATGTTTATTTTTGATTTTTTCGTTGAAATGAAAGTTAAATTATTTCCGTAGTGTTTTGTCGTGATATATCTTGTCACTGTTACATGTTTTGTCGTGGTTTACCTAGTCACTTTTACATTCTCTTGATGTTTCAAAGTTCATTTTAGATTTTTTTGTTGAAATGTAAGAGTTGGAATATTTCAGTAGTGTTTCGTCGTGGTTTACCTTGTCACTGTTACACTCTATTGATGTTTCAAAGTTCATTTTGGATTTTTTTTCGTTGAAATGTAAGAGTTTGAATATTTCAGTAGTGTTTTGTTGTGGTTTACCTTGACACATTTACATTCTCATGATGTTTCAAAGTTCATTTTGGATTTGTTTTTCGTTGAAATGCAAGTGTTGGAATATGTCAGTAGTATTTGTTGTGGTTTACCTAGTCACCGTTACATTCTCTTGATGTTTCAAAGTTTATTTTAGATTTTTTTTCATTGAAATGTGAGAGTTGGAGTATTTCAGTAGCGTTTTGTCATGGTTTACCTTGTCACAGTTACCTTCTCTTAATTTTTAAAGTTCATTTTGGATTTCTTTCGTTGAAATGCAAGATTTGGAATATTTCAGTAGTGTTTTTTCGCGGCTTACCTTGTCACTGTTACATTCTCTTGATGTTACAAAATTCATTTTAGATTTTTTTGTTGAAATGTAAGAGTTGGATTATTTCAGTAGTGTTTGTAGTGGTTTACCTTGTCACAGTTACATTAACTGTCGTGGTAAACCTTGTCACTGTTACATTCTCTTGATTTTTCAAAGTTCATTTTGGATTTATTTCGTTGAAATGCAAGAGTTGCAATATTTCATTAGTGTTTTGTCATGGTTTACCTTGTCACTGTTACATTCTCTTGATTCAATTATGGTATAGATGGCAGCACAACTGATTTTACCATAATTGAATAAAGAGAATGTAACAGTGACAAGGTAAACCATGACAAAACACTACTGAAATATTCCAACTCTTGTATTTCAACGAAATAAATCCAAAATGAACTTTGAAAAATCAAGAAAATGTAACAGAGACAAGGTAAACCACGACAAAACACTACTGAAATATACCAACTTCTACATTTCAACAAAAACAATCCAAAATGAACTTTGAAACATCAAGAGAATGTAACAGTGACAAGGTAAACCGTGACAAAACACTACTGAAATATTCCAAATCTTGCATTTCAACGAAAGAAATCCAAAATGAACTTTGAAAAATCATGAGAATGTAATAATGACAAGGTAAACCACTAGAAAACACTATTGAAATATTCCAACTCTTACATTTCAACAAAAAAATCTAAAATGAACTTTGAAACATCAAGAAAATGTAACAGTGACAAGGTAAACCGTGACAAAACACTACTGAAATAATCTAAATCTTGCATTTCAATGAAAAAAAATCAAAAATGAACTTTGAAACATCAAGAGAATGTAACAGTGACAAGGTAAACCACGACAAAACACTACTGACATATTCCAACTCTTGCATTTCAACGAAAAAATATAAAATGAACTTTTAAACATCAAGAGAATGTAACAGTGACAAGATAAACAACTACAAAACACTACTGACATATTCCAACTCTTGCATTTCAACGAAAAAATCCAAAATGAACTTTGAAACATTAAGAGAATATAATAGTGACAAGGTAAACCACTACAAAACACTACTGACGTATTCCAACTCTTGTATTTCAACGAAAAAATCTAAAATGAACTTTGAAACATCAAGAGAATGTAACTGTGACAAGGTAAACCACTAAAAAACACTACTGAAATAATCCAACACTTACATTTCAACAAAAAAATCGAAAATGAACTTTGTAATATCAAGAGAATGTAACAGTGACTAGGTAAACCACAATAAACACTACTGAAATACTCCAACTCTTACATTTCAACAAAAAAATCCAAAATGAGCTTTGAAACATCAAGAGAATGTAACAGTGACTAGGTAAACCACGACAAAACACTACTGAAATATTCCAACTCTTGCATTTCAACAAAAGAAAAATCCAAAATGAACTTTGAAACATCAAGAGAATGTAACTGTGACAAGGTAAACCACTAAAAAACACTACTGAAATAATCCAACACTTAGATTTCAACAAAAAAAATCGAAAATGAACTTTGTAATATCAAGAGAATGTAACAGTGACTAGGTAAACCACAATAAACACTACTGAAATACTCCAACTCTTACATTTCAACAAAAAAAAATCCAAAATGAACTTTGAAACATCAAGAGAATGTAACAGTGACTACGTAAACCACGACAAAACACTACTGAAATATTCCAACTCTTGCATTTCAACGAAAAAATCCAAAATGAACTTTGAAACATTAAGAGAATAATACAGTGACAAGGTAAAACACTACAAAACACTACTGACATATTCCAACTCTTGCATTTCAACAAAAGAAAAATCCAAAATGAACTTTGAAACATCAAGAGAATGTAACTGTGACAAGGTAAACCACAATAAACACTACTGAAATATTCCAACTCTTACATTTCAACAAAAAAATCCAAAATGAACTTTGAAACATCAAGAGAATGTAACAGTGACTAGGTAAACCACGACAATACACTACTGACATATTCCAACTCTTGCATTTCAACAAAAGAAAAATCCAAAATGAACTTTGAAACATCAAGAGAATGTAACTGTGACAAGGTAAACCACTAAAAAACACTACTGAAATAATCCAACACTTACATTTCAACAAAAAAATCGAAAATGAACTTTGAAACTTCAAGAGAATGTAACAGTGACAAGGAAAATCACGACAAAACACTACTGAAATAATATAACTCTTACATTTTAACGAAAAAAATCAAAAATGAACTTTGAAACATCAAGAGAATGTAGCAGTGACTAGGTAAACCACAAAACAAACACTATTGAAATATTCCAACTCTTGCATTTCAACGAAAAAAAAAATCCAAAATGATCTTTGAAACATTGACTAGGTAAACCACAAAACAAACACTATTGAAATAACCAACTCTTGCATTTCAACGAAAAAAAAAATCCAAAATGAACTTTGAAACATCAAGAGAATGTAACTGTGACAAGGTAAACCACAACAAAACACTACTGAAATATTCTGACTCTTACATTTCAACGAAAAAAAAATCCAAAATGAACTTTGAAACATCAAAAGAGTGTAACAGTGACAAGGTAAACCTCTACAAACACTACTGAAATATTCCAACTCTTACATTTCAACAAAAAAAAATTAAAATGAACTTTTAAACATCAAGAGAATGTAACAGTGACTAGGTAAACCACGACAAAACACTACTGAAATATTCCAAATCTTGCATTTCAACGAAAGAAATCCAAAATGAACTTTGAAACATCAAGAGAATGTAACAGTGACTAGGAAAACCACGACAAAACACTACTGAAATATTCCAACTCTTGTATTTCAACGAAAAAAAAAAAAATCAAAAATCAACTTTTGAAACATCAAGAGAATGTAACAGTGACAAGGTAAACACGATAAAACACCAATGAAATATTCCAACTCTTGCATTCCAATGAAAAAATCTAAAATGAACTTTGAAACATCAAGAGAATGTGACAGTGACAAGGTAAACCACGACAAGACACTACTGAAATAATCTAACTCTTGCATTTCAACAAAAAAAAAATCAAAAAATGAACTTTGAAACATCAAGAGAATGTAAGAGTAACAAGGTAAACCACTACAAAGCACTACTGAAATAATCCAGCTCTTACATTTCAACGAGAAAAAAAAATCCAAAATGAACTTTGAAGCATCAATAGTATGTAACAGTGACAAGGTAAACCATGACAAAACACTACTGAAACAATCTAACTCTTACATTTCAACGAAAAATGTCCAAAATGAACTTTGAAACATCAAGTGAATGTAACAGTGATATGGTAAACAACGACAAAACACTACTGAAATAATCTAACTATTGCATTTCAACGAAAAAAAAATCCAAAAAGAACTTTGAAATGTCAAGAGCATGTAAGTGACATGGTAAACCACGACGAAACACTATTGAAATATTCCAAATCTTGTATTTCACTGTTATATTCTCTTGACGTTTCAAAGTTCAATTTGGATCTTTTTCGTTGAAATGCAAGAGTTGGAATATTTCTGTAGTGTTTTGTCATGGTTTACCTTCTCACTGTTACATTCTCTTGATGTTTCAAAGTTCATTTTAGATCTTTTTCGTTGAAATGTAAGAGTTGGATTATTTCAGTAGTGTTTTCTCGTGGTTTACCTTGACACTGTTACGTTCTCTTGACGTTTCAATGTTCATTTTGGATTTTTTCGTTGAAATGTAAGAGTTGGAATATTTCAGTAGTGTTTTCTCGTGGTTTACCATGTCACTGTTACATTCTCTTGACGTTTCAAAGTTCATTTTGGATCTTTTTCGTTGAAATGCAAGAGTTGGATTATTTCACTAGTGTTTTCTCATGGTTTACCTTGTCACTGTAACATTCTCTTGATGTTTCAAAGTTCATTTTGGTTCCTTTTCATTGAATTGCAAGAGTTTGATTATTTCAGTAGTGTTTTGTCGTGGTTTAACATGTCACTGTTACATTACATTGATGTTCCAAAGTTCATTTTGGATATTTTTCGTTGAAATGCAAGAGTTGGAATATTTCAGTAGTGTTTTCTCATGGTTTACCATGTCACTGTTACATTCTCTTGACGTTTCAAAGTTCATTTTAAATCCTTTTCGTTGAAATGCAAGAGTTGGAATATTTCAGTAGTGTTTTGTCATGGTTTACCTTGTCACTCTTACATTCATTTAATTTTTCAAAGTTCATTTTAGATTCCATTCGTTTAAATGTAAGAGTTGGCATATTTAGGTACAGTTTTCTTGTGGTTTACCTTGTCACTGTTACATTCTCTTGATGCTTCAAAGTTAATTTTTTATTTACTGTAAGAGTTGGAATATTTCAGTAGTGTTTTGTCGCGAGTTACCATGTCACTGGCATATTTCAGTAGTGTTTTGTCATGGTTTACCTTGTCACTGTTACACTTTCTTGATGCTTCAAACTTCATTTTGAATTTTTTTTCGATGAAATGCAAGAGTTGGAATATTTCAGTAGTGTTTTGTCGCAGTTTACCTTGTTACTGTTACATTCCCTTGATGTTTCAAATTCATGTGGATGTTTTTCATTGAAATGTAAGAGTTGGAATATTTCAGTAGTTTTTTGTCATGGTTTACCTTGTCACTGTTACATTCTCTTGATTTTTCAGTTCATCTTGGATGTTTTTCATTGAAATGTAAGATTTGGAATATTTCAGTAGTGTTTTGTTATGGTTTACCTTGTCACTGTTACATTCTCTTGATGTTTCAAAGTTTAAATGGATTTTTTTTATTGAAATGTAAGAGTTGGAATATTTCACTAGTGTTTTGTAGTGGTTTACATTGTCATTGTTATATTCTCTTGATGTTTCAGAGTTCATTTTGGATCCTATTCGTTGAAATGTAAGAGTTGGAATATTTCAGTAGTGTTTTGTTGTGGTTTACATTGTCACTGTTACATTCTGAAGATGTTTCAAAGTTCATTTTGGATTTTTTTTTTTCATTGAAGTGTAAAAGTTGGAATATTTCAGTAGTGTTTTGTTGTGGTTTACCTTGTCACTGTTATATTCTGAAGATGTTTCAAAGTTCATTTTGGATTTTTTTTTTCATTGAAATGTCAGAGTTGGAATATTTCAGTAGTTTTTTGTCGTGGTTTACCTTGTCAATGTTACATTCTCTTGATGTTTCAAAGTTCATTTTCAATTTTTTTTCGTAGAAATGTAAGAGTTGGAATATTTCAGTAGTGTTTTTTTCGCGAGTTACCATGTCACTGTTACATTCTCATGACGTTCCAAAGTTCGTTTTGGATGTTTTTCGATGAAATGCATGAGTTGGATTATTTCAGTAGTGTTTTGTCGTGGTTTCCCTTGACACTGTTACATTCTCTTGACGTTTCAATGTTCATTTTGAATTTTTTCGTTGAAATGTAAGAGTTGGATTATTTCAGTAGTGTTTTGTCGCGTTTTACCATGTCACTGTTACATTCTCTTGACGTTTCAAAGTTCATTTTGGATGTTTTTCGATGAAATGCAAGAGTTGGATTATTTCACTAGTGTTTTCTCATGGTTTACCATGTCACTGTATCATTCTCTTGATGTTTCAAAGTTCATTTTGGTTCCTTTTCATTGAATTGCAAGAGCTGGATTATTTCAGCAGTATTTTGTCGTGGTTTACCATGTCACTGTTACATTCCGTTGACGTTTCAAAGTTCATTTTGGATCTTTTTCGTTGAAATGCAAGAGTTGGAATATTTCAGTAGTGTTTTGTCATGGTTTACCTTGTCACTGTTACATTCTCTTGACGTTCCAAAGTTCATTTTAAATATTTTTCGTTGAAATGCAAAAGTTGGAATATTTCAGTAGTGTTTTGTCATGGTTTACCTTGTCACTCTTAAATTCATTTTATTTTTAAAACTTTATTTTAGATTCCATTCGTTGAAGTGTAAGAGTTGGCATATTTCAGTACAGTTTTCTTGTGGTTTACCTTGTCACTGTTACATTCTCTTGATGCTTCAAAGTTAATTTTTTTTTGAAATGTAAGAGTTGGATTATTTCAGTAGTGATTTATCGTGGTTTACCTTGTCACTGTTACACTTTCTTGATGCTTCAAACTTCATTTTCAATTTTTTTCCGTTGAAATGCAAGAGTTGGAATATTTCAGTAGTGTTTTGTCATGGTTTACCTTGTCACTCTTACATTCATTTGATTTTTCAAAGTTCATTTTAGATTCCATTCGTTGAAGTGTAAGAGTTGGAATATTTCAGTACAGTTTTCTTGTGGTTTACCTTGTCACTGTTACATTCTCTTGATGCTTCAAAGTTAATTTTTTTTTGAAATTTAAGAGTTGGATTATTTCAGTAGTGTTTTATCGTGGTTTACCTTGTCACTGTTACACTTTCTTGATGCTTCAAACTTCATTTCGTTGAAATGCAAGAGTTGGAATATTTCAGTAGTGTTTTGTCGTATTCTACCTTGTCACTGTTACATTCTCTTGATGTTTCAAATTCATTTTGATGTTTTTCATTGAAATGTAAGAGTTGGAATATTTCAGTAGTGTTTTGTTGTGATTTACCTTGTCACTGTTACATTCTGAAGATGTTTCAAAGTTCATTTTGGATTTTTTTTCATTCATTTTGAATTTTTTTCGTTGAAATGTAATAATTGGAATATTTCAGTAGTATTTTGTCGTGAGTTACCATGTCACTGTTACATTCTCATGATGTTTCAAAGTTCATTTTGGATCTTTTTCATTGAAATGCATGAGTTGGATTATTTCAGTAGTGTTTTATCGTGGTTTACCTTGTCAATGTTACATTCTCTTGATGTTTCAAAAGTTTATTTTTGATTTCTTTTTTCGTTGAAATTCAAGAGTTAGATTATTTCAGTAGTGTTTAGTCGTGATTTATCTTGTCACTGTTACATTCTCTTGATTTTTCAGAGTTCATTATAGATTTTTTTTTTCGTTGAAATGCAAGAGTTGGAATATTTCAGTAGTGTTTTGCCGTGGTTTTCCTTGTCACTGTTACATTCTCTTGATGTTTCAAAGTTCATTTTGGATTTCTTTCGTTGAAATGCAAGAGTTGGAATATTTCAGTAGTGTTTTGTCGTGGTTTACCTAGTCACTGTTACATTCTCTTGATGTTTCAAAGTTCATTTTTAGATTTTTTTGTTGAAATGTAAGAGTTGGAATATTTCAGTAGTGTTTTGTAGTGGTTTACCTTGTCACTTTTACACTCTTTTGATGTTTCAAAGTTCATTTTGGATTTTTTTCGTTGAAATATAAGAGTTGAAATATTTCAGTAGTGTTTTGTTGTGGTTTACCTTGACACAGTTACATTCTCATGATGTTTCAAAGTTCATTTTTGATTTTTTTTTGTTAAAATGTAAGAGTTGGATTATTTCAGTAGTGTTTCGTCGTGGTTTACCTTGACACTGTTACATTCTCTTGACGTTTCAATGTTCATTTTGGATTTTTTCGTTGAAATGTAAGAGTTGGATTATTTCAGTAGTGTTTTGTCGTGGTTTACCATGTCACTGTTACATTCTCTTGATGTTTCAAAGTTCATTTTGGATGTTTTTCGATGAAATGCAAGAGTTGGATTATTTCACTAGTGTTTTCTCATGGTTTACCATGTCACTGAATCATTCTCTTGATGTTTCAAAGTTCATTTTGGTTCCTTTTCATTGAATTGCAAGAGTTTTATTATTTCTGCAGTATTTTGTCGTGGTTTACCATGTCACTGTTACATTCCATTGACGTTTCAAAGTTCATCTTGGATCTTTTTCGTTGAAATGCAAGAGTTGGAATATTTCACTAGTGTTTTCTCATGGTTTACCATGTCACTGTTACATTCTCTTGACATTCCAAAGTTCATTTTAAATCTTTTTCGTTGAAATGCAAAAGTTGGAATATTTCAGTAGTGTTTTGTCATGGTTTACCTTGTCACTCTTACATTCATTTTATTTTTCAAAGTTCATTTTAGATTCCATTCTTTGAAGTGTAAGAGTTGGCATATTTCAGTACAGTTTTCTTGTGGTTTACCTTGTCACTGTTACATTCCCTTGATGCTTCAAAGTTAATTTTTTTTTTGAAATGTAAGAGTTGGATTATTTCAGTAGTGTTTTGTCATGGTTTACCTTGTCATTCTTACATTCATTTTATTTTTCGAAGTTCATTTTAGATTCCATTCGTTGAAGTGTAAGACTTGGCATATTTCAGTACAGTTTTCTTGTGGTTTACCTTGTCACTGTTACACTTTCTTGATGCTTCAAACTTCATTTTCAATTTTTTTTCGTTGAAATGCAAAAGTTGGAATATTTCAGTAGTGTTTTGTCGTGGTTTACCTTGTCACTGTTACATTCTCTTGATGTTTCAAAGTTCATTTTAGATTTTTTTGTTGAAATGTAAGAGTTGGAATATTTAGTAGTGTTTTGTAGTGGTTTACCTTGTCACCGTTACACTCTTTTGATGTTTCAAAGTTCATTTTGGATTTTTTTCGTTGAAATATAAGAGTTGAAATATTTCAGTAGTGTTTTGTTGTGGTTTACCTTGACACAGTTACATTCTCATGATGTTTCAAAGTTCATTTTTGATTTTTTTTGTTAAAATGTAAGAGTTGGAATATTTCAGTAGTGTTTTGTCGTGGTTTACCTAGTCACTGTTACATTCTCTTGATGTTTCAAAGTTCATTTTAGATTTTTTCGTTGAAATGTAAGAGTTGGATTATTTCAGTAGTGTTTTGTCGCGTTTTACCATGTCACTGTTACATTCTCTTGATGTTTCAAAGTTCATTTTGGCTGTTTTTCGATGAAATGCAAGAGTTGGATTATTTCACTAGTGTTTTCTCATGGTTTACATGTCACTGTATCATTCTCTTGATGTTTCAATGTTCATTTTGGTTCCTTTTCATTGAATTGCAAGAGTTTTATTATTTCTGCAGTATTTTGTCGTGGTTTACCATGTCACTGTTACATTCCATTGACGTTTCAAAGTTCATTTTGGATCTTTTTCGTTGAAATGTAAGAGTTGGAATATTTCAGTAGTGTTTTCTCATGGTTTACCATGTCACTGTTACATTCTCTTGACATTCCAAAGTTCATTTTAAATCTTTTTCGTTGAAATGCAAAAGTTGGAATATTTCAGTAGTGTTTTGTCATGGTTTACCTTGTCACTCTTACATTCATTTTGTTTTTCAAAGTTCATTTTAGATTCCATTCGTTGAAGTGTAAGAGTTGGCATATTTCAGTACAGTTTTCTTGTGGTTTACCATGTCACTGTTACATTCTCTTGATGCTTCAAAGTTAATTTTTTTTTGAAATTTAAGAGTTGGATTATTTCAGTAGTGTTTTATCGTGGTTTACCTTGTCACTGTTACACTTTCTTGATGCTTTAAACTTCATTTCGTTGAAATGCAAGAGTTGGAATATTTCAGTAGTGTTTTGTCGTATTTTACCTTGTCACTGTTACATTCTCTTGATGTTTCAAATTCATTTGGATGTTTTTCATTGAAATGTAAAAGTTGGAATATTTCAGTAGTGTTTTGTTGTGGTTTACATTGTCACTGTTACATTTTGAAGATGTTTCAAAGTTCATTTTGGATTTTGTTTTCATTGAATTGTAAGAGTTGGAATATTTCAGTAGTGTTTTGTTGTGGTTTACCTTGTCACTGTTACATTCTGAAGATGTTTCAAAGTTCATTTTGGATTTTTTTTTTCATTGAAATGTAAGAGTTGGAATATTTCAGTAGTGTTTTGTCGTGGTTTACCTTGTCAATGTTACATTCTCTTGATGTTTCAAAGTTCATTTCGAATTTTTTTCGTTGAAATGTAAGAATTGGAATATTTCAGCAGTATTTTGTCGTGAGTTACCATGTCACTGTTACATTCTCATGATGTTTCAAAGTTCATTTTGGATGTTTTTCATTGAAATGCATGAGTTGGATTATTTCAGCAGTGTTTTTTCGTGGTTTACCATGTCAGTGTTACATTCTCTTGATGTTTCAAAGTTCATTTTGGATTTTTTCCTTGAAATACAAGAGTTGGAATATTTCAATAAAGTTTCGTCGTGGTTTACCATGTCCCTGTTACACTCTGTTGACGTTTCAGAGTTCATTTTGGATGTTTTTCATTGAAATGCATGAGTTGGATTATTTCAGCAGTGTTTTTTCGTGGTTTACCATATCACTTTTACATTCTCTTGATGTTTCAAAGTTCATTTTGGACATTTTTCGTTGAAATGTAAGAGTTATATTATTTCAGTAGTGTTTCGTCATGGTTTACCTTGTCACTGTTACATTCTATTGATGTTTCAAAGTTCATTTTGTATTTTTTTTTCGTTGAAATGTAAGAGCTGGATTATTTCAGTAGTGCTTTGTAGTGGTTTACCTTGTTACTGTTACATTCTCTTGGTGTTTCAAAGTTCATTTTTTGATTTTTTTGTTGAAATGCTAGAGTTATATTATTTCAGTAGTGTTTTGTCGTATTTTGCTTTGTCACTGTTACATTCTCTTGATGCTTAAAAGTTCATTTTAGATGTTTTCATTGAAATGCAAAAGTTGGAATATTTCAGTAGTGTTTTATCGTGGTTTACCTTGTCAATGTTACATTCTCATGATGTTTCAAATGTTTATTTTTGATTTTTTCGTTGAAATGAAAGTTAAATTATTTCAGTAGTGTTTTGTCGTGATATATCTTGTCACTGTTACATGTTTTGTCGTGGTTTACCTAGTCACTTTTACATTCTCTTGATGTTTCAAAGTTCATTTTAGATTTTTTTGTTGAAATGTAAGAGTTGGAATATTTCAGTAGTGTTTTGTAGTGGTTTACCTTGTCACTGTTACACTCTTTTGATGTTTCAAAGTTCATTTTGGATTTTTTTCGTTGAAATGTAAGAGTTTGAATATTTCAGTAGTGTTTTGTTGTGGTTTACCTTGACACATTTACATTCTCATGATGTTTCAAAGTTCATTTTGGATTTGTTTTTCGTTGAAATGCAAGTGTTGGAATATGTCAGTAGTATTTGTTGTGGTTTACCTAGTCACCGTTACATTCTCTTGATGTTTCAAAGTTTATTTTAGATTTTTTTTCATTGAAATGTGAGAGTTGGAGTATTTCAGTAGCGTTTTGTCATGGTTTACCTTGTCACTGTTACATTCTCTTGATTTTTCAAAGTTCATTTTGGATTTATTTCGTTGAAATGCAAGAGTTGGAATATTTCATTAGTGTTTTGTCGCGGTTTACCTTGTCACTGTTACACTCTCTTGATGTTACAAAATTCATTTTAGATTTTTTTGTTGAAATGTAAGAGTTGGATTATTTCAGTAGTGTTTGTAGTGGTTTACCTTGTCACAGTTACATTAACTGTCGTGGTAAACCTTGTCACTGTTACATTCTCTTGATTTTTCAAAGTTCATTTTGGATTTATTTCGTTGAAATGCAAGAGTTGCAATATTTCATTAGTGTTTTGTCATGGTTTACCTTGTCACTGTTACATTCTCTTGATTCAATTATGGTATAGATGGCAGCACAACTGATTTTACCATAATTGAATAAAGAGAATGTAACAGTGACAAGGTAAACCATGACAAAACACTACTGAAATATTCCAACTCTTGTATTTCAACGAAATAAATCCAAAATGAACTTTGAAAAATCAAGAAAATGTAACAGAGACAAGGTAAACCACGACAAAACACTACTGAAATATACCAACTTCTACATTTCAACAAAAACAATCCAAAATGAACTTTGAAACATCAAGAGAATGTAACAGTGACAAGGTAAACCGTGACAAAACACTACTGAAATATTCCAAATCTTGCATTTCAACGAAAGAAATCCAAAATGAACTTTGAAAAATCATGAGAATGTAATAATGACAAGGTAAACCACTAGAAAACACTATTGAAATATTCCAACTCTTACATTTCAACAAAAAAATCTAAAATGAACTTTGAAACATCAAGAAAATGTAACAGTGACAAGGTAAACCGTGACAAAACACTACTGAAATAATCTAACTCTTGCATTTCAATGAAAAAAAAAATCAAAAATGAACTTTGAAACATCAAGAGAATGTAACAGTGACAAGGTAAACCACGACAAAACACTACTGACATATTCCAACTCTTGCATTTCAACGAAAAAATATAAAATGAACTTTTAAACATCAAGAGAATGTAACAGTGACAAGATAAACCACTACAAAACACTACTGACATATTCCAACTCTTGCATTTCAACGAAAAAATCCAAAATGAACTTTGAAACATTAAGAGAATGTAATAGTGACAAGGTAAACCACTACAAAACACTACTGACATATTCCAACTCTTGTATTTCAACGAAAAAATCTAAAATGAACTTTGAAACATCAAGAGAATGTAACTGTGATAAGGTAAACCACTAAAAAACACTACTGAAATAATCCAACACTTACATTTCAACAAAAAAATTGAAAATGAATTTTGTAACATCAAGAGAATGTAACAGTGACTAGGTAAACCACGACAAAACACTACTGAAATATTCCAACTCTTGCATTTCAACGAAAAAATCCAAAATGAACTTTGAAACATTAAGAGAATGTAACAGTGACAAGGTTAACCACTACAAAACACTACTGACATATTCCAACTCTTGCATTTCAACAAAAGAAAAATCCAAAATGAACTTTGAAACATCAAGAGAATGTAACTGTGACAAGGCAAACCACTAAAAAACACTACTGAAATAATCCAACACTTACATTTCAACAAAAAAATCGAAAATGAACTTTGTAACATCAAGAGAATGTAACAGTGACTAGGTAAACCACAATAAACACTACTGAAATATTCCAACTCTTACATTTCAACAAAAAAATCCAAAATGAACTTTGAAACATCAAGAGAATGTAACAGTGACTAGGTAAACCACGACAAAACACTACTGAAATATTCCAACTCTTGCATTTCAACGAAAAAATCCAAAATGAACTTTGAAACATTAAGAGAATGTAACAGTGACAAGGTAAACCACTACAAAACACTACATGACATATTCCAACTCTTGCATTTCAACAAAAGAAAAATCCAAAATGAACTTTGAAACATCAAGAGAATGTAACTGTGACAAGGTAAACCACAATAAACACTACTGAAATATTCCAACTCTTACATTTCAACAAAAAAATCCAAAATGAACTTTGAAACATCAAGAGAATGTAACAGTGACTAGGTAAACCACGACAAAACACTACTGACTTATTCCAACTCTTGCATTTCAACAAAAGAAAAATCCAAAATGAACTTTGAAACATCAAGAGAATGTAACTCTGACAAGGTAAACCACTAAAAAACACTACTGAAATAATCCAACACTTACATTTCAACAAAAAAAATCGAAAATGAACTTTGAAACTTCAAGAGAATGTAACAGTGACAAGAAAAATCACGACAAAACACTACTGAAATAATATAACTCTTACATTTTAACGAAAAAAATCAAAAATGAACTTTGAAACATCAAGAGAATGTAGCAGTGACTAGGTAAACCACAAAACAAACACTATTGAAATATTCCAACTCTTGCATTTCAACGACAAAAAAATCCAAAATGAACTTTGAAACATTGACTAGGTAAACCACAAAACAAACACTATTGAAATATTCCAACTCTTGCATTTCAACGAAAAAAAAATCCAAAATGAACTTTGAAACATCAAGAGAATGTAACTGTGACAAGGTAAACCACTACAAAACACTACTGAAATATTCCAACTCTTACATTTCAACGAAAAAAAAAAATCCAAAATGAACTTTGAAACATCAAAAGAGTGTAACAGTGACAAGGTAAACCTCTACAAAACACTACTGAAATATTCCAACTCTTACATTTCAACAAAAAAAAATTAAAATGAACTTTGAAACATCAAGAGAATGTAACAGTGACTAGGTAAACCACGACAAAACACTACTGAAATATTCCAAATCTTGCATTTCAACGAAAGAAATCCAAAATGAACTTTTAAACATCAAGAGAATGTAACAGTGACAAGGAAAACCACGACAAAACACTACTGAAATATTCCAACTCTTGTATTTCAACGAAAAAAAAAAATCAAAAATCAACTTTTGAAACATCAAGAGAATGTAACAGTGTCAAGGTAAACACGATAAAACACCAATGAAATATTCCAACTCTTGCATTCCAATGAAAAAATCTAAAATGAACTTTGAAACATCAAGAGAATGTGACAGTGACAAGGTAAACCACGACAAGACACTACTGAAATAATCTAACTCTTGCATTTCAACAAAAAAAAATCAAAAAATGAACTTTGAAACCTCAAGAGAATGTAAGAGTAACAAGGTAAACCACTACAAAGCACTACTGAAATAATCCAGCTCTTACATTTCAACGAGAAAAAAAAAATCCAAAATGAACTTTGAAGCATCAATAGTATGTAACAGTGACAAGGTAAACCATGACAAAACACTACTGAAACAATCTAACTCTTACATTTCAACGAAAAATGTCCAAAATGAACTTTGAAACATCAAGTGAATGTAACAGTGATATGGTAAACAACGACAAAACACTACTGAAATAATCTAACTATTGCATTTCAACGAAAAAAAATCCAAAAAGAACTTTGAAATGTCAAGAGCATGTAAGTGACATGGTAAACCACGACGAAACACTATTGAAATATTCCAAATCTTGTATTTGACTGTTATATTCTCTTGACGTTTCAAAGTTCAATTTGGATCTTTTTCGTTGAAATGCAAGATTTGGAATATTTCTGTAGTGTTTTGTCATGGTTTACCTTCTCACTGTTACATTCTCTTGATGTTTCAAAGTTCATTTTAGATCTTTTTCGTTGAAATGAAAGAGTTGGATTATTTCAGTAGTGTTTTGTCGTGGTTTACCTTGACACTGTTACATTCTCTTGACGTTTCAATGTTCATTTTGGATTTTTTCGTTGAAATGTAAGAGTTGGAATATTTCAGTAGTGTTTTCTCGTGGTTTACCATGTCACTGTTACATTCTCTTGACGTTTCAAAGTTCATTTTGGATATTTTTCGATGAAATGCAAGAGTTGGATTATTTCACTAGTGTTTTCTCATGGTTTACCTTGTCACTATAACATTCTCTTGATGTTTCAAAGTTCATTTTGGTTCCTTTTCATTGACTTGCAAGAGTTTGATTATTTCAGTAGTGTTTTGTCGTGGTTTAACATGTCACTGTTACATTACATTGATGTTCCAAAGTTCATTTTGGATCTTTTTCGTTGAAATGCAAGAGTTGGAATATTTCAGTAGTGTTTTCTCATGGTTTACCATGTCACTGTTACATTCTATTGACGTTTCAAAGTTCATTTTAAATCCTTTTCGTTGAAATGCAAGAGTTGGAATATTTCAGTAGTGTTTTGTCATGGTTTACCTTGTCACTCTTACATTCATTTAATTTTTCAAAGTTCATTTTAGATTCCATTCGTTGAAATGTAAGAGTTGGCATATTTAGGTACAGTTTTCTTGTGGTTTACCTTGTCACTGTTACATTCTCTTGATGTTTCAAAGTTAATTTTTTTTTAATGTAAGAGTTGGATTATTTCAGTAGTGTTTTATCGTGGTTTTCCTTGTCACTATTACATTCTCTTAATGTTTCAAAGTTAATTTTGGATTTTTTTACTGTTGAAATGTAAGAGTTGGAATATTTCAGTAGTGTTTTTCGCGAGTTACCATGTCACTAGCATATTTCAGTAGTGTTTTGTCATGGTTTACCTTGTCACTGTTACACTCTCTTGATGCTTCAAAGTTAATTTTTTTTATTGAAATGTAAGAGTTGGATTATTTCAGTAGAGTTTTATCGTGGTTTACCTTGTCACTGTTACATTCTCTTAATGTTTCAAAGTTCATTTTGGATTTTTTTACTGTTGAAATGTAAGAGTTGGAATATTTCAGTAGTGTTTTTCGCGAGTTACCATGTCACTAGCATATTTCAGTAGTGTTTTGTCATGGTTTACCTTGTCACTGTTACACTTTCTTGATGCTTCAAACTTCATTTTGAATTTTTTTTTCGATGAAATGCAAGAGTTGGAATATTTCAGTAGTGTTTTGTCGCAGTTTACCTTGTTACTGTTACATTTCCTTGATGCTTCAAATTCATGTGGATGTTTTTCATTGAAATGTAAGAGTTGGAATATTTCAGTAGTTTTTTGTCATGGTTTACCTTGTCACTGTTACATTCTCTTGATTTTTCAGTTCATCTTGGATGTTTTTCATTGAAATGTAAGATTTGGAATATTTCAGTAGTGTTTTGTTATGGTTTACCTTGTCACTGTTACATTCTCTTGATGTTTCAAAGTTTAAATGGATTTTTTTTATTGAAATGTAAGAGTTGGAATATTTCACTAGTGTTTTGTAGTGGTTTACATTGTCATTGTTATACTCTCTTGATGTTTCAGAGTTCATTTTGGATCCTATTCGTTGAAATGTAAGAGTTGGAATATTTCAGTAGTGTTTTGTTGTGGTTTACATTGTCACTGTTACATTCTGAAGATGTTTCAAAGTTCATTTTGGATTTTTTTTTTCATTGAAGTGTAAAAGTTGGAATATTTCAGTAGTGTTTTGTTGTGGTTTACATTGTCACTGTTACATTCTGAAGATGTTTCAAAGTTCATTTTGGATTTTTTTTTTCATTGAAGTGTAAAAGTTGGAATATTTCAGTAGTGTTTTGTTGTGGTTTACCTTGTCACTGTTATATTCTGAAGATGTTTCAAAGTTCATTTTCAATTTTTTTTCGTAGAAATGTAAGAGTTGGAATATTTCAGTAGTGTTTTTTTCGCGAGTTACCATGTCACTGTTACATTCTCATGACGTTTCAAAGTTCATTTTGGATCTTTTTCTTTGAAATGCATGAGTTGGATTATTTCAGTAGTGTTTTGTCGTGGTTTACCATGTCAGTGTTACATTGTCTTGATGTTTCAAAGCTCATTTTGGATTCTTGCATTCCAACTCTTGACAAGGTAAACTATGACAACACACTACTGAAATAATCCAACTCTTGCATTTCAATGAAAGAGATCCAAAATGAACTTTGAAACATCAAGAGAATGTAACAATGATAAGGTAAACCATGAGAAAACACTACTGAAATAATCCAACTCTTACATTTCAATGAGAAAAATCCAAAATGATCTTTGAAACATTAAGAGAATGTAACAGCGACAAGGTAAACAACGACAAAACACTACTGAAATAATCCAACTCATGCATTTCAATGACAAAGATCCAAAATAAACTTTGAAACATCATGAGAATGTAACAGTGACATGGTAACTCACGACAAAACACTACTGAAATATTACAGCTCTTATATTTCAACGAAAAAAAAATCCAAAATGTATTTTGAAACATGTTCAAAATGTAGCAGTGACAAGGTAAACTACAACAAAACACTACTGAAATATTCCAACTCTTACACTTCAATGAAAAAAAAATCCAAAATGAACTTTGAAACATCTTCAGAATGTAACAGTGACAATGTAAACCACAACAAAACACTACTGAAATATTCCAACTCTTACATTTCAACGAATAGGATCCAAAATGAACTTTGAAACATCAATAGAATGTAACAGTGACAATGTAAACCACTAGAAACACTACTGAAATATTCCAACTCTTACATTTCAATAAAAAAATCCAAAATGAACTTTGAAACATCAAGAGAATGTAACAGTGACAAGGTAAACCACGACAAAACACTACTGAAATATTCCAACTCTTACGTTTCAATGAAAAACATCTAAATGAATTTGAAACATCAAGAGAATGTAACAGTGACAAGGTAAACTACGCAAAAACACTACTGAAATATTCCAACTCTTGCATTTCAACGAAAAAAAAATTCAAAATGAAGTTTGAAGCATCAAGAAAGTGTAACAGTGACAAGGTAAACCATGACAAAACACTACTGAAATATGCCAGTGACATGGTAACTCGCGACAAAACACTACTGAAATATTCCAACTCTTACATTTCAACAGTAAAAAAAATCCAAAATGAACATTAAAACATTAAGAGGATGTAACAGTGAAAAGGTAAACCACGATAAAACACTACTGAAATAATCCAACTCTTACATTCCAATAAAAAAAAATTAACTTTGAAGCATCAAGAGAGTGTAACAGTGACAAGGTAAACCATGACAAAACACTACTGAAATATGCTAGTGACATGGTAACTCGCGAAAAACACTACTGAAATATTCCAACTCTTACATTTCAACAGTAAAAAAAATCCAAAATGAACTTTGAAGCATCAAGAAAGTGTAACAGTGACAAGGTAAACCACGATAAATCACTACTGAAATAATCCAACTCTTACATTCCAATAAAAAAAAATTAACTTTGAAGCATTAAGAGAGTGTAACAGTGACAAGGTAAACCATGACAAAACACTACTGAAATATTCCAACTCTTGCATTTCAACGAAAAGGATTTAAAATGAACTTTGAAACGTCAAGAGAATGTAACAGTGACATGGTAAACCGTTAGAAATCACCACTGAAATATTTCAACTCTTCCATTTCAACGAAAAAGGTCCAAAATGAACTTTGAAACATCAATGGAATGTAACAGTGACATGGTAAACCACGACAAAACAATACTGAAATAATCCAACTCTTGCAATTCAATGAAAAGCAACCGAAATGAACTTTGAAACATCAAGAGAATGTTACAGTGACAAGGTAAACCATGAGAAAACACTAGTGAAATAATCAAACTCATGCATTTCATCGAAAAACATCCAAAATGAACTTTGAAACGTCAAGAGAATGTAACAGTGACATGGTAAACCGCGAGAAAACACTACTGAAATATTCCAACTCTAACATTTCAACGAAAAAATCCAAAATGAACATTGAAACGTCAAGAGAATGTAACAGTGTCAAGGTAAACCACGACAAAACAGTACTGATATAAGCCAACTCTTGCATTTCAACGAAAAAGATCCAAAATGAATTTTGAAACGTCAAGAGAATGTAACAGTGACAAGGTAAACCATGAGAAAACACTACTGAAATAATCCAACTCTTACATTTCAACGAAAAAGATCCAAAATGAACTTTGAAACATCAAGAGAATGTAACAGCGACAAGGTAAACCATGAGAAAACACTACTGAAATAATCCAACTCTTACATTTCAACGAAAAAGATCCAAAATGAACTTTGAAACATCAAGAGAATGTAACAGTGACATGGTAAACCACAACAAAACACTACTGAAATGATCCCACTCTTGCATTTAAACGAAAAGATCCTAAATGAACTTTGAAACAACAAGAGAATGTAACAGTGACATGGTAAACCATGAGAAAACACTACTGAAACATGACAACTCTCGCATTTCAACGAATGAAATCTAAAATGAACTTTGAAAAATCAAGAGAATGTATGAGTGATATGGTAAACCACGACGAAACACTTATGAAATATTCCAACACTTGCATCTCAAGGAAAAATCCAAAATGAACTTTGAAACGTCAAGGGAATGTAACAGTGATAAGGTAAACCACGATAAAACACTACTGAAATAATCCAACTCTTGCATTTCAACGAAAGAAATCCAAAATGAACCCTTTGAGGGCCCGGGGGTCATTTGGGGGTCCGGGGGGCCTTTGGGGGTCTGGGGAGCCTTCGGGGGTCCGGTTGGGCATTTGGGGTCCGGGGGGCATTTGGATGCCTGGGGGCCCGGGGGGCCTTAGGGGGCCTGGGGGACATTTGGGGGTCCGGGGGCCCTTTGGGGCCCCGGTTGGGCCTTTGGGGACCCGAGGGCATTTTGGGGTCCGGGGGGGGGAGGCTTTGGGGGTCGAGGGGCCTGTTGGGGCCCGGGGGGCCTTTGGGGGTCCGGGGGGCCCTTTTGGGTTGGGGTAGGGGGCCCTTTGGGGTTGGGGTAAGTGGGCCCTTTGGGGTTTGGGTAGGGGACCTAAAAACACTGTTCAAATGGAACTTGCGTATTATAACGACCACAGAGTTTCACCCCAAATCATCTCCTGAATCATCTTCTAAAATGTCTCAAACTGTTTCGCATAAATCATCTTCTAAAATGTCTCAAACGGTTTCGCCCAAATAATCCCCTAAAATGTCTCAAATGGTTTCGCCCAAATAATCCCTAAACGTAATTTCTGCGTGTTCCTTTGTTTTGACATCCCTGTGCTGTCACATTTGAAATTCCCATGAAACCATTTCCCACGTTAATCTCTTCATCTCTTAGGTGTTCCTAGCTACACTATTAGGGCTTCGATATAATTCCCGAATTTATCTCTTTCACTAAAGATCAGAGAAGCAATATTTAAAAAATAGAATATTAATTTATCTCTGTCACTAAAGACCATTTATCCCTCAGACCTAAAGATTAAAGAAGCTATATTGTTTCTTAATTCTCCTTTCGTGGATCAATATTTCCCCTCGATTATGCAAATCAATTTCTCAGAAATTTAGTTGCCCTCTTGTGGATCAATACATTGTCTATGTGGTTAGGTACCGTTAGACTTGATTATAGATGGAAGCACACGTGTTCTCATGGGAGTCGAAAGGGCTTCCCTACTTGAACTAAACCAAACGGCACTATGTTCATCCATGTTATAAAGAGAACGCATCTGCAACATCCCGGAAACATCAAGGGTAATAACTTGAATATTTCAGGGCTACTACTAATAATACTACTACTGCGGCAGTAACTGTGACTACAACTACTTGAGACTGCAATAGCTTACGATTGTGAGTACAACTACTTGCAAATACGAGTACTTGTGACTGTGACTGCAACTATTTGTTTACTTCGATTACATGCAACAGCAACAGTGACTACTTCTGACTGCAACCACTGGTGACTGATAATGTGACCACATGCCATAGTGACTGCAACTACTTGTGCTGGCCTGCAACTTGTGACTATTTGCGACTGTGACTACTTACAACAGCGATTACGACCACTTGCGTCTGCAAATGCAGCTGTTTGCAACTGTGACAGCAACTTACGGTCAAAACCCTTATTAGCTCAGATTTTACGGAAATATTTTATTTTTATAGGTTTCAGACAACACACGCCTATGAGAGACTAATACCCATCTCCCCCAAAATACTTTTCAGCCATTTCTTTTTTAAAAATTTTATTTCAAGTCATTCACACGGGTTTTTCGCTAGCAACTCGGCCCACAGTACAGCACTATAAGTACTCTATGACACCCCGCTCCCATCCCTCCAAAAATATTTTATTCAGAGATTTCTTGTTAAAAAATTTTATAATGAATCCTAAATCTTTGGAAACAGCCTCTATTTCTGCCCGTTTAAGTTTTGATGTTGCTCCTTACTTTCAGTTGAAGAAACTTTTTTATAATTCAACTTCTGATCGCGGGGGGAGGGCGGGGCCACGGTTGAAGATGTTTTCATGTGAAAATACCCTTCCCCTTTTCCATGGAAATTCCCCTCTCAAGAGTAACCCCGTCTAAATTTTTTTTTCATAATTTCCTGAATTAAATTTCTGTATTGTGTATCGAAGAGGTGAATTCAAGAAAGAGTTTACTTTTTATTGTATTTTCAATAATTTTCTTACAAAAAACTAGAGTTTACGGTCAAAAACCCTTATTAACTCAGAAAAGGACTTAAGTTTCACATTTGAACCAGAGAATTGTATTTTCCATAATTTTCTTACAAAAAACTAGAGTTTACGGTCAAAAACCCTTATTAGCTCAGATTTTACAGAAATAGTTTATTTTTTCGATCCAAAAATGGACTTAAGTTTCACATTTGAACCAGAGAATTGTATTTTCCATAATTTTCTTACAAAAAACTAGAGTTTACGGTCAAAAACCCTTATTAGCTCAGATTTTAAAGAAATAATTTATTTTTTCGATCCAAAAATGGACTTAAGATTCACATCTGAATCAGAGAAATGTATTTTCCATAATTTTCTTACAAAAAACTAGAGTTTAGGGTCAAACACCCTTATTAGCTCAGATTTAAAAGAAATAGTTTATTTTTTCGATCCAAAAATGGACTTAAGTTTCACATTTGAACCAGAGAATTGTATTTTCCATAATTTTCTTACAAAAAACTAGGGTTTACGGTCAAAAACCCTTATTAGCTCAGATTTTAAAGAAATAATTTATTTTTTCGATCCAAAAATGGACTTAAGTTTCACATTTGAACCAGAGAATTGTATTTTCCATAATTTTCTTACAAAAAACTAGAGTTTACGGTCAAAAACCCTTATTAGCTCAGATTTTAAAGAAATAATTTATTTTTTCGATCCAAAAATGGACTTAAGATTCACAGTTGAATCAGAGAATTGTATTTTCCATAATTTTCTTACAAAAACTAGAGTTTACGGTCAAAAACCCTTATTAACTCAGATTTTACAGATATAGTTTTATTTTTCGATCCTACAAAGGACTTAAGTTTCACATTTGAACCAGAGAATTGTATTTTCTGTAATTTTCTTACAAAAAAACTAGAGTTTACGGTCAAAAACCCTTATTAGCTCAGATTTTACAGAAATAGTTTATTTTTTCGATCCAAAAATGGACTTAAGTTTCACATTTGAACCAGAGAATTGTATTTTCCATAATTTTCTTACAAAAAACTATAGTTTACGGTCAAAAACCCTAATTAGCTCAGATTTTACGGAAATAGTTTTATTTTTCGATCCATAAATGGACTGAAGTTTCACAGTTGAATCAGAGAATTGTATTTTCCATAATTTTCTTACAAAAAACTATAGTTTACGGTCAAAAACCCTTATTAGCTCAGATTTTACAGAAATAGTTTATTTTTTCGATCCAAAAATGGACTTAAGTTTCACATTTGAACCAGAGATTTGTATTTCCCATAACTTTCTTGCAAAAAACTAGAGTTTACGGTCAAAAACTCCTATTAACTCAGATTTTACAGAAATAGTTTATTTTTCAATCCAAAAAATGGACTTAAGTTTCACATTTGGAAGCTACGATCGTAATGAATGATACTTGTTATCAGAAAAATTGTCAATTGCCAAAAAAAAGAAAAAAAATGGGAGGAGGGGGCTCAAAAAGTTGGAGGGAGGGGGCGCCCTTCGAGTTTTGGGATAGGGAACCTATGGAGGGTTGATGTCTCTGCTGGTTAGGGTCATTGGTACTTATGATCCTTGATGGTTCGTACTCACATACACCTTACTACTTGATTTGCAGGGATTTCTATGGTTTGTTCTGAATTTCTTTATTAAAATTATTTTCTTGCCATCTACATCTGTCTTAGTATCAACTTTTTAGTATGCTATAACGTTGGACCCTATCTTAAACTGACAACACTGTTCAAACGCCATTGAGGTTAGCTTAACTGCTAGTCACTTTAACCCTTTTTCTCTATCGTCAAGTACATGCTCTGGAAAGGTACCAAGGAACATAAGGCAATTCAGGAACCAGTGGGGAATCCCCGCTCGTAATTGCTAATCACTTTAACCCTTTTTCTCCATCGTCAAGTACATGCTCTGGAAAGGTACCAAGGAACGTAAGGCAATTGAGGAACCAGCGGGGAATCCCCGCTCGTAATTGCTAATCACTTTAACCCTTTTTCTCCATCGTCAGGTACATGCTCTGGAAAGGTGTCAAGGAACGTAATCTTCCCAAACACGTCAAACTGTTAATTCCATGTGCAATTTATATCAATAGCAATAACCAGTCTGGTAATCTGCTCTGAAAAGGTGCCAAGGAACGTAATCTCCCCAAACACGTCAAACTGTGTGAGGGAGTTCTGACTCTCTTTGAAAAGGTGTAGAGATTCTATAGAAGTATTACCTATATGCATGGGGCTACTCACTCTCTTTGAAAAGGTGTAGAGCTTCTATAGAATAACACAGTGATTCCTAGTGCTTCTATAGAAGTATAAGGTACTACTCTACTAATACTGAAGGAGATGCTGAACTGTATCAAAAGATTATATCCGTCCAGCTACTCAAAAGGGCATATCTGCAATATTTCAAGAATTACTAACAATAATAGACATAAAACGTATGAGGTTGTTAAGAGGAATGTTACACTAAATCAAAAGACACTAGTTTCATCCAGGATGTCAAATGGGTGTAGCCGCAATAACTCAGGAACAGTTAAGGTTATTAAATTGGAACTTTCAAGAAATGTCAATTGGGCTGTTGAACTAATTACTACTGAGGGTAAGGGAATTAACTTGAAACTTTCAGAGAATGTTAAGGGGGATTTAGACCTTAAGGATACTATGTACGTCCCGTTTGTCAAAAGGGTGTAGCTGCAATATGTTAGGAACAGCTAAGATCATTAAACTGAAACTTTCAGGAATTGTCAATTGGGCTGTTGGACTAATTACTACTGAGGGTAAGGGAATTAACTTGAAACTTTCAGAGAATATTAAGGGGGATTTAGACCTTAAGGATACTATGTACGTCCCGTTTGTCAAAAGGGTGTAGCTGCAATATGTTAGGAACAGCTAAGATCATTAAACTGAAACTTTCAGGAATTGTCAATTGCGATGTTGAACTAAATCAAAAGATTTTTTGTGCATCTAGATTGTCAAAATGGTAAGTTTGAAATGTCTCAGAAATAGTCAATGGTATTAATAACACTAATAATTTATTGGTGCCCTCTCTTGTCAACAAGAAGAGATAAGCGGAGTACAAAAAAAGAAAAAAGGAAAAGGACAAATCAAACAGAAAAGAGCACTAATAAATAGTGGTTACATCACCAGCACTCATACAATGCGTGAACAAGTAAAAGCGCCAACAAATTGTAATTGTTCTCTTTGCGAATGTAGATTTAGATGTAGATTTAGAAGATGGTAACGTTTCAATTACGTCTATCATGTTCTGAAAACCCAGATACTATAAAAGCGATAAGTAAACAAGGTCAGTGACGTTGCTTGGGGGGCGGTTGTCCCCTAGTAATTTGGAGGAAAAAATATTATACAGCCGATTCCCCTTGACTATCCAGATATAGACCCCTCTTGCCCCTCAATAAAATTGCTGGAGCTACGCCCCTGAACAAGGTGGGAAGGGCCATAGCTGAATAGGATTTTGCCAACACCTTTCTTTTCAGGATAGATTTTATTAAGGAAACCAAATTACTGCAGCTCGTACGCAAATTCTTCATAATATTTGAAATTAAAAGCTGACTGGCACTTCTAATATTTTGACCGTTGATGATACCCAAATACTTCATTGAATACTTGGGAAGACTCGAATTTGTTCAACCATAACACCCTTTAATGATTAACTTATATCTCTAGGCGTCGTGGCAGTGAACTCTAGGAACAGTCTCTTGAGAGATAACACTGAGACCCATACTTTTATATTTTTGTAACAGGTATTCAATATTCCCTTTAATTAAAACTTTCAGAGTATGTACGAGCAGAAATAAACTCATATAATAATTCAAACTTAAGACGACCGGAAATTACTATCAAAGAATAGATGAAGCCCCAAACGAACAGAAACTAAAATAAATAATGAAGTTGTATATAAAGATTAATCAAAAAAACTTTTTGCACAAAATAAGTTTTTTAAAAAAAAGTGAAGAACTCTATTAAACCAAAAATGAACAAAAATAGAATCAAACAATCTACCAAGCATACAACTACCACAAATCAGTATCAATAAATAAATAAAACCCAAAAAAAAACAAAAATTAAAATAAGTCAAACTCAAAACGAGCAGAAATTAATCTGAGTAGGGTTCTAAACCCTATGCTTTCTAAAAGTCAGAATACAATTTGTGCTTTACTGAAAAAATTCAAATTATTTCACTGAAAAAATATGCATTGTCAGTTTAACATACATATGCTGATATTTATTCCTTAAAATCTTAATTAATTTTTGTTTTCTTAAAGTTATAAGTGAAAACATTTAAAAGAATTTTTTTTCAAAAATATTTCCAATCGAAAGAGCCCTTTTTGAAGTTTTAACGACAACACTTTCTATATGACATTATATGCCCCGAGGGCATAACTTACAACCGTAGCCCTGAGGGCTGTTGGGGGTTGTCATACTCTAAAACACAATTTCCGGACCCTTCAACTACGTTCAACAAAATTACTGCATCAAAATGTTGATCGGAAGCATTTGGGGGAAATGATGGGTATGGGGGGGATTCGCCCTCCGATCCCTTTTGAGTATTAATCAGGGCACTAGCCCTCTCAATTCCCAATTGAACGAGTCCTTTTTGAAGTTTCTACGACAACGCTGGTAAATACCTAATTTCCAGAACTTTCAACTACGTTGAGAAAAATGTCTATCTAAAAATTTTGATTGTATGGGTTTGGGAAATGATGGGCGTGAGAAGGGGGTTAGTTTCCCTCCACTTACTTTTGACTATTAAAAATACCACTAGCCATTTAAATTTTCAATGGAATGAGCCCTTTTTGAAGTTTCTACTACAACGCTTTCTATAAAAACCTTATATACCCCCGGGGTATAACTTACAACCCTTGTCCTGAGGGCTGTGGGGAGGGGGGGGGCTGTCATCCTTAAGGGCTTAATTTCCAAAACTTTCAACTACGTTGAGCAAAATGGTTATCTAAAAATTTTGATTGTATGTGTTTTGGAAAAAGGTGAGCGTGAGACGGGGATTAGTTGCCCTCCAATCACTTTCGACTATTAAGAAGGGCACTAGCCTTTTGAATTTCCAAGCGAATGCACTTTTTCAAGTTTCTACGACAAAGCTTTCAATAAAATACTTATATGCCCCCAGGGTATAACTTATAACCCTTACCCTAAGGGCTCTGAGGGGGTTGTCATCCTCAAAGTCGTGATTTCCAAAACTATCAACTACGTTGAACAAAATGGCTATCTCAAAATTTTTATTTGATGTGTTTGGATAAATGGTGGGCGTGAAAGGGGTGTTAGTTGCCTTCCGATAACTTTCGAATATTAAAAAGGGCACTAGCCGTTTCAGTTTCCAGTCGAATGAGCCCCTTTTGAAGTTTCTACGACAATACTTTCTATGAAAACCTTATATGCACCCAGGGCATAACTTCTAACCTTTGTCCTGAGGGCTGTGGGGTGGGAGGGAGGGTTGTCATCCTCAAAGACCTAATTTTCAGAACTTTCAACTACGTTGAACAAAACGGCCATCTCAAAATATTGATTGGATGTGTTTGGGGAAATGGTGGGCGTGGAAGGGGTTTTAGTTGCCTTCCAATCACTTTCGACTATTAAAAAGGGCAAAAGCCGCTCCAATTTCAAATCGAATGAGCCCTTTTGAAGTTTCTACGACAAATCCTTCGATACGAATTGCCCTGGTCTAAAACCGAAAAAAAATACATTGTGCCAACATCGTTCTTTACTTAGGCAGCGCTATTGCGCTGGCTATGATAACAGATACTGATATAGATAAATCAATCAATTCTACCACAAACAAAAATTAAAATTAGCACTCAAGCCAAAACTTCGTACGAACAAAAATTACTATAAACGGAAGTTAGTCTACTCCCTCCCTCCTGTAATAGTCAACCTTCTATAGCCTATTGCGTCATTTGCGCTTTACTGTAAACAAAATATAATAAAACATTTTTTATAATTGCAACATAGAAAAATAAAAAATTACAGTAAAATAAACTTCTGAATTGCCAAAAGTTCCAGGGTTTAATTTCGTTGTATTTTAAACATTCAGTTTATTTTCATTAGTTCTTTTCAGTAATCTGTATCTTTATATATTACATTATTTTATATATTATCTTTTTTATATTTTAGTTTTTATATATTATTTTTTTATATAACATTTTTTTTTTATATTCAGTAATCTACGATTTATTTTTTACTTTTCGTCGATGTTCTGTAACGTAAAAGCACACTGTTCAAAATACATATAGTTTTAAATAAAAATAAAACACGAGTGGTGCAAAAGACTTTAGTAAGTTCAAAAAAAGAAGAGGGGCAGTAGCAAAATCCCCATTATTAGTAATTTATGATCTTTTTAACTTCAACTGTTTTAAATGAAACGGTTTTTAGGATCTAGAGGACCCCGAAACACGTAGCTAATTTCAGGAACCGATTTCAGCAGCTCAGTGGGATAATGATAGCGTAAAAAAGAATTCCTTTTGCACGAGATTTTCAAAACTAAACATCATGGACACCATTAGTCAACTGCAGGTTTTAAGTAATTGCATACTTGACATTAACTTATTATTTAGTTCTTTTATTATTAAATATTAGTTATTATTATTATTATTTAGTTCTTTTGATTTTCCCGTTGAATGAAATGAAAATCCCGTTGAATGAGAATGAAACGATTAAGGACTTTTTTTATGATCACGATGAAATTCGGCACCGTTTTTATGAATCGGCACAGAAACTTTACAGCTCAAATTGGCGCCGTTTTCTTTGCAAATCGGTGCTGATTTGGCAAATCGACGCCGAAAAAGTTACGTGTGTTCTAGACTTAAAGGAGTATAGAATCAGTAAATTCAACTACAAGGTAAATCAAACAGTTCGTGGTAACGAACTGTAAGTAAGGAGCGACCCGGCTCAATGGTAACCGAAACTCTAGAAAACGGGTTTTTGATACCAATAGATATATCAAAAGAATCAGATTTCAATGCTGATTTCAAATATATAACTTTCATCAAGTTTAGTGCTACCCATCAAAATTTACGCGCCTGAGAAAATTTGGCTGATTTAAAAAAAAAGGGGGAAAGACCCCCTAAAAGTTATAGAACCTTAATGAAAATCACACCATCATATTCAGCGTATCAGAAAACCCTACTGTAGAGGTTTCAAGCTCCTATCTACAAAAATGTGGAATTTTACATTTTTTGCCAGAAGAAAGATCACGGATGCGTGTTTATTTGTTTGTTTGTTTGTTTTTTTTTTTTTCCAGGGGTGATCGTATCGACCCAGTGGTCCTAGAATATCGTGGGAGGGCTCATTGGAACGGAAATTAAAAGTTCTAGTGCCCTTTTAAAGTGACCAAAAAAAATGGAGGGCAACTAGGCCCCCTCCCACGCTTATTTTTTTCCCAAAGTCACCCGATCAAAATTCTGAGATAGCCATTTTGTTCAGAATGGTCGAAAATATGATAAATATGTCTTTTAGGATGACTTAATCCCCCGAAGTTCCCAGAGGGAGGGCTAAAAGTTATGAACTTTACCCAATGTTAACATATAGTATTGGTTATTGGGAAGTATACAGAAGTTTTCAGGAGGTTTTTTTTCTGGTAGTGGGAGGGAAGGGTGGGTCGGTGGTTATGTTGGAGGATCTGTTCATGAAGGAAGTTTTCATGGGGGAAGGGAAATTGCCATGAAGGGGGCGCCGGACTTGCCAGCATTATTTATTGGTTATTGGGAAGTATACAACCATTTTCAGGAAGGATTTTTTCTGGAGAGGGGGGGCTAGACGAGGGGGTTAATCAGGAGAATATTTCCGTGGAGGATGTTTCTTTGGGGTAAGGGAAATTTCTATGAAGGGGGCGCCGGATTTCCAAGCATTATTTAAAAAACGATCAGAAATTAAATAAAAAAAAAAAAACAAGTTTTTTCAACTGAAATGTAAGAAGGAATATTAGAACTTAAAACGAACAGAAATTATAACGTATGTGAGGGGGTTCTCCCCCAAGTCAATACCTCGCTCTTTACGCTACAGTTTTTTTTTTAGTGCTTTCAAAAGAGCTATCTAGTCTAATTAAACGGCCTTTGTGATTCAGGGGTTTGTGAATCAAATTTTTTTTTAACTTTTAACGTAAAGAGCGTGGTATTGACTAAGGGGAGAACCCCCTCATATACGCAATAACATATACGTAATAAAAAACACAATAAAAAAACAAGCGATACGGCTCAATAGTAATCGAAACTTTTAAAAACGGAATTTTGATGTCAATAAATGTATCAAAAGAATGTGTTTATAATGCTGATTCTAAATATATAAATTTTATTAAGTTTAGTATTACTCATCAAAGGCTACGAGCCTGAGAAAATTTACTCGATTTTTTAAAGAGGGGGGAAACATCCCCTGCATTAACTAAAAAACGATCAGAAATTAAATAAAAGAAACAAGTTTTTTAAACTGAAAGTAAGGAGCGACATTAAAACTTAAAACGAACAGAAATTATTCCGTATATGAAAGGGGCTGTCCCCTCCTCAACGCCACGCTCTTTACGCTAAAGTTTTTTATTGTTTTAAAAAATAAAGTTGTGAGACAGAGTCAAAGTTTAGTGTAAAGAGCGAGGAGTTGAGGAGGGGACAGCCCCTTTCATATACGGAATAATTTCTGTTCGTTTTAAGTTTTAATGTCGCTCCTTACTTTCAGTTTAAAAAACTTGTTTTTTTTATTTAATTATATGTAAAGGTGCCTATATCTAGGTGCTTATCTATAACAATAATCTATAGATCTAATGAGTAGGCTGTATATAATTATCTATAGAGTAAGTTGAGGTACCAATTGGGAGGCGTAGGTATGAGATATTGGCAATGGTTTTAATAACAAAGGTACCAATGGATTTAGCCTGTGTAGTGTAGTCACCATAATAATTAAAAGAAAAACAAACATCATGATTAAAATTTACCTTTTTTGCACGGCGCAGACACAAAATCTTTCTCATCATATGTTTCTAAAGGTCCAGTATAAGTTAAAGGGGCGCCATTTATTCCCGAAGGGGCGCCATTTATTCGATTCCTTGTAAATCGAATATTGATCGGTTTCGTTTGTGAGCCTGGAATGAACCACAGACAGCCATTTTCAATAGTGACGTCTTCCAACGCAATCCAAAATCCGACAACTTTCAAAGGTTCTGTGTACAGGTAGGTACCATCCTGGTGAGCCTTCACTGCAAAAATTATTGTTTTAGTGTTTATGAATGGTCGGTCCCTAATAAAATAGGGCACATCTCCCTCCCAAGTGAAAAAGCATACAGATTGTAGAAATATTATAGATGAGAAACTTCCCTGGCCAAAACTAGAAATGAAGAAATGTAGAACTTCTTTTGCACGCAAGGGTTACTGACATTTTTAAGCCCTGAAAAAAGAATCAACTGATTGTTTACTAAATCAAATAAATGATCTTGATCAAAGCCGCAATTTTTTGCCCTAGTAAATATAGAATTGAATAGCGAGCAATCTTCTAGAGGAGGTCAGGGTTGAACCGGATAAAGTTCGGCAATCGCAAATATCTTATTTGTTTATGAATGGAAAGCAGAAATTTGACGTTTTCTAGATACTTCTCAGAATAAGGAATTATTTTCATATTTCTTCGAATGGTCTTCAATTTTTTTCAAAATCTGGATTCATACTATTGGTCAAAGTGTACGGAATGACCCCACCTGGTGGGGTTGGTTTGGATACGCCGGGGCTTGAACTGGACAAGCTAAAAAAGTGCCAAAAATATGCCTACGGACCTATAGAAATACTAAATTCTTCCATAAAACGTTTTTTATTTACTTCAAATACAGTTGCACAAAATTATTAAAATGAAGGTTTAAAAGAAAAAAGAGCGTCTTCAAGCTGGTTGATTAAGACATATGGGGTGGTGAGAAATCAAGTTCGAAGTTAAAGCTTCGAATTGCTCTGGTGGTTCCTCCGCGAGATAAAGGTTTTGGTAGAATATCAGAAAAATCCACCCTTGCAACATCTTCTGACTTGGGGAACAGAAACTTCTGGGTTTTCTTGCGCATGTAGCTGATCGTAACTTCAACATCTGCAATATCCTGGACCAAGCCAACGTAGAAGCGGGTTGAATTCTTGAACAGGAGCTTGACAAGGACGTAATCTCTTACTGACAAGGAAGGTGGGCTAAATGGCAGGTCATCATGGTTATCTTCTTCACCAAGGTTTTATGACCCATCAGATGAATCATGCAGCTTGAGATCCATCACGGGCGTTACCTTAGGGTCTTTTTTCTCTCCTTTCCACGCTTTTTCTCAGTCTTATGTTTTAACGTTGGGTCTATTACATATTTCACAGAAGTGGCACAACTCTAAGAATATTGACTGTTAAAGGTTGCTAGTGTTTTATATACCCCCTTTGTCTTTAAAAAGTATTCCACTGTAAATTTTGCCGTTCAACAAACAAATTCTTTATTTCAAAGCTGTATTTTGATATGCAAACAAATATTCTTGTAGTATTGTTATAGATAGAGCACATTCGAAAATAGGTTGTTTTTTTTTTGCATAAAAAAAACCCACTTAAACTTTAGACTGGGTGGCTGGGTTCTGAAACAACAGAGACCCCCTTATACTTAAGGTTATTTTCATTCTAAAAATAAGATTAGTTTTACGGGCAATCTTTATTTCGATGCTATTAAAGATTTAAGACCTTTGGGTTTGTTTAATATTTGTATTTTTCGCTTTTATTTAACTTGTGCCAAATTAATGGCTTTATTCTACTTCCCATATCAATGACGTTTGAATTAAGATTTCTTGTTTTACTCAGTAGCTTTTTTACAACATTTTAAACTATGGCTATTTTAAGTTGGATTCATGCTGAACACCCATTATTACACAATACAGTCCACAATTACAGCTACACTTACGCAATTGCAATTACACTAACACAATTATTATACCAAAAATTAAAGAAGTGAAGCCCCAATACAGTCATGTAATCAAAAACTGGATTACTGCCCCATTCATGAAAATTTCAGGTATTGTTTTCTGAGAATTATTTTATAAAACTGGTATAACGATACTCTAATTTTAACCTTTTTTAAGGCTTATTTTCTCATTTATTAAAAGATTAAAAGCCTGGGCTTAGCTTTTAGAAGCATAACGGAGCAGAATTACCTCCAATTCAACAAAACGGATTAAAGAATTGAAATTTTACTTACCTTCCCCCCCTATCTGTGGCTGTTTGAAAATGTACATGCTCTGTGCCACAACAGGTTGCTTGAAATTTAATACCCTACAAACATCCGTAAATTTTTTGTTGAATGTCACTTCCTTGAAACTAGGCTCAAGCCAGTGGAGGGCATGCCCTATTTTATTCAATGCTTTATCTTTAGAAACGCATAGATTTCCTTTATCGTCGACTGCACTTGCCTCAAAAAAATATCGGATCTTGTCTCCACTTTCGAGAAAATACAGATCACTTGCCTGAAAAAAAGGGGAACGATATACAACTGCGAAAAATGATCCAATCAATAGTCGTTCTTTGAATCTTCAAAATGTTACTAAATTAAAAAGAAGGTATAGCCTGCAATTTTTTTGTGAAAATAATTAACATTTTTAAAAGATGGAAATTTATTTTCAATATGTCATATGAATAGAAAGGCAGTAATTATTGATTTTGTGATGATGACTTAGGAACACAGCATAAAGATATAGCAGTAAGTTTACCGCAGATAATTTCTGGCTCTTCATTCTCGGTGCGAACAAACAGCTCCTCCCACTTATTCTTGCATTAGCGCGTACAAACAGCTCCTCTCATTTGATCTGCCATCAGCGGTCCAATTACCCTGGAACACGTATTTTGGCAGAAACTTTCTCAAAATGCCTTTGAAACCAACTTGAGACTTCGAAACCTACTTTTAATTTCTAAAAACATCTAATAATAACATTGCACTACTAATTACCGATTTTCATGTATGTATTGGAATAAATTAATTTAAAATTAGTTTCTTCAAAATTTAGTGTTCCAACGTCGAAGCCAAGTTTCGCGTTCAAAAGTAATCTGGCTTGACTACCCGTGAAAAGACCTAATGTCGCTTATGTTTCTATGTTCTCTGGAGCACTCGCACCTCGGTCCGGGTTTTTATAGTGGGTGAGATAGGGAAAGATCATACTGCCTATAATTTATATACTTTGCTTAGCAATGACAAATCGAAGTCAAATTCTCTTACCTGAAACGCACAGAAATAGCCATGGAGTATATTACATCAGGAAACACAAAATATAAACCTGATATATATATCAGGCCCACAAAAGATAAACTCTCCTTGCCAATTCTTACCATATTCCATATTCTTACCAACTCTAACCACCAACCTTTAACATATCCTAACCAATTGTAATGCAGCTTTTAAAGTTCTACAAAATTATTAATTCGTCCATTTTTCCACTGATTCTAGTCAACATGAAATCACCCAAATAGTAGTTGATTTAACCAGCATTGAGTATTGGCAGTCAGTGTTGATTACTGATTGCAGGCAGTGTCTTAGTTAACATTCTATTTTGGGTTTTGCAACAGTTTTGTGGTTGGGAGATGGGGAACAACCATTCAAAAGACCATAATCGTAGCTAAGTTCTAGGATATTTTCTCAGTTTTAATAGTCCAAGGCGGGGGGGTGGGGGGCTGAACGTAGACAAAATTAACGCGAATAAAAAACCTATGATAAATACCTTTAAATAATAAATAGAACTGATTCTATTATCTGCCTAATTAGTTACTTAGTCGATATTTATTAAACTTTAAAAAAGCTTCATTTTTTTCTTTACAGATGCCTTAAATGTTCATATTTAAATCCTAGTTTTTGTTGGCTAGTTTGCTCTAAGGATTTTATTGGGCTTGAATTTCATTTTACTTTTCTTTATGTTTTACTTCATTTATTTTGGCTACGCTGAATTGGCAATGGATTTTAAATATTGTTAAATATTGTATTAAAATTATTTAACTTTTTTAATTATCTTAATTATTATTATTTAACTTATTTTAATTTTATTAAGTTAATAATTTATTAATTATTTTCATTCATTAACTATACCCTTTACTTTGTTTTAACAAAAATAAAATTTCAATAATTACAAAGTGATTATAACCATTAGATTACTTATTTCTAATATTTTTGCTTGATACAAAAATAACTTTCAAAAATATCTGAGCAGCACCTTGATTATCCTAAATAATTATTCCCAAAGGAAGGGTTATGGCCCTCTGGGAATATCGGAACAAAATGTACAGCCGAAAAAGAAGCGCATCACGCGCACGACGCGTCAAAAACAACATCCAAGAGTGCTTGCATATTTGTTCCTGCTTCAACAAGTCTGAACAGTATTTAATAACAACGCAACGCCACTACAATGCTTGACACGACGCAAGTTAAGATTACAAATCATTATTGCAAACTTAGGCTTAGTTTTCACTCGAGTCCCCTGGGAAGTCGTGTGCGAGTCGTGCGATAATTTATTTTCTAATTTTTCGATTACGCTTAGCAGCTTGTAAACGAAATACAAACTCTGATTCCTGCTTCGCCACTGCAACGACAGTTAAAAAACAAACATTTTGGCAGCTCATTGCGAAGCCACTTCGTTACTTCGATTTTGCAGTTAAGGGCTCGGCACACGTAGCTGATTTTGGGAGCCGATTTCAGCATCAGTGGACAAACGATAGCGGTAAGAAAATAGCGACAAACGGCACCAGTGCATCAGTGGACAAACGATAGCGGTAAGAAAAACATAGTTATTGGATGTTTCAACTATGCTGAGCAAAATGACTATCTTATGACTTATTTTCGAGGGTTTTCAGGCCTTTTTTGTGAAATCACCATAAATTTCTTTTCGCAATAAACTTTTACTTTTAAGACAAACCGGAATGATAGTTACCGTTCCTGAATCAGTGTTACATGAAATTTTTGTCACTAGGTAGTTTTTTTCAGAACGCGGTTTTTAACTTTTGGTTACTATGGGCTGTGCTTCACTCCTTACTAGGTTGCAGCTACTGCTGCAACCATGATGCATGTAAAACATAAAAGAGCAACCAGCATATAGGCAATAGATTAGTTAATTCCGGAGACAAATTCACGCAACTCAAAAACTTCTAGGTTAGATACAAAAAATTCAGAATTTGAACTGAAAAAAACGGTAAGAAAATTTGTTGAAAGAAAAATTTATTGTGCGAGATCTTCAAAACAAAGAATCATGGACACAAACAGTCAACTGGAGTCTGTTAATAGCTGCATGGTTGATCTCAGCTTAGTTCTCAGTTTAGTTCTCAGCTCAGTAGCGGGGTCTTTCACCACAGACAGCTCTGGCTGACTTTTTATTTGTATCCCTATTTTTTTGTGATGATCATGATGAAAATCGGCGCCGAAAACAATTTTCTCTGAAGTTACGTTGTTTCTTTGTTCCTTCACTTCAATGACAACAAACAGTGAAACTTGTATTTACTGGTAAAAAAAAGTATCCCGAACAAATGGACTATCTCGTAATTTCATAACCAATGTTTCCACTTTCAGTTTTGAAAAATCCGAGAACGGGCTTAGGTTTTAGGGAGATGAAATAAAGTTTTGGTGAAAAAAATAGGTCTTGAATGAATGAAGAAATTCTCAGCCAGGGGCGTAAACATTGCTTTGCAGATGAAGAGAACAATGCAGACGAAACATTTCTCATTGCTTCTAACAAGTTTTGCGAAGTTTATAGATAATTAGACTATATTATTGCTACTACTACTAACAACTTACTGCATCACCAAGCCGCATGATGCCTACACATCTCTGCATGTTCCTCCTCCACCCCGATCTATTGAAAGCTATCCTCTTTACACCATCGCAAGAAGTTCCGATTTTCTTTACATCGTTTCTTACGGCCAACTCTCATCCCATTCCTGCTTTTATTTTTGCCCTAAATGGACGGGCAAAATTGATGATCTTGGGCAATGTGTCATCCCTCATGTAAGAAACGTGTTCTAGCCATCTTAATCTTTTTCATGATTGCAGCGACAGTTGCAACCAAGTAAAGAACAAACCATTCCAAATAGTATCCAAAAATTAAAAAATACGTTTCAGACAAAATTTGCAAGTGAGAAGAAACTATCATGTCTAGCTGATTCAGGAATGGCAACTATTCTCTAAATTAGTCTCAATAGTAAAACGTTAGTTTGAAATCAAATTTAAGAAAATTTCGAATAATAGCCTGAAACTCGTAACAAATAGCGCCGAATCGAAAAAAGTACACCATTGGAATTGCCATAGCTGAAAACCTAATATGAGGAAACTTACAGCTCCCTAGCTTGGACAACAAGGAAAAACTTTCATTTGCATGGGTAGTACTGATGTATCATTTTTTTAATTTCTTTTTTTCTCCATTGCTAGCGAGGCACTGGATTATCATAGAAAGCGGTTTAATTACCCAATTTAAAGAAAATTGCTTCATCTTCTTACTTTTATAGCATACAAACTTAAGGTTAAAAATGAAATATGTTTTTTGACAAAAAACTGTATCTTCGTATACAAAATTATTAATAGCGTCATTATCGTAGATTACATTTATAAATGACGCTATAGTGATTCTATGTGATGATATTGGCGTCATTTAGGGTTCTTTCTATATATTAGGGTTGCATTTAGGGTTCGTTCGTTATATCCAGCTAATAAAAATCCGGAAGCTTTTTCCTGCGTGTCGCACATAGTTATGGTTACAGCGGTAATTTTATCATGATCGATGTAACCAATACGTAATATGTATTTATGTCAGTATGTATAAGCCATACCCATAGTTAATTTATTTATTTTCTGTCACTACCATTTTACATTTTAGAATTAATTTGGTGTTTGTTAATTTTGGTTTGGACGAAAAAAGAAAACAAACACTTAAAGTAATGAACAATAGGTTCGCGCTTTCAGAATAAATCTAGTTAAGAGCAAACCCCAGGGAATTAGGCAGCAGAGTCGCTTAAATGTGGTATCACATCCCAGAAGAGCAATTTTCGGCAGCTGGCGGCTGCAACCTACTAAAGAACGAAGCACTGTCATAGTAATCTTGTAAAATTTTGTTGTTTGTTTGACTTTAAATATGCTTTATCTTATCTCATAAATCTAAGAAATACAACTATTTCTGTCAGTAATACTGAGAATTTCAAGTTATGAAGCAGATTTCTGAAGTTAGTCTTACATCCTAATGCTACCAAGACATCATTGTTTACATTTGACTACATCATAGTCATAAAATAGTTATTTTTAAACCGAAAAGATAGTTACTTTTTGTGCTGGACTGATTTTGTAGAAATCATGTCAAATTAAGTGAATTAGAACCATCAGGTATTTCTTAAAATGCTCTATGTTTCTCTTGCAAAAACAAAAATGTTAAAGTGCTTGATTTTTCTATTGTGCTAAATCCCAAATTGTTTTGTGTTTTAGCAAAATATTAGCTTTACATTGTTTTAAAAATATAGAGAAGTATTTAGAGTTAGTAAATTTAAGCCACTTTGCTAGAAATTTTTACTATTATAATAATTTTACTGTTTATTTTGCTTTATTTTGCCTTACGAGCTTTCACTAGGAGAATACATTCTATTATACTTGAATTATTGTCTTGGAGTACTATCGCCTTAATTCTCTCTATTTAGAGGTAATATCCATTGTCACAGCAAGGCAATAATCCTAGGGCGGGGGAGGGGGGTGTTACGAGCTTTCACTAGGAGAATACATTCTATTATACTTAAATTATTGTCTTGGAGTACTATCGCCTTAATTCTCTCTATTTAGAGGTAATATCCATTGTCACAGCTAGGCAATAATCCTAGGGCGGGGAGGGGGAAGGGTTTTACGAGCTTCCACTAGAAGCATAAATTCTATTTTATAAAATCAGAAAACTCCCCTAAAAACGATAAAGATCAATATTTTCTTTTCTTTAGTATGCATGGCAAAGACCTCTGCAAAGCCGTCTTCACCGCTCGTAAGAATATTCATACCTGCCGAGAGTCCGTAGTAGTAAAAATACATTTATGCTCATTTGGATCCAGCTTATCAACTATGTCTGAGCAGGCACTGCGCAAAGTTTCAATCTCGACTTGGGTTAGAAAGTCCTCAACAATGACAAAGCCATCTTGTTCAAACTGCAAAAGATATACAAAAACAATATATGTAATACATATATAAATAATAAAGCTTTCCATATCATGAAAAATTTATGACAAAATAGCCGAAGAAGTAATTTTGCCATAAATTCTTCATGATATTGAAGGCTTATTTTATTTTTTTTTCTTTTGAAGGGGCATTTATGTCCCAGATCTTTACCCCTCCCCCCCGCTTAGATTTAGAAAAATAGTTTTTCGTGGTATCTTCATTGAAAAATACCCGTTTTTGAAAAGCAAACTTATGAGGATCTTTTCAAAAATATCGATAATACCTTCAATAATTTCAAAAGCCCTTATACATAACATAGAAAAATCAAAACAGAAATAAAACAAACTACTGAACTACGAGGTCAATAGTATCGAATAAAAGCAAGCTTATGTGGATTTTTTCAAAAAATATTGATAATAGTAGTAACGTATTAATTACCGTGACGCCTACAAGGAAATATAGAGAATCCTAACCCTACAAGGAATTACACAAAATGTATGTGCAGTTTAACACCTACACACCTTACCACGGTCAATCACCTATTACTACGAACGATACGTGGGTTACCAGACGAGTTTAGACGATACACGTTTTACCAGGTTCTTTCATCTGTCACTATAACATGTTTTTTTTCCTGGTTCAATATTCAAAATTAAACTTCCTTATATTACATGTTCAAAGATGGTCTTTTTCTAGAAATACTGATTTTCAACTGGAGGGCTTATATTCATGTTTTTTCATTATAAATAGAGACTCAATTGGTCTTTCTGCATTAGTTGAAAAAACAACTTGAATTACGCCTTTTATAGTTAAATTAGTTCGTTTTCATATGATGAACTCCAAAAGGACTAGGGTGAGTAGATAATTATTATTCATTTTAGTCAAAAGGTTTTTCGTTATAGCTAGCTAATAACTATCTGTCATATTGGTTTTCTGATTGACAGGGGACCACACATCTTTCACTAGTTTTATACCAGCTGTCCAGGTATACGGGTATTTGGGTAAAATAGCTAGTTCGCAATAGCATATTCTATTTTCACTAACAGATAGCAATTATGGATTAATCCACGTTAAAAATTGTCATTTTTGTCAGCAATTGCTAAAAAACTATGAGACCTGAATGTGCGTGTGTTGCAACTCATGGGCTATTATTAGGGAAGAAGAGGGGGAGGGGTAGGAAAAAAAGAGTCGGGATGTTGAAGAAAAGGGGGGAGGATGGGAAAAAAGAGGGGGGGGGGGGGTAAAAAATAGTCTTTTTTTATTCTTTATATATTGTATTTAAAAATATGTTTTATGGCAGTCATATAGATATAGGCTATTCGGCTCAAAATGCTTCTTAAGTACTTACAGAAGTATCTGATTTTAAGACTAAAATTGAACAATACATCTCCATTAAATACAAACAATATCGGTAATGTATTTGGAGTGGGCTTTGGTTAGGTGGGAGGGGCGCAACCCCCATTAATATTCTGAATAAATATCAAACGTAGCTAATAGTCAAAATTTTTCTTTTTATTCTTTTATCATATGTTGAAGTGCCGTTCGTTTTTTTTCTATGTGTTTTAGGATGATAGGGATTTAAGTCTACAAGGCTACAAGTTACATAGTGGAAAAAAATGAAATTAATTTTTATTCCAGAACACTGGTAATCAAACCCCAGGCCATAAGCGGTCTAAGTTGGATGCCGGGCCTGATAGCACTGACACGGACCTAATCAGATCCTTGAACTTGACGAGGGATAGTGTAATCCGCTTTGGGCAAGCTTCAGATGGACAGAGAGCTTCTAACGACCTACCTGCAATTTTTAAGGTAGCACCATTTATCAGATAGTTTTCAACTTTATAATGCGCTCACAATTTTGCATAAGAAAAAAGGAGTAGGGATGTTGAAGAAAAGGGTGGGGGATGGGGAGAAAAAAATGAGAGGAAAAAACCTTAATTTTGCTATATGACTTTTGGTACTTATTTAGTACCTGGTAAACATGTGAGTAGAACTGTATTGAAATGCTTCATGAGAAATAGGTTACCGATCTTACTGAGCTAATGGCAGCTCCTTGACAAATATATTTTTTATTGTACTTTATTTTATTGCTATTAGCCAAACATCGTGTTGTGTGTGCGTGTCATACCAACTAGGAAATATGTATCGGGCTTTTTTCTGCTCAATTATTTTCAGTGAAATTAATATCATAAAAATGGATATTTTTTTATTGTACTTTATTTTATTGCCATTAGCCAAAAGTCGCGTTGTGTGTGTGCCATAGCAACTAGTAAGTATGTATCGGGCTTTTTTCTGCTCAATCATTTTCAGTGAAATTAATATCATAAAAATCGTGAAATATAAAATTGATTAAGCTCTATTTGGCTACTTTATATGGGTGAAGGATGGCAAGTGTTTAGCCAATATAATTCTAGGAGGGAAATTAAGTTTTGACGGGGTGATAAATGGTACTTATTTAGTACCTGGTAAACATGTGAGTAAAACTGTATTGAAATGCTTCATGAGAAATAGGTTATCACTTCTTACTGAGATATTGGCAGCTCCTTGACAAATATTTTTTTTATTGTACTTTATTTTATTGCTATTAGCCAAACGTCGCGTTGTGTGTGTGTGCGCCATACCAACTATTAAATATCTATCGGGCTTTTTTCGGCTTAATTATTTTCAGTGAAATTAATATCACAAAAATGGTGAAATATAAATTGACTAAGCTCTTTTTGGCTACTTTATTTTTCTTCTTTTTTCTATGTATTTGAGGATGATTGGGATTTAAGCCTATAAGGCTACAAGTTACATAGTGAAAAAAAACTGGAATTAATTTTTATTCCAGGACACTGGTAATCAAACCCCAGGCTAAAAGCGGTTGAAGTTGGATGCCGGGCCTGATAGCACTGACATGAACCTAATCAGATCCTTGAACTTGAGGAGTCACAGTGTGATCCGCTTTGGGCAAGCTTCAGATGGAGACATAGCTTCTAACTACCTACCTGCAATTTCCAAGGTAACCTCCATTTATCAGATAGTTTTCACCTTTATAATGCGCTCACAATTTCGCATAGGAAAAAGGGGTAGGGACGTTGAAGAAAAGGGTGGCTGATGGGAAAAAAAGAGAGGGGAAAAAAAACCTTAACTTTGCTACATGACTTTTGGTACTTATTTAGTACCTGGTAAACATGTGAGTAGAACTGTATTGAAATACTTCATGAGAACTAGGTTATCGCTTCTTACTGAGATATTGGCAGCTCCTTGACAAATATATTTTTTTATTTTACTTTATTTTATTGCTAATAGCCAAACGTCAAGTTGTGTGTGTGTGCCATACCAACTAGTAAATATGTATCAGGCTTTTTTCTGCTCAATTATTTTCAGTGAAATTAATATCATAAAAATTATTACGTTCTGCTCAATTATTTTCAGTGAAATTAATATCATAAAAACCATGAAATATAAAATTGATTAAGCTCTATTTGGCTACTTTATATGGGTGAAGGATGACAAGTATTTAGCCAATATAATGCTAGGAGAGAAATTAAGTTTCTACGGGGTGAAAAATGGTACTTATTTAGTACCTGGTAAACAAGAGAGTAGAACTGTACTGAAATGCTTCATTTGAAATAGGTTATCGCTTCTTACTGAGACATTGGCAGCTCCTTTACAAATATTTTTTAATTGTACTTTATTTTATTGCTATTAACCAAACTTCGCGTTGTGTGTGTGTATGCCATACCACCGAGTAAATATCTATCGGGCTTTTTTCTGATCAATTATTTTCATTGAAATTAATATCATAAAAATGGTGAAATATAAAATTGATTCAGCTCTTTTCGGCTACTTTATTTTCTTCTTTTTTCTATGTGTTTTAGGATGATAAGGATTTAAGCCTATAAGGCTACAAGTTAAATAGTGAAAAAAACTGAATTTAATTTTTATTCCAGGACACTGGTAATCAAACCCCAGGAAAAAAGCGGTTGAAGTTGGATGCTGGGCCTGATAGCACTGAGATGGACCTAATCAGATCCTTGAACTTGAGGAGGGATAGTGTAATCCGCTTTGGGCAAGCTTCAGATGGAGACATAGCTTCTAACGACCTACCTACAATTTCTAAGGTAACCTCCATTTATCAGATAGTTTTCAACTTTATAATTTGCTCACAATTTCGCATAGGAAAAACGGGGTAGGGATGTTGAAGAAAAGGTTAGGGGATTGGGAAAAAGAGAGGGAAAAATCCTTAACTTTGCTACATGACTTTTGGTACTTATTTAGTACCTGGTAAACATGTGAGTAGAAGTGTATTGAAATGCTTCATGAGAAATAGGTTATCGCTTCTTACTGAGATATTGGCAGCTCCTTGACAAATATATTTTTTATTGTACTTTATTTTATTGCTATTAGCCAAACATCGTGTTGTGTGTGCGTGTCATACCAACTAGGAAATATGTATCGGGCTTTTTTCTGCTCAATTATTTTCAGTGAAATTAATATCATAAAAATGGTGAAATATAAAATTGATTAAGCTCTATTTGGCTACTTTATATGGGTAAAGGGGGCAAGTATTTAGCCAATATAATACTAGGAGGGAAATTAAGTTTTGACGGGGTGAAAAATTAGCATAGTCTTTTAACTTTATAAAATAATGGATATTTCACATGGAAAATTAACCCTGTTTTTTATAGATTAGTGATTTAGCACCACCATCAGCTCAAGAAGCACTTATTTGTAGTGACTCTACGTCAATCATTGCACCGGCAGTGGAGTTTAGAGACGAGAATATTCTAGTTGTTGATAAAATGGAGTGGGAAAGTGGCTTTCTAAATGATTGTTTTGGGGATATGGCCAGTCTAGATGACTTAACTTGTGACATAGATATTGTGGAGGACCCAGAATGGACAAATAGGTTTATGAATGAGTATTTAGGTGATATTAGTACAAGTGCATCTAAACCGGGTCCACATAAAAAAATTCCGTCACAAGACAATACAGGCTGGCTAGATCAGCTTTCCCCAAATACCCTGGAAGCCATACTTAGTGAATTAGGTGATTTCACACCAGGGCCCACTAATGCCATTGAACAGACTGGAGGTGGTGCTATTGACGATTCTATGCCACCCCCGCCATTGAGGTTAATGATAGTACTAGTAGTAGTGAAACAATACCCCCACAAGTATTTACACTTCCCGATTTTTTCCTTTTTAACTCTGCCTTGCACCATACGACAGTGTGCTGCGCCAAACTCGGCGAACCCTTCAGCTCCCTAATGCCAAGGGATGTAATAACACTTCCCCTGGATACTACTCATTTATATAATAACAAGATTCGAGCCCTTCTTGAACAACAGATGGGGGCGTGGGGAGGGAGGGACAGTTGAAAAGCATCAATAACACTAAATTTTTTTTTAATGAAAATGCGAGCGAGCTCTATTCAAAATACTTGCATACATAGATGTTAGGAATTCTCCAGCATTTATCTAATTATGAGGAGGGTTTTTTAGATTGGGTTAGTAGCATTCAAACTAAACTGGATAATTATAACGAGGGGGGTAGTGGATCGATGGTTTTATTTAATGAGAGTTTAAACGTTAATATTTGTAGATTTAAAAAGGATTTCATTTTAAGGGGTAGGGCTGGGGGAGGGAGGGCAATTGGATTAAAATATCATTCAGATTTAGAGGGTTGTCAGGGGATACAGCGAATCTGTTTCAATGCGAGGCTACAGTGTTTCAAGTATGCATTTTTAATTGCCACCTATAGACCTCTGCGCGATAATGCATCCGAGAAAAGGTTGGACAAATTAGCAGTTAACGGTAGGAAGGGGTCAACGTTTCCTATAGTAGATTTTAATTGTTTAAATGGTCAATTTCCCGTGAGATTAGAGGAATGGATATTTTTGAGTGGACTTATGCACATTGAAATATTGGTGTCATGGTGTTGAAGTATGAAACAGATTTTGAGGAGGGCCAGCGTTTTGATAAAAAGGGTGTATTATTTCCAGTGAGGGCTCAGTCAATTGAGTCAGTGGAGCATTGGGTTTGGCTTCTATACACGCCACCCACAGAACCTGATTAAATAGGACATTTTAATCCAATTGCAGATATTATTAGGGTTTTATGTGAGGGTAAAAAGGGGCGTGAGGGTGTATGCTATTACTGCCCAACATGCCTATCAAGATTTCGCTCTGATTTAAGGTTAAAGCATTACATGAGACACTGTAAACGTCATGGATACCAGGCTGTTGAAAAGGTAAGCGGAGATAGAGCGATCTTACGTTTTAAGAATTTCCAGAACACGCTCCTACAGAGAAATAAGATCGCTTTGGACTGCGAAGCGAAACTCACAAACGTGTAGGATTCGTCAAGTCCAAATCGTGTTAAAATACTTGAAGCCATAGGGGTCTCTTACGCACATGCGCAACGAGATCCCAGTAATACCATGCAAGTGTTGGATGTAGTTGAGTCGTTGGGCGGTGAAGACTTGATGCGCTCGACATTGGTCAGTCTAATCAAAACAGCGAACGGCGCAATTTCGTGCCTTCGTTACACGAACTATCCGATGCTCCTATCACCAGGTGACAGATTGGCCATTAAAAATCGTAAAATATGCTGGGTTTGCAAGGGAGAATTTGGTCTAATCAAAACAGCGAACGGCGCAATTTCGTGCCTTCGTTACACGAACTATCCTATGCTCCTATCACCAGGTGACAGATTGGCCATTAAAAATCGTAAAATATGCTGGGTTTGCAAGGGAGAATTTGATGATGGTGTTGGGAATGGGAAAAAAAGGAAGGTGATAGACCATGATCATTTGTGACAGGAAATTACATTGGGAGGGAGTAACTTTAGATGGGTTGCACATCAGTCGTGTAAATTAAACGTTAGACAGCAATATTTCGTACCGGTTTTTATACGCAATTCCAATTACGACTTAAAGTTTATTTTACCGGCTTTGGCCCGCATTGATAAGGGAGGAGTTGTAGATAACGCATGGATAGATGGTTCTTCTTCATATAATATCATACCCAAATCATCTGAGAAGGTACTGCTGCTAGAATTCATGTTGAAAACAGTTGACAAAGGTAGCACGTGCCCGACTAAAATCCGTTTTTAGACTCTTTCAGCTTCTTTCCCAAGTCCTTAAGTCAATTGATTCAGGTACAGAAAAGCGACAATTTTTATAGCTTCCCCCTCCTTAAACAGCGCTTCCCCGATGATGAAATGTATGATTTATTAACGTGTAAGGGCACACATGCATATGATTACTACAACTCTGCCTCGAGGCTAGATAAGGTGGCATTACCTCCCATTGAAGCTTTTTAAAATTCTCTTACTGAGAGTGAGTGAACCACTAGCGACTATGAATTTTCTAAGAGGGTTTGGGCAAAGGGTGGGTGTAAAAATGGGTGGGATTACTGTAAACTATACTTCGCCCTCACTCTTCTTGACATTGTGTGCAAAAATACGGATAAAATCTATGGGGAATTTGGGTATTATTTTTCCACTCCTCATCTGGTGATGGACTTGCTACTTAAAATCAGCAAAAAAAGAAATAGGTCTGATCGCCGATGTGGATCAGCATCTGTTTGTAGAGAGATCAATGAGGGGTGGGTATGTTTTTCACGGGGATCGTATCATGAAAACTGATCCGACCGGACAGCACAACGATGAAAAGTGAGACGCAGGTTTTTTGGATATGAATTCTCTTTACCCATCGGCAATGTTTCACTACTGTTTGCCGCGTGGGAATTACAAATGGCTTAACAATCCATGTGCTTCGAATTTCCCCAACATTGCTACCGTTGAGGTGAATGGGGCACAGGGACGGTTTTTTGAAATTGACGGTGAAATACACATGAAAATCGATGACTCGGTAAAAGTCTTTGTTTTTCCGTACGTGAATAGACCGGTGGGTAGGGACTCTCTGAGCCCCTACAATTTATCTTTAGTAGAGGAAGGGAGTATTCACTGGGTGCCTTCAAAGCAAAAACTTATTGGCGAACTCAACCCAAAGCAGAATATCGTTGTACATCACATGCTATTGAAATAGATGGTGTCCAATTGTTTCAAAGTCACAAAGATTCATAGAGCCCTCCAATTTAATAAAAAGCCTTATATGAAAACGTTTATTGACACCTTTGTCAGTAAACATTCACAAGTGAAAACGAAGGTTGAGAAGGAAATCTATAAACTCATTTTAAACTCAGCCTTTGGTAAAATGTGCGAAAGCGTACGAAACGGAAGTCAATGTGACATTGTAACCAATCCCAAAGATTGTGCTCGAATCTTTGCGGATCCAAACTTCATATTGTTCACTGTCATAGTATCTGATGTGGTTCTCCTAAATCGTAAGAAAAGAAACATGGTTTTAAATAAAAATATTACAGGCGGGAGTGCAATAACGGAAATATCTAAAAGACTCATGTTGTCATTTTATTTTAATGTATGAAAGGTACAATGGCCGATTGAGGGACAAGTTCAAGTGTATTACGGGGACACTGATTCACTCCTGTTAAAAGTTAAAACTAAAAATTTATTGAATTATTTGGAAAATGGTGAGTACATTAGCTCACGAATGGACTACACCAACTAGAATGAATCCCTCTACCCAGAGCTAGTGAAACGCCAGGCCCCAAATCGATTCTTAATGTTTAAATCTGAAACGGGAAGCGATCTGATATCCAGTGGTGTGTTTCCTGGGTCGAAGGTATACTGTGTGAAAACGCACAACAAGGATATGAAATAAGTTTGCAAGGGGGTACCTACACAATTCCTAAAAATAATTTCAACATGAGTGTCTATAGAAACTGTGTGGAATGTAGTTTAGTCCCAAGAACGAAAGTCATGGTGATTCGCTCTTATTATTTAAAAACTACACAGTTAGAGTTGAGAAAAACGCCATGTCGGCCATATCAGACAAAGTCTATGTACTTGAGGATGGTGTGAAGGTACTACCACACGGTCATTATTTAATCTCAGACCGAGTTGAATCTGTAGAGTATAGAAAACAACTCGGTCTGAAAAAATTAACTTAAATTCTTTAAGGGTACAAGGTTGGTGGTAGTGGTGGTGGTTTTGGTGCTGGTTATGGGTGTTTTAAATTCTGTTTTCTTTTTATCAAACAATTTTCAATGTGTGTGCGTGCAAGGCAGAGCAGTTAATTCTTCTTCATGATTTCCACTATTTAGAGTTATTTAATGCCCCCTCCAGCCCCAGCCCGGGCCACCACAGTGGAACCTGTGGCGTGCTTCCCGGCTGCCACAGCGGCCGCCCCCGGTGGGGGACTTCATTTCAAATTAAAAATGTTGTAAATGAAAAAAGTGTTATATTATTTTAAGTATATTGTTTAATAAATGTTGTATTTTTTATTATAGATAAATAAAAAAAAAACAAAAAAGTATATTTTTCTTGTTTGATGTGCTTTTTCTTGTTTAATGTATTATTTGTAAAGTGCTGCTTTTATGTTAATAATAAAAGAATATATGATTCTTTATTGGTTTTGTTCTGCTTCTCATTATTTTTGAACGGAGTAGTAGTAGCAGTAGTAGTACTAATAGGGAAATTATTTAGTCATTAGACATCTATAGTCTACAGTGAGTTGTAGGTGAACTGTTGAAGGGAACATGTATCAATTTAAAACACCATTCAGATCATTTCTGTGTGGCCCGTCAATGTCAGGCAAAACGACACTCTTAACTAAAATAATTAAAAATTGCGATAAAATGTTTTTGGAAAAGCCATAAAAATCTATTATTGTTACAATATTGGGCAGAAGTCAAACGATAAAATAAAAGTAATTGCTATATCGGGTGTGCAGATACAATTCATACAGGGACTTGATGTTTTCGACAATATTGAACCAAACTCTTGGCTGATTATTGCCGATTTAGCTGAATCCATTGAACAATGGTCCTAGTAAATGCTACAATTCTTCACTGTTCGCTCTCATCATGAACAAATTTCCGTTACTCGGGTTCTACACAACCTCTTTCATCAGAGCAAATGTATGCGAACACTTGCATTGAACTGCTCCTACTAAATCATTTACAGAGTTGTTCGGGATTCTAGCTCGCTAATAAATCTCAATAAACAAATATACCCCTGCGCCCCCAAATTTCTACTTTCAGCATACAATCAGGCAACTAATAAACCCTACGGCTACATCCTATTGGATATTAATCAAAATACACCCGAGGATCTGCGTGTAGTCACAGATATTTTTGACAATGAAATTACAGTATATCTCCCCGTGAATAGTAAAAAGGCTATTAGTTGCCATCATGACACTGAAGAAACTACCTGAAAATAGACATTTATTTTCCGTTCTAAGCACTTCAGACCCCCACATAGGAAAGCCATACCCAAACGTGGTATTGACAATGATTTCATTAATCTAATATCTGAACTTTGTTTAAATTTAACCGAGGGCAATGTTCAACTGCCAGAAGTAGTTAAGCAACAGGCAAAGCAACATCGTTCCATTGTACGTACATTGGCCTTTAAAAAGAAAGGAAAGAATTTTAAAAGGAAACATCTTCTTCAAGCAGGCGGTATCTTTTTCACACTTTTCCTGCCAATAATTGCAGGACTTGTAAACAGTTTTCTCTAGATGGTTAAACCCTATAAATTGACTCCAATAGAACTCGCTCTCTCACCCGTGGAAAACTTTGAGGACAATCTGAGTAAATTCATTGACAACGAGAATATTGAGCATGATAAAAAACTACTGTTACTTCAAGATGCACTTCGCCGAGTGGAAAAACATAAGCCCTATCGTGCGAGAGCCAGTGGCATTGATCCCAACAAAGAACCATCTCCACAGGATTCTTCAGCTATCACTGGTGGAATACAATTAAAGAAGGAGGAATTGGATTCAATAGTGTTGAGCATTGGAAATCTAATGCCACCCTCATATCGTGAACAAAGTAAACGACTCATAACATATCTCATGGAAAGTGGTCAAGGTCATATTCAAGTTGATAGCAATGGGAATGTGATTATAATTTAGGGCAAAAGCTATACTCTACTTGATTTAATATACGATATGGTTACAAATCGTAAAGGACTATTATCATTTGACAGTCGTCTATAAAACTTTCTAAATACATTAAACTTCCCCAAAAGCCTTATTAGCAATAGGCAAATTCTAAAAAAAATAAATGAACATGCATCCTCATCGTCAAAATCATTAAACATGAACAAGAAGAAGAAGAAGAAGAAGGTTTTAAATCAACTTGGAGAATACTAGCACACCTAGAGGAAACATTGATTTGACAATGATAAGGAGGATGAGGAGCACACCAGTGATAGCTAAACAAAAGCGAAGACTTATCAAGTCAACCTCACCACCAGCACCATCAACCACTAGTATACAAAAGGGTAGTGGACGTTACACTAAGTGTTTGTGTTCAAAATGGTTGAAGTTCTGAGGCGTGTTTATGAAAATATTGGTGAAGTGGGAAGTTTAAGTTCCCCCTCCACTCTTTCCAAATTAACTGGTGTTCACACTAAAAGTGTACAAGACTTGCCAAAGATACCAAATTTTTTCTTAGAAGTAACGATTTTTTGATTGTGATAACAACTTTTCTGTCAGAAGTAGCAAGTTTCGCTTAACACTAACAAACCTTCTCATGAAAGTAACAAAATTTTACATTAAAACTAACATACTTTTACTTAACACACACAAATTTCTCTTAGAAATAATATTTTTCATCAGTGATAACACGTTTTCTGTTCGAACTAGCAAGTTTTCTGCCAAAGAAACCAAATTTTTTCTTAGAAGTAACCAATTTTTTATTGTGATAACAACTTTTCTGTCAGAAGTAGTAAGTTTTGCTTAACACTAACAAATTTTCTCATCAAAGTAACAACATTTTACATTAAAACTAACATACTCTTACTTAACACCCAGAAATTTCTCGTAGAAATAATATTTTTCATCAGTGATAACACGTTTTCTGTTCGAACTAGCAAGTTTTCTGCCAAAGATACCAAATTTTTTCTTAGAAGTAACAATTTTTGATTGTGATTACAACTTTTCTTCCAGAGGTAACAAGTTTTGCTTAACACTAACAAACCTTCTCATCAAAGTAACAACATTCTTCTTTAATACTACCAAGCGTTTACTTAACACCCAGAAATTTCTCGTAGAAATAATATTTTTCATCAGTGATAACACGTTTTCTGTTCGAACTAGCAAGTTTTCTGCCAAAGATACCAAATTTTTTCTTAGAAGCAACAATTTTTGATTGTGATAACAACTTTTCTGTCAGAAGTAGCAAGTTTTGCTTAACACCAACAAAACTTCTCGTCAAAGTAACAGCATTTTACATTAAAACTAACATACTTTTACTTAACACACACAAATGTCTCTTAGAAATAATATTTTTCATCAGTGATAACACGTTTTCTGTTCGAACTAGCAAGTTTTCTGCCAAAGATACCAAATTTTTTCTTAGAAGTAACAATTTTTTGTTTGTGATAACAACTTTTGTGTTAGAAGTAACAAGTTTTGCTTAACACTAACAAACCTTCTCGTCAAAGTAACAACATTCTTCTTTAATACTACCAAGCGTCTACTTAAAAAACACAATTTTCTCTTAGAAATAATATTTTTCATCAGTGATAACACGTTTTCTGTTCGAACTAGCAGGTTTTCTGCCAAAGATACCAAATTTTTTCTTAGAAGTAACAATATTTTGATTGTGATAACAAATTTTCTGTTAGAAGTAGCAAGTTTTGCTTAACACTTACAAACCTTCTCATCAAAGTAACACCATTTTTCTTTAAAACTACCAAAAGTATACTTCAAACACACAATTTTCTCTTAGAAATAATATGTTTCATCAGTGATAACACGTTTTCTGTTCGAACTAGCGAGTTTTCTGCCAAAGATACCATTTTTTTCTTAGAAGTAACAATTTTTTGATTGTGATTATAAGTTTTCTGTCAGAAGTAGCAAGTTTTGCTTAACAATAAAAAACTTTCCCATCAAAGTAACAAAATTTTACATTAAAACTAACATACTTCACTTAACACGCACAAATTTCTCTTAGTAATAATATTTTTCATCAGTGATAACACGTTTTCTGTTCGAACTAGCAGGTTTTCTGCCAAAGATACCAAATTTTTTCTTAGAAGTAACAATTTTTTGATTGTGATAACAACTTTTCTGTTAGAAGTAGCAAGTTTTGCTTAACACTAACAAACCTTCTCATCAAAGTAACACCATTTTTCTTTAATACTACCAAAAGTATACTTAAAACACACAATTTTCTCTTAGAAATAATATGTTTCATCAGTGATAACACGTTTTCTGTTCGAACTAGCAAGTTTTCTGCCAAAGATAAAAAATTTTTCTTAGAAGTAAACAATTTTTTTATTGTGATAACAACTTTTCTGTCAGAAGTAGCAGGTTTTGCTTAACACTAATAAAACTTCTCATCAAAGTAACAACATTCTTCTTTAATACTACCAAACGTTTACGTAACACACACAGTTTTCTCTTAGAAATAATATTTTTCGTCAGTGATAACACGTTTTCTGTTCGAACTAGCAAGTTTTCTGCCAAAGATACAAAATTTTTTCTTAGAAGTAACCATTTTTGATTTTGATAAGAACTTTTCTCTCAGAAGTAGCAAGTTTTGCTTAACAGTAACAAACCTTCCCATCAAAGTAACAACATTTTACCTTGAAACTAACATACTTTTACTTAACAGACACAAATTTCTCTTAGAAATAATATTTTTCATCAGTGATAACACGTTTTTTGTTCAAACTAGCAAGTTTTCTACCAAAGATACCAAATTTTTTCTTAGAAGTAACCATTTTGATTTTGATAACAACTTTTCTGTCAGAAGTAGCAAGTTTTGCTTAACAGTAACAAACCTTCCCATCAAAGTAACAACATTTTACCTTAAAACTAACATACTTTTACTTAACACACACACATTTCTCTTAGAAATAATATTTTTCAAAACTGATAACACTTTTTCTGTTCGAACTAGCAAGTTTTTGGTCAAAGATACCAAATTTTTCCTTAGAAGTAACTTTTTTTTCGCTATGATGACCAGTTATCTGTCAGAAGTAGCAATTTTTGCTTAACACTAACAAATCTTCTCTTCAAAGTAACAACATTCTTCCTTAATGCTACCAAACTTTTACTTAACATTAACAGATTTTCTCTTCGAATCATCAAATTTTTCCTTAATACTAACATACTTTTACTTAACACACTCAAATTTCTCTTAGAAATAACACTTTTTGTCAGTGATAACACGTATTCTGCTTGAACGAGCAAGTTTTCTGTCAAAGATACCAAATTTTTTCTTAGAAGTAACAATTTTTTGTTTGTGATAACATCTTTTCTGTCATAAGTAAGCAAGTTTTCCTTAGCACTAACAAATTTTCTCATCGAAGTAACAGCTTTTTTCCTTAATACTAAGAAACTTTTACTTAACACTTTCAAATTATCTTAGAAGTAATAGGTTTTTTCTCAACAGTAACAAATTTTTCTAATAGCACCAACTTTTCTATCAAAGATAACAAATTGTTTCTTAAAAGTAACAATTTTTCGTCACTGATAACAAGATTTCTGCTAAAACTAGCAAGTTGTCCAGCAAAGATAACAAATTTTTCTTAGAAGTAACGAATTTCTTCTAACGGCACCAAGTTTTCCGTCAAAGATAACAAATCTTCTCTTCGAAGTAACAACTTTTTCCTTAATACTAAAAAACTTTTACTTAACACACCTAAATTTCTCTTGGAGGTCACATTTTTTCATCAGTGATAACACGTTTTCTGCTTGAGCTTGCAAGTTTTCTCTCAAAGATACCAATTTTTTTTCTTAGAAGTAGCAATTTTTGTTATGATGACAAGTTATCTGTTAGAAGTAACAAGTTTTAAGTCAAACATACCAAATTTTTCCTGGAATTAACAATTTTTTCATTGATGATAACAATTTTTCTGTCAGAAGTAGCAAACTTTCCCTAACAATAACAAACCTTCGCATCGAAGTAACAACTTTTCTTAATCATAATAAACTTTTGCTTTTGCTAACACGCGCGTGCGCGTAGCCTAGCCTAAATTAACCTAAAAAACACACACAGTTTTCTCTTAGAAATAATATTTTTCGTCAGTGATAACACGTTTTTTGTTCAAACTAGCAAGTTTTCTACCAAAGATACCAAATTTTTTCTTAGAAGTAACCATTTTTGATTTTGATAACAACTTTTCTCTCAGAAGTAGCAAGTTTTGCTTAACAGTAACAAACCTTCCCATCAAAGTAACAACATTTTACCTTAAAACTAACATACTTTTACTTAACACACACAAATTTCTCTTAGAAATAATATTTTTCGTCAGTGATAACACGTTTTCTGTTCGAACTAGCAAGTTTTCTGCCAAAGATACAAAATTTTTTCTTAGAAGTAACAATTTTTGATTTTGATAACAACTTTTCTGTCAGAAGTAGCAAGTTTTGCTTAACACTAACAAATTTTCTCATCAAAGTAACAACATTTTACCTTAAAACTAACATACTTTTACTTAACACACACACATTTCTCTTAGAAACAATATTTTTCAAAACTGATAACACTTTTTCTGTTCGAACTAGCAAGTTTTTGGTCAAAGATACCAAATTTTTCCTTAGAAGTAACTTTTTTTTCGCTATGATGACAAGTTATCTGTCAGAAGTAGCAATTTTTGCTTAACACTAACAAATCTTCTCTTCAAAGTAACAACATTCTTCCTTAATGCTACCAAACTTTTACTTAACATTAACAGATTTTCTCTTCGAATCATCAAATTTTTCCTTAATGCTAACATACTTTTACTTAACACACTCAAATTTCTCTTAGAAATAACACTTTTTGTCAGTGATAACACGTATTCTGCTTGAACTAGCAAGTTTTCTGTCAAAGATACCAAATTTTTTCTTAGAAGTAACAATTTTTTGTTTGTGATAACATCTTTTCTGTCATAAGTAGCAAGTTTTCCTTAGCACTAACAAATTTTCTCATCGAAGTAACAGCTTTTTTCCTTAATACTAAGAAACTTTTACTTAACACTTTCAAATTATCTTAGAAGTAATAGGTTTTTTCTCAACAGTAACAAATTTTTCTAATAGCACCAACTTTTCTATCAAAGATAACAAATTGTTTCTTAAAAGTAACAATTTTTCGTCACTGATAACAAGATTTCTGCTAAAACTAGCAAGTTGTCCAGCAAAGATAACAAATTTTTCTTAGAAGTAACGAATTTCTTCTAACGGCACCAAGTTTTCCGTCAAAGATAACAAATCTTCTCTTCGAAGTAACAACTTTTTCCTTAATACTAAAAAACTTTTACTTAACACACCTAAACTTCTCTTGGAGGTCACATTTTTTCATCAGTGATAACACGTTTTCTGCTTGAGCTTGCAAGTTTTCTCTCAAAGATACCAATTTTTTTTCTTAGAAGTAGCAATTTTCGTTATGATGACAAGTTATCTGTTAGAAGTAACAAGTTTTAAGTCAAACATACCAAATTTTTCCTGGAATTAACAATTTTTTCATTGATGATAACAATTTTTCTGTCAGAAGTAGCAAACTTTCCCTAACAATAACAAATCTTCGCATCGAAGTAACAACTTTTCTTAATCATAATAAACTTTTGCTTTTGCTAACACGCGCGTGCGCGTAGCCTAGCCTAAATTAACCTCAAAAATGAATCGCTCATGATAACCTAAGTATTATGAACCTAACTTAAACGTAGAGAAATCTAACTTTGAAAGAAAACTTGTTAAAAACCTGTTACTTCTAATAGAAATTTAATATTGTTAAGTAAAAGTTTATTAGTATTAAAAAAAGTTGTTACTTCTTTAAGTAGATTTGTTAGTGTTAGAGATAGTTGGCTACTTCTGACAGAAAAAATGTTATCATCAATGAAAAATTGTTAATCCCAAGAAAAATTTGGTATGTTTGGCATAAAACTTGTTACTTCTAACAGATAACGTGTCATCATAACTAAAATTGCAAGCTCAGGCAGAAAACGTGTTATCACTGATGAAAAAATGTGACTTCCAAGAGAAATTTGGGTGTGTTAAGTAAAAGTTTGTTAGTGTTAAGGAAAAGTTGTTACTTCGAAGAGAAGATTTGTTATCTTTGACAGAAAACTTGGTGCTATTAGAAGAAATTCGTTACTTCTAAGAAAAATTTGTTATCTTTGCTGGAAAACTTGCTAGTTTTACCAGAAATCATGTTATCAGTGACGAAAAGTTGTTACTTTTGAGAAAAAATTTGTTATCTCTGATGGATAAGTTGGTGCTAGTAGAAAAATTTGTTACTGTTAAGAAAAAACCTGTTACTTCTAAGATAATTTGAGAGTTTTAAGTAAAAGTTTGTTAGTATTAAGGAAAAAAGCTGTTACTTCGATGAGAAAATTTGTTAGTGCTAAGGAAAACTTGCTTACTTATGAAAGAAAAGATGGTATCCTGTAATAACTTGGTATCTTTGACAGAAAACTTGCTAGTTCAAGCAGAAAATGTGTTATCACTGACTAAAAGTGTTATTTCTAAGAGAAATTTGAGTGTGTAAAGTAAAAGTATGTTAGTATTAAGGAAAAAGTTGATGATTCGAAGAGAAAATCTGATAGTGTTAAGTAAACGTTTGGTAGTATTAAGGAAGAATGTTGTTACTTTGAAGAGAAGATTTGTAAGTGTTAAGCAAAACTTGCTACTTCTGACAGATAACTTGTCATCATAACGAAAAAAAAGTTACTTATAAGCAAAAATTTGGCATTTTTGGCAGAAAAACTTGCTAGTTCGAACAGAAAACGTGTTACCACTGACGAAAATTATTATTTCTAAGAGAAGTTTGTGTGTGTTAAGTAAGAGTATGTTAGTTTTAAGGTAAAATGTTGTTACTTTGATGAGAAAATTTGTTAGTTTTAAGCAAAATTTGCTACTTCTGGCAGAAAAGTTATTATCACAATCAAAAAATTGTTACTTCTAAAAAAATTTCGTATCTTTGGTAGAAAACTTGCTAGTTTGAACAGAAAACGTGTTATCACTGATGAAAAATATTATTTCTAAAAGAAATTTGTGTGTGTTAAGTGAAAGTAAGTTAGTTTTAAGGTAAAATGGTGTTAATTTGATGAGAAGGTTTCTTAGCGTTAAGCGAAACTTGCTACTTCTGACAGAAAAGTTGTTATCACAATCAAAAATTGTTACTTCTAAGCAAAAATTTGGCATTTTTGGCAGAAAACTTGCTAGTTCGAACAGAAAACGTGTTATCACTGACGAAAAATATTATTTCTAAGAGAAAATTGTGTGTGTTAAGTAAACCTTTGGTAGTATTAAAGAAGAATGTTTTTACTTTGATGAGAAGGTTTGTTAGTGTTAACCAAAACTTGCTACTTCTGACAGAAAAGTTGTGATCACAATCAGAAAATCGTTACTTCTAAGAAAAAATTTGGTATCTTTGGCAGAAAACTTGCTACTTCTGACAGAAAAGTTGTTATCACAATCAAAAATTTGTTACTTTTAAGAAAAAATTTGGTATCTTTGGCAGGAAACTTGCTAGTTCGAACAGAAAACGTGTTATCACTGATGAAAATTACAGCAATTTGTATGTGTTAAGTAAAAGTATGTTAGTTTTAATGTAAAATGTTTTACTTTGATGAGAAGGTTTGTTAGTGTTAAGCAAAACTTGCTACTTCTGACAGAAAAGTTGTTATCACAATAAAAAAATTGTTACTTCTAAGAAAAAATTTGGTATCTTTGGCAGAAAACTTGCTACTTCTGACAGAAAAGTTGTTATCACAATCAAAAATTTGTTACTTCTAAGAAAAAATTTGGTATCTTTGGCAGAAAACTTGCTAGTTCGAACAGAAAACGTGTTATCAGTTTTGAAAAATATTATTTCTAAGAGAAATGTGTGTGTGTTAAGTAAAAGTATGTTAGTTTTAATGTAAAATGCTGTTACTTTGATGAGAAAATTTGTTAATGTTAAGCAAAACTTGCTACTTCTGACAGAAAAGTTGTTATCACAATAAAAAAATTGTTACTTCTAAGAAAAAATTTGGTATATTTGGCAGAAAACTTGCTAGCTCGAAAAGAAAACGTGTCATCACTGATGAAAAATATTATTTCTAAAAGAAAATTGTGTGTTTTAAGTAAACGTTTGGTAGTATTAAAGAAGAATGTTGTTACTTTGATGAGAAGGTTTGTTAGTGTTAAGCAAAACTTGCTACTTCTGACAAAAAATTTGTTATCACAATCCAAAAATTGTTACTTCTAAGAAAAAATTTGGTATCTTTGGCAGAAAACTTCCTAGTTCGAACAGAAAACGTGTTATCACTGAAGAAAAATACTATTTCTAAGAGAAATTGTGTGTGTTAAGTAAGAGTATGTTAGTTTTAATGTAAAATGTTAGTAGTATAAGAAATACAGGAGCTGGACCAGATCATTAATTAATTCAATTTACCCTCTTTTCAATTGAATTCACCCCATTTTAAATGAAAATTTCCAACATTTTAACAATTTTCCATCATGAGCTTTAACATTAAAAAAGGTCTGTGAAATAAGAATTTTTGATGTAATTTGAAAAAATATTCCATTCTTCTTATACTACTGATAAAATGTAATAATTTAATATTTATTAGATAGTTCGATATACTACTAATTAAGTGAAATATCAATATCTAGATAATTATTATCTTTCCCTTTTCTTTCAATAACCTTTAAAATCATACCTTTATCTTTTTCTAATTTTTTAAATTTCTTTTCAAAATCAGCTGCTTTAGAATCAAATCGTTTTGGTGCAAAGATATCAACCATTTCACCCTCAAAATTAATAATAATAGCAAGTTTATTACTATATTTTGTTACTACGTTTTTCATTGCTTTAATTGTGTATTCTATTCCAATGTCTAAGTCTTCTTTCTTAATGGTTCGATTGTATTTATTTTCCACTTTCATTTCTCTTAAAAGTTTCTCCATTTATTTGTAAATTATTTTATCAAACAAAATTTATAAATCGAAAATAATTTATAGATTAACATTTAATTTATAGATTAACATGTAATTTATGATCAATAACCTTGGCATTATTCCCAAGAATCTTTCACTTGGTGACAGATTTCTGGGAATAATGCCAAACACGCGACAAAAACACCTGTATGTATCTAACGCAATTGTCAATGCGTAGCCTTAGCATTCTAAGAAAAAGATTTTTTAAAGTTTTGGAGAATATAGTGTGGAAAGTAATATAGGAAAAGATAGGCTTTATTTTGACTCAATTGAATTAGCTTTACAGTATTTATACCCATTTACTTTCACTTCCTTCAGATATTTTGCACGAGGAAAAAACTGTAATGTTTTCCGTAATTCATTTTCTCGTTTAATTATTTCTTCATTAGTCAATTCACCCGATTTGTACATGGCATGCAATTCTAAATAGAAAGAATAAGCAGTTTTATACTCAGCCTTTCTTTCTGCTATTCTTAGATATTTTTCAAGTATTTCAATCAGAACCATGCCAAGACTTAAAGAAGTAAGGGGCAACATAGCAAAAGCAGATAAACTTGAAGCACTAAATATAAATTTAAATACTAAGAAAGCATTACGAACATTTCCATAATATTTACAACCTCTGCGATAAACAAATAATCGTTTCTCTAATTCTTCTTCCATTTATATTAACAAAAAAAATCTAAATAGAATTTTGTGGATCCACTCTTTTTTTAATATACTCTGCACATAAATGTTCACAATTGACATCACTTAAATTTTGTATTAGAGTAGAATGATAAGCAATTTGTTTTTATTTTTTCTTCTATTATAGACAAATTATTTATACTATTTCCATTATCTATGTTTTGGGTTTTATCAATAAAACTAATTCATAAATTAATAATGAAATAATAAGCAAATAACATAAATATTTTAACCATTCTTTTGCTGTTCTTAATTTCTCCGAATTGAAAACATTCATTTATATTAAGAAATAAAATTTTGCGGATCCACATCACCCTTAAATCTTTTTTTAATATAATCTGTACATAAATGTCCACAATTGACATCACTTAAATTTTGTATTGGAATAGAATGATAAGCAATTGGTTTATTTGAAGTCTTTAAACATTTTACTATTTCATTTCCTGGCGGAATACCAAACGAGTCAAAGAATTCTACAAATAGACGCTTAGGGTCATTGAAATAACAAGTCCAATGAGTTCCAGGTGAAACGCTTAAATCATTAGCCTAAACGCTTAAATCAACACTAACAAACCTTCTCATGAAAGTAACAACATTTTACATTAAAACTAACATACTTTTACTTAACACACACAAATTTCTCTTAGAAATAATATTTTTCATCAGTGATAACACGTTTTCTGTTCGAACTAGCAAGTTTCTGCCAAAGAAAACAAATTTTTTCTTAGAAGTAACCAATTTTTTATTGTGATAACAATTTTTCTGTCAGAAGTAGCAAGTTTTGCTTAACACTAACAAATTTTCTCATCAAAGTAACAACATTTTACATTAAAACTAACATACTCTTACTTAACACACACAAATTTCTCGTAGAAATAATATTTTTCATCAGTGATAACACGTTTTCTGTTCGAACTAGCAAGTTTTCTGCCAAAGATACCAAATTTTTTCTTAGAAGTAACAATTTTTGATTGTGATTACAACTTTTCTTCCAGAGGTAGCAAGTTTTGCTTAACACTAACAAACCTTCTCATCAAAGTAACAACATTCTTCTTTAATACTACCAAGCGTTTACTTAACACACACAATTTTCTCTTAGAAATAATATTTTTCATCAGTGATAACACGTTTTCTGTTCGAACTAGCAAGTTTTCTGCCAAAGATACCAAATTTTTTCTTAGAAGCAACAATTTTTGATTGTGATAACAACTTTTCTGTCAGAAGTAACAAGTTTTGCTTAACACCAACAAAACTTCTCGTCAAAGTAACAGCATTTTACATTAAAACTAACATACTCTTACTTAACACACACAAATTTCTCTTAGAAATAATATTTTTCATCAGTGATAACACGTTTTCTGTTCGAACTCGCAAGTTTTCTGACAAAGATACCAAATTTTTTCTTAGAAGTAACTATTTTTTGATTGTGATAAAAACTTTTCTGTCAGAAGTAGCAAGTTTTGCTTAACACTAACAAACCTTCTCATCAAAGTAACAACATTCTTCTTTAATACTACCAAAGGTTTACTTAACACACACAATTTTCTCTTGGAAATAATATTTTTCGTCAGTGATAACACGTTTTCTGTTCGAACTAGCAAGTTTTCTGCCAAAGATACCAAATTTTTGCTTAGAAGTTACAATTTTTTGATTGAGATAAAAACTTTTCTGCCTGAAGTAGCAAGTTTTTCTTAACACTAACAAACCTACTCATCAAAGTAACAACATTTTACATTAAAACTAACATACTTTTACTTAACACACACAAATTTCTCTTAGAAATAATATTTTTCATCAGTAATAACACGTTTTCTGTTCGATCTAGCAAGGTTTCTGCCAAAGATACCAAATTTTTTCTTAGAAGTAACAATTTTTTGATTGTGATAACAACTTTTCTGTCAGAAGTAGCAAGTTTCGCTTAACACTAACAAACCTTCTCATGAAAGTAACAACATTTTACATTAAAACTAACATACTTTTACTTAACACACACAAATTTCTCTTAGAAATAATATTTTTCATCAGTAATAACACGTTTTCTGTTCGAACTAGCAAGTTTCTGCCAAAGAAACCAAATTTTTTCTTAGAAATAACCAATTTTTTATTGTGATAACAACTTTTCTGTCAGAAGTAGTAAGTTTTGCTCGACACTAACAAATTTTCTCATCAAAGTAACAACATTTTACATTAAAACTAACATACTCCTACTTAACACACAGAAATTTCTCGTAGAAATAATATTTTTCATCAGTGATAACACGTTTTCTGTTCGAACTAGCAAGTTTTCTGCCAAAGATACCAAATTTTTTCTTAGAAGTAACAATTTTTTATTGTGATTACAACTTTTCTTCTCGAGGTAGCAAGTTTTGCTTAACACTAACAAACCTTCTCATCAAAGTAACAATATTCTTCTTTAATACTACCAAGCGTTTACTTAACACACACAATTTTCTCTTAGAAATAATATTTTTCATCAGTGATAACACGTTTTCTGTTCGAACTAGCAAGTTTTCTGCCAAAGATACCAAATTTTTTCTCAGAAGCAACAATTTTTGATTGTGATAACAACTTTTCTGTCAGAAGTAGCAAGTTTTGCTTAACACCAACAAAACTTCTCGTCAAAGTAACAGCATTTTACATTAAAACTAACATACTTTTACTTAACACACACAAACGTATCTTAGAAATAATATTTTTCATCAGTGACAACACGTTTTCTGTTCGAACTAGCAAGTTTTCTGCCAAAAATACCAAATTTTTTCTTAGAAGTAACAATTTTTTGATTGTGATAACAACTTTTGTGTTAGAAGTAACAAGTTTTGCTTAACACTAACAAACCTTCTCGTCAAAGTAACAATATTCTTCTTTAATACTACCAAACGTCTACTTAAAAAACACAATTTTCTCTTAGAAATAATATTTTTCAACAGTGATAACACGTTTTCTGTTCGAACTAGCAAGTTTTCTGCCAAAGATACCAATTTTTTCTTAGAAGTAACAATTTTTTTATTGTGATAATAACTTTTCTGTCAGAAGTAGCAAGTTTTGCTTAACACTAAAAAAGCTTCTCATCAAAGTAACAACATTTTACATTAAAACTAACATACTTTACTTAACACACACAAATTTCTCTTAGTAATAATATTTTTCATCAGTGATAACACGTTTTCTGTTCGAACTAGCAGGTTTTCTGCCAAAGATACCAAATTTTTTCTTAGAAGTAACAATTGTAAATTATTTGTAAATTATTTATTTGTAAATTATTTTACAAATATCCATTTATTTGTAAATTATTTTATTAAACAAAATTTCTGAATCGAAAATAATTTATAGATTAACATTTAATTTATAGATTAACATGTAATTTATGATCAATAACCTTGGCATTATTCCCAAGAATCTTTCACTTGGTGAAAGATTTCTGGGAATAATGCCAAACACGCGACAAAAACACCTGTATGTATCTAACGCAATTGTCAATGCGTAGCCTTAGCATTCTAAGAAAAAGATTTTTTAAAGTTTTGGAGAATATAGTGTGGAAAGTAATATAGGAAAAGATAGGCTTTATTTTGACTCAACTGAATTAGCTTTACAGTATTTATACCCATTTACTTTCACTTCCTTCAGATATTTTGCACGAGGAAAAAACTGTAATGTTTTCCGTAATTCATTTTCTCGTTTAATTATTTCTTCATTAGTCAATTCACCCGATTTGTACATGGCATGCAATTCTAAATAGAAAGAATAAGCAGTTTTATACTCAGCCTTTCTTTCTGCTATTCTTAGATATTTTTCAAGTATTTCAATCAGAACCATGCCAAGACTTAAAGAAGTAAGGGGTAACATAGCAAAAGCAGATAAACTTGAAGCACTAAATATAAATTTAAATACTAAGAAAGCATTACGAACATTTCCATAATATTTACAACCTCTGCGATAAACAAATAATCGTTTCTCTAATTCTTCTTCCATTTATATTAACAAAAAAAAATCTAAATAGAATTTTGTGGATCCACTCTTTTTTTAATATACTCTGCACATAAATGTTCACAATTGACATCACTTAAATTTTGTATTAGAGTAGAATGATAAGCAATTTGTTTTTATTTTTTCTTCTATTATAGACAAATTATTTATACTATTTCCATTATCTATGTTTTGGGTTTTATCAATAAAACTAATTCATAAATTAATAATGAAATAATAAGCAAATAACATAAATATTTTAACCATTCTTTTGCTGTTCTTAGTTTCTCCGAATTGAAAACATTCATTTATATTAAGAAATAAAATTTTGCGGATCCACATCACCCTTAAATCTTTTTTTAATATAATCTGTACATAAATGTCCACAATTGATCACTTAAATTTTGTATTGGAATAGAATGATAAGCAATTGGTTTATTTGAAGTCTTTAAACATTTTACTATTTCATTTCCTGGCGGAATACCAAACGAGTCAAAGAATTCTACAAATAGACGCTTAGGGTCATTGAAATAACAAGTCCAATGAGTTCCAGGTGAAACGCTTAAATCATAATTAAAAACACCACATTCTTTTTTATTGATTTTATTTGGTAAATTATTTCTAGAAAATACGCCTCTGAAGTAAGGAATGTGGTGTAATTCAGCAGTTATATCAATATTTGTTAAGGGATTTTTTTCTTTTTTTACTCGCTTCACGTTTTTTTGATAAGAAGATGAAACTGCAGTATCAGCAAGTTTTTTGGGTCTTCCACGTTTCTTAGGAACTTCAACGTTTTCAGTAACTTTTTTGGGTCTTCCACGTTTCTTAGGAACTTCAACGTTTTCAAAAACTTTTTTGGGTCTTCCACGTTTCTTAGGAACTTCGAGGTATCCCATTCCAACAATTTTCTGTGTACCTGGAAGTCTTAAAAATCCTCCACCGATTTTCCCAGGTAATTTTAAAGCTCCACCAGAGTTACCAGTAATTTTATCGGCAAGTTTTTATCAGCATAAGTTCCTAAGGCTGGAGCACCACTTGTTAAAGTTGCTTTTCCAAGTGCATCAGCTAAAGGTATTAAAAACGGTAAAAAACCTCCCTTTTGGACCAGCTGTTTGTACGAAACATCAATATCACATCCTTTATTTTCTTTCTTAAATTTTTCTATTGTATTCACTTGCCTTTGGTTTGAAGTAAATTGAACCGGTTTTCTATAATTTTTTCTGCTGTGATTTACACGAATTTGAAATTTTTGTTTTGCCTTAAAGCATTTTTTAATTTTTCATTTTTGAAAAGGGGATAGATAAATTGTATACTCAATAAAACTTGACATTTATTAGTGAATTATTTTATGTAATAAAAAAATCTAACATTATTTATTTCGCTTCAGCCTTCCTTTCATTCTCTTTTTAAATGCTTCATCGGAATCTTTTTCAAGCATATTTATTATAACATTTTCTATATTGTCTAAACGATCAGATAAGTGCATAATTTCATTCGCATATACCAATACAGTAGTGATGAAAGATTTACTGCACCTGCACCATTTTTTGGGTTTGCAACGTTTCTAATTCTTCTACTTTCAGCATCTATATCTTCTTTTGTTACAATACCTTCAATAATTTCAAAAGTCCTTATACTAAACATAGAAAAATAAAAACAGAAATAAAACAAACTACTGAACTAAGACGTCAATAGTATCGAATAAAAGCCAGCTTATGAGGATCTGTTCAAAAATTAATTTAAAAAACTTTTTCTACAAAATAAGTTTTCAAAGAAAAGTAAAGAACTCTATTAAACAAAAAATGAGCAAAAATAAAGTCAAATAATCTACCAAGCGTGAAACTACCCCAAATCAGCATCGAAAATTAAATGAAACCCAAAACGAACAGAAATTACAATAATTAACCAAATGTTTTTACTTTTATAACTTTAATAAATCAAATAACATTAGCAGTTTGATTACAAAATATCACTATATGTATATTAACTTGACAATGCACATTCATTTGTATTTTTTCAGTAAAGTGCAAATTTGGTTCTGGTCTTGGGAAGGCATAGGGGTTTTGCGCCCAACTTGTGTTAATTTCTGCTCGTTTTGAGTTTGACTCGGTTAATTATTGTAATTTCTGTTCGTTTTGAGTTTCATTTATTTATCGATGCTGATTTGTGGTAGTTTCACGCTTGGTAGATTATTTGATTTTATTTTTGCTCATTTTTTGACCTTAAATGGAAAACTTGATACCATTCGCAAAAAAATCTGTTTACTTTCTTTGATAGCTTGGATACACTTACGCTATTTTGATTTGGTGAAATTTTAAGAGCAGAAACGGGAGGGTTGGTGTGGGAGGGTGGGTGTGGGAGAGTGGGAGTGGAAGGGGGATTAGTTGCCCTCAAATCACTTTCAACTATTAAAAAGGGCATCAGCCCTTTCTATTTTCAATCGAATGAGCCCTTTTCGAAGTTCCCACGACAACTCCTTCGATACGAAGTGCCCTGGTCTAAACAAAAACAACAACAAAAAATAATACATTATACCCACTTCGATTTTTACTATAAAAATGTCAAGCCCTCCAATCACTTTCGACTATTAAAAAGGGTACTAGCCCTTCAAATTCCCATCGAATGAGCCTGTTTTGAAGTTTTTACGACAACGCCTTCTATAAAAACCTTATGTGCCCCCAGGGCATAACTTAAAACCCTTGCCCTGAGGGTTGTGGAGGAGTGTCCTTCTCAAAAACATATTTTCTATCTGGAAATCAACTACGCTGAACAAAATGGCTATCTTAAAATTTGGATTCGATAGTTTTGGGGGAATGATGAGCGTAGGGGGGGGGGAGCTAGTTGCCCTCCAATCACTTTTGACTATTAAAAAGGGCACTAGAACTCTCAATTTCCAATCGAATGAGCCCCTTTGAAGTTTCTACGACGACCCCTTCCATATGAAGTGCCCTTCTCCAAAGGTGAAAAATAATACATAGTACATTGTGCCAACATTGTTCTTATATGCCCTCAAGACATAACTTATAACCCTTGCCCCGAGGGTTGTGGGGGAGTGTATTCCTCAAAAAATATTTTCTATCTGGAAATCAACCACGCTGAACAAAATGGCTATCTCAAAATTTTGATTGGATGTGTTTGGGGGAATGATGGGCGTGGTGGGGAGGAGGGGGGCTAGTTGCCCTCCAATCACTTTCGACTATTAAAAAGGGTACTAGCCCTTCGAATTTCCAATCGAATGAGCATGTTTTGAAGTTTCTACGACAACGCCTTCTATAAAAACCTTATATGCCCCCAGGGCATAACTTGAAACCCTTGCCCTGAGGGTTGTGGGGGAGTGTCCTCCTCAAAAATATGTTTTTTATGTATAAATAATACATAGTACATTCTCCCAACATTGTTCTTATATGCCCTCAGGGCATAACTTAAAACCTTTGCTCCGAGGGTTGCGGGGAGTGTCCTCCTCAAAAACATATTTTCTATCCGGAAATCAACTACGCTGACAAAATGGCTGTCTCAAATTTTGATTGGATCTTTTTGGGGAAATGATGGGCGTCAGGGGGGGGGGGCTAGTTGCCCTCCAATCACTTTCGACTATTAAAAATGGTACTAGCCCTTCGAATTTTCAATCGAATGAGCCTGTTTTGAAGTTTCTACGACAAACGCCTTCTATAAAAACCTTATATGCCCCCAGGGCATAACATATTTTTTATGTATAAATAATACATAGTACATTGTGCCAACATTGTTCTTATATGCCCTCAGGGCATAACTTAAAACCCTTGCTCCGAGGTTTGTGGGGGAGTGTCCTCCTCAAAAACATGTTTTTTATGTATAAAAAATACATAGTACATTGTGCAATTATTGTTCTTATATGCCCTCAGGGCATAACTTAAAACCTTTGCCCTGAGAGTTGTTGGGGATAGTCCTCCTCAAAAACACATTTTCTATCTGGAAATCAACTACGCTCAACAAAATGGCTGTCTCAAAATATGATGGGCGTGGGGAGGGGCTAGTTGCCCTTCAATCACTTTTGACTATTAAAAAGGGTACTATCCGTTCGAAATTTCCAATCGAATGAGTCAGTTTTGAAGTTTTTACGACAACGCCTTCTATAAAAACCTTATTTGCCCCCAGGGCAGATGTTAAAACCCTTGCACTGAGGGTTGTGGGGAAGTGTCCTCCTCAAAAACATATTTTCTATCTGTAAATCAGCTACGCTGAAAAATGGCTATCTCAAAATTTTGATTGGATGTGTGTGGGGGAATTATGGGCGTGGGGGGGGGGCTAGTTGCCCTCCAATTACTTTCGACTATTAAAAAGGACACTAGCCTTTTGAATTTCCAATCGAATGAGCCTGTTTGAAGTTTCTACGACAATGCCTTCAATAAAAACCTTATATGCCCCCAGGGCATAATTTAAAACTCTTGCCTTGAGGGTTTTGGGGGAGTGGCCTCCTCAAAAACATATTTTTTATGTATAAATAATACATAGTACATTGTGCCAACATTGTTCTTATATGCCCTCAGGGCATAACTTAAAACCCTTGCTCCGAGGTTTGTGGGGGAGTGTCCTCCTCAAAAACATATTTTCTATCTGGAAATCAACTACGCTGAACAAAATGGTTATCTCAAAATTTTGATTGGATATGTCTGGGGGAATGATGGGCGTGGGGGGGGCTAGTTGCCCTCCAATCACTTTTGACTATTAAAAAGGGCACTAGCCCTTTGAATTTCCAATCGAATGAGCCCGTTTTGAAGCTTCTATGACAACACTTTCAATAAAAACCTTATATGCCCCCAGGGCATAACTTAAAACCCTTGCCCTGAGGGTTGTGGGGGAGTGTCCTCCTCAAAAACATATTTTCTATCTGCAAATCAACTACGCTGAAAAAAATGGCTATCTCACAATTTTGATTGAATGTGTTTGGGGTAATGATGGGCTTGGGGTAATAATAGGTGTGGGGGGGGGCTAGTTGCACTCCAGTCACTTTCGACTATTAAAAATGGCACTAGCCCTTTGAATTTCCAATCGAATGAGCCCGTTTTGAAGCTTCTATGACAACACCTTCAATAAAAACCTTAAAATGCCCCCAGGGCATAACTTAAAACCCTTGCCCTAAGGGTTGTGGGGGATAGTCCTCCTCAAAAACACATTTTTTATCTGGAAATCAACTACGCTAAACAAAATGGCTATCTCAAAATATGATGGGCGTGGGGGGGGCTAGTTGCCCTCCAATCACATTTGACTATTAAAAAGGGTACTAGCCCTTCGAAATTTCCAATCGAATGAGCCAGTTTTGAAGTTTCTACGACAACTCCTTCTATAAAAACCATATATGCCCCCAGGGCATTACTTAAAACCCTTGCGCTGAGGGTTGCGGGGGAGTGTCCTTCTCAAAAAGATATTTTCTATCTGGAAATCAACTACGCTGAACAAAATGGCTATCTCAAAATTTCGATTGGATGTGTTTGGTGGAATGATTGGCGTGAGGGGGGGATAGTTTCCCTCTAATCACTTTCGACTATTAAAAAGGGCACTAGAACTCTCGATTTCCAATCGAATGAGCCCCTCTTAAAGTCTCTAGGACGACCCCTTCTATATGAAGTGCCCTGCTTTAAAGAAAAAAAAATAATAATCTGTACATTGTGTCAACATTGATCTTATATGCCCTCAGGGCATTACTTAAAACCCTTGCCCTGAGGGTTTTGGGAGAATGTCGTCCTTAAAAGATATTTTCTATCTGGAAATCAACTACGCTAAACAAAATGGCTATCTCAAAATTTTCATTGGATGTGTTTGGGGAAATGATGGGCGTGGGGGGGGCCTAGTTGCCCTCCAATCTTTTTCGAGTATTAAAAAGGGCACTAGCCACTCCAATTTCATATCAAATGAGCCCTTTTCGAAGTTTCTACGACAACTCCTTCGATACGAAGTGCCGGGGTATGGAGAAAAAAACCAAAAACACATTGCGCCCACATCGTTCTTTACTTAGGCAGCGCTAGCGCGCTGCCTATGAAAATATCGAATATACCTTCAATAATTTCAAAAGTCCTTATACAAAACATAGAAAAGGAAAAACAGAAATGAAACAAACTACTGAACAAAGACGTCAATAGTATCTAATAAAACCCAGCTTATGAGGATCTTTCAGAGGCAACGCTGTAGCGTTGCCTATAGTAAAGGCCATCCGGCTCCAATGTTTTATTATTTATTTTTTTTCCCAGAGGCACTTCATATGGAAAGGGTCGTCGTAAAAACTTCAAAGGGGACTCATTCGATTGGAAATCAAGAGTTCTAGTGCCCTTTTTAATAGTCGAAAATGATTGGAGGGCAACTAGCCCCCCCCCCCCACGCCCATCATTCTCCCAAACACATCCAATCAAAATTTTGAGATAGCCATTTTGTTCAGCGTAGTTGATTTCCTCATAGAAAATATATTTTTGAGGAGGACACTCCCCACACATTCCTTAGGGCAAGGGTTTTAAGTTATGCCCTGGGGGCATATAAGATTTTTATAGAAGGCGTTGTCGTAGAAACTTCAAAAAAGGCTCATTCAATTGGAAATTCAAAGGGCTAGTGCCCTTTTTAATAGTCGAAAGTGACTGGAGGGCACCTAGCCCCCTCATGCCTATCATTCCTCCAAACACACCCAATCAAAATTTTGAGATAGTCATTTTGTTCAGCGTAGGCTAGTTGATTTCAATATAGAAAATATGAATGAATGTGCATTGTCAGTTTAATATACATATAGTGATATTTAGTAATCAAAATCCTAATGTTATTTGGTTTATTAAAGTTATAAGTAAAAACATTTGTATTTTTTCAGTAAAGTGCAAATGTTGTTGTCAGTTACCCTTTCACCGTTACTAGGAAAGGGTCGTCCAATTTTAGTTTGGTGTTTTTATTTTAAGGTTTGGTTTTTATATTTTTATCAGTTTTATTCTGCACTGAGGACGGTAAAGCGGAGGTCTTGACCGAAATATTTGCATAATTTTTCAATTTTTTCACTGGCTGTTAATTGTCCTCGTTTTCTTCCTTTCTTCGCGATTTTTTGTTTATCATGATTAGCCAGTGTGGTCTCAGAAATTATTTTGAAACTTTTTGCAATCAAAAACGAACAAAAATTAATTAAAAAACTCCAAAACTTGACATTTTATTATATTTTGGTGTTTCATGCAAGAAAATGCATGTTCCACAAAGTTTGAGGTGCAGTTTTTCGCTCAAATAGAAATGCCTAGAAGCCATAGAATGTTTTCATAACAAACTAACACGATTAGTTACAAAAAATAGCAGAGTTAAAAACAATGGCAAAACTATATGAGTCTTGAACAGTCTTGGAAGGTATAAACAAAATCAAATTGAATATTAGATATATAATGATATTAATTGTTGAGAGATCCACCAGTTCAAGATTTTTTTTCACTGTAATTTTTATTCTCATTTTCAATGCTGTAAGAACTGGAAAAGAATAAATTTATAATATACGAGTAATTCGTTTTCAGTGGAGCACCAATGACGCAGAAGGCTTTAGGTTTATACAATTAAAGAATTGGGCAGTATCCAAATTTTGTTTGTAGTGAAACTATGTTTGTGTTGACCAATCTTGAAAAGAACTAATAAATAAAACTGAATATTTGATGCATAATTATATTAATTGCTAAAAGCTCATCAGTTCAAAATTTTACTGTAACTTTCCTGTTTTTTACGCCAATCAGTCCACCAAACACATCCAATCGAAATTTTGAGATAGCCATGTTGTTCAGCGTAGTTGATTTCCAGATAGAAAATATGTTTTGAGAAGGACACTCCCCCACAACCCTCAGCGCAAGGGTTTTAAGTTATGCCCTGGGGGCATATAAGGTTTTTATAGAAGGCGTTGTCGTAGAAACTTCAAAACTGGCACATTCGATTGGAAATTTCGAAGGGCTAGTACCCTTTTTAATAGTCAAATGTGATTGGAGGGCAACTAGCCCCCCCCACGCCCATCATATTTTGAGATAGCCATTTTGTTTAGCGTAGTTGATTTCCAGATAAAAAATGTGTTTTTGAGGAGGACTATCCCCCACAACCCTTAGCGCAAGGGTTTTAAGTTATGCCCTGGGGGCATATAAGGTTTTTATAGAAGGCGTTGTCGTAGAAACTTCAAAACTGGCACATTCGATTTGAAATTTAAAGGGCTAGTGCCATTTTTAATAGTCGAAAGTGACTGGAGTGCAACTAGCCCCCCCCCTACACCTATTATTACCCCAAGCCCATCATTACCCCAAACACATTCAATTAAAATTGTGAGATAGCCATTTTTTCAGCGTAGTTGATTTGCAGATAGAAAATATGTTTTCGAGGAGGACACTCCCCCACAATCCTCAGGGCAAGGGTTTTAAGTTATGCCCTGGGGGCATATAAGGTTTTTATTGAAGGCGTTGTCATAGAAGCTTCAAAACGGGCTCATTCGATTGGAAATTTAAAGGGCTAGTGCCATTTTTAATAGTCAAAAGTGACTGGAGGGCAACTAGCCCCCCCCCACGCCCATCATTCCCCCAGAAATATCCAACCAAAATTTTGAGATAACCATTTTGTTCAGCGTAGTTGATTTCCAGATAGAAAATATGTTTTTGAGGAGGACACTCCCCCACAAACCTCGGAGCAAGGGTTTTAAGTTATGCCCTGAGGGCATATAAGAACAATGTTGGCACAATGTACTATGTATTATTTATACATAAAAAATATGTTTTTGAGGAGGCCACTCCCCCAAAACCCTCAAGGCAAGAGTTTTAAATTATGCCCTGGGGGCATATAAGGTTTTTATTGAAGGCGTTGTCGTAGAAACTTCAAAACAGGCTCATTCGATTGGAAATTCAAAGGGCTAGTGCCCTTTTTAATAGTCAAAAGTGATTGGAGGGCAACTAGCCCCCCCACGCCCATCATTCCCCCACACACATCCAATCAAAATTTTGAGATAGCCATTTTTCAGCGTAGCTGATTTCCAGATAGAAAATATGTTTTTGAGGAGGACACTTCCCCACAACCCTCAGTGCAAGGGTTTTAACTTCTGCCCTGGGGGCAAATAAGGTTTTTATAGAAGGCGTTGTCGTAAGAACTTCAAAACTGGCTCATTCGATTGGAAATTTCGAACGGATAGTACCCTTTTTAATAGTCAAAAGTGATTGAAGGGCAACTAGCCCCTCCCCACGCCCATCATATTTTGAGACAGCCATTTTGTTGAGCGTAGTTGATTTCCAGATAGAAAATGTGTTTTTGAGGAGGACTATCCCCAACAACTCTCAGGGCAAAGGTTTTAAGTTATGCCCTGAGGGCATATAAGAACAATAATTGCACAATGTACTATGTATTTTTTATACATAAAAAACATGTTTTTGAGGAGGACACTCCCCCACAAACCTCGGAGCAAGGGTTTTAAGTTATGCCCTGAGGGCATATAAGAACAATGTTGGCACAATGTACTATGTATTATTTATACATAAAAAATATGTTATGCCCTGGGGGCATATAAGGTTTTTATAGAAGGCGTTGTCGTAGAAACTTCAAAACAGGCTCATTCGATTGAAAATTCGAAGGGCTAGTACCATTTTTAATAGTCGAAAGTGATTGGAGGGCAACTAGCCCCCCCCCCCCCCTGACGCCCATCATTTCCCCAAAAAGATCCAATCAAAATTTTGAGACAGCCATTTTTGTCAGCGTAGTTGATTTCCGGATAGAAAATATGTTTTTGAGGAGGACACTCCCCCGCAACCCTCGGAGCAAAGGTTTTAAGTTATGCCCTGAGGGCATATAAGAACAATGTTGGGAGAATGTACTATGTATTATTTATACATAAAAAACATATTTTTGAGGAGGACACTCCCCCACAACCCTCAGGGCAAGGGTTTCAAGTTATGCCCTGGGGGCATATAAGGTTTTTATAGAAGGCGTTGTCGTAGAAACTTCAAAACATGCTCATTCGATTGGAAATTCGAAGGGCTAGTACCGTTTTTAATAGTCGAAAGTGATTGGAGGGCAACTAGCCCCCCTCCTCCCCACCACGCCCATCATTCCCCCAAACACATCCAATCAAAATTTTGAGATAGCCATTTTGTTCAGCGTGGTTGATTTCCAGATAGAAAATATTTTTTTGAGGAATACACTCCCCCACAACCCTCGGGGCAAGGGTTATAAGTTATGTCTTGAGGGCATATAAGAACAATGTTGGCACAATGTACTATGTATCATTTTTCACCTTTGGAGAAGGGCACTTCATATGGAAGGGGTCGTCGTAGAAACTTCAAAAGGGGCTCATTCGATTGGAAATTGAGAGTTCTAGTGCCCTTTTTAATAGTCAAAAGTGATTGGAGGGCAACTAGCCCCCCCCCTACGCTCATCATTCCCCCAAAACTATCGAATCCAAATTTTAAGATAGCCATTTTGTTCAGCGTAGTTGATTTCCAGATAGAAAATATGTTTTTGAGAAGGACACTCCTCCACAACCCTCAGGGCAAGGGTTTTAAGTTATGCCCTGGGGGCACATAAGGTTTTTATAGAAGGCGTTGTCGTAAAAACTTCAAAACAGGCTCATTCGATGGGAATTTGAAGGGCTAGTACCCTTTTTAATAGTCGAAAGTGATTGGAGGGCTTGACATTTTTATAGTAAAAATCGAAGTGGGTATAATGTATTATTTTTTGTTGTTGTTTTTGTTTAGACCAGGGCACTTCGTATCGAAGGAGTTGTCGTGGGAACTTCGAAAAGGGCTCATTCGATTGAAAATAGAAAGGGCTGATGCCCTTTTTAATAGTTGAAAGTGATTTGAGGGCAACTAATCCCCCTTCCACTTCCACTCTCCCACACCCACCCTCCCACACCAACCCTCCCATTTCTGCTCTTAAAATTTAACCAAATCAAAATAGCGTAAGTGTATCCAAGCTATCAAAGAAAGTAGACAATTTTTTTGCGAATGGTATCAAGTTTTCCATTTGAGGTCAAAAAATGAGCAAAAATAAAATCAAATAATCTACCTAGCGTGAAACTACCACAAATCAGCATTGATAAATAAATGAAACTCAAAACGAACAGAAATTACAATAATTAACCGAGTCAAACTCAAAACGAGCAGAAATTAACACAAGTTGGGCGCAAAACCCCTATGCCTTCCCAAGACCAGAAACAAATTTGCACTTTACTGAAAAAATACAAATGAATGTGCATTGTCAAGTTAATATACATATAGTGATATTTTGTAATCAAACTGCTAATGTTATTTGATTTATTAAAGTTATAAAAGTAAAAACATTTGGTTAATTATTGTAATTTCTGTTCGTTTTGGGTTTCATTTAATTTTCGATGCTGATTTGGGGTAGTTTCACGCTTGGTAGATTATTTGACTTTATTTTTGCTCATTTTTTGTTTAATAGAGCTCTTTACTTTTCTTTGAAAACTTATTTTGTTTGCATGCACAATAAAGAAATTTCATTCTATGGGACCTCTACACGTGATTAAACACGTTTTGAAACTACATGCTATTTGCTTGCCTTTCCTTGGTACCTTTCCAAACGAGCGGAAATTCCCCACTGGTTCCTACACATTGCAAAAACAAGGTAAAAGTTTGAATCAAACAATTTTAGGATATCGAGTTTCCTTACCAAAAGTCGACAGGAATGCCCCCCTCCGGCGAAAAAATTGTAAGTAAGTAAGTAACAAATTCTTTCTTGAAGTCACCTCTTGGATACACAATACAGAAATTTCATTAAAGAAATTATGAAAAAATTTGTAAGTAAGTAGCAAATTCTTTCTTGAATTCACCTGCTGGATAAACAAAAAGACATTTCGTTCAAGAAATTATGACAAAATTCTAAGTAAGTAACATTTATTGCTTTCACACTCTTGGATATACAATACGGAAATTTCCTTCAATAAATTATGAAAAAATCGCAAGTAAGTAACAAACTCTTTCCTGAAGTCACCTCTTGGATACACAATGCAGAAACTTCACTTAAGAAACTATGAAAAAACTGTAAGTAAGTAAGTAACAATTTCTTTCTTGAATTCACCTCTTGGATAAACAAAAAAGTCATTTCATTCAAGAAATTATGACAAAATTCTAAATAAGTAACAAACCCTTTCTTGAATTCGCCATTGGGTTGCACAATACATAAATTTAATTCAGGAAACTATGAAAAACATTGCAAACAAACTCTTTCTTGAACTCGCTTCCTGGACAGACAATACAGCAATTCCACTCAAGAAATTATGAAAAAATTGTAAGTAAGTAGCAAACTGTTTCTTGAATTCTCCTCCTGGATGCACAATACAGATATTTCATTCAAGAAATTATAAAAAAAATTGTAAGTAAGCAACAAACTCTTTCTTGAATACACCTCTTGGATACCCAATACGGAAATTTCATTCAAGAAATTATTAGAAAATTCTAAGTAAGTAACAATCACTTTCTTGAAGTCCCCTCTTGGATACACAATACGGATATTTTATTCAAGAAATTATAAAAAAAGGGAAAGTAAGTAACAAACTCTTTATTGATTTCACCTCTTGGATACAAAAAAAAAGACATTTCATTCAAGAAATTATGACAAAATTCTAAGTAAGTAAAAAACTCATTCTTGAATTCGCCGTTTGCATGCACAATACAGAAATTTCATTCTATGGGACCTCTACACGTGATTAAACACGTTTTGAAACATTTTGAAACGTTTGAAACGTGCGCGCACGTAACCTCGTCGAAATTAACCTTAAAAAATGAAATAAAGCTATGTCGATTTTTCATATTTTATTCAACATATCCGACAATTGATGCAGAAAAAGCATAGAGTTTGTTACTTACTTACTTACATTTTTTTTCCATAATTTCTTGAATTAAATTTCTTCATTGTGCATCCAAATGATGAATTCAAGAAAGAGTTTGTTACTTACTCGCGATTTTTTCATAATTTCTTGAATAAATGTAGTTTCAAAACGTTTTTAATCACGTGTAGAGGTCCCATAGAATGAAATTTCTGTATTGTGCATGCAAACGACGAATTCAAGAATGAGTTTTTTACTTACTTAGAATTTTGTCATAATTTCTTGAATGAAATGTCTTTTTTTTGTATCCAACAGGTGAAATCAATAAAGAGTTTGTTACTTACTTTCCCTTTTTTTATAATTTCTTGAATAAAATATCCGTATTGTGTATCCAAGAGGGGACTTCAAGAAAGAGATTGTTACTTACCTAGAATTTTCTCATAATTTCTTGAATGAAATTTCCGTATCGTATTGCGTATCCAAGAGGGGACTTCAAGAAAGAGATTGTTACTTACTTAGAATTTTCTCATAATTTCTTGAATGAAATTTCCGTATTGGGTATCCATGAGGTGTATTCAAGAAAGAGTTTGTTACTTACTTACAATTTTTTTTATAATTTCTTGAATGAAATATCTGTATTGTGCATCCAGGAGGAGAATTCAAGAAACAGTTTGCTACTTACTTACAATTTTTTCATAGTTTCTTGAGTGAAATTGCTGTATTGTCTGTCCAGGAGGCAAGTTCAAGAAAGAGTTTGTTTGCAATGTTTTTCATATTTTTCTGAATTAAATTTCTGTATTGTGCAACCCAATGGCGAATTCAAGAAAGGGTTTGTTACTTATTTAGAATTTTGTCATAATTTCTTGAATGAAATGACTTTTTTGTTTATCCAAGAGGCGAATTCAAGAAAGAATTTGTTACTTACTTACTTACAATTTTTTCATAGTTTCTTAAATGAAGTTTCTGCATTGTGTATCCAAGAGGTGACTTCAGGAAAGAGTTTGTTACTTGCTTACAATTTCTTCATAATTTATTGAACGAAATTTCTGTATTGTATATCCAAGAGTGTGAAAACAATAAATGTTACTTACTTAGAATTTTGTCATAATTTCTTGAACGAAATGTCTTTTTGTTTATCCAGCAGGTGAATTCAAGAAAGAATTTGCTACTTACTTACAATTTTTTTCATAATTTCTTTAATGAAATTTCTGTATTGTGTATCCAAGAGGCGACTTCAAGAAAGAATTTGTTACTTACTTACTTACTTACAATTTTTCCGCCGGAGGGGGGCATTCCTGTCGACTTTTGGTAAGGAAACTCGGTATCCTAAAAGTGTTTGATTCAAACTTTTACCTTGTTTTTGCAATGTGTAGGAACCAGTGGGGAATCCCCGCTCGTTTGGAAAGGTACCAAGGAAAGGCAAGCAAATAGCATGTAGTTTCAAAACGTGTTTAATCACGTGTAGAGGTCCCATAGAATGAAATTTCTGTATTGTGCATGCAAACGGCGAATTCAAGAATGAGTTTTTTACTTGCTTAGAATTTTGTCATAATTTCTTGAATGAAATATCTTTTTTTGTATCCAAGAGGTGAAATCAATAATGAGTTTGTTACTTACTTCCCCTTTTTTTATAATTTCTTGAATAAAATATCCGTATTGTGTATCCAAGAGGGGACTTCAAGAAAGAGATTGTTACTTACCTGGAATTTTCTCATAATTTCTTGAATGAAATTTCCGTATTGGGTATCCAAGAGGTGTATTCAAGAAAGAGTTTGTTACTTACTTACAATTTTTTCATAATTTCTTGGGTGAAATTGCTGTATTGTCTGTCCAGGAAGCGAGTTCAAGAAAGAGTTTGTTTGCAATGTTTTTCATAGTTTCCTGAATTAAATTTCTGTATTGTGCAACCCAATGGCGAATTCAAGAAAGGGATTGTTACTTATTTAGAATTTTGTCATAATTTCTTGAATGAAATGACTTTTTTGTTTATCCAAGAGGCAAATTCAAGAAATAATTTGTTACTTACTTACTTACAATTTTTTCATAGTTTCTTAAATGAAGTTTCTGTATTGTGTATCCAAGAGGTGACTTCAAGAAAGAATTTGTTACTTACTTACTTACAATTTTTTCATAATTTCTTAAATGAAATTTCTGCATTGTGTATCCAAGAGGTAACTTCAAGAAAGAGTTTGTTACTTACTTAGAATTTTGTCATAATTTCTTGAATGAAATGTCTTTTTTATTTATCCATGAGGCGAATTCAAGAAAGAATTTGCTACTTACTTACAATTTTTGATAATTTCTTAAATGAAATTTCTGCATTGTGTATCCAAGAGGTGACTTCAAGAAAAAGTTTGTTACTTACTTACAATTTTTTTTCATAATTTCCTTAATTAAATTTTTGTATTGTGTATCCAAGAGGTGAATTCAAGAAAGAGTTTGTTGCTTACTTACTTACAATTTTTTCATAATGACATATCCAATAAAGGATGTTGATAAATAATTTATTCATTCTGATACCAAGATTTTGTCAATGTTATCCCATGTGTCTGACAATAGATGTATGCAAATTCCTTTTCTTACATCTCCGACGTTTTATTAGACATTCTAAACGTTTGATATGCTAGCTTACTCTAAAAATAATGAACACATAACAATGTAATGCATAATATATTTTTAATGAAATAATGCTATGTAGAATATTAATACAAAAAATATATTATCATACATTATTAATATCAATGATTAACTTTGGACATTTTGAATCTGTTCCATAAAATAGTTCACCATGTTCTCTCTTGATATTATAGCTATTGTCTTCTCTTAGTTCGTAATCAGTAGAATAATCATTATTCCATTTTGAGTCATACACAATTTTTACTGGTGTCTCATCAACAGGCTCAATATGCTTTTCATCCTTGGTATTATTTGGTTCATTAACTGTTAGATCAATGGTAGTAACGTTTGCTGGTGCTTTGTTTTTCATCGATTCATCTTTATATTCCATAGTGATATTTTCTGACAATGCCCTTTTTATTTTTCTGGCAATTGCACTGTCTATTATCACATTATTTTTACACAGGTAACAGTTTCGGCACGTAGACAAGATATGGTTTACGATACTAGTAGAAGAGTAGGCCTTTCTTTTATTGATCTCCCGTTGAATGCTAATACCCGAAAGGTGACGATTGGATGTATCAGTAGGTAATGTGTTACCTGCAACAGTAGCAAGAAGTTGTCCTCTATCATCAACGATTATTTATATGTTGGCATTCTCTTTGAGTGCAATCATCTCTGGAGATCTCAATCTCGCATAACCACCAACATAAGAGTTGAATTTTTTCGGTATTCCAAAGAAATTTAATTCCTTACTGTCATGACAATGCATGCATGCATTTCCAATAGTGCTTCCACTTGTACTTGTTTCATAGTTTAAATACTTATCCATGTTGGCATTCAATGCTACAATAACCTTGTTATGTGAACACACTTTATTAAAATGCTCCATCTTCACTTTTTTAGAGATATTAGTTATGTGTTTATCGTTCCACTGTGTAAAAAATACTGATTTAATACATGCAATAAACTAGGTTAGTTTCAAATTTTTAGCATACTCCAATACTAAGGAATATTTAAATTGGTTGCACTCCTCATTATGTACTTGTGTATTATAGCAATCACAGCCGAGAAGTAAAGCTATGTCAAGTCACAAGATCACCTTGTTACCTTGTTAAAATATAAATGTTTTTACTTTAATAACTTTAATAAATCAAATAATATTAACGTTTTGATTAATAAATATCAGTATATGTATATTAAACTGACAATGCACATTCATTTGTATTTTTTTTCAGTAAAGTGCAAATTATGTTCTGTCCTTTGGAAGGCATAGGGGTTTTGAGCCCTACTCATGTTAATTTCTGCTTGTTTTGAGTTTGACTCGATTGTTTATTGTCATTTCTTTTCGTTTTGGGTTTCACTTATTTATCGATGCTGATTTGTGGTAGTTTCATGCTTGGTAGATTATTTGATTTTATTTTTGCTCATTTTTGGTTTAACGGAGTTCTTTACTTTTCTTTGCAAAACTTATTTTGTGGAAAAAGTTTTTTTTTAAGTAATTCCTGTTCGTTTTATATTCATATAGTCTTTTCAGGGGAAAAGGAAATTATAGGTTAAATCTTTTCGTTTTTTTAAGACTTTATAGTTTGGCCACTGGAGAAAATTTTTCAGAAATTCTTAACAACATACACCCTTTTAAAAATCTGGACACGAATAAAAGTGTTTAGTTTAGTTTCATATCTCCTCTAGTTGACCTGAAATAGAAAACTTGATAACATTCGCAAAAAAATCTGTTTACTTTCTTTGATAGCTTGGTTACACTTACGCTATTTTGTTTTGGTTAAATTTTAAGAGCAGAAGTAGCCCCAAAAGTTTGAACAAAATACCCTCAGTTGTTCTTGGGATACTGCTGAGATGCCTTATTGGGAATTAGCATTAACACAGTGCATTTTGATTTAATCTTCAGGCAACATGTAGTTTTTAAACATAATGGGCAAATGGGAGGGTGGAGGTGGGAGGAGGATTAGTTGCCCTCCAATCACTTTCAACTATTAAAAATTTCATTAGCCCTTTCTATTTTCAATCGAATGAGCCCTTTCGAAGTTTCTACGGCAACTCCTTCGAAACGAAGTGCCCTGGTCTAAAAAAAAAATACATTGCACTCACATCGATCTTTACTATAAAAATGTCAAGCCTTCCAATCATTTTTGAATATTACAAAGGGCACTAGCCCTTTCAATTTCCAATCGAATGAGCCCTTTTTGATTTACTGCGACAACGCTTTCTATAAACAACATATGTCCAAAGGGCATAAATTACAACCCTTGCCCTGAGGGCTGTGAAGGGGTTTTCATCCTCAAAGACCTAAGTTCCAGAACTTTCAACTACGTTGAAAAAAAGGCTAACTAAAAATTTTGATTGGATGTGTTTGGGCCAACGGTGGGCGTGAGACGGGCGTTCGTTCCTCTCCAATCCCTTTCAACTATTAAAAAACGCACTAGTCCTTTCAATTTCCAATCGAATGATCCCTTTTGAAGTTTCTACGACAACACTCTCATAAAAAACCTTATATGCCCCCAGGGCATAACTTACAGCCCATGCCCTGAGGGCTGTCATCCTCAAAGACCTAATTTTAAGAACTTTCAAGTAAGTTGAACAAAATGGTTATCTCAAAACTTTTATTGGATGTGTTTGGGGAAATTTTGGGCAGTTTTTAAATTTATAACATAAAACGAATCATTTCCATCTGGATATATTTGGTAAAAGAAAATGTCACTTTTCACCAAAGTAGTGCTTTTTTTCGGTATTTTTTTTTTGCATCCAAGTTTTGTCAGAGATGTTGTAAGTAAAGAATTTTCTCCAAAGTAAGGGATTTACATGTTTATAGGAGTTTCGTGCTTTCAATCCCGGTCATTTTGTATAAATCTTTCATATGAAATTTTTTCGTTCTCGTTATATTTGATGTTAACTGGCCGCTTTGAAAGAGGTCTACAAAGTGTTTTGGTCAATAATACAATTGGAGGAAAAAATAGCTTCAAGTTTTTAAGATTTCAATATGGGCACAATTTAGCTATGAATAACACATTTTTGGATGCTTAGGAGACACATTCATGGACCAAAAAATTTGGCAACCCTGTTTATAGGTACATGGGTTGAAAGCTAAAACAGGAGAGGTGCATTGGGATAATCCATTGGAAATATTAAAAGTACTTACGTATTATACCAATCACACCAAAGAAGTAGAGTTAGGTTAATCCTAATGAAATATACCAAACTATGATGAAAATATAATACATTAGTAGCAAAACAACAACAACAACAACAACAGAGAATTACAACAGAAACTACAACAGAGAATTATGGAAAGCAGGTCACCAAGAACGCATTCTATTAAATACCTAACCAAACCAACTCTAGGTACTTATCTGTTATAGCGCCTACGATAAGTTCTTCATCTAAGTAGGACCTGTTTTTCTCACTAACCCTAATGAAATATCACAAAATATGATGAAAATATAATATTTTAGAAACAATTTGGGCTATATATTTGCACATTAGGGGGGCTGGGGTTAAAGTATAGTAGGTCTGCATGCAAGTTGTGTTAGGTGCAATTATTTTGCGTATTATGAAGTAAGAATTGTTTTCTAATATCAAACTTTCCAAATACTTTACCCCTACCACCCCTAATGCGCAAATATATAACCCAAATTATATATTTCCCATGTATTATCTCACTTGTTTTTGTCTTGTCTCACGCTAAGCTGAAAGAAAGTAACGAAAAAAACCGGTTCTACAGTGCGTCAATAAATGAAGAACTTAAAATGGGTGCTATTGCTATAACAGATAGTACCCAACACAATAATTAAATATTTGGCAATTATCTGTTAGTCAGTACACACTCCAGAATTTGGATCTACAGGTACGGGCGAAAGATAGGATAGGGCGATGATACGGTTGGGCGATAGATAGGATATATATAATTTGGGCTGTATATTTGCCAATTAGGGGGGTGGGGGTAACCCACCCCCTAATGTGCCCAGAATTTCTTCGGGGGGTGGAGTAGGCTTATCCAGGACTTTTTTCAGGGGGGTTACAAAAAAATTCCAGGTGGGGGGGGGGGGGGTACAAAAAAATAAAAAACGCATCAGAAAAATTTTATATCCTTTTTTGTTAATTCTGTTTAGGAGTCGGACACACATTTCGGGGGGGGGGTTCAAACCCTCTGACTCCTCCCTGGATATGGCCTTGAGGGGGAGGTTAAGTATAGCGGGGCTGCATGCAAAATGTGACCTAACCTAGCCAAAATACCAACTAAATATTTATAAAAATATGCCTTTCGGTGAAAGAAGGAAGTCTTTGAAGAGGTTTAGGTCACAGAAGGGTCCGTATTTTGCCCGATGTGCGGAGAAAATGAGGACTTAGAGCACTTTATGTGTAATTGTAAGGAGTTGAAGGATTTGAGGGTAAAAATTCAAACCCTCTGACTCCTCCCTGGATATGGCCTTGAGGGGGAGGTTAAGTATAGCGGGGCTGCATGCAAAATGTGACCTAACCTAGCCAAAATACCAACTAAATATTTATAAAAATATGCCTTTCGGTGAAAGAAGGAAGTCTTTGAAGAGGTTTAGGTCACAGAAGGGTCCGTATTTTGCCCGATGTGCGGAGAAAATGAGGACTTAGAGCACTTTATGTGTAATTGTAAGGAGTTGAAGGATTTGAGGGTAAAAATTTTTGGGATTAGGGTAAATGGGAAGGATTGGATGGTCGGAATTTTAAAAAGTAAGTATAAAGCGAATATCAAGAATGTAGGGAGGTACGCGCTTGTAGCCATGCAGCACAGAGAGAGGTTTTTCGAGGGTGGACGATAGGCGGGACAAGAAAGAGTGTTGAAAGTTATTTTATATGGTGTGCTTGAAGCATTTTCTTTTTTCTTTTTTGTAGCCTTGATCCATGTGGCTTTAAAGCATTTACAGTATATTGATCATGTCTGCGATATTTTGTGTAATTATGTTAGCTTTTATGGTATTTATGGTATAGTTTTATGGTATTAGTTTTATGGTATGTGGCTTATTATTTAACTTTTCTTTTTGTAATTGTTATGCTTTTTCATTGTTATCATTATATACCCTGTTATGTGTGTTAGTATCATGTGCTATTATTTTGTATTATTTGTTATATATATCTTTGTTTATATATATCTATATATATAAACAAAGATATATATCTTATATACATATTTGTTATATATATCTTTTGTTGCAATAAATATCTATCTATCTATAGCTACAATGTAGTTTTCCACTGAGCCGAAGCTAATTGTCTCCGTATACAAAAAGGATTAAACGGGTGGTAAATATTTCGCTGTTCATATTATGGATTTATGAATAAAGTGAACATACCACTTGATGCCTTTTTTATGTTCTTTCCAAATATAATAATCACTTCTGCCGAAAATGAATTTTACCCCCACTACTATATACACCAATTCAGGGTATATATTTGCCCATTAGGGGGGGGGGAGCTTAAACTTGGTTCTCATTTGCATCAGAAATAAACTTTACCCCACCCTCCCCAACACCTAGTGTGCAAACATATACCCTGAATTGGTATACATAGGGGTGGGGGGGGTAAAAATTCATTTGCGGAAAAACTGATTACTATATTTGGAAAGAACATGAAAAGGGCATTGAGTGGAATATTCATTTTATTTGAAAATCAATAATATGAACAGCGAAATATTTAGCCTACCAAACCGGATTTTGTCTGATTTTTTTTAGGTCCAAATTCTCGAGTTTGTACTGGCTAACAGATAAGTAGCAAATATTTAATCAAAAATAGCTGCATAGTAGTTTATCTCACTCAGGCTAAGCCGATTATCTCCGAGTGCACTCATAGAAACCGGTTTTAAACAGATGAAGAACAATAGTGTGGTCGGTATATTACGAGTGTACCATATCTAATCTCGGCAACATATTTTCACATTAATGAGGGGGGAGGGGTTAAAGTACAGCGGGGCTGCATGCATAATGTATTAGATAAAATTATTCTGCACATTATGAAGTAAGAATGGTTTTCTTAAAGTGTTTCCTTCTCAATGACTCCTAATCTAGACCTTAACCGCCAAGCATTTTGGGGACTTTGCAAAGCATAGCAGAATTATGTGGCGCACTTGGCGGCCCGAAATGTAGACAAGGTGGCGGAGAGAGGGAACCCCATGTAAATAATACAAACCATAGTTCGTGAAATTAAAACTTACTTTTTGCAGGTGATCCGTAGTGAACATATTCTAAAATATTTTATTTTCTTCTAAGGTATACAACTACGTCTTCTTCACCGACTCATCACTTGCTACTATTTACGAAATGGGTAAATTAAACGAGTTTTAATCTTATCTACAAACTCTTGGTTGGTTTTTGACTGCGTACCTAGCAACCGGTATGTATCTGTAAATCACAGATCTTTCGTACCATCCTATTGAAGTACCAAGGCCAGTGAAAATTAAATCTGCTTATTTGAATTGTTCAAGTTGAAACTGATACCGCCATGCATATCTGAAAAATGGCAAGGACAAAATTGGAATTCAGAAAAAAAAAAAAAAAAAAAAAAAAAAAAAAAAAAAAAAAAAAAAAAAAAAAAAAAAAAAAAAAAAACACCTCAATATGTAGTTATAAAGTTTTGATGATACAATGTACTGAATTAAGAAAAATAAATGGAACATGGATGAAAAAAAATCAGCCCAAAAAAAGAGCTAAAATCATGTGGGACCAAACAGCTTAAGGAAGTATAGCTTTCTTTTAAAGATGGTAAAATTTTGACCAAGATCACCTGTCTTTTCGGGGATGTTGTCAGTGGCGTAATTTCGTCAATCTCCTGGGGGGGGGGGGGGGCAAAATAGTACCATAAAAGCAAACGTATACTAGAGAAAACGGATCTGTTTCTGTGAATACTTGAATTATGTAGGTCTATCTTTATTTTGACAAGATTTTTGTAGACGCTAAATTTCAGCTGGGGTTGGCCCCCTGCCCCATAGTAAATTACGTCCCTGGATGTTATCCCCTTTTTTGAAAGTCCAGCACATTTTCTTAGGCTCGTAGCTTTTATCTATTTGGTGTTCGTATACATTGTCGTAACTTCGCGTTTTGGCTTTTATTTTTCTGTTTTATGTCTTTGATATCTATTAAATCTCTTTGTAAGCAAAATTAAAAAAAAAAAAAAACTTCATCGTGCAAAATATCTTCTAAGCAATAATTTACTGCAAAATCTTTATAAAAAAAAATTGAAAGACTTGGTTTATAAATATAATATATAATTGAATAATCTATCCAAGAATCATTAATTCATTATAAACAAGCCATTGAACTAAAAAAACAGCCTTATAATTAAACTACTGATATTTTTCACATTTTTTCAAAAGCTTAATATCCTCAAAATAAGATAACTCTGATTTCAGTTTTCAGCTCGTAGCATCCTTTAGAATTGAACAGGGTTATCACTTATCATATTTTCCAGTGACTCAGCTAACGACATCTATTAACAGTGTTTCTACTTGGAGTCCTCATCTCCCAAGCTATTCTCGAGATTTTGTAGATAATTTAAAAACTTGAGTTAACGTAACCCCCTTGACTTAACCGGGAAGGCGTATGCTTTATAGAATTTATTCTTTGGACACTTAGAAATTTTCGACTTACCAAACGATTCTTGAGGGCTTCTAGCTGATCGGACAACTAAACCTAAACAAGTAAACAAGGCCACCTTTCCAACTAAGACCTACTAGTCACCGCTTGGTAATTTACGGTGAATACCCCTTGACCTTTGACCTTGATGTTGACAACGAAGGCGTATTTATTAGAGCTTTTGGATTTTCAAGAAAAATGACAATCTTAAAATTTTGATTCAATATCACGGACGTTATGGCGGAATGATTGTAACGAAGAAGGCACGATAGGGGATGGTTACCCTCTAATCCCTTTTTACTTTTTTAATTAAAAAATACTTTCCGAAAAAGAGGTTTTTCAGAGAAGATAATTTCTTAAGCCACATTCGCCTGACACAACATAAAGAAAGAAAAACAAGCAAAAATGTTTTTTTTTATAGGCCAAATGAAGATACTGACAAAAAACGACAAAGCGAATACTTCGAGGGGACAAACGCCTCTCTTCTTCAGCTCAAAACGAAAAAATATATTCAATGTAGGTTATGCCCCGGGGTATATATGGTTCTTATAAAAGGGATGCTCGTATAAACTGCATAGAGGGCTCATTTGATTAAAAACTGAAAGTTCGAGCTCACTTTTTAATAGTCAAAAGAGATCCAAGGGAAACGAGCACCCCCCCCCCCCTCACGCCTTCTTTTTCCAAACCCATCTGATGAAAATTTTGAGATAGACATTTTGTTAAAAATAGTCCAAAGGCCCGATAAGAAAAACTCCAGTGTCAGTACAACCCCCAGGGCTCAGGGGAAGGCATTCTAAGTTATGCCCTAAAGGCATGTATGGCTCTTATGAAAGGGATGCTCGTATAAACTTCATAGAGGGCTCATTTGATTGAAAATTTAAAGTTCTAGTTCACTGTTTAAGACTAAAGAGATTTAAGGGCAACTAGCTTCCACCCCACACTTCTTTTCCCCAAACCCATCCGCTACAAATTTTGAGATAGCCAGTTCTTTGAAAATTGTTCAAAAATTAGATATAAAATAAAATCCGGTGTCAACACAACCCCCCAGTGCCCGTGGGTAGGCGTTGTAAGTGCTGTCCTGGGGGCATATATGGTTCTTATAAAAGGGGTGCTCTTTTACACTTCAATGAGGGCTCATTTGACTCGAAATTGAAAGTTCTAATTCCCTTTTTAGGAGTCAAAAAATATCCAAGGGCAACTAGCACCCCCCTCCCCACACACCCTTTTTTACTATACGATACAAATTTATTAATTCAAATAATAAGAATTAAATGAGACACAATATAATTTAAATAATCACTCTTCCTTGTCTCTTACTTATTAAAATGAGGCACAAAATACTGTCGAAAAGACAATCTGCATCGGTTGGTAGTCACGGGCTTAAAAGGCCATTGTAAGCTTGTGTCGCCTGGCATCAAGTCCACCTAGGCCTAGGATTTTAAGGCTATCAGTAGTATTGGTATAATTAAAGGTGCGTGGGTGGTAGGAAATTACTGTGTACAATTAAAGGTACGGGCAGATAGGAAATTACTGTGTATAATTAAAGATACGAGACAGATAGGAAATTACTACAGTACAATGACCGGATTCAACTACCATGAAAATTCGTTTTGATCTCTGTTCAAAGTGCGTGATGTTTCTGTTAAAAGTCGTGCGTGTTTTTCATCCCCTCATATTGCTACAATTAAAGGTAGCGCACAGTCCCCTTATATTGCTACAATTAAAGGTAGCGCACAGTCCCCTCATATAGCTATAACGATATGTAGCGCACAGTCCCCCCATACAGCTATAACGATAAGTAGAGCACAGTCCCACCATATATTTAGACAGAAATGAAAATGGTAAACCATCTGCGGGAATGCTAACTCCTATTCAGAGATAATTTTTTTTTTATTCGGACGATTCTCAACTGTGTTAGGTATAATACATTGAAATGCAAGAGTTGGAATATTTCAGTGGTGTCTTGTTGTGCTTTACCTTGTCACAGTTACATTCTCTTGATTTTTCAAAGCTCATTTGGATTTCTTTCCTTGAAATGCAAGAGTTGGAATATTTCAATAGTGTTTTGTCGTGGTTTACCTCGTCATAGTTACATTCCCTTGATTTTTCAAAGCTCATTTTGGATTTCTTTCCTTGAAATGCAAGAGTTGGAATATTTCAGTAGTGTTTTGTCGTGGTTTACCTTCTCACAGTTACATTCTCTTGATTTTTCAAAGTTCATTTGGATTTCTTTCCTTGAAATGCAAGAGTTGGAATATTTCAGTAGTGTTTTGTCATGGTTTACCTTGTCACAGTTAAATTCTCTTGATTTTTCAAAGTTCATTTTGCATATTTGCATTCTCTTGATTTTTCAAAGTTCATTTGGAATTTCCTTCGTGAAATGCAAGAGTTGGAATATTTCAATAGTGTTTTATCGTGGTTTACCTTGTCACAGTAGATTCTATTGATTTTCAAAGTTCATTTGAATTTCTTTCGTTAAATGCAAGAGTTGGAATATTGCAATAGCGTTTTATCGTGGTTTACCTTGTCAGAGTTACATTCTCTTGATTTTTAAAAGTTCATTTTGGATTTCTTTCCTTGAAATGCAAGAGTTGGAATATTTCAGTAGTGTTTTGTCGTGGTTTACCTGGTCACAGTTACATTCTTTTGATTTTTCAAAGTTAATTTTGGATTTCTTTCCATGAAATGCAAGAGTTGGAATATTTCAGTAGTGTTTTGTCATGGTTTACCTTGTCACAGTTACATTCTCTTGATTTTTCAAAGTTCATTTTTGGATTTCTTTCGTTGAAATGCAAGAGTTGGAATATTTCAGTAGTCTTTTGTTATGGTTTACCTTCTCACAGTTATATTCTCTTGATTTTTCAAAGTTCATTTTGGATTTCTTTCCTTGAAATGCAAGAGCTGGAATATTTCAGTAGTGTTTTGTCATGGTTTACCTTGTCACAGTTATATTCTTTTCATTTTTCAAAGTTCAATTTGGATTTTTACATTCTCTTGATTTTTCAAAGTTCATTTTGAATTTCTTTCGTTGAAATGCAAGAGTTGGAATATTTCAGTAGTGTCTTGTTGTGCTTACCTTGTCACAGTTACATTCTCTTGATTTTTCAAAGTTCATTTTGAATTTCTTTATTGAAATGCAAGAGTTGGAATATTTCAGTAGTGTTTTGGCATGGTTTACCATATCACTGTTACATGCTCTTGATTTTTCAAAGTTCATTTTTGGATTTCTTTCCTTGAAATGCAAGAGTTGGAATATTTCAGTAGTGTTTTGTCGTGGTTTACCTTGTCACAGTTACATTCTCTTGATTTTTCAAAGTTCATTTTTGGATTTCTATCGTTAAAATGCAAGATTTGGAATACTTCAGTAGTGTTTTGTCATGGTTTATCATCTCAAAGTTACATTCTCTTGATTTTTCAAAGTTCATTTTGAATTTCTTTCATTGAAATGCAATAGTTGGAATTTTTCAAAGTTCATTTTGAATTTCTTTCATTTAAATGCAAGAGTTGGAATATTTCAGTAGTGTTTTGTCATGGTTTACCATGTCACAGTTACATTTTCTTGATTTTTCAAATTTTATTTTGAATTTCTTTCATTGAAATGCAAGAGTTGGATTATTTCAGTAGTGTTTTGTCGTGGTTTACCTTGTCACAGTTACATTCTCTTGATTTTTCAAAGTTCATTTTGAATTTCTTTCGTTGAAATGCAAGAGTTGGAATATTTCAGTAGTGTCTTGTTGTGCTTACCTTGTCACAGTTACATTCTCTTGATATTTCAAAGTTCATTTTGAATTTCTTTCGTGAAATGCAAGAGTTGGAATATTTCAGTAGTGTTTTGGCATGGTTTACCATATCACTGTTACATGCTCTTGATTTTTCAAAGTTCATTTTGGATTTCTTTCCTTGAAATGCAAGAGTTGGAATATTTCAGTAGTGTTTTGTCGTGGTTTACCTTGTCACAGTTACATTCTCTTGATTTTTCAAAGTTCATTTTTGGATTTCTATCGTTAAAATGCAAGATTTGGAATATTTCAGTAGTGTTTTGTCATGGTTTATCATCTCAAAGTTACATTCTCTTGATTTTTCAAAGTTCATTTTGAATTTCTTTCATTGAAATGCAATAGTTGGAATTTTTCAAAGTTCATTTTGAATTTCTTTCATTTAAATGCAAGAGTTGGAATATTTCAGTAGTGTTTTGTCATGGTTTACCATGTCACAGTTACATTTTCTTGATTTTTCAAATTTTATTTTGAATTTCTTTCGTTGAAATGCAAGAGTTGGAATATTTCAGTAGTGTTTTATCGTGGTTTACCTTGTCAAAGTTACATTTTGTTGATTTTTCAAAGTTCATTTTGGATTTCTTTCCTTGAAATGCAAGAGTTGGAATATTTCAGTAGTGTCTTGTCGTGGTTTACCTTGTCACAGTTACATTCTCTTGATTTTTCAAAGTTCATTTTTGGATTTCTATCGTTAAAATGCAAGATTTGGAATATTTCAGTAGTGTTTTGTCATGGTTTATCATCTCAAAGTTACATTCTCTTGATTTTTAAAGTTCATTTTGAATTTCTTTCATTGAAATGCAATAGTTGGAATTTTTCAAAGTTCATTTTGAATTTCTTTCATTTAAATGCAAGAGTTGGAATATTTCAGTAGTGTTTTGTCATGGTTTACCATGTCACAGTTACATTTTCTTGATTTTTCAAATTTTATTTTGAATTTCTTTCATTGAAATGCAAGAGTTGGATTATTTCAGTAGTGTTTTGTCGTGGTTTACCTTGTCACAGTTACATTCTCTTGATTTTTCAAAGTTCATTTAGAATTTCTTTCGTTGAAATGCAAGAGTTGGAATATTTCAGTAGTGTTTTGTTGTGCATTACCTTATCACAGTTACATTCTCTTGACATTTCAAAGTTCATTTTGGATTTTTTTCGTTGAAATGCAAGAGTTGGAATATTTCAGTAGTGTATTGTCATGGTTTACCTTGTCAAAGTTACATTCTCTTAATTTTACAAAGTTCATTTTGAATTTCTTTCGTTGAAATGCAAGAGTTGGAATATTTACGTAGTGTTTTGTTGTGCATTACCTTATCACAGTTACATTCTCTGGATTTTTTCAAACTTCTTTTTGAATTTATTTCGTTGAAATGCAAGAGTTGGAATATTTCAATAGTGTTTTGTCGTGGTTTACCTTGTCACAGTTACATTCTCTTGATTTTTCAAAGTTCATTTTGAATTTCTTTCGTTGAAATGCAAGAGTTGGAATACTTCAGTAGTGTTTTGTTGTGCTTTACCTTGTCACAGTTACATTCTCTTGATTTTTCAAAGTTTAATTTGAATTTCTTTCATTTAAATGCAAGAGTCAGAATATTTTAGTAGTGTCTTGTCGTGGTTTACCTTGTCACAGTTACATTCTCTTGATTTTTCAAAGTTCATTTTGAATTTCTTTCGTTGAAATGCAAGAGTTGGAATATTTCAGTAGTGTTTTTGTCGTGGTTTACCTTGTCACAGTTACATTCTCTTGATTTTTCAAAGTTCATTTTGAATTTCTTTCATGTAAATGCAAGAGTCAGAATATTTTAGTAGTGTCTTGTCGTGGTTTACCTTGTCACAGTTACATTCTCTTGTTTTTTCAAAGTTCATCTTGAATTTCTTTCGTTGAAATGCAAGAGTTGGAATATTTCAGTAATGTTTTGTTGTGCTTTACCTTGTCACAATTACATTCTCTTGATTTTTCAAAGTTCATTTTGATTTTTCAAAGTTCAATACCAAAACCATAGGTTAGGTTAGGTTAGCCTATGTTTGCGCGCGTACATAGGCTAACCTAACCTAACCTATGGCTTTGGTATTTCTGTGCAATTATGTGGAATTTGGTAACATGTGTGTATGTTTGTGTGTGTATGTTTGTGTGTGTGTATGTTTGTGTGTGTGTGTTTGTGTGTGTATTCCAACTCTTGCATTTCAAGGAAAGAAATCCAAAATGAACTTTGAAAAATCAAGAGAATGTAACTGTGACAAGGTAATCCACGACAAAACACTACTGAAATATTCCAATTCATGCATTGCAATGAAAGAAATCCAAAATGAACTTTCAAAAATCAAGCGAATGTAACTGTGACAAGGTAAACCATGACAAAACGCTACTAAAATATTCCAACTCTTGCATTTCACGAAAAAAATTCAAAATGAACTTTGAAAAATCAAGAGAATGAAACTGTGAAATGGTAAACCATGACAAAACACTACTGAAATATTCCAACTCTTGCATTTTAACGAAAGAAATCCAAAATGAACTTTGAAAAATCAAGAGAATATAACAGTGACAAGGTAATGCACAACAAAACACTACTTGAATATTCCAACTCTTGCATTTCAACGAAAGAAATTCAAGATGAACTTTGAACAAACAAGAGAATGTCACTGTGACAAGGTTATCCACGACAAAACACTACTGAAATATTCCAAATCTTGCATTTCACGAAAGAAATTCAAAATGAACTTTGAAAAATCAAGAGAATGTAACTGTGACAAGGTAAACCACGACAAAAACACTACTGAAATATTCCAACTCTTGCATTTCAACGAAAGAAATCCAAAATGAACTTTGAAAAATCAAGAGAATGTAACTGTGACAAGGTAAACCACGACAACCCACTACTAAAATATTCCAACTCTTGCATTTCAATGAAAGAAATTCAAAATGAACTTTGAAAAATCAAGAGAATATAACTGTGACAAGATAAAGCACAACAAAACACTAATGAAATATTCCAAGTTTTGCATTTCAACGAAAGAAATTCAAAATGAACTTTGAAAAAATCAAGAGAATATAACAGTGACAAGGTAATGCACAACAAAACACTACTTGAATATTCCAACGCTTGCATTTCAACGAAAGAAATTCAAAATGAACTTTGTAAAATTAAGAGAATGTAACTGTGACAAGGTAAACCATGACAATACACTACTGAAATATTCCAACTCTTGCATTTCAACGAAAGAAATCCAAAATGAACTTTGAAAAATCAAGAGAATGTAACTGTGACAAGGTAAACCACGACAAGACACTACTAAAATATTCCAACTCTTGCATTTCAATGAAAGAAATTCAAGATGAACTTTGAACAAACAAGAGAATGTCACTGTGACAAGGTAAACCACGACAAAGCACTACTGAAATATTCCAACTATTGCATATCACGAAAGAAATTCAAAATGAATTTTGAAAAATCAAGAGAATGTAACTGTGACAAGGTAAACCACGACAAAAACACTACTGAAATATTCCAACTCTTGCATTTCAACAAAAGAAATCCAAAATGAACTTTGAAAAATCAAGAGAATGTAACTGTGACAAGGTAAACCACGACGAAACACTACTGAAATATTCCAACTCTGGTATTTCAACGAAAGAAATTCAAAATGAACTTTGAAAAATCACAAGAATGTAACTGTGACAAGGTAAAGCACAACAAAACACTACTGAAATATTCCAACTCTTGCATTTCAACGAAAGAAATTCAAAAAGAACTTTGAAAAAATCAAGAGAATGTAACTCTGACAAGGTAACGCACAACAAAACACTACTTGAATATTCCAACTCTTGCATTTCAACGAAAGAAATTCAAAATGAACTTTGTAAAATTAAGAGAATGTAACTGTGACAAGGTAAACCATGACAATACACTAGTGAAATATTCCAACTCTTGCATTTCAACGAAAGAAATCCAAAATGAACTTTGAAAAATCAAGAGAATGTAAGTGTGACAAGGTAAACCACGACGAAACACTACTGAAATATTCAAACTCTGGCATTTCAACGAAAGAAATTCAAAATGAACTTTGAAAATTAAGAGAATGTAACTGTGACAAGGTAAACCACGACAAAACACTACTGAAATAATCCAACTCTTGCATTTCAATGAAAGAAATTCAAAATGAAATTTGAAAAATCAAGAGAATGTAACTGTGACATGATAAACCATGACAAAACACTACTGAAATATTCCAACTCTTGCATTTCAATGAAAGAAATTCAAAATAAACTTTGAAAAATTCCAACTCTTGCATTTCAATGAAAGAAATTCAAAATGAACTTTGTAAAATCAAGAAAATGTAACTGTGAGATGGTAAACCATGACAAAACACTACTGAAATATTCCAACTCTTGCAATTCTTCGATAGAAATCCAAAAATGAACTTTAAAAATCAAAAGAATGTAACTGTGACAAGGTAAACCACGACAAAACACTACTGAAATATTCCAATTCTTGCATTTCAAGGAAAGAAATCCAAAATGAACTTTGAAAAATCAAGAGAATGTAACTGTGACAAGGTAAACCACGACAAAACACTACTGAAATATTCCAACTCTTGCATTTCAAGGAAAGAAATCCAAAAGGAACTTTGAAAAATCAAGAGAATGTAACTGTGACAAGGTAAACCACGGTAAAACACTACTGAAATATTCCAACTCTTGCATTTCACGAAAGAAATTCAAAATGAACTTTGAAAAATCAAGAGAATGTAACTGTGACAAGGTAAAGCACAACAAAACACTACTGAAATATTCCAGCTCTTGCATTTCAACGATAGAAATCCAAAAATGAACTTTGAAAAATCAAAAGAATGTAACTGTGACAAGGTAAACCACGACAAAACACTACTGAAATATTCCAACTCTTGCATTTCAAGGAAAGAAATCCAAAATGAACTTTGAAAAATCAAACGAATGTAACTGTGACAAGGTAAACCACGACAAAACACTACTGAAATATTCCAACTCTTGCATTTCAAGGAAAGAAATCCAAAAATGAACTTTGAAAAATCAAGAGAATGTAACTGTGGCAAGGTAAACCATGACAAAACACTACTGAAATATTCCAACTCTTGCATTTCAACGATAGAAATCCAAAAATGAACTTTGAAAAATCAAGAGAATGTAACTGTGACAAGGTAAACCACGACAAAAAACTACTGAAATATTCCAACTCTTGCATTTCACGAAAGAAATTCAAAATGAACTTTGAAAAATCAAGAGAATGTAACTGTGACAAGGTAAAGCACAAGAAAACACTACTGAAATATTCCAGCTCTTGCATTTCAACGATAGAAATCCAAAAATGTTCTTTGAAAAATCAAAAGAATGTAACTGTGACAAGGTAAACCACGACAAAACACTACTGAAATATTCCAACTCTTGCATTTCAAGGAAAGAAATCCAAAATGAACTTTGAAAAATCAAACGAATGTAACTGTGACAAGGTAAACCACGACAAAACACTACTGAAATATTCCAACTCTTGCATTTCAAGGAAAGAAATCGAAAAATGAACTTTGAAAAATCAAGAAAATGTAACTGTGGCAAGGTAAACCATGACAAAACACTACTGAAATATTCCAACTCTTGCATTTCAACGATAGAAATCCAAAAATGAACTTTGAAAAATCAAGAGAATGCAACTGTGACAAGGTAAACCACGACAAAACACTACTGAAATATTCCAACTCTTGCATTTCAAGGAAAGAAATCCAAAATGAACTTTGAAAAATCAAGAGAATGTAACTGTGGCTCGGTAAACCATGACAAAACACAACTGAAATATTCCAACTCTTGCATTTCAATGATAGAAATCCAAAAATGAACTTTGAAAAATCAAGAGAATGTAAATGTGACAAGGTAAACCACGATAAAACACTACTGAAATATTCCAACTCTTGCATTTCACGAAAGAAATTGAAAATGAACTTTGAAAAATCAAGAGCATGTAACATTGATATGGTAAACCAAGCCAAAACACTACTGAAATATTCCAACTCTTGCATTTCAAGGAAAGAAATCCAAAATGAACTTTGAAAAATCAAACGAATGTAACTGTGACAAGGTAAACCACGACAAAACACTACTGAAATATTCCAACTCTTGCATTTCAAGGAAAGAAATCCAAAAATGAACTTTGAAAAATCAAGAGAATGTAACTGTGGCAAGGTAAACCATGACAAAACACTACTGAAATATTCCAACTCTTGCATTTCAACGATAGAAATCCAAAAATGAACTTTGAAAAATCAAGAGAATGTAACTGTGACAAGGTAAACCACGACAAAACACTACTGAAATATTCCAACTCTTGCATTTCAAGGAAAGAAATCAAAAATGAACTTTGAAAAATTAAGAGAATGTAACTGTGGCTTGGTAAACCATGACAAAACACTACTGAAATATTCCAACTCTTGCATTTCAATGATAGAAATCCAAAAATGAACTTTGAAAAATCAAGAGAATGTAAATGTGACAAGGTAAACCACGATAAAACACTACTGAAATATTCCAACTCTTGCATTTCACGAAAGAAATTCAAAATGAGCTTTGAAAAATCAAGAGAATGTAACTGTGACAAGGTAAACCACGACAAAACACTACTGAAATATTCCAACTCTTGCATTTCAACGAAAGAAATCCAAAATGAACTTTGAAAAATCAAGAGAATGTAACAGTGACAAGGTAAGCACAACAAGACACTACTGAAATATTCCAACTCTTGCATTTCAACGAAAGAATTTCAAAATGAACTTTGAAAAATCAAGAGAATGTAACTGTGAGAAGGTAAACCATAACAAAACACTACTGAAATATTCCAACTCTTGCATTTCAACGAAAGAAATCCAAAAATGAACTTTGAAAAATCAAGAGAATGGAACACTGACAAGGCAAACCATGACAAAACACTACTGAAATATTCCAACTCTTGCATTTCAATGAAAGAAATTCAAAATGAACATTGAAAAATTAAGAGAATGTAACTGTGACAAGGTAAACCACGACAAAACACTACTGTAACACGACAAAATGAAAATCAAGAGAATGTAAAAATCCAAAATGAACTTTGAAAAATCAAGAGAATGTAACTGTGACAAGGTAAACCACGAAAAAACACTACTGAAATATTCCAACTCTTGCATTTCAAGGAAAGAAATCCAAAATGAACTTTGAAAAATCAAGAGAATGTATCTGTGAGAAGGTAAACCATAACAAAACACTACTGAAATATTCCAACTCTTGCATTTCAACGAAAGAAATCCAAAATGAACTTTGAAAAATCAAGAGAATGGAACTGTGACAAGGCAAACCATGACAAAACACTACTGAAATATTCCAACTCTTGCATTTCAATGAAAGAAATTCAAAATGAACATTGAAAAATTAAGAGAATGTAACTGTGACAAGGTAAACCACGACAAAACACTACTGACATAATCCATTTCTTGCATCTCAAGGAAAGAAATCCAAAATGAACTTTGAAAAATCAAGAGAATGTAACTGTGACAAGGTAAACCACGACAAAACACTACTGAAATATTCCAACTCTTGCATTTCAATGAAAGAAATTCAAAATGAACTCTGAAAAATCAAGAGAATATAACTGTGAGATGGTAAACCATGCAAAACACTACTGAAATATTCCAACTCTTGCATTTCAATGGTAGAAATCCAAAAACGAACTTTGAAAAATCAAGAGAATGTAACTGTGACAAGGTAAACCACGACTAAACACTACTGAAATGTTCCAATTCTTGCATTTTAAGGAAAGTAATCCAAAATGAACTTTGAAAAATCAAGAGAATGTAACTGTGACAAGGTAACCCACGACAAAACACTACTGAAATATTCCAACTCTTAGATTTCAAGGAAAGAAATCCAAAAATGAACTTTGAAAAATCAAGAGAATGTAACTGTGGCAAGGTAAACCATGACAAAACACTACTGAAATATTCCAACTCTTGCATTTCAACGATAGAAATCCAAAAATGAACTTTGAAAAATCGAGAGACTGTAACTGTGACAAGGTAAACCACGACAAAACACTACTGAGATATTCCAACTCTTGCATTTCAAGGAAAGAAATCCAAAATGAACTTTGAAAAATCAAGAGAATGTAACTGTGACAAGGTAAACCACGATAAAACACTACTGAAATATTCCAACTCTTGCATTTCACCTAAGAAATTCAAAATGAACTTTGAAAAATCAAGAGCATGTAACAGTGATATGGTAAACCATGCCAAAACACTACTGAAATATTCCAACTCTTGCATTTCACGAAAGAAATTAAAAATGACCTTTGAAAAATCAAGAGAATGTAACAGTGACAAGGTAAACTATGCCAAAACACTACTGAAATATTCCAACTCTTGCATTTCAACGAAAGAAATCCAAAATGAACTTTGAAAAATCAAGAGAATGTAACAGTGACAAGGTAAGCATATCAAGAAACTACTGAAATATTCCAACTCTTGCATTTCAACGAAAGAAATTCAAAATGAACTTTTAAAACTCATAGAATGTAAAAATCCAAAATAAACTTTGAAAAATCAAGAGAATGTAACTGTGACAAGGTAAACCACGACAAAACACTACTGTAACACGACAAAATGAAAATCAAGAGAATGTAAAAATCCAAAATGAACTTTGAAAAATCAAGAGAATGTAACTGTGACAAGGTAAACCACGACAAAACACTACTGAAATATTCCAACTCTTGCATTTCAAGGAAAGAAATCCAAAATGAACTTTGAAAAATCAAGAGAATGTATCTGTGAGAAGGTAAACCATAACAAAACACTACTGAAATATTCCAACTCTTGCATTTCAACGAAAGAAATCCAAAAATGAACTTTGAAAAATCAAGAGAATGGAACTGTGACAAGGCAAACCATGACAAAACACTACTGAAATATTCCAACTCTTGCATTTCAATGAAAGAAATTCAAAATGAACATTGAAAAATTAAGAGAATGTAACTGTGACAAGGTAAACCACGACAAAACACTACTGTAACACGACAAAATGAAAATCAAGAGAATGTAAAAATCCAAAATGAACTTTGAAAAATCAAGAGAATGTAACTGTGACAAGGTAAACCACGAAAAAACACTACTGAAATATTCCAACTCTTGCATTTCAAGGAAAGAAATCCAAAATGAACTTTGAAAAATCAAGAGAATGTATCTGTGAGAAGGTAAACCATAACAAAACACTACTGAAATATTCCAACTCTTGCATTTCAACGAAAGAAATCCAAAAATGAACTTTGAAAAATCAAGAGAATGGAACTGTGACAAGGCAAACCATGACAAAACACTACTGAAATATTCCAACTCTTGCATTTCAATGAAAGAAATTCAAAATGAACATTGAAAAATTAAGAGAATGTAACTGTGACAAGGTAAACCACGACAAAACACTACTGACATAATCCATTTCTTGCATCTCAAGGAAAGAAATCCAAAATGAACTTTGAAAAATCAAGAGAATGTAACTGTGACAAGGTAAACCACGACAAAACACTACTGAAATATTCCAACTCTTGCATTTCAATGAAAGAAATTCAAAATGAACTCTGAAAAATCAAGAGAATATAACTGTGAGATGGTAAACCATGCAAAACACTACTGAAATATTCCAACTCTTGCATTTCAACGATAGAAATCCAAAAATGAACTTTGAAAAATCAAGAGAATGTAACTGTGACAAGGTAAACCACGACAAAACACTACTGAAATGTTCCAACTCTTGCATTTTAAGGAAAGTAATCCAAAATGAACTTTGAAAAAATCAAGAGAATGTAACTGTGACAAGGTAAACCACGACAAAACACTATTGAAATATTCCAACTCTTAGATTTCAAGGAAAGAAATCCAAAAATGAACTTTGAAAAATCAAGAGAATGTAACTGTGGCAAGGTAAACCACGACAAAACACTACTGAGATATTCCAACTCTTGCATTTCAAGGAAAGAAATCCAAAATGAACTTTGAAAAATCAAGAGAATGTAACTGTGACAAGGTAAACCACGATAAAACACTACTGAAATATTCCAACTCTTGCATTTCACCTAAGAAATTCAAAAATGAACTTTGAAAAATCAAGAGCATGTAACAGTGATATGGTAAACCATGCCAAAACACTACTGAAATATTCCAACTCTTGCATTTCACGAAAGAAATTAAAAATGACCTTTGAAAAATCAAGAGAATGTAACTGTGACAAGGTAAACCATGCCAAAACACTACTGAAATATTCCAACTCTTGCATTTCAACGAAAGAAATCCAAAATGAACTTTGAAAAATCAAGAGAATGTAACAGTGACAAGGTAAGCACATCAAGAAACTACTGAAATATTCCAAATCTTGCATTTCAAGGAAAGAAATCCAAAATGAACTTTGAAAAATCAAGAGAATGTAACTGTGAGATGGTAAACCATAACAAAACACAACTGAAATATTCCAACTCTTACATTTTAAGGAAAGAAATCCAAAAATGAACTTTGAAAAATCAAGAGATTGTAACTGTGACAAGGTAAACCATGACAAAACACTACTGAAATATTCCAACTCTTGCATCTCAAGGAAAGAAATCCAAAATGAACTTTGAAAAATCAAGAGAATGTAACTGTGACAAGGTAAACCACGACAAAACACTACTGAAATATTCCAACTCTTGCATTTCAAGGAAAGAAATCCAAAATAAACTTTGAAAAATCAAGAGAATGTAACTGTTACAAGGTAAACCACAATAAAAAAGCTATTGAAATATTCCAACTCTTGCATTTCACGAAAGAAATTCAAAATGAACTTTGAAAAATCAAGAGAATATAACTGTGACAAGGTAAACCACGATAAAACACTATTGAAATTCCAACTCTTGCATTTCACGAAAAGAAATTCAAAATTTAACTTTGAAAATCAAGAGAATGTAACTGTGACAAGGTAAAGCACAACAAAACACTACTGAAATATTCCAACTCTTGCATTTCAAACGAAAGAAATCCAAAATGAACGTTGAAAAATTAAGAGAATGTAGCTGTGGCAAGGTAAAGCACAACAAGACACTACTGAAATATTCCAACTCTTGCATTTCAACGAAAGAAATTCAAAATGAACATTGAAAAAAAATAAGAGAATGTAACTGTGACAAGGTAAAGCACAACAAGACACTACTGAAGTATTCCAACTCTTGCATTTCAACGAAAGAAACTCAAAATGAACTTTGAAAAATCAAGAGAATGTAACTGTGACATGGTAAACCACGACAAAACACTACTGAAATATTCCAAATCTTGCATTTCACGAAAGATATTCAAAATGAACTTTGAAAAATCAAGAGAATGTAAAAATCCAAAATGAACTTTGAAAAATCATGAGAATGTAACTGTGACAAGGTAAACCATGACAAAACACTACTGAAATATTCCAACTCTTGCATTTCAAGGAAAGAAATCCAAAATGAGCTTTGAAAAATCAAGAGAATGTAACTGTGACAAGGTAAACCACGATAAAACACTATTGAAATATTCCAACTCTTGCATTTCACGAAAGAACTTCAAAATGAACTTTGTAAAATCAAGAGAATGTAACTGTGACAAGGTAAAGCACAACAAAACACTACTGAAATATTCCAACTCTTGCATTTCAACGAAAGAAATCCAAAATGAACTTTGAAAAATCAAGAGAATGTAAGTGTGACAAGGTAAACCACGACGAAACACTACTGAAATATTCAAACTCTGGCATTTCAACGAAAGAAATTCAAAATGAACTTTGAAAATTAAGAGAATGTAACTGTGACAAGGTTAAACCACGACAAAACACTACTGAAATAATCCAACTCTTGCATTTCAATGAAAGAAATTCAAAATGAAATTTGAAAAAATCAAGAGAATGTAACTGTGACATGATAAAAACACATGACAAAACACTACTGAAATATTCCAACTCTTGCATTTCAATGAAAGAAATTCAAAATAAACTTTGAAAAATTCCAACTCTTGCATTTCAATGAAAGAAATTCAAAATGAACTTTGTAAAAATCAAGAAAATGTAACTGTGAGATGGTAAACCATGACAAAACACTACTGAAATATTCCAACTCTTGCATTTCTTCGATAGAAATCCAAAAATGAACTTTAAAAATCAAAAGAATGTAACTGTGACAAGGTAAACCACGACAAAACACTACTGAAATATTCCAATTCTTGCATTTCAAGGAAAGAAATCCAAAATGAACTTTGAAAAAAATCAAGAGAATGTAACTGTGACAAGGTAAACCACGACAAAACACTACTGAAATATTCCAACTCTTGCATTTCAAGGAAAGAAATCCAAAAGGAACTTTGAAAAATCAAGAGAATGTAACTGTGACAAGGTAAACCACGATAAAACACTACTGAAATATTCCAACTCTTGCATTTCACGAAAGAAATTCAAAATGAACTTTGAAAAATCAAGAGAATGTAACTGTGACAAGGTAAAGCACAACAAAACACTACTGAAATATTCCAGCTCTTGCATTTCAACGATAGAAATCCAAAAATGAACTTTGAAAAATCAAAAGAATGTAACTGTGACAAGGTAAACCACGACAAAACACTACTGAAATATTCCAACTCTTGCATTTCAAGGAAAGAAATCCAAAATGAACTTTGAAAAATCAAACGAATGTAACTGTGACAAGGTAAACCACGACAAAACACTACTGAAATATTCCAACTCTTGCATTTCAAGGAAAGAAATCCAAAAATGAACTTTGAAAAATCAAGAGAATGTAACTGTGGCAAGGTAAACCATGACAAAACACTACTGAAATATTCCAACTCTTGCATTTCAACGATAGAAATCCAAAAATGAACTTTGAAAAATCAAGAGAATGTAACTGTGACAAGGTAAACCACGACAAAAAACTACTGAAATATTCCAACTCTTGCATTTCACGAAAGAAATTCAAAATGAACTTTGAAAAATCAAGAGAATGTAACTGTGACAAGGTAAAGCACAAGAAAACACTACTGAAATATTCCAGCTCTTGCATTTCAACGATAGAAATCCAAAAATGAACTTTGAAAAATCAAAAGAATGTAACTGTGACAAGGTAAACCACGACAAAACACTACTGAAATATTCCAACTCTTGCATTTCAAGGAAAGAAATCCAAAATGAACTTTGAAAAATCAAACGAATGTAACTGTGACAAGGTAAACCACGACAAAACACTACTGAAATATTCCAACTCTTGCATTTCAAGGAAAGAAATCGAAAAATGAACTTTGAAAATCAAGAGAATGTAACTGTGGCAAGGTAAACCATGACAAAACACTACTGAAATATTCCAACTCTTGCATTTCAACGATAGAAATCCAAAAATGAACTTTGAAAAATCAAGAGAATGTAACTGTGACAAGGTAAACCACGACAAAACACTACTGAAATATTCCAACTCTTGCATTTCAAGGAAAGAAATCCAAAATGAACTTTGAAAAATCAAGAGAATGTAACTGTGGCTCGGTAAACCATGACAAAACACAACTGAAATATTCCAACTCTTGCATTTCAATGATAGAAATCCAAAAATGAACTTTGAAAAATCAAGAGAATGTAACTGTGACAAGGTAAACCACGATAAAACACTACTGAAATATTCCAACTCTTGCATTTCACGAAAGAAATTGAAAATGAACTTTGAAAAATCAAGAGCATGTAACATTGATATGGTAAACCAAGCCAAAACACTACTGAAATATTCCAACTCTTGCATTTCAAGGAAAGAAATCCAAAATGAACTTTGAAAAATCAAACGAATGTAACTGTGACAAGGTAAACCACGACAAAACACTACTGAAATATTCCAACTCTTGCATTTCAAGGAAAGAAATCCAAAAATGAACTTTGAAAAATCAAGAGAATGTAACTGTGGCAAGGTAAACCATGACAAAACACTACTGAAATATTCCAACTCTTGCATTTCAACGATAGAAATCCAAAAATGAACTTTGAAAAATCAAGAGAATGTAACTGTGACAAGGTAAACCACGACAAAACACTACTGAAATATTCCAACTCTTGCATTTCAAGGAAAGAAATCAAAAATGAACTTTGAAAAATTAAGAGAATGTAACTGTGGCTTGGTAAACCATGACAAAACACTACTGAAATATTCCAACTCTTGCATTTCAATGATAGAAATCCAAAAATGAACTTTGAAAAATCAAGAGAATGTAAATGTGACAAGGTAAACCACGATAAAACACGACTGAAATATTCCAACTCTTGCATTTCACGAAAGAAATTCAAAATGAGCTTTGAAAAATCAAGAGAATGTAACTGTGACAAGGTAAACCACGACAAAACACTACTGAAATATTCCAACTCTTGCATTTCAACGAAAGAAATCCAAAATGAACTTTGAAAAATCAAGAGAATGTAACAGTGACAAGGTAAGCACAACAAGACACTACTGAAATATTCCAACTCTTGCATTTCAACGAAAGAATTTCAAAATGAACTTTGAAAAATCAAGAGAATGTAACTGTGAGAAGGTAAACCATAACAAAACACTACTGAAATATTCCAACTCTTGCATTTCAACGAAAGAAATCCAAAAATGAACTTTGAAAAATCAAGAGAATGGAACACTGACAAGGCAAACCATGACAAAACACTACTGAAATATTCCAACTCTTGCATTTCAATGAAAGAAATTCAAAATGAACATTGAAAAATTAAGAGAATGTAACTGTGACAAGGTAAACCACGACAAAACACTACTGTAACACGACAAAATGAAAATCAAGAGAATGTAAAAATCCAAAATGAACTTTGAAAAATCAAGAGAATGTAACTGTGACAAGGTAAACCACGAAAAAACACTACTGAAATATTCCAACTCTTGCATTTCAAGGAAAGAAATCCAAAATGAACTTTGAAAAATCAAGAGAATGTATCTGTGAGAAGGTAAACCATAACAAAACACTACTGAAATATTCCAACTCTTGCATTTCAACGAAAGAAATCCAAAAATGAACTTTGAAAAATCAAGAGAATGGAACTGTGACAAGGCAAACCATGACAAAACACTACTGAAATATTCCAACTCTTGCATTTCAATGAAAGAAATTCAAAATGAACATTGAAAAATTAAGAGAATGTAACTGTGACAAGGTAAACCACGACAAAACACTACTGACATAATCCATTTCTTGCATCTCAAGGAAAGAAATCCAAAATGAACTTTGAAAAATCAAGAGAATGTAACTGTGACAAGGTAAACCACGACAAAACACTACTGAAATATTCCAACTCTTGCATTTCAATGAAAGAAATTCAAAATGAACTCTGAAAAATCAAGAGAATATAACTGTGAGATGGTAAACCATGCAAAACACTACTGAAATATTCCAACTCTTGCATTTCAATGATAGAAATCCAAAAACGAACTTTGAAAAATCAAGAGAATGTAACTGTGACAAGGTAAACCACGACTAAACACTACTGAAATGTTCCAATTCTTGCATTTTAAGGAAAGTAATCCAAAATGAACTTTGAAAAATCAAGAGAATGTAACTGTGACAAGGTAAACCACGACAAAACACTACTGAAATATTCCAACTCTTAGATTTCAAGGAAAGAAATCCAAAAATGAACTTTGAAAAATCAAGAGAATGTAACTGTGGCAAGGTAAACCATGACAAAACACTACTGAAATATTCCAACTCTTGCATTTCAACGATAGAAATCCAAAAATGAACTTTGAAAAATCGAGAGACTGTAACTGTGACAAGGTAAACCACGACAAAACACTACTGAGATATTCCAACTCTTGCATTTCAAGGAAAGAAATCCAAAATGAACTTTGAAAAATCAAGAGAATGTAACTGTGACAAGGTAAACCACGATAAAACACTACTGAAATATTCCAACTCTTGTATTTCACCTAAGAAATTCAAAATGAACTTTGAAAAATCAAGAGCATGTAACAGTGATATGGTAAACCATGCCAAAACACTACTGAAATATTCCAACTCTTGCATTTCACGAAAGAAATTAAAAATGACCTTTGAAAAATCAAGAGAATGTAACAGTGACAAGGTAAACTATGCCAAAACACTACTGAAATATTCCAACTCTTGCATTTCAACGAAAGAAATCCAAAATGAACTTTGAAAAATCAAGAGAATGTAACAGTGACAAGGTAAGCACATCAAGAAACTACTGAAATATTCCAACTCTTGCATTTCAACGAAAGAAATTCAAAATGAACTTTTAAAACTCATAGAATGTAAAAATCCAAAATAAACTTTGAAAAATCAAGAGAATGTAACTGTGACAAGGTAAACCACGACAAAACACTACTGTAACACGACAAAATGAAAATCAAGAGAATGTAAAAATCCAAAATGAACTTTGAAAAATCAAGAGAATGTAACTGTGACAAGGTAAACCACGAAAAAACACTACTGAAATATTCCAACTCTTGCATTTCAAGGAAAGAAATCCAAAATGAACTTTGAAAAATCAAGAGAATGTATCTGTGAGAAGGTAAACCATAACAAAACACTACTGAAATATTCCAACTCTTGCATTTCAACGAAAGAAATCCAAAAATGAACTTTGAAAAATCAAGAGAATGGAACTGTGACAAGGCAAACCATGACAAAACACTACTGAAATATTCCAACTCTTGCATTTCAATGAAAGAAATTCAAAATGAACATTGAAAAATTAAGAGAATGTAACTGTGACAAGGTAAACCACGACAAAACACTACTGTAACACGACAAAATGAAAATCAAGAGAATGTAAAAATCCAAAATGAACTTTGAAAAATCAAGAGAATGTAACTGTGACAAGGTAAACCACGAAAAAACACTACTGAAATATTCCAACTCTTGCATTTCAAGGAAAGAAATCCAAAATGAACTTTGAAAAATCAAGAGAATGTATCTGTGAGAAGGTAAACCATAACAAAACACTACTGAAATATTCCAACTCTTGCATTTCAACGAAAGAAATCCAAAAATGAACTTTGAAAAATCAAGAGAATGGAACTGTGACAAGGCAAACCATGACAAAACACTACTGAAATATTCCAACTCTTGCATTTCAATGAAAGAAATTCAAAATGAACATTGAAAAATTAAGAGAATGTAACTGTGACAAGGTAAACCACGACAAAACACTACTGACATAATCCATTTCTTGCATCTCAAGGAAAGAAATCCAAAATGAACTTTGAAAAATCAAGAGAATGTAACTGTGACAAGGTAAACCACGACAAAACACTACTGAAATATTCCAACTCTTGCATTTCAATGAAAGAAATTCAAAATGAACTCTGAAAAATCAAGAGAATATAACTGTGAGATGGTAAACCATGCAAAACACTACTGAAATATTCCAACTCTTGCATTTCAATGATAGAAATCCAAAAACGAACTTTGAAAAATCAAGAGAATGTAACTGTGACAAGGTAAACCACGACTAAACACTACTGAAATGTTCCAACTCTTGCATTTTAAGGAAAGTAATCCAAAATGAACTTTGAAAAATCAAGAGAATGTAACTGTGACAAGGTAAACCACGACAAAACACTACTGAAATATTCCAACTCTTAGATTTCAAGGAAAGAAATCCAAAAATGAACTTTGAAAAATCAAGAGAATGTAACTGTGGCAAGGTAAACCACGACAAAACACTACTGAGATATTCCAACTCTTGCATTTCAAGGAAAGAAATCCAAAATGAACTTTGAAAAATCAAGAGAATGTAACTGTGACAAGGTAAACCACGATAAAACACTACTGAAATATTCCAACTCTTGCATTTCACCTAAGAAATTCAAAATGAACTTTGAAAAATCAAGAGCATGTAACAGTGATATGGTAAACCATGCCAAAACACTACTGAAATATTCCAACTCTTGCATTTCACGAAAGAAATTAAAAATGACCTTTGAAAAATCAAGAGAATGTAACTGTGACAAGGTAAACCATGCCAAAACACTACTGAAATATTCCAACTCTTGCATTTCAACGAAAGAAATCCAAAATGAACTTTGAAAAATCAAGAGAATGTAACAGTGACAAGGTAAGCACATCAAGAAACTACTGAAATATTCCAAATCTTGCATTTCAAGGAAAGAAATCCAAAATGAACTTTGAAAAATCAAGAGAATGTAACTGTGAGATGGTAAACCATAACAAAACACAACTGAAATATTCCAACTCTTACATTTTAAGGAAAGAAATCCAAAAATGAACTTTGAAAAATCAAGAGATTGTAACTGTGACAAGGTAAACCATGACAAAACACTACTGAAATATTCCAACTCTTGCATCTCAAGGAAAGAAATCCAAAATGAACTTTGAAAAATCAAGAGAATGTAACTGTGACAAGGTAAACCACGACAAAACACTACTGAAATATTCCAACTCTTGCATTTCAAGGAAAGAAATCCAAAATAAACTTTGAAAAATCAAGAGAATGTAACTGTTACAAGGTAAACCACAATAAAAAGCTATTGAAATATTCCAACTCTTGCATTTCACGAAAGAAATTCAAAATGAACTTTGAAAAATCAAGAGAATATAACTGTGACAAGGTAAACCACGATAAAACACTATTGAAATATTCCAACTCTTGCATTTCACGAAAGAAATTCAAAATTAACTTTGAAAAATCAAGAGAATGTAACTGTGACAAGGTAAAGCACAACAAAACACTACTGAAATATTCCAACTCTTGCATTTCAACGAAAGAAATCCAAAATGAACGTTGAAAAATTAAGAGAATGTAGCTGTGGCAAGGTAAACCACGACAAAACACTACTGAAATATTCCAACTCTTGCATTTCAACGAAAGAAATTCAAAATGAACATTGAAAAAATAAGAGAATGTAACTGTGACAAGGTAAAGCACAACAAGACACTACTGAAGTATTCCAACTCTTGCATTTCAACGAAAGAAACTCAAAATGAACTTTGAAAAATCAAGAGAATGTAACTGTGACATGGTAAACCACGACAAAACACTACTGAAATATTCCAAATCTTGCATTTCACGAAAGATATTCAAAATGAACTTTGAAAAATCAAGAGAATGTAAAAATCCAAAATGAACTTTGAAAAATCATGAGAATGTAACTGTGACAAGGTAAACCATGACAAAACACTACTGAAATATTCCAACTCTTGCATTTCAAGGAAAGAAATCCAAAATGAGCTTTGAAAAATCAAGAGAATGTAACTGTGACAAGGTAAACCACGATAAAACACTATTGAAATATTCCAACTCTTGCATTTCACGAAAGAACTTCAAAATGAACTTTGTAAAATCAAGAGAATGTAACTGTGACAAGGTAAAGCACAACAAAACACTACTGAAATATTCCAACTCTTGCATTTCAACGAAAGAAATCCAAAATGAACTTTGAAAAATCAAGAGAATGTAACTGTGACAAGGTAAAGCACAACAAGACACTACTGAAATATTCCAACTCTTGCATTGCAACTAAAGAAATTCAAAATGAACTTTGAAAAAATAAGAGAATGTAACTGTGACAAGGTAAAGCACAACAAGACGCTACTGAAATATTCCAACTCTTGCATTTCAACGAAAGAAATTCAAAATGAACTTTGAAAAATCAAGAGAATGTAACTGTGACATGATAAACCATGACAAAATACTACTGAAATATTCCAAATCTTGTATTTCACGAAAGAAATTCAAAATGAACTTTGAAAAATCAAGAGAATGTAAAAATCCAAAATAAACTTTGAAAAATCATGAGAATATAACTGTGACAAGGTAAACCATGACAAAACACTACTGAAATATTCCAACTCTTGCATTTCAAGGAAAGAAATCCAAAACGAACTTTGAAAAATCAAGAGAATGTAACTGTGACAAGGTAAACCACGACAAAACACTACTGAAATATTCCAACTCTTGCATTTCAAGGAAAGAAATCCACAATGAACTTTGAAAAATCAAGAGAATGTAACTGTGACAAGGTAAACCACGACAAAACACTACTGAAATATTCCAACTCTTGCATTTCAAGGAAAGAAATCCAAAATGAACTTTGAAAAGTCAAGAGAATGTAACTGGGACAAGGTAAACCACGATAAAACACTAGTGAAATATTCCAACTCTTATATTTCATGAAAGAAATTCAAAATGAACTTTGAAAAATCAAGAGAATGTAACTGTGACATGGTAAACCACGACAAAACACTACTGAAATATTCCAACTCTTGCATTTCAAGGAAAGAAATCCAAAATGAGCTTTGAAAAATCAAGAGAATGTAACTATGACAAGGTAAACCACGACAAAACACTACCGAAATATTCCCACTCTTGCATTTCAAGGAAAGAAATCCAAAATGAACTTTGAAAAATCAAGAGAATGTAACTATGACAAGGTAAACCACGACAAAACACTACTGAAATATTCCAACTCTTGCATTTCAAGGAAAGAAATCCAAAAATGAACTTTGAAAAATCAAGAGAATGTAACTGTGACAAGGTAAAGCACAACAAAACACTACTGAAATATTCCAACTCTTGCATTTCAACGAAAGAAATCCAAAATGAACGTTGAAAAATCAAGAGAATGTAACTGTGACAAGGTAAAGCATAACAAGACACTACTGAAATATTCCAACTCTTGCATTTCAACGAAAGAAATTCAGAATGAACTTTGAAAAATCAAGAGAATGTAACTGTGACATGGTAAAGCACAACAAAACACTACTGAAATATTCCAACTCTTGCATTTCAACGATAGAAATCCAAAAATGAACTTTGAAAAATCAAAAGAATGTAACTGTGACAAGGTAAACCACGACAAAACACTACTGAAATATTCCAACTCTTGCATTTCAAGGAAAGAAATCCAAAATGAACTTTGAAAAATCAAGAGAATGTAACTGTGACAAGGTAAACCACGACAAAACACTACTGATATATTCCAACTCTTGCATTTCAAGGAAAGAAATCCAAAATGAACTTTGAAAAATCAAGAGAATGTAACTGTGACAAGGTAAACCACGATAAAACACTACTGAAATATTCCAACTCTTGCAATTCACGAAAGAAATTCAAAATGAACTTTGAAAAATCTAGAGCTTGTAACAGTGATATGGTAAACCATGCCAAAACACTACTGAAATATTCGAACTCTTGCATTTTACGAAAGAAGTTCAAAATGAACTTTGAAAAATCAAGAGAATGTAACTGTGACAAGGTAAAGCACAACAAAACACTACTGAAATATTTCAACTCTTGCATTTCAACGATAGAAATCCAAAAATGAACTTTGAAAAATCAAAAGAATTTAACTGTGACAAGGTAAACCACGACAAAACACTACTGAAATATTCCAACTCTTGCATTTCAAGGAAAGAAATTCAAAATGAACTTTGAAAAATCAAACGAATGTAACTGTGACAAGGTAAACCACGACAAAACACTACTGAAATATTCCAACTCTTGCATTTCAAGGAAAGAAATCCAAAATGAACTTTGAAAAATCAAGAGAATGTAACTGTGGCAAGGTAAACCATGACAAAACACTACTGAAATATTCCAACTCTTGCATTTCAACGATAGAAATCCAAAAATGAACTTTGAAAAATCAAGAGAATGTAACTATGACAAGGTAAACCACGACAAAACACTACTGAAATATTCCAACTCTTGCATTTCAAGGAAAGAAATCCAAAATGAACTTTAAAAAATCAAACGAATGTAACTGTGACAAGGTAAACCACGACGAAAAACTACTGAAATATTCCAACTCTTGCATTTCAAGGAAAGAAATCCAAAAATAATCTTTGAAAAATCAAGAGAATGTAACTGTGGCAAGGTAAACCATTACAAAACACTACTGAAATATTCCAACTCTTGCATTTCAACGATAGAAATCAAAAAATGAACTTTGAAAAATCAAGAGAATGTAACTGTGACAAGGTAAACCACGACAAAACTCTACTGAAATATTCCAACTCTTGCATTTCAAGGAAAGAAATCCAAAATGAACTTTGAAAAATCAAGAGAATGTAACTCTGACAAGGTAAACCACGATAAAACACTACTGAAATATTCCAACTCTTGCATTTCACGAAAGAAATTCAAAATGAACTTTGAAAAATCAAGAGCTTGTAACAGTGATATGGTAAACCATGCCAAAACACTACTGAAATATTCCAACTCTTGCATTTCAACGATAGAAATCCAAAAATGAACTTTGAAAAATCAAGAGAATGTAACTGTGACAAGGTAAACCACGACAAAACACTACTGAAATATTCCAACTCTTGCATTTCAAGGAAAGAAATCCAAAATGAACTTTGAAAAATCAAGAGAATGTAACTGTGGCAAGGTAAACCATGACAAAACACTACTGAAATATTCCAACTCTTGCATTTCAACGATAGAAATCCAAAAATGAACTTTGAAAAATCAAGAGAATGTAACTGTGACAAGGTAAACCACGATAAAACACTACTGAAATATTCCAACGCTTGCATTTCACGAAAAAAATTGAAAATGATCTTTGAAAAATCAAGAGCATGTAACAGTGATATGGTAAACCATGCCAAAACACTACAGAAATATTCCAACTCTTGCATTTCACGAAAGAAATTCAAAATGAACTTTGGAAAATCAAGAGAATGTAACTGTGACAAGGTAAAGCACAACAAAGCACTACTAAAATATTCCAACTCTTGCATTTCAACGAAAGAAATTCAAAATGAACTTTGAAAAATCAAGAGAATGTAAAAATCCAAAATGAACTTTGAAAAATCAAGAGAATGTAACTGTGACAAGGTAAACCACGACAAAACACTACTGAAATATTCCAACTCTTGCATTTCAAGGAAAGAAATCCAAAATGAACTTTGAAAAATCAAGAGAATGTAACTGTGAGAAGGTAAACCATAACAAAACACTACTGAAATATTCCAACTCTTGCATTTCAACGAAAAAAATCCAAAAACGAACTTTGAAAAATCAAGAGAATGGAACTGTGACAAGGCAAACCATGACAAAACACTACTGAAATATTCCAACTCTTGCATTTCAAGGAAAGAAATCCAAAATGAACTTTGAAAAATCAAGAGAATGTAACTGTGACAAGGTAAACCACGACAAAACACTACTGAAATATTCCAACTCTTGCATTTCAATGAAAGAAATTCAAAATGAACTTTGAAAAATCAAGAGAATGTAACTGTGAGATGGTAAACCATGCAAAACATTACTGAAATATTCCAACTCTTGTATTTCAACGATAGAAATCCAAAAATGAGCTTTGAAAAATCAAGAGAATGTAACTGTGACAAGGTAAACCACGACAAAACACTACTGAAATATTCCAACTCTTGCATTTCAAGGAAAGAAATCCAAAATGAACTTTGAAAAATCAAGAGAATGTAACTGTGACAAAGTAAACCACGACAAAACACTACTGAAATATTCCAACTCTTGCATTTCAAGGAAAGAAATCCAAAAATGAACTTTGAAAAATCAAGAGAATGTAACTGTGGCAAGGTAAACCATGACAAAACACTACTGAAATATTCCAACTCTTGCATTTCAACGATAGAAATCCAAAAATGAACTTTGAAAAATCGAGAGAATGTAACTGTGACAAGGTAAACCACGACAAAACACTACTGAAATATTCCAACTCTTGCATTTCAAGGAAAGAAATCCAAAATGAACTTTGAAAAATCAAGAGAATGTAACTGTGACAAGGTAAACCACGATAAAACACTACTGAAATATTCCAACTCTTGCATTTCACGAAAGAAATTCAAAATGAACTTTGAAAAATCAAGAGCATGTAACAGTGATATGGTAAACCATGCCAAAACACTACTGAAATATTCCAACTCTTGCATTTCACGAAAGAAATTAAAAATGACCTTTGAAAAATCAAGAGAATGTAACTGTGACAAGGTAAACCATGCCAAAACACTACTGAAATATTCCAACTCTTGCATTTCAACGAAAGAAATCCAAAATGAACTTTGAAAAATCAAGAGAATGTAACAGTGACAAGGTAAGCACATCAAGACACTACTGAAATATTCCAACTCTTGCATTTCAACGAAAGAAATTCAAAATGAACTTTGAAAACTCAAAAGAATGTAAAAATCCAAAATAAACTCTGAAAAATCAAGAGAATGTAACTTTGACAAGGCAAACCACGACAAAGCACAACTGAAATATTCCAACTCTTGCATTTCAAGGAAAGAAATCCAAAATAAACTTTGAAAAATCAAGAGAATGTAACTGTGAGAAGGTAAACCATAACAAAACACTACTGAAATATTCCAACTCTTACATTTTAACGAAAGAAATCCAAAAATGAACTTTGAAAAATCAAGAGAATGTAACTGTGACAAGGTAAACCATGACAAAACACTACTGAAATATTCCAACTCTTGCATTTTACGAAAGAAGTTCAAAATGAACTTTGAAAAATCAAGAGAATGTAACTGTGACAAGGTAAAGCACAACAAAACACTGCTGAAATATTCCAACTCTTGCATTTCAACGATAGAAATCCGAAAATGAACTTTGAAAAATCAAGAGAATGTAACTGTGACAAGGTAAACCACGACAAAACACTACTGAAATATTCCAACTCTTGCATTTCAAGGAAAGAAATCCAAAATGAACTTTGAAAAATCAAACGAATGTAACTGTGACAAGGTAAACCACGACAAAACACTACTGAAATATTCCAACTCTTGCATTTCAAGGAAAGAAATCCAAAAATGAACTTTGAAAAATCAAGAGAATGTAACTGTGACATGGTAAATCACGACAAAACACTACTGAAATATTCCAACTCTTGCATTTCAAGGAAGGAAATTCAAAATGAGCTTTGAAAAATCAAGAGAATGTAACTATGACAAGGTAAACCACGACAAAACACTACCGAAATATTCCCACTCTTGCATTTCAAGGAAAGAAATCCAAAATGAGCTTTGAAAAATCAAGAGAATGTAACTATGACAAGGTAAACCACGACAAAACACTACTGAAATATTCCAACTCTTGCATTTCAAGGAAAGAAATCCAAAAATGAACTTTGAAAAATCAAGAGAATGTAACTGTGACAAGGTAAACCACGATAAAACAATATTGAAATATTCCAACTCTTGCATTTCACGAAAGAAATTCAAAATGAACTTTGAAAAATCAAGAGAATGTAACTGTGACAAGGTAAAGCACAACAAAACACTACTGAAATATTCCAACTCTTGCATTTCAACGAAAGAAATCCAAAATGAACGTTGAAAAATCAAGAGAATGTAACTGTGACAAGGTAAAGCATAACAAGACACTACTGAAATATTCCAAATCTTGCATTTCAACGAAAGAAATTCAAAATGAACTTTGAAAAATCAAGAGAATGTAACTGTGACATGGTAAAGCACAACAAAACACTACTGAAATATTCCAACTCTTGCATTTCAACGATAGAAATCCAAAAATGAACTTTGAAAAATCAAAAGAATGTAACTGTGACAAGGTAAACCACGACAAAACACTACTGAAATATTCCAACTCTTGCATTTCAAGGAAAGGAATCCAAAATGAACTTTGAAAAATCAAGAGAATGTAACTGTGACAAGGTAAACCACGACAAAACACTACTGATATATTCCAACTCTTGCATTTCAAGGAAAGAAATCCAAAATGAACTTTGAAAAATCAAGAGAATGTAACTGTGACAAGGTAAACCACGATAAAACACTACTGAAATATTCCAACTCTTGCATTTCACGAAAGAAATTCAAAATGAACTTTGAAAAATCTAGAGCTTGTAACAGTGATATGGTAAACCATGCCAAAACACTACTGAAATATTCCAACTCTTGCATTTTACGAAAGAAGTTCAAAATGAACTTTGAAAAATCAAGAGAATGTAACTGTGACAAGGTAAAGCACAACAAAACACTACTGAAATATTCCAACTCTTGCATTTCAACGATAGAAATCCAAAAATGAACTTTGAAAAATCAAAAGAATGTAACTGTGACAAGGTAAACCACGACAAAACACTACTGAAATATTCCAACTCTTGCATTTCAAGGAAAGAAATCCAAAATGAACTTTGAAAAATCAAACGAATGTAACTGTGACAAGGTAAACCACGACAAAACGCTACTGAAATATTCCAACTCTTGCATTTCAAGGAAAGAAATCCAAAAATGAACTTTGAAAAATCAAGAGAATGTAACTGTGGCAAGGTAAACCATGACAAAACACTACTGAAATATTCCAACTCTTGCATTTCAACGATAGAAATCCAAAAATGAACTTTGAAAAATCAAGAGAATGTAACTATGACAAGGTAAACCACGACAAAACACTACTGAAATATTCCAACTCTTGCATTTCAAGGAAAGAAATTCAAAATGAACTTTGAAAAATCAAACGAATGTAACTGTGACAAGGTAAACCACGACAAAACACTACTGAAATATTCCAACTCTTGCATTTCAAGGAAAGAAATCCAAAAATGATCTTTGAAAAATCAAGAGAATGTAACTGTGGCAAGGTAAACCATTACAAAACACTACTGAAATATTCCAACTCTTGCATTTCAACGATAGAAATCCAAAAATGAAATTTGAAAAATCAAGAGAATGTAACTGTGACAAGGTAAACCACGACAAAACTCTACTGAAATATTCCAACTCTTGCATTTCAAGGAAAGAAATCCAAAATGAACTTTGAAAAATCAAGAGAATGTAACTCTGACAAGGTAAACCACGATAAAACACTACTGAAATATTCCAACTCTTGCATTTCACGAAAGAAATTCAAAATGAACTTTGAAAAATCAAGAGCTTGTAACAGTGATATGGTAAACCATGCCAAAACACTACTGAAATATTCCAACTCTTGCATTTCAACGATAGAAATCCAAAAATGAACTTTGAAAAATCAAGAGAATGTAACTGTGACAAGGTAAACCACGACAAAACACTACTGAAATATTCCAACTCTTGCATTTCAAGGAAAGAAATCCAAAATGAACTTTGAAAAATCAAGAGAATGTAACTGTGGCAAGGTAAACCATGACAAAACACTACTGAAATATTCCAACTCTTGCATTTCAACGATAGAAATCCAAAAATGAACTTTGAAAAATCAAGAGAATGTAACTGTGACAAGGTAAACCACGATAAAACACTACTGAAATATTCCAATGCTTGCATTTCACGAAAAAAATTGAAAATGAACTTTGAAAAATCAAGAGCATGTAACAGTGATATGGTAAACCATGCCAAAACACTACTGAAATATTCCAACTCTTGCATTTCACGAAAGAAATTCAAAATGAACTTTGAAAAATCAAGAGAATGTAACTGTGACAAGGTAAAGCACAACAAAGCACTACTAAAATATTCCAACTCTTGCATTTCAACGAAAGAAATCCAAAATGAACTTTGAAAAATCAAGAGAATGTAACAGTGACTAGGTAAGCACAACAAGACACTACTGAAATATTCCAACTCTTGCATTTCAACGAAAGAAATTCAAAATGAACTTTGAAAAATCAAGAGAATGTAAAAATCCAAAATGAACTTTGAAAAATCAAGAGAATGTAACTGTGACAAGGTAAACCACGACAAAACACTACTGAAATATTCCAACTCTTGCATTTCAAGGAAAGAAATCCAAAATGAACTTTGAAAAATCAAGAGAATGTAACTGTGAGAAGGTAAACCATAACAAAACACTACTGAAATATTCCATCTCTTGCATTTCAACGAAAAAAATCCAAAAACGAACTTTGAAAAATCAAGAGAATGGAACTGTGACAAGGCAAACCATGACAAAACACTACTGAAATATTCCAACTCTTGCATTTCAAGGAAAGAAATCCAAAATGAACTTTCAAAAATCAAGAGAATGTAACTGTGACAAGGTAAACCACGACAAAACACTACTGAAATATTCCAACTCTTGCATTTCAATGAAAGAAATTCAAAATGAACTCTGAAAAATCAAGAGAATGTAACTGTGAGATGGTAAACCATGCAAAACACTACTGAAATATTCCAACTCTTGTATTTCAACGATAGAAATCCAAAAATGAGCTTTGAAAAATCAAGAGAATGTAACTGTGACAAGGTAAACCACGACAAAACACTACTGAAATATTCCAACTCTTGCATTTCAAGGAGAGAAATCCAAAATGAACTTTGAAAAATCAAGAGAATGTAACTGTGACAAGGTAAACCACGATAAAACACTACTGAAATATTCCAACTCTTGCATTTCACGAAAGAAATTCAAAATGAACTTTGAAAAATCAAGAGCATGTAACAGTGATATGGTAAACCATGCCAAAACACTACTGAAATATTCCAACTCTTGCATTTCACGAAAGAAATTAAAAATGACCTTTGAAAAATCAAGAGAATGTAACTGTGACAAGGTAAACCATGCCAAAACACTACTGAAATATTCCAACTCTTGCATTTCAACGAAAGAAATCCAAAATGAACTTTGAAAAATCAAGAGAATGTAACATTGACAAGGTAAGCACATCAAGACACTACTGAAATATTCCAACTCTTGCATTTCAACGAAAGAAATTCAAAATCAACTTTGAAAACTCAAAAGAATGTAAAAATCCAAAATAAACTCTGAAAAATCAAGAGAATGTAACTTTGACAAGGTAAACAATGACAAAACACTACTGAAATATTCCAACTCTTGCATCTCAAGGAAAGAAATCCAAAATGAACTTTGAAAAATCAAGAGAATGTAACTGTGGCAAGGTGAACCACGACAAAACACTACTGAAATATTCCAACTCTTGCATTTCAAGGAAATAAATCCAAAATAAACTTTGAAAAATCAAGAGAATGTAACTGTGACAAGGTAAACCACGACAAAACACTACTGAAATATTCCAACTCTTGCATTTCAAGGAAAGAAATCCAAAATGAACTTTGAAAAATCAAGAGAATGTAACTGTGACAAGGTAAACCACGATAAAACACTACTGAAATATTCCAACTCTTGCATTTCACGAAAGAAATTCAAAATGAACTTTGAAAAATCAAGAGCTTGTAACAGTGATATGGTAAACCATGCCAAAACCCTACTGAAATATTCCAACTCTTGCATTTTACGAAATAAGTTCAAAATGAACTTTGAAAAATCAAGAGAATATAACTGTGACAAGGTAAAGCACAACAAAACACTACTGAAATATTCCAACTCTTGCATTTCAACAATAGAAATCCAAAAATTAACTTTGAAAAATCAAAAGAATGTAACTGTGACAAGGTAAACCACGACAAAACACTACTGAAATATTCCAACTCTTGCATTTCAAGGAAAGAAATCCAAAATGAACTTTGAAAAATCAAACGAATGTAACTGTGACAAGGTAAACCACGACAAAACACTACTGAAATATTCCAACTCTTGCATTTCAAGGAAAGAAATCCAAAAATGAACTTTGAAAAATCAAGAGAATGAAACTGTGGCAAGGTAAACCATGACAAAACACTACTGAAATATTCCAACTCTTGCATTTCAACGATAGAAATCCAAAAATGAACTTTGAAAAATCAAGAGAATGTAACTATGACAAGGTAAACCACGACAAAACACTACTGAAATATTCCAACTCTTGCATTTCAAGGAAAGAAATCCAAAATGAACTTTGAAAAATCAAACGAATGTAACTGTGACAAGGTAAACCACGACAAAACACTACTGAAATATTCCAACTCTTGCATTTCAAGGAAAGAAATCCAAAAATGATCTTTGAAAAATCAAGAGAATGTAACTGTGGCAAGGTAAACCATTACAAAACACTACTGAAATATTCCAACTCTTGCACTTCAACGATAGAAATCCAAAAATGAACTTTGAAAAATCAAGAGAATGTAACTGTGACAAGGTAAACCACGACAAAACTCTACTGAAATATTCCAACTCTTGCATTTCAAGGAAAGAAATCCAAATGAACTTTGAAAAATCAAGAGAATGTAACTGTGACAAGGTAAACCACGATAAAACACTACTGAAATATTCCAACTCTTGCATTTCACGAAAGAAATTCAAAATGAACTTTGAAAAATCAAGAGCTTGTAACAGTGATATGGTAAACCATGCCAAAACACTACTGAAATATTCCAACTCTTGCATTTCAACGATAGAAATCCAAAAATGAACTTTGAAAAATCAAGAGAATGTAACTGTGACAAGGTAAACCACGACAAAACACAACTGAAATATTCCAACTCTTGCATTTCAAGGAAAGAAATCCAAAATGAACTTTGAAAAATCAAGAGAATGTAACTGTGGCAAGGTAAACCATGACAAAACACTACTGAAATATTCCAACTCTTGCATTTCAACGATAGAAATCCAAAAATGAACTTTGAAAAATCAAGAGAATGTAACTGTGACAAGGTAAACCACGACAAAACACTACTGAAATATTCCAACGCTTGCATTTCACGAAAAAAATTGAAAATGAACTTTGAAAAATCAAGAGCATGTAACAGTGATATGGTAAACCATGCCAAAACACTACTGAAATATTCCAACTCTTGCATTTCACGAAAGAAATTCAAAATGAACTTTGAAAAATCAAGAGAATGTAACTGTGACAAGGTAAAGCACAACAAAGCACTACTAAAATATTCCAACTCTTGCATTTCAACGAAAGAAATCCAAAATGAACTTTGAAAAATCAAGAGAATGTAACAGTGACTAGGTAAGCACAACAAGACACTACTGAAATATTCCAACTCTTGCATTTCAACGAAAGAAATTCAAAATGAACTTTGAAAAAACAAAGAGAATGTAAAAATCCAAAATGAACTTTGAAAAATCAAGAGAATGTAACTGTGACAAGGTAAACCACGACAAAACACTACTGAAATATTCCAACTCTTGCATTTCAAGGAAAGAAATCCAAAATGAACTTTGAAAAATCAAGAGAATGTAACTGTGAGAAGGTAAACCATAACAAAACACTACTGAAATATTCCAACTCTTGCATTTCAACGAAAAAAAATCCAAAAACGAACTTTGAAAAATCAAGAGAATGGAACTGTGACAAGGCAAACCATGACAAAACACTACTGAAATATTCCAACTCTTGCATTTCAAGGAAAGAAATCCAAAATGAACTTTGAAAAATCAAGAGAATGTAACTGTGACAAGGTAAACCACGACAAAACACTACTGAAATATTCCAACTCTTGCATTTCAATGAAAGAAATTCAAAATGAACTCTGAAAAATCAAGAGAATGGAACTGTGAGATGGTAAACCATGCAAAACACTACTGAAATATTCCAACTCTTGTATTTCAACGATAGAAATCCAAAAATGAGCTTTGAAAAATCAAGAGAATGTAACTGTGACAAGGTAAACCACGACAAAACACTACTGAAATGTTCCAACTCTTGCATTTCAAGGAAAGAAATCCAAAATGAACTTTGAAAAATCAAGAGAATGTAACTGTGACAAAGTAAACCACGACAAAACACTACTGAAATATTCCAACTCTTGCATTTCAAGGAAAGAAATCCAAAAATGAACTTTGAAAAATCAAGAGAATGTAACTGTGGCAAGGTAAACCATGACAAAACACTACTGAAATATTCCAACTCTTGCATTTCAACAATAGAAATCCAAAAATGAACTTTGAAAAATCAAGAGAATGTAACTGTGACAAGGTAAACCACGACAAAACACTACTGAAATATTCCAACTCTTGCATTTCAAGGAAAGAAATCCAAAATGAACTTTGAAAAATCAAGAGAATGTAACTGTGACAAGGTAAACCACGATAAAACACTACTGAAATATTCCAACTCTTGCATTTCACGAAAGAAATTCAAAATGAACTTTGAAAAATCAAGAGCATGTAACAGTGATATGAAATATTCCAACTCTTGCATTTCACGAAAGAAATTAAAAATGACCTTTGAAAAATCAAGAGAATGTAACTCTGACAAGGTAAACCGTGCCAAAACACTACTGAAATATTCCAACTCTTGCATTTCAACGAAAGAAATCCAAAATGAACTTTGAAAAATCAAGAGAATGTAACAGTGACAAGGTAAGCACATCAAGACACTACTGAAATATTCCAACTCTTGCATTTCAACGAAAGAAATTCAAAATGAACTTTGAAAACTCAAAAGAATGTAAAAATCCAAAATAAACTTTAAAAAATCAAGAGAATGTAACTGTGACAAGGCAAACCACGAAAAAGCACTACTGAAATATTCCAACTCTTGCATTTCAAGGAAAGAAATCCAAAATGAACTTTGAAAAATCAAGAGAATGTAACTGTGAGAAGGTAAACCATAACAAAACACTACTGAAATATTCCAACTCTTACATTTTAACGAAAAAAATCCAAAAATTAACTTTGAAAAATCAAGAGAATGTAACTGTAACAAGGTAAACCATGACAAAACACTACTGAAATATTCCAACTCTTTCATCTCAAGGAAAGAAATCCAAAATGAACTTTGAAAAATCAAGAGAATGTAACTGTGACAAGGTAAACCACGACAAAACACTACTGAAATATTCCAACTCTTGCATTTCAAGGAAAGAAATCCAAGAAAAACTTTGAAAAATCAAGAGAATGTAACTGTGACAAGGTAAACCACGATAAAACGCTATTGAAATATTCCAACTCTTGCATTTCACGAAAGAAATTCAAAATGAACTTTGAAAAATAAGAGAATGTAACTGTGACAAGGTAAAGCACAACAAAACACTACTGAAATATTCCAACTCTTGCATTTCAACGAAAGAAATCCAAAATGAACGTTTAAAAATCAAGAGAATGTAACTGTGACAAGGTAAAGCACAACAAGACACTACTGAAATATTCCAACTCTTGCATTTCAACGAAAGAAATTCAAAATGAACTTTGAAAAATCAAGAGAACGTAACTGTGAAATTGTATACCACGACAAAACACTACTGAAATATTCCAAATCTTGCATTTCACGAAAGAAATTCAAAAAGAACTTTGAAAAATCAAGAGAATGTAAAAATCCAAAATGAACTTTGAAAAATCATGAGAATGTAACTGTGACAAGGTAAACCATGACAAGACACTACTGAAATATTCCAACTCTTGCATTTCAAGGAAAGAAATCCAAAATGAGCTTTGAAAAATCAAGAGAATGTAACTATGACAAGGTAAACCACGACAAAACACTACTGAAATATTCCAACTCTTGCATTTCAAGGAAAGAAATCCAAAATGAGCTTTGAAAAATCAAGAGAATGTAACTGTGACAAGGTAAACCACGATAAAAACACTATTGAAATATTCCAACTCTTGCATTTCACGAAAGAAATTCAAAATGAACTTTGAAAATTCAAGAGAATGTAACTGTGACAAGGTAAAGCATAATAAAACACTACTGAAATATTCCAACTCTTGCATTTCAACGAAAGAAATCCAAAATGAACGTTGAAAAATCAAGAGAATGTAACTGTGACAAGGTAAAGCACAACAAGACACTACTGAAATATTCCAACTCTTGCATTGCAACTAAAGAAATTCAAAATGAACTTTGAAAAATTAAGAGAATGTAACTGTGACAAGGTAAAGCACAACAAGACACTACTGAAATATTCCAGCTCTTGCATTTCAACGAAAGAAATTCAAAATGAACTTTGAAAAATCAAGAGAATGTAACTGTGACAAGGTAAACCACGACAAAACACTACTGAAATACTCCAAATCTTGCATTTCACGAAAGAAATTCAAAATGAACTTTGAAAAATCAAGAGAATGTAAAAATCCAAAATGAACTTTGAAAAATCATGAGAATATAACTGTGACAAGGTAAACCATGACAAAACACTACTGAAATATTCCAACTCTTGTATTTCAAGGAAAGAAATCCAAAATGGACTTTGAAAAATCAAGAGAATGTAACTATGACAAGGTAAACCACGACAAGACGCTACTGAAATATTCCAACTCTTGCATTTCAAGGAAAGAAATCCAAAATGAGCTTTGAAAAATCAAGCAAATGTAACTATGACAAGGTAAACCACGACAAAACACTACTGAAATATTCCAACTCTTGCATTTCAAGGAAAGAAATCCAAAAATGAACTTTGAAAAATCAAGAGAATGTAACTGTGACAAGGTAAACCACGATAAAACACTATTGAAATATTCAAACTCTTGCATTTCACGAAAGAAATTCAAAATGAACTTTGAAAAATCAAGAGAATGTAACTGTGACAAGGTAAGGCACAACAAAACACTACTGACATATTCCAACTCTTGCATTTCAACGAAAGAAATCCAAAATGAACGTTGAAAAATCAAGAGAATGTAACTGTGACAAGGTAAAGCACAACAAGACACTACTGAAATATTCCAACTCTTGCATTTCAACGAAAGAAATTCAAAATGAACTTTGAAAAAATAAGAGAATGTAACTGTGACAAGGTAAAGCACAACAAGACACTACTGAAATATTCCAACTCTTGCATTTCAACGAAAGAAATTCAAAATGAACTCTGAAAAATCAAGAGAATGTAACTGTGGCATGGTAAACCACGACAAAACACTACTGAAATATTCCAAATCCTGCATTTCACGAAAGAAATTCAAAATGAACTTTGAAAAATCAAGAGAATGTAAAAATCCAAAATGAACTTTGAAAAATCATGAGAATGTAACTGTGACAAGGTAAACCATGACAAAACACTACTGAAATATTCCAACTCTTGCATTTCAACGAAAGAAATCCAAAATGAACTTTGAAAAATCAAGAGAATGTAACTGTGACAAGGTAAACCACGACAAAACACTACTGAAATATTCCAACTCTTGCATTTCAAGGAAAGAAATCCACAATGAACTTTGAAAAATCAAGAGAATGTAACTGGGACAAGGTAAACCAAAACCACGACAAAACACTACTGAATTTAAGTATGTTTCATCTCATTCGAAGACATGTAAAAAAAGTTAAAAAAAATTGTTAGAAAAAAAAATAATAATTGGTCACTACAAACATTATTTTTCTAATAGTAAAAGTTGCGACACACATATCTATATCATTCCCATTTTGAAGTTGGAAAATATTAAATGTGAACTTCTTATGTTTTAAGTGTGTTTCTTGACATTCTAAGAGATGTAAAAAAAAAAGTTGAAAAAAAAAGTTAAAAAAAGTTAAAAAAAAGTCAAAAAAAAATTGGTCACTACAAACATTATTTTTCTAATAGTAAAAGTTGCGACACACACATCTATATCATTCACATTTTGAAGTTTGAAAATATTAAATATGAATTTTTTGTGTTTTAAGTGTGTTTTATGACATTCTAAGATATGTAAAAAAAGAAAAGAAAAAAAGTTCGGGGGGAGGAGGAGGGGGGGGGTTTGAGGGAGGGGGAGGGGGTTGAGTTAGGGGCAGGAGTTGGGGGTGGGAGGGGCAAAAACTTGGAGGTAGAGGGGCAAAAATTTGGGAGGGAGGGGGTCCTTGGGGTTGGGGTAGGGGACCTAACAACACTGTTCAAATGGTAGTTGTGTATTATACCTAACACAGTTGAGAATCGCCCGAATAAAAAAAAATATGTATCTCTGAATAGGAGTTAGCATTCCCTCAGATGGTTTACCATTTTCATTTCTGTCTAGAGATATGGTGGGACTGTGCGCTACTTATCGTTATAGCTATATGAGGGGACTGTGCACTACCTTTAATTGTAGCAATATAAGGGGACTGTGCGCTACTTTTAATTGTAGCAATATGAGGGGATGAAAAACACGCACGACTTTTAACAGAAACATCACGCACTTTGAACAGAGATCAACACGAATTTTCATGGTAGTTGAATCCGGTCATTGTGCTGTAGTAATTTCCTATCTGCCCCGTACTTTTAATTGTACACAGTAATTTCCTACCACCCTCCTACCTTTAATTGTACCAATACTACTGCTATCATCATGATTCGTGAATTCTGGACCTAATATCACACGGGTAGCTCGTTCCTGTACATTCACAAGGTCATTTCTTTGCTCTTTACTTAGCCCCGGAAAACATATGCCACATTTTCTTATATTTAAAATGATACACTTTCGTATCTTTCAGAGATGGGGTTTAAAACTGAGCATCTATGTGACAAGCTTAAATAATGTGACAAGCGGACCCAATATCACACGGGTAGCTCGTTCCTGCACATTCTCAAGGTCATTTCTTTGCTCTTTACTTAGCCCCGAATGCCACACAGGACAAGCATACTCTAAAATACTCCGAATGTACAGTTTATAAAATTTTAACAGTGAAAAAGGACTTAAAAACGAATCACGGAATTGTGACTAGATTACGCAACGCTATATTCGCCTTCTTAGTACAATTATTTACATGATCCATCCATGACATTTTTGAGTTAAAAGTCAATCAATCATTCAATTTATGAATACTAAAAGAAAACAACTACAAAACGTAAGGTTTTTACACGCCCAAAAAGCTTAGCTTGTTAAGGGACACACCTAAAATTGTCATATTATTTACAATTGGCACTTTTATATCACTTTGACTTTTTTTTGAACTTTTTTTTTTCAAAAACGAGAGTCTCATAAGTGCTGACTTTTTCCTAATAATTGAAAGCCGTTTTTCTTCACTGTCAGCCTCCAAACGGCAAATTATGCCATCCGTACTAATGATGGATACTAGCTTATGAAGTATCAGCAATGACAAATCATTTGCAAACTTCGTTCTGTTTTCATGCCAAGTCGCAATTTTGTTACACAGTATTAAAAATAAAACAAGTCCCGTTTTTTGTACCTTGGGGTATTCCACAGAAAACCTAAAGAAAATCCGATTGTACCCCATCAGCACTAACACACTGTTACCGTCCGTGTGAAAAACTACAAACTATCCGAATTAAAAAATGTCAAAAATCTGTCATTGACTCAAGAACATCCGGATGGCTTGATTTGTCGAAAGCCTTTTCTAAGTCTACTTTCAATATTTCTACAAAGGCATCTTTATTTTCTAGATACTCCACGGCTTCTTCCACAATTTTAATGAGATAATGTACTGTGCTAGATTCTTTGATAGTTCCATACTGACAGGGATCTATTTTATCACAGAAATCTTCTAGCAATCGTTTCTTTAGAAAATGTTCGAAAACTTTAGATACAATAGGGGTCAAAGATATAGGTCGTAGGTCACTCACCCCTTTTGGATTTGGAATTTTAGGTATTGGCGTTACAACTATTTTTTTAAATCATCCGGAAAGGAACCACTCCAAATACATTGGTTTAAAAAGGCAGTCAGAGGTTCAGCTAGAAAGGCTGCGTTTCCTTTGCACAGAGTTGCTGGAATGTCTCCAGGTTAAGTTGCCTTATTGGGGTCAAGTCTCTCAAGAACCTTTGCAACTTCGTGAGGGAAAATCATAGGTATTTCGGATGGAACACCCAAGGGGAGAACACCAAGTCCATCCGATAAAACTCTTTTTTCCCCAAGCCCATAAGATAAAATTCTTAAAATAGCCATTTCATTAAAAATAGTTCAAAGGTCAGATAAGAAAAACTCCTGTGTCGAAGCAACCCCCCAGGGCCCGAAGGCAGGTGCTGTAAGTAATGCTCTTAGGGTATATACAGTTCTTATGGAAGGGATGCCCATATAAACTTCGGAGAGGGCTCATTTGATTGTAAATTGGAGGTTCTTGTTCACTTTTTAAGAGTCAAAAGAGATCGGAGGGCAACTAGGCCACCCCTCCACACCTTAAATGCATCAGATAAAAATTTTGAGATGGATATTTTTTTAAAAGTGTTCAAAGTTCAGATAAAAAAAACCGGTGTCAACACAGCCCCCCAGGGCCCGGGGATAGACATTGTGAGTTTTACCCTGGGGCATATATGGTTGCTATGGAAGGCATGCTCGTATAAACTTCATAGAGGGCTCATTTGATTGTAAATTGAAATTTTAATTCACTTTTTAAGGGTCGAAAGTAATCGGATGGCATCTACCCCTCCCCCCCAAATAAAAAAAAACTCCAATTTATTTTTTCCCCAGAGGCACTTCATATAGAAGGGATCGTCGAATAAACTTCAAAGGGGGCTCATTCTATTAAAAATCGAGAGTTCTAGTGCCCTTTTTAAGAGTCAAAAGTGATTGGAGGGCAACCATCTCCCCCCTAGCCCTCTTTCGCCAAATACATCTGATAAAAATTAGAGGTAGCCAATTTGTTAAAAATAGTTCAAATATCATACAACAAAAACTCCTTTACGTATGGCCATTCATTTCTTTAAAAATAGTTCAAAGGTCAGATAAGAAAAACTCCTGTGTTGGACCCCCCAGGGCTCGAGGCAGGTGTTGTAAGTATTGCTCTGGGGGCATATATGGTTCTTATTGAGGGTATGCTCGTAAAAACTTAGGAGAGGGACCATTTGATTGGAAATTGAAAGTTCTAGTTCATTTTTAAAGAGTCAAAAGAAATCGGAGGGCAAATATCCCCCCTCCATGCCCTTTTTTCCTCAAACCCATCTGATAAGAACTTTGAGATAGCCATTTTTTTAAAAATAGTTCAAAGATCATATAATGAAAACTCCAGGGTTGACACAACCCCCCAGGGCCCAGAGGCAGGCGTTGTAAGTAATGCTCTAGGGTCACATATAGTTCTTATGGAAAGGATGCTCGTATAAACTTCGGAGAGGGCTCATATGATTGGAAATTTTAAGTTCTCGTTCAATTTTTAAGAGTAAAAAAAGATCGGAGGGTAACTAGTCCCCCACCCTCTCTCTCCACGCCGTATTTTCCTCAAACCCATCCGATAAGAACTTTGAGAGAGTTATTTTTTCAAAATGGTTCAAAGATCATATAACGAAAACTCCGGGGTCTACACAATCCTTCAGGGCCCGGAGTAGGCGCTGTAAGTTATACCTGGGGTGTATACAGCTGTTGTGGAAGGGATGCTCGTATAACTTTCAGAGAGGGCTCATTTGATTGAAAATTGAAAGTTCTAGTTCAGTTTTTAAGAGTCAAAAGAGATCAGAGGGCAACTATCTCCCCACGCCCCTTTTCCCCCACATACATCCAATAAAGTTTTTTAGATAGCCATTTTTTTTAAATAGTTCAAAGGTCAGATAAAAAAAGCTCCGGTGACAACACAACCACCCAGGGCCTGGGGCAGGCGTTGCAATTTATGCCCTGGGACATATATGGTTCTTATGGAAGGGATGCTCGTATAAACTTCAGAGAGGGCTGATTTGAATGGAAATTGAAAGTTCTTGTTCAATTTTTAAGAGTAAAAAGAGATCGGAGGGCTCCTAGCCCCCCCCCACGGTCTCTTTTTCCCTAAGCCCATCCGATACAAATTTTGAGATAGCCATTTTTTCAGTCAGTTCAAAGGTCAGATAACAAAAGCTTTGGCGTCGACATAACCCCCCAGGGCCCGAGGGCGGACATTTTAAGCTATGTCCTGGGGTCGTATATGGTTCCAATGAAAGGGATGCTCGTATAAACTTCAGATAGGGCTCATTTGAATGGAAATTAAAACTTCTAGTTCATTTTCTCAGAGTAAAAAAAAGATCGGAGGGCAACTAGCCCCTCCTGCATTCCACGCCTTTGGGTTTATCGGATGGATAAACCCATCCGATAAAAATTTGAGGTGACCATTTTGTCAAAAATATTTCAACATTAGATACTAAAACTCCGGGGTTTACTCAACCCCCAGGGCCCAGGGACAGGCGGTGTAAGTTACACTCGGGGGTTATACATGGTTCTAATAGAAGGGATGATCGTATAAACTTCAGAGAGGGCTCATTTGATTGAAAAAAGAAAGTTCTAGTTCACTTTTAAAGAGTCAAAAGAGACCGGAGGGCAATTAGCCCCCTCCAAGCCCTTTTTCCCTGAACAAATCCAATAAAATTTTTGAGGTAGCCATTTTGTTAAAAATAGTACAAACATCAGATAATGAAAACTCCGTGGTTGACACAAACCCATTTTTTCACTTTGATATTGATACTTTGATACCAGTTTTGATACTTTGATGAGCATTTGATTTTTTTTTTTAGTTTGATTTTGAAATAAGGAATTTTTAATAACTTGAAATTTTTTGCAATAAAAAACGAACAAAAATTAATTAAAAAAAACTGTCCGGAAAATAAGTTTTTCAAAGAAAAGTAAAAGCCATTTAAAACTTAAGCTCAGCAGATACAAATACCTGTTAAATGAAAACTCTAAACGACCAGAAATTATTATTAAAGAATAAATGAAACCCAAAACGAACAGAAATTAACTAAGCAATCATAGCAAATAACATACAACAAGTAATAATGTAAATTAATAAATAAATCTTAAAGCGAATAATGCATAGATTGAATATTAAAATCAAGCTTAAAGCGAAAAAAATATTTTGTTATTGAAGCATAAATGAACAAACATACAATAGAGATTAATGTGAACAAATAAATATATCTTAAAACGAGTGAAACTTAAATTGAACATGCAAATCAAGCTTGAAACGAAAAAAAATCACTACATTCAAGATTTTGGGTATCGCCTCCTTCTCTGACTGTAAAAGTCTAAAACCTACTTTGTCATTGGTGCTTTACTGAAATTATTATGCATGGGCGTAGGGAAGGGGGGGGGGCAGGGGGAGGGCAGATCCCCCCTCCCTAGAACTTCAAATTTACGATAGATATTAGCGAGAACTTTTTGTATGTTGGAATTTTTTGTTGGATGTTACCTGGTAGATGGTTAAAAAAGCTGGAAATAAACATAAATTTCCAAATGTCGTTTGCGATATCAACATTTACGTTTTGATCTTCAATACTGATGTCTGGTCCGATATATAGATAGGAGATTAGCCCACGATTGGCTGATTTTGACTTGTTTAATTCTCCATAAATTGATTCAAGCGATAAGAATTTATTGAGCATGCCAAAGCAAAAGTAACTCATTCAATACCATCCTTGAAAAAGACAATTACAAATACCCCACCATTTTTCCACCTGGATGCCTCTCTATCCAAGTGGTCAAGAGTGCCAAACCCGGGCCATCCCGGCACTGGTTCAGTCATCTCTGCCTTACGTTTGGCCACCGGACAAAAGAAAAAGAAAAGTGACCAGGGGAACATTAAAGCATGTTTTTTGGCTATATAATTAAGAAAGAATATGGTCAGCATAAAAAACTACAAAATGAATTTCATTAAGGTTTAAAAAAAAACAAAGAGTATTAATTTCAAATTATGCATTGACTGATCAACACCGAAAATAAGCTGCTCCGCTAATCTTGGTGTTCTACCTTTCAGTAGTGGCAGTTTTATTTCAACTTCTGTCTTTAAGACACTATCCATCTCGTCAGTTAGTGCAAAGTCTCTTGCTCCAGTCTCCTTCCAAAAGTGGACCTTAAGTTTTTCAGTTGCTACTTTTTGATAATGATAATATTGTGAACAGAATTCCCTTTCTTGCTCTTCAGCTCAATCAGAATGTTATCATCAGCCTTGACTTTCTCAGTGTCAAATTAGAAGTTACTGGTAGGGGGCTTGTCTTCAATGTCTATGCTGGGGTCTGAAGAGTTGTTGTATACAGGATCATCTACGTCAGAATCGTCGCTCTAATTGTAACACTTGTTGCGAGAGACACACCTTTTGCTTTTTAGTTTTTTCACTTGTCTAACTTTCTTCCGTTCCAAGACTAGGGCTTTTTGGCAGATACAGCTTTTATCCTAGCAGTAATGCATTCTTTCATGGGGGTGTCAGTGAGCACTTCTGACTTTTTCATATTTTTTTCCTGTTGATTTTTTGGGTTTGACTTGATTGATAAAATGCTGCAAGTAAAGCAAAGTTTGAGAGACAGTCATCCAGCCATAAGTATTTTCTGAGCTGATTGTGGGGTCGGTCGAAAACAGGATCAGCCGCTTTGTGGCATGTTTGAAACAGGTTTTATGCGGCCATGCCCCATAGAAACAAAAATGAATTCTTGTCGAAAAGGGGCATGTTTAAGAGCTGACGTCACAAGACTTGTTTTGTTTCTTAAGCTAATACGAAGGTGATGACATGCCAATTCTAAACCAAAAACGACTCTATCGAAATGTGGCACGTATAGGCATCATGTCAAAAAAACTGGTTTTTGTTCTATAAGCTAATATGAAACCAATGGCAAAAGTTCATTTGCATTGAATAATTAAGGGTTTGCTGGAATTCAGTGGTAGAGTAAGTACTTTGAAATAAAGATGGCAGTGAGAGATAAACCCCTTTTTAAAAAATGGATGTCTTTTCAACTTAGGATTTATAAATACCTACTTCTAAGGTGTAGAATGTACAAAAATAAAAGTAGACATTTTATTTGTAAATATATTTGTTTCCTTTATGTATAAATTATATTTTTTGGAAGGAGATTGTATAAAACATTTAGTTAAAAATTTTTGATGGTTTTCGTTCAAATAAGAAATTTTGTTTATCACTGGTTTCATATCAAGTGGGACTCTTGTTAAAACGGATTTAAATGGCCATGTTCACTGGAAAAGGGTGATTCTAACCCTCTAAATAGCTCCCTCTGGAGCTATTGTTTTATCCTTATATCCTTTCACTCTATACCTTCAACTCTGTTTCTACTTAGCCTTTTGTGTCATTCCTATCTAGTATTCATTCATATAGAAAAAAAATTACAAGAAACGTTGAATCGATAAATACTTTATTTTAAATAAGAGATTATTTTATAAAATACATGGTTGTGTCTTCTTCCACTGTCAAATCCATAGACACTTTGAGTGTCTGTTTTGTCGTTGTCGGGTAAACTTCGAAAGGTTAAATTTTCGTTGTTTTCTTTCTTCTTTCTTTTTTGTTTAGCACTGAGGACAGCTTGAGGGAGGTCCTTGTAGAAATATTTGCTTGTTTCTTCGTCATCATGGTTTGCCACTGGCTGACAAAATCCTTGTTTTCTCACCTGTTTTGACTTTATTTTTCATGTTATTATTTTCTGATTAGAGAGCCTAAGTGTAGAAGTTTTAACTCCTATTTTCTATCTAAAATCTTGAATTTTGTACTTTTTCCTTGAAGAGATACGGTTTTATATGTTTCGTTCCCCATGCCCAATTGTAGCAAACCAAACCTAGAAGATTAGAAGAGGGCTTATTTGATCGTGAATCACAAATATTACTGACCTTTGAGAATAACCAAAGATTGGAGGGTAGCTAGCAATTGTTCCACGCCTCTTTTTACCTATATAATGACATATCAAAATTTGGCATTATTAATTTGTTTTAAACAGTAGAAAGGTCCAATAATTTATCTTTGGGGAGGAAATGATCCGTTATAGTCCAAGAAGAAGGAACTACAAGTTACGCAGTTTGCCCACCGTTCACATATAGTATTTCTCATTGCAGAATAGGAAAAAAATTATAATGGGAAGTGGTATTTTTTGGTGGGAAGGGGGTCCTTGAGTGGTATAAAGCCCTTCAGGGGGAATAATTTTTCATGGTAAGATTCAGGGAAATTTCTGAGCCAAATTTTACACAGAAAGCAGGAAAGGATTTCTTGTCAAAATTTGAAAAACAATCAGAAATTCCATTTATAAAACCAAGTTTTAAGCTTAAGAGAAACAAGAGCCATTTTAAATATGAGTGGAGCGGCTCCTTTCTCAACCCTTGCTCTTTAAGCTAGTCAGTTTTTGTTATCGTTCTATGACTCGTTCCTTTAGGAATGAGTCATAGAACACAAGGGCTGTTGAATTGAAGTATTTTTACATAACTTGCTTTTCAAACAGTTCGTGGTAAAGAACTGTAAGTAAGGAGCGACCCGGCTCAATGGTAACCGAAACTCTAAAAAACGGAATTTGGTACCAATAGATACATCAAAAGAATCAGATTTTAATTCTGATTTCAAATATATAAGTTTCATCAAGTTTAATATTACTCATCAAAAGTTACGCGCCTGAGAAAATTTGGCTGGTTTTCGAAAAAACGGGGAAAGACCCCCTAAAAGTAATTGAACCTTAATGAAATTCACACCATCATATTTAGCGTATCAGAAAACCCTACTGTAGAGGTTTCAAGCTCCTATCTACAAAAATGTGGAATTTTGCATTTTTTGCCAGAAGAAAGATCACGGGTGCGTGTTTATTTGTTTTTTTTTCCCAGGGGTAATCGTATTGACCCAGTGGTCCTAGAATATCGTAAGAGGGCTCATTGGAATGGAAATTAAAAGTTCTAGTCCCCTTTTTAAGTGACCAAAAAAAAATGGGAGGGCAGCTAGGCCCCCTCCCACGCTCATTTTTTTCTCAAAGTCACCCAATTAAAATTTTGAGATAGCCATTTTGTCCAGCATAGTCGAAAATCTAATAAATATGTCTTTTACGATGACTTAATCCCCCACAGTTCCCAGGGGAAGGGCTGCAAGTTATGAACTTTGCCCATTGCTTACATATTGTATTGGTTATTGGGAAGTATACAGACATTTTCAGGAAGAATTTTTTTCTGGTGGGGGGGGGGCTGGAGGAGGGGCTATCTATTCTAATTAAACGGCCTTTGTGATTCAGGGGTTTGTGAATTAAAAAATTTTTAACTTTTAACGTAAAGAGCGTGGTATTGACTAAGGGGAGAACCCCATCATATACGTAATAAAAAAAAAACAATAAAAAAAAACAAGCGATACGCCTTAATAGTAATCGAAACTTTTAAAAACGGAACTTTGATGTCAATAAATGTATCAAAAGAATGGGCTTATAATGCTGAGTCTAAATATATGAATTTTATTAAGTTTAGTATTACTCATCAAAGGCTACGAGCCTGAGAAAATTTACCTGATTTTTTAAAGAGGGGGGAAACATCCCCTAAAAGTGAAAAAAATTTAATGAAAATCACACCGTCAGATTCAGCGTATCAGAAAACCCTATAACATAGGTTTCAAGCTCATATCTGCAAAAATCTGCAACTGTGTATTTTTTGCCAGAAGAAAAATATACGAATATAGAAGTTCGTTACGTAAATTAATTTGTAAATTACGTCAGAACCAAATTTAGAGAGCCATTTAGCAAAAGAAAAGTAAATTTTTTATGCAAATTTTGCTTACTTATTCAATGCCGGCGAGCCAAAATAAAAGCTGCATTAACTAAAAAACGATCAGAAATTAAATAAAAAAAACAAGTTTTTTAAACTGAAAGTAAGGAGCGACATTAAAACTTAAAACGAACAGAAATTATTCCGTATATGAAAGGGGTTGTCCCCTCCTCAACGCCTCGCTCTTTACGCTAAAGTTTTTATTGTTTAAAAAAAAGAGTTGTGAGAAAGTCAAACTTTAGCGTGAAGAGTGAGGCGTTGAGGAGGGCACAGCCCCTTTCATATACGGAATAATTTCTGTTCGTTTTAAGTTTTAATGTCGCTCCTTACTTTCAGTTTAAAAAACTTGTTTTTTTTATTTAATTAGAGTAAAGAGCGAGGATTGAGAATGCGACTGTAACGGCAAAACTTCTGATCATTTTAAGTTTAAACCTTGCTCTTTACTTTCAGTTGAAAAAAGTTGTCTTTTCATTTGTTGAAAAGACATTTGTTTCATTTGTTGACGAACAGAAATTATTCCGTATATGAAAGGGGCTGTGCCCTCCTCAACGCCTCGCTCTTTACGCTAAAGTTTTTATTGTTTAAAAAAAAGAGTTGTGAGAACGTCAAACCTTAGCGTAAAGAGCGAGGCGTTGAGGAGGGCACAGCCCCTTTCATATACGGAATAATTTCTTTTCGTTTTAAGATTTAATGTCGCTCCTTATTTTCAGTTTAAAAAACTTTTTTTTTTATTTAAAGGCTGCGAAAGCGGAGGGTTTGGGAGGCGGCAGCCCCCCAACTGTGCCTCCTAATCCCTGTACGTTTTAAGGTTCAACCTTGTAACTCAGCCTCTTTAACTCTTTAGAAAACGTAGTTTTTTTCAAATAATTAAATTATATAAAAGGGGAAAACTGAGTTTTTTAAGTGGAAGTAATAAGCTTCTTTAAAACCAAAATATTTGTCATTTTTTTTTACAATAAAGTAAAAAAAAACCTAAATATAATATAAGGTAAAAGTCTGAATAGAATATAACGAAGTGGATTTTGAATGACTTTTCGTTATTCGTATCGGTTTTAAACAATAAAATTCGTGGTTTGTTTGGAGGAGAATCAATTATCAGAACATTTGTAATCATAATTATTCTCAAATTCTCAACGTTACAACTATAATCTTCTCAACACATTTTTGGCATTTAATATCTTAGATGGTTTTCAATTGTTGAAGTTCTTGCACTAGCTTCGTTAAAGAAGTTTTGCTCTGTTATTCTGAGAGTTAATAAAATGGAAAAATCATTTATAAAAATAAAAACGAGTCATTTATAAATTTTAATTGTGAAGCTAAAACCTCACTTATCCTTTGCCACAGCTGTTTTAAAGCTATCTTTAGCAATTTGGTATTTTATAACATAAAAACAGTAGGTTCGAATCATTATACTGTTTTAGCTGATTTATAGCTAATTGTTGCTGTTATCAACTAGTTTCTAAAGTTAATTTCATCCAAAGAGCATGTCCTTGCTTGTTCATTTTCTTCATAAATAATTTATTTATTTAATACAAAAATATAGAAAAATTGTGCGGAGAATATTTGTAAGTCGGAAAATATCGATTGGAGTAGTAATATTACGATAAAATTTGTGTCTGCTTTGCCTAATAAGTCACAACTATGTATTTTTAATTTAAAGGAATAATATTAAGAGAAATTAAGTACGTGACAAAAAAAAATATTCTGTTTTTTTTTTTTGGAACACCTATTTTCGAACATTTAATTTGGCATCCAACGTCATTACCTTATAAAAAGGCTATTTCTAGTGAATGCAACAAATTTTTTGTCAGATGTAAATTTTATTAAATACTGGGGATATACAAAAATATATTTTCTTTTTAATTCCCACAATGTGACAAGAATTAAAACGCAAAAATATGGACTAAATTGCTCTGTTTCAACCTATGATTCCTAATCTGAATGTGTTCCAAAAAAGTATTTATATTTGAAAAATAACCCTTATAGATGGCATCTTTTACAAAGCATGAAACCAACCTATTCCATTGAACGAATTTACTTTTATTAAGATGAAAAATATATTTATTTTGAACCTATAATTACCTAATTTGATTGTCCGTTTTGAAAGTTCATCTTTAACCTAATAAGTCAAAACTAAAATAGAGATTTACACAAAATAAAAAGGCCAAAAAAACGCCACAGCTTCTTTAAAGTCCTTTGCTAAGCAAAGGACATTATTAAAAAAATGTGCAACTTATAAAATTTCACTACAATCATTCAAAACCTTCATCCATTATTATGCATTATTTCGTTCTTCATTCATTCTTTCCAGTATTCTTCTAGGATCTTTCTGAATCCCTATGTCCTGAAAATATTGTTATTAATTAATTAATCGCTTCAATAGTATAAGAAACTAAATATAGCATAAGGTAAAAGTCTGAATGCAATATAACGGAGTGGATTTTTGAATGAAATAAACAACGGTCATCAAAACATAAATGAACAGGGATTGTCTTGTAAATGAAAAGGGTCATGGTTACAAACCTCTAACCTAATTATGGTAGTTTGTTTTTTCCAATAGGACTTTTTGTTATTCGTATGTTTTAAACAATAAAATTTGTGGTTCGTTTTGAAGGAGAATCAATTACCAGAACATTTGTAATCATAATTATTCTCAAATTTTCTATTGCTCTTTAGCCCAAGCAACGAATCTATAACTATCTCCAAAAAATTAACTACTGATGTTTTCATATACTTTTACTTAGGCAAAGACGGGAGCTTTAATGGAAACCAAAACCCTCTCTCCCCAAAATATACATTTTATTTTGCAGAATGTTTCTGAAGTAACCCATAGATCTAAAAGGGTTCTGTTTTTTGTTTTTTTTTTCTACTAAGATGTATTTTGGCATAAGGGCGGCGTATAGACAGAAATTCTCATAATCCAGATTATCATTTTATTTCTTTTTAACGTAAAATAAAACTAATTTGAAATTTAAGAAAGTAAAATCTAGGAGAAGCAGCAAGAACTGTCGCATTCTGAGATGATATAATGTCATAAAAAAATTAAATACTCTAACTAATGAGCAAAATAAAACATTTTTTTCTTATCGCTATTTATTTCTATCATTCTATCGAAGTTCCTAAATCAAAAATGTTTTAATACTGCGTCATATGTTTCCATAATATTATACGGATTTCATTGAGGGGGATAACGCAAAAGTACACTGAGGTCTTGTGCCATTGACAGGGAAAGTTAGAGTAACTCAATAACCGTTTTGTAGCCGCTTCTCTCTGTTGTAAAATTGTGTTTAATCTCATTGCCTCTGTTTCACATTTTCATGCCAAAAAAATGTATTCCTTAATGTTTAACATTATAAAAGTGTGGATGACTATGTCTGAACCAAAGGGCTGTATCTGATCTAATCTTAAAGTACGAAGGACATCAAACTTAAAGCTTTTTTTCCTCCCCGGTTCCATCTTAGGTCTAATCAGTGGTTTCCTTGGGCGGTTCCTTGGGTCTTAGGCAGCTTTCTTGGATGTATTATAATTGTTTCTACGGTTCGCTTTGGGTTGTTATAACATTCTCAAGGTTAGAATCCCTGCTTAAAGCTTCACCAAACAAAGTATTTTTAAGTAAATTAAGTCTTTCAAATGAAGCATTATTAGGACAATTTTTCAAGGGGAATCGTCCAAAAATATTTTAAGGGGGGATTTTCAGAGAGGATATAATTGTCTGGAGAGAATTTTACGGGGGGGGGGTGGTAGTTTACATGAGACAACTTTTCAAGAACAAGTTTCCCGTGAATGAAGTGAATTTTTCATGAAGAGAAAACCAGATTTAACGGCATTATTTGAAAAATGATCAGAAACTTAATAAAAAAAAGTAAGGAGCAGCCCTAAACTGAAAACAACGGGAAATTATTTCATATATAAGTGAGTTTGACTATTTGTCCCAACTTTTTAAGAGTGACTCCTGAAACCCAAAGGGTAACGTAAATTAAGATAAAGGATGCTGCACTAGATCCTTAAGGTCCATCCCGGCGGTGCTGATCTCCGTCTCAAGGCCTTTCAGCCAGAAAGTGCAAGGGGGGATGAAAGCCAGCCACCCTAGGCTTTCGCACACCTTTCCTGTTTACCTTCCCCAGATTTCTCCAGGTACCCATTTGGAGCTTGGTCAACTCTGACTGAGCTTACTGAATCACGCCACACTAAACCCCGTCCCAAACCAAATAATTGGATAGACTAGGATTCGAACCCTCACCCTTTCGGACAAGGGATCCTAAATATAGCGCACCAATCCACTCGGCTAGGAACCCAAAGCGTATGTAATTAGGATAAAAAGCTCTTTTAAAAGGACCAAAAACAACTATCATAAATAGCGAGGTATCGAGGAGCAAGGTAAAGAGCAAAGTTTCACCCCCCTTATTCATGGAATAATTCCTGTTCTATTTTAGTTTTAATCCTGGTCCTAATTTTCAATTGAAAAAAACTTTTTTTTAATTTAATTTACACAAAAAAGAATGGACAGTTCATAGAATAAAAATAAGCACAAACTAGAAATTGAATCTTTGAATATGGCCATGTATTGTACTTGTTTGACAACCAACTTTAGAACTAGGGCAATTATGTGAACAATTTAGAGAGCATTAACTTGAATAAGTAAGTATCCTTACAGCTAGTATTGAATCTGAATGAGTTCTTGACCTATCAGATATATTTGGCAAAGAAAAACTCGTATTTATAAGAGTCCCAAAGTTAATATTAACTTTGTTTTGGGGACGGTGCGACTTCAAAATTATAATTGCTGCAAATGTTAACCATAATTGAATATACCTTACAATACATTTAGGCTGTATTGTTTGACGTCAATAAGCCACTTACTGTTGACCTACTACAAAAAAACATATACTATATTGCTTTTTGACTCTTTGGAAGACGATAACAGTTGACAAAATAGATGGCTCTTATTGAATTGCTATATAATCAATAGAAAAATTCGTGAATCTAAAAAAAGGCATTTTGCCTATGCCCGTAGATGCATTCATCAACATTATTTAAATCTAATCAAATTGGGTTGAGTGTCTCGCTTTATTTACTATGTTTTATGGCACAGATAAAGGAATAGTATTACTAGCATTACAACTACCTCTTGGTACGTTATAATTCATTCATTTACAAAGAAATTGAAGCTTAAAGAGTAATAAAACAGTGGAACTTAAACAGTAAAGAAATTGGAGCGAAGAAACAGCAATATTATAAAGTTGATATGTATTTATTATAGTCAAATTTTATAGAAGATAAAACATACGCATTTTTAAATGTTAATAAATAACTCTTAATGTGGCAACATTAATTGAATCTGCTTATTCCAAAAAGTTCATTAAGTGGACACACGCTTTTGAAAGCATCGCGGGATCTATTGTTTCATTGCTGTAGTTAATTATGAAGAAAAGAACTGGATAAATAATGCTTAAAGGAAGCTCCTTAGAATCTATTACTTATTAAAATATAATCCTGACATGGTAAAAAACGAACAAAGATAGGACTAAGCCTGAAAACAAACAAAAATAAGATGTACATGGTTTTTTCCCTTAGAATTGATAGTAGAAAGTTAAGATGACATCAACTCATTGAGCTGTGAAGGATTTTCTATATTTAGGACTTAGGAAAAAGTTGTCCCCTGGTATTGGAGGATTAACATAAGGGGTTCACCACTTTTAAAGGCAAAAGTGGCGCAAAGGGGTTGCTATGCCACTTACTGGAGGGGAGATCCCTCGTCGGCCAAAATAGTGGGATTTCCGTGGTTACTCCAACGGTTCCGTTCATACTAGCGTGATCGGATGGTCCAGGGCCACTTTTAAAAGCCAAGGTTTACCGATAAGATTTCTAACTATCTCTTTAGACTCAACCTAGGCTGAAAAGTTAAAAGAGTACATAGTATAAAAAAAGGTCTTACTGTATTCACTTCACGCTGTATAAGAACTGATTTAAAAAAAGACTCTTTCTCCCAGCCCGCTCCGCTAGACGGGTGACTGCGACATGGGGTACGGGGTGGTAAATTAATTCTTCCAGCCAATCCTAGGTCTTTGCCAAGAATGGCAAAGATTTGCAACTTATCTCACAGTCAGTCACTTAATTGAGGTTAGTAATGAACCAGGAGAAACCAAAAATATTCTCAAGAAGAAAGCTATCACCAAACTCCTAGGTGATGACATCTTGCAAACAGCTATAACTCAACTATCTTCAATCAAAAAGGACATAGATTCCACATCAAAGCTAGTTAAGCCTGTTGACTCAACTGCTAATCAAATCGACGCCATTGCCCTAGTCAAAGGCAAGAAATCTAAGAAAAAACGGCAAACTTTCCATCCAGTCCAAAATTACCACCAATGATAATTCGTCGGCTGAAGAAGAATTTCAGTATTCAAATCAAGCAAATGATGAAACTTCGACCACAATGGATATTTAAATGTATACTATGCAAGATTTTACGTTTCTCACAAAATTATCACTGTGCAATAATGTTGTTTTAACTATTACGATGACCAAAATAATTTGCGCAACAACCCCTTAGCTAGCCCTGATAGCCCCTTAAGCCGTTTTAACTGTCAATATCTCGACACTAGATTTTGTAAAAAATGTAAAACCAAAGCTAATGGAAGAGACAAAACTTAATATAATCTGCTTTAACATCAAAAGCATAAGAGATAAGTGGACTAATTTTAAAGATTTAATTTTAATTAATGGTTACTGCCCTTTCGACGTAATTGGAATAACGGAGACGTGGCTTTCAGAAATTGATGATACTAATGAATTTTCCCTCCCTGGCTTTCAAGCTATTCATATTGAAAGAAAATTAACCAAGTCCTCTTTTGGCATTTCTCTTTACATTCACCAGGCTATTACACTGTGAATCCTTATTCTCGCAACCTATAAATAATAGATGCATTTATTCAATAATTGTTGATATAAGTGTTGACGACAATTCTTTTATTTTTTCATTGTTTTATAAACCACCCTCATTTCCGACACCTTTCTTTGTAATCTTTTTGATGACTTTTCTAGTTTTATTAATTTACCACAAAAGAAGGCAATAGTTTTTGGGGACTTCAATTGTAATTTACTAAATTTTAGCAGTAATAATGATTGTGATACCTTCTTTGAAACATTTACCTCAAGTGGTCTTCTTCCGACAATCCTTTTTCCTACTAGAGTTGATCCTATGAGGTCTACCACTACTGTAATTGATAACATTTTTGTAGCCACTTCCTTGGGAAACTACCTGTCCTCCAAAATAATATTCTATGACCTGTCAGACCACTTTCTAATCTATCTCTCCCTACCCTTCCAACCAACTATTAAACACCCTAGAACTAATATCCCTACGTCTAATAGGATATATAATATTGTGAATATGAACCGGTTCACGGATCGTCTGAAATAATTTGACTGGTCAAAGGTTTTGGATTGTCAGGATGTTAATTCAGCACAAATGGTTTTACACAGGGACTGAGTGATCTTATCAGTTCAACCTTTCCAGTCTGTAAATCAAACCGAAAAAACTACCTATATACACCCCTGGATGTAAAATAGCCTGATAATCTCTTCATATTGTAAAAATAACCTATATAAGTTAGCTTGCAAAACCAGTAGCGTTATTGACCTAACTAATTATAAAACTTACAAAAACTATATACAAAACTCTTCCGTGAAGCAAAAAAAAATAATATTATTCAAAAATCACTCACTGCAAAGGGAACTTGCGAGGAAAATTACACCATCATATTCAGCATATTTGATAACCCTACTTTATAAGTTTCAAGTCCCTATACACCATAATACGGAATTTTACATTTTTACCACAGAAAGATCTCGAATGCATGTTACTTTGTTTCTTTAATTTCTTCCCCAAGGGTGACCAAATGGAAACAGTGATCGTATAAGCTCAGAAGACGGTTCATATACCATCGATGCCAAACAAAATTGGGCGCAATATAATCAACTTCGTGACAAAGCTGTTTTAAAGTATAAAAAAGGTGGACTTGCCCTTATCGAAAGTAGAATACTTTTGAAACTTCATTTGAAAGGCCATTTCTTGGCCAAACATCAACATTTTGACACTCCTGACAAGCCAAATTTTGTTCGAATTTTGCTTCAAATTTGACATCTTTCAATGCAAAGCAGCTAGTTGCTCTTCCCTTTCTCGAACAGCAGCAAGTTCATGAAAATGAATAAGGTCAGTTTCCTTATAATTTTTTGATACGATAAAATAATGCTATTGGGCATTACGCGCTACCTAATAATCGAGCTACCACTAGTGCTACCTGGGTTTTGTTGGGGTGATATGAGAAAATGGGCTAAAATTTACCGACAACTAAATAATCCAGCATTTCATTTGTGGTTTTTTGCAAACTGTCAGTGAGAACTGCGTCCTAGAAAATATTTATGGCGCTTGGGTCGGTTGCAACCTGACCAAGAGGTATCTTATTGCTCTGTTCTTGGGTATTATTATTTTGTTTGAAAAAGTATGTGATGCGTGCAAACAATTTTGCACAGAGCAGGAAAGACCCTTTCTTGGCCCACTAGTGCTACCTGGGTTTTGTTGGGGTGATATGAGAAAATGGGCTAAAATTTACCGACAACTAAATAATCCAGCATTTCATTTGTGGTTTTTTGCAAACTGTCAGTGGAGAACTGCGTCCTAGAGAATATTTATGGCGCTTGGGTCGGTTGCAACCTGACCAAGAGGTATCTTATGCTCTGTTCTTGGGTATTATTATTGTGTTTGAAAAAGTATGTGATGCGTGCAAACAATTTTTGCACAGAGCAGGAAAGACCCTTTCTTGGCCCACTAGTGCTACCTGGGTTTTGTTGGGGTGATATGAGAAAATGGGCTAAAATTTACCGACAACTAAATAATCCAGCATTTCATTTGTGGTTTTTGCAAACTGTCAGTGGAGAACTGCGTCCTAGAGAATATTATGGCGCTTGGGTCGGTTGCAACCTGACCAAGAGGTATCTTATTGCTCTGTTCTTGGGTATATTATTGTGTTTGAAAAAGTATGTGATGCGTGCAAACAATTTTTGCACAGAGCAGGAAAGACCCTTCTTGGCCCACTAGTGCTACCTGGGTTTTGTTGGGGTGATATGAGAAAATGGGCTAAAATTACCGACAACTAAATAATCCAGCATTTCATTTGTGGTTTTTTGCAAACTGTCAGTGGAGAACTGCATCCTAGAGAATATTTATGGCGCTTGGGTCGGTTGCAACCTGACCAAGAGGTATCTTATTGCTCTGTTACTTGGGTATTATTATTGTGTTTGAAAAAGTATGTGATGCGTGCAAACAATTTTTGCACAGAGCAGGAAAGACCTTCCTTGGCCCACTAGTGCTACCTGGGTTTTGTTGGGGTGATATGAGAAAATGGGCTAAAATTTACCGACAACTAAATAATTCAGCATTTCATTTGTGGTTTTTGCAAACTGTCAGTGAGAACTGCGTCCTAGAAAATATTTATGGCGCTTGGGTCGGTTGCAACCTGACCAAGAGGTATCTTATTGCTCTGTTCTTGGGTATTATTATTTTGTTTGAAAAAGTATGTGATGCGTGCAAACAATTTTTGCACAGAGCAGGAAAGACCCTTTCTTGGCCCACTAGTGCTACCTGGGTTTTGTTGGGGTGATATGAGAAAATGGGCTAAAATTTACCGACAACTAAATAATCCAGCATTTCATTTGTGGTTTTTTGCAAACTGTCAGTGGAGAACTGCGTCCTAGAGAATATTTATGGCGCTTGGGTCGGTTGCAACCTGACCAAGAGGTATCTTATTGCTCTGTTCTTGGGTATTATTATTGTGTTTGAAAAAGTATGTGATGCGTGCAAACAATTTTTGCACAGAGCAGGAAAGACCCTTTCTTGGCCCACTAGTGCTACCTGGGTTTTGTTGGGGTGATATGAGAAAATGGGCTAAAATTTACCGACAACTAAATAATCCAGCATTTCATTTGTGGTTTTTTGCAAACTGTCAGTGGAGAACTGCATCCTAGAGAATATTTATGGCACTTGGGTCGGTTGCAACCTGACCAAGAGGTATCTTATTGCTCTGTTCTTGGGTATTATTATTGTGTTTGAAAAAGTATGTGATGCATGCAAACAATTTTGCACAGAGCAGGAAAGACCCTTCCTTGGCCCACTAGTGCTACCTGGGTTTTGTTGGGGTGATATGAGAAAATGGGCTAAAATTTACCGACAACTAAATAATCCAGCATTTCATTTGTGGTTTTTGCAAACTGTCAGTGAGAACTGCGTCCTAGAAAATATTTATGGCGCTTGGGTCGGTTGCAACCTGACCAAGAGGTATCTTATTGCTCTGTTCTTGGGTATTATTATTTTGTTTGAAAAAGTATGTGATGCGTGCAAACAATTTTGCACAGAGCAGGAAAGACCCTTTCTTGGCCCACTAGTGCTACCTGGGTTTTGTTGGGGTGATATGAGAAAATGGGCTAAAATTTACCGACAACTAAATAATCCAGCATTTCATTTGTGGTTTTTTGCAAACTGTCAGTGGAGAACTGCGTCCTAGAGAATATTTATGGCGCTTGGGTCGGTTGCAACCTGACCAAGAGGTATCTTATTGCTCTGTTCTTGGGTATTATTATTGTGTTTGAAAAAGTATGTGATGCGTGCAAACAATTTTTGCACAGAGCAGGAAAGACCCTTTCTTGGCCCACTAGTGCTACCTGGGTTTTGTTGGGGTGATATGAGAAAATGGGCTAAAATTACCGACAACTAAATAATCCAGCATTTCATTTGTGGTTTTTGCAAACTGTCAGTGGAGAACTGCATCCTAGAGAATATTTATGGCGCTTGGGTCGGTTGCAACCTGACCAAGAGGTATCTTATTGCTCTGTTCTTGGGTATTATTATTGTGTTTGAAAAAGTATGTGATGCGTGCAAACAATTTTTGCACAGAGCAGGAAAGACCCTTCCTTGGCCCACTAGTGCTACCGGGTTTTGTGGGGTGATATGAGAAAATGGGCTAAAAATTTACCGACAACTAAATAATCGAGCATTTCATTTTTACCGACAACTAAATAATCTTCAATGGAGTATAGAACTTTTTGCTACTGTATATTACCTTTAAAGTACTTTGGACAAACTAGGCAGACGATTCAATAATAAAGAGATTCAGTGTGCTTAGCCAGAGTGGTGTCAGATATAAATAAAAGTACAAAGTTGTTAACTAGTGAAAACCCATTTGGCAATAGTATAGAAAAAAGAAGTTTTTGTTCGAGAATGATTATATTTTAAATTAACCCTTACTTTGATTATTATTTTCTTGGTATAAAATTCATATCTAACATCACCCTGTTGTCACTTCCCCGCCACGTTGAGGCGACACTGATAGTACTTTGATTTTGTTTTATTTTGTGAAGTATATACGTATTATTTAAAAAAATACGCATTACATAGTTATACATTTAAATAAAATCAAAAGTACAAGGGAAGGCCCACCACCACAACTACCAATGAAGCTGTAAGCGATAAAACTGTAATCAAACTGTAAGCAATAAAAAGAAAAATAATGACCCTTTGAATTTCAGCTTAGGCATTCCTTTTGAATTAGATATAAAACGAAATTTGTTTTGTCGGTTTCTTTTTTGGTCGTTACTGTTGTTAATTTCAGCTCATGACAGCTTTGGGTAAAAAAGAAGACAAATGAAGAATTAGAAAATTATAATGCTTGAGAACATTGAATCAACCGTGCTGAACCACAGTTGAAAAAAAGTGGAAGATAACAAAATTAGGCAATATTCTAAAGCTAATCTTCAAAACTCTACTAAAATCAAATGTTCTATTCGTGGATAAGAAATACTAATTAGTAATGAATCATTATTGCAACTTAACATAAGTTCTATTCTTTGATTCTGTTTCATAGTTTTTACTTCTTATTTCAGTTCCCTTCAGTTTGAAAAAAATATATGATAATAATTCTAAAATCATCTTGATTTCTGGAATAAAAATACTATAATATGCGAATAAAATATATTTCTAGAGTAAAAAATTTAGTTTTTTCCTAATGCAGTTTGTATGTTCCCTGCATGTTTTGCAATATTCATCTCACCTCGCTCACTTCCCAGAATATTTGAATAGTTTCATAATACAGCGAATAATTTCATAATACAGTATAGTCTACAACGAATAAAGACAAACTGAAAAATAAATAGCCAATAAATACAAACTGTCGATTAGAAAAGCACCTAGAAACTACAAACTAAAAAGCTCTTAATAACCATGCAAAAAGAAAAATCGAGAAGAGAGGGAGGAGAGTGAGGAGGAGGAGAGAAAAATAGATATTACTTCAACTCATGGTGAAGTTGGAATCAATTATATGAAAACAAATTTAGTAGCTTTAGCAGTTGATTTCAATCTTTTATTATGACCCAAGCACCTATAATATAAAACACACAATAAGCAAAGCAAAGCACATGAGGTAGCATTAACACTTGCAAAGGGAAAGCACATTCGGGCTAAGAAGGTAATAGTACATATTGCTTCTTCTCGATTAAGCTTGTCTATAGAGAGGTGGTCGAAGTTTGGTCTAAATCACTCATAAATTCATCTTTTTGATGGGTTTTACAATTCTCTCGTGGCTTGTTTGATGAGCTCTGATGATAGGAGTTTCAGACGGTGTTCAAGGCTAGTCTGGAGTGCTGGTTGTGCAAATCGGGTTTATTACTGCATTATAAAATGGGCACGTTTGCTTAGGAGTGCATGGTTCATATGGATGGGAGGAGTGACGTGTTGGTGTTATGACAAGAGGCAAAGCACTTGGCTTAGAGGCAGAGGTGATCCCATCTTGGGCAATTCGTACCTGTTTTCTAGTCCCTTTTTCTAATGCTTCATTGGGACCTAGATTACTACTCCTTGGGCACTACACTTCTGATATTACTTCAAGTTGTGAAGGATAGGGCTGGGATATATGAATCCAGTTTGTTCTTAGCAAGGGCCCGGCTGCTCTTCTTAAAAAGTATGAACTTGGATTATCGCTAAATAGCATTAGTGAAATATATTAAAAATTCATCCTTGAACAAGGAATCTAAAGGACAAAAACTTTTATTGTACATTCAAGTTTTATTAATAAATAATTTAAAAACATTATTAAAACACATTACTCATAGGGCACTGAAATCAATATTATATATGTGAGAAAGGGTTATTTTAACCCGTCACTATCACTTAAGTGTTTCTGACGTTTCAATACCTCGATGTTGGAACCTTTGGTCCTGGGTTTTTTCTTCAGATAAATGTCTTTCCTTGTTTCTTTTCTTTTGAGTTCTTTAATTATCTCTTTCCCATCTGTGGAAATGATAAATTATCTCTTAATATTGGCTGCGCCATTTTTCATTTCTTTAACTGCGTAGTTGTTAAAACCACAAGGTTTTAATTGCGCAGTTACGGGTGACCCATCATAGCTAAAGTTACTTTCAGATAACAAGTTTGGTCCGTATTGTCGAGGGGTGAAAGAAAGGGCATAAAGCTGATTCATTCGAAGTAAGTTGGCTTGATTCATTCGAAGTAAGTTGATTCATAATCTTGGACTTTTTAGCCTAGGTGGAGTCCGCCAGCCTAAAGAAGGGCTGAGATTATATTATTTGCAGTAGGAAAAGAGTTGCGAGACATACCGTCATTTACTACATAGACAGGGGGTCCGTTTACCCTCTGATGAGATAGTTAGAGATTTTAGTGGTGACTCAGTGTGGGTGCATTCTTGGTATAGAGTTTAACCGTTTGACCATTCAATCACGTTACCATACCCTGGAGCATGGTATACCGTACAAAAGGTACTAACATACTCTATATTTACGGAACAGTAGTGGTAAGCGCGAGCATTCCATTACAATATTTGTCGCCAGAGAGACTTCCCCTCTAGTAAGTGATGTAGCACCATTTTTGCGCCAATATCTGGTGGCAGTCGTGGCTACCACTAGAACCCAATATGTATTATTATTTGAACAGTGGGAACATACCATTTCCTTGGTAGAACGTGATAGTCCAAGGCAAATCACGCCACCGTGTCACTCAATGGTTGGCAAACGACACCTTTCTGGCACAAACTAGCATTCCTAAGGCATTTTCAGACATTTTCCACCAAAAGAACCATGTAAAACTAGACTTAAACTTAAAGAATTATACACTACATCGTTTAAACTTAAAGAAAATTCCCAATAGCGTTTCTTTTGATGATTTGTGATAAAATACGCCAGCAGGGCACAATGTACCTTTCTAGTGGCAACATCTGGTACCCGTCATCATCACTTGAGCGTTTTCTGGCGTTTGGATATCACAGTATATATATATTTTTATTTGAACAGTGGGAACATGCTATTTCATTGCTAGAACGTGATAGTCCAAGGCAGTTCACTCCACCATGGCACTCAATGGCTGGCACAAGTTACCCTCTGGAGCAAACTATTATTCCTAAGGTATCTTCAGACATTTTCTTGGTAAAAATGATGCTTCCAAGTGTATTTTGGTAATTTTTCGTTTAAAGAGTATGATTTAGGATGTTTAGTTGTGCTATTTCGCGGTATAGCTTGCCCGTATCACCTCTGTTGGTGTTTCAAAGAGAATTTTGGAAGAAGTTGCTTAATTTGCTGTTTCTTGGTTTGGCTCGTCAGCGTTAGCTTTTTTGGTGTTTCCAAGTGTGTTTTGAAAGTTTTTCGTTTGAAACGTTAGATTTAGGATGTTTAGTTTCACTGCTTCGTGGTTTAGCTTGTCTGTGTTAGCTTTGTTGGTGATTCCAAGTGTTTTAAGTTTTTTGTTTGAAACGTTTGATTTAGGATGTTTAGTTTCAATGTTTCGAGGTTTACCTTGTCTGTTTTAGCGCTGCTGGTGTTTCCATGAGTATTTGGAAGTTTTTCGTTTGAAACTTTAAGATTTAGGATGTTTAGTTGTGCTCTCTCTTGGTTTAGCTTGTCAGTGTTAGCCCTCTTTGTGTTTCAAAGAGTATTTTGGAAGAAGTTATTTAGTTCTTCTGTTTCGTGGTTTAGCATGTCTGTATTAGCTTTATTGGTTTTTCCAAGCGTTTTCTGGAAGTTTTTGTTAGAACACATGATTTAGGATATCTAGTTGTGATTTTTGCGGTTTAGCTTGTCTGTGTTAGCTGTGTTGCTAATTCTAAGTGTGTTTTAGAAGTTTTTCGTTTATAACATATGATTTAGGATGTTTAGTCTTGCTGTTTCGTGGTTTAGCTTGTCTTTTAAGCGTTTTGGTGATCCCAAGCGTATTTTCAAAGTTTTTTGTTTTGTGTGTCTGACTGTGTTTGCCTCTCTCTGTGTGTTGGTGTGTCTGACTGCGTGTTTGTGTATGTTTTTCTATTTAGACACAGCAGAGCCTACAGAAGTACCTACAGGATCTTGCTTCGCATTCACTACATGCAACTGCTTAACAGTTCTTACATATGAGCTGCATGTTTTCTGGCATCTGTTTTCGACATTTATAACAAGTGGCTCTTCTGTCCTGCATTAAAAGAGATTCAAGTACCTGGACAGCAAATTTGATTCTATGTTTATTCATTAGTTCAATAGTTTTCTTATTTAACATTTCAGTATCCTCGTTATATAAATCTATGAATTTCTTCGATAGCGTAGATCTTCCTTTTGACGTCTTGTACTTAGAAGGTGATGGAAGATCAATTGACATTGCGCTTCCCAAATAGGTTATTTCATTTGTATAGTCTTGGGCATATTTGACAACAAGAAGCCCACAGCTTGAAGAATCTACTTGTGGAGCTATTCTGCACGAGTCAAGTTCAAGTTCTATGTAGCGTTTATCCACTCCCTTCATCAGATTTTTTAGGTTGGAAAGAACTAGCCTCCCGTGAGCGTGGTTTAACGGCTTCTGGCTATCAAGAAGATAGAAAGTTTTCTTGGAGAAATCACATATTCCCAAAATGAAATGATTCTTGGACTTCGTATTCGTTATATCACACATATTGACACACAATGGAACAAACAAAACACTGCAATCATTCGAAACATCACTAAAACTCTCTCTAGGCGTATCTGGGTAAGTATTCAAAGCATCAATACTTGTCAAGTTGAAAGTAGAGTAGCTATCGATAGTTCTTGCTGACGCACAGCTAGAAGTTACAAGATTCACGAGGTATGAAACAATTCCAGTTGTGAGCCAAGTATCAGGCGTCAGCAGTGATTCAAGGTCTTGAAAGAAAATTGGAAACACGTCTGTGTCCCTCAAGGGAAAACCAGTAGCTCTCCACCAATCTAGTTTCTCTGCGTTTTCTACGATAGCAGAATCGGTAGATTTGACCACTATTCCAAAAAGCCTTTTTAAATGCTGGATCACTTGCTTTGCTTCGTCATACAAATCACTTATGGGCCCTTTAAACGCGTAACCATGACAAAGGGCTGTAGGAATTATAGACTGGTTAGCTTCAACACGAAGATTCGGTCTCCTTACCCTTTTTTGGGGTTTCACCAGTTGAGTGGGGCTATGCAGCCTTTTTCGAACAGACTTCACAAACTGTACATCTTCCGCTTGCTTTGCAACTTTTGAATTATGATTCCCATCAGAGCTTTTCGATTGGGGTTTGGAACTCTTTTTAAGTGAAGCTACTTCAATAATTTCTTTTTTTTCATTTCTGAAACCCGTTTCGAATGTATTCTGCTCCCTGCTTGTTTTCAAGTCAGCTTTCGCAGTTTCATTAATTGACGGTGAAAAACTCCCCTCATTCTGATCATCACTATCAGCAGTAGACGACAATTCCTTGGCTGCTAGAGAATCTGCTGCAGGTTTAATATTGTAACAGTCCTGAATGGTTAATGAGCTTTTTATTCCAGGCCTCACGTGCCTTTTAGATCTCCCCTTCACGTTCTTGAGTGTTTTCAGCTGTATAACTGATTTTTCTGTGACTAGTGCATGTCCTCGAGATCTTAAAACTGCTAGTTTGCAAGGACATGCAGAGATTCCAAAATTACAAGAACAATCATAAACTTCAACCAAACTATTCCTCTTAGCACCCTTTGTCACAATTTTATTTCCTCTAACAGTGATTGTTTCTGTTCGTGGTGTCACAACATTAACCTTCTTTCTAGTCAGATTTGAAACAAGATACACTTGCTTTTCGTTGCAAAATGTAACATGTCCCTTTCTCCATAGAGTTTCTGCTATGTCAACTAAACCACTTTGCTGGCGGTCTTCTCTTGTCGTATTTATTTCGCAAAAGGAATCTGACGCATCTACTTCTTGGACCATACGCAGAAACATTTCATTCCTCGATTCAAGTGGATCTTCTTCCTGCTTGATATGAACTACGTTTTCCTTATGTGCCTTCTCAAGGAGTCTATAATCTCCTATTCCCTTATATCCTCGAGACACGTGTGTATAATATTCATCGTCTAGACAAAGAAGGCCCAAGATACATCTGTCCATTGGTATATCTCGCTTTTGTTGTATAACTCTTTTCATCACAGCATTGAATGACTCTGCGGTATTGTTGGTTATTCCGGAGACTGGATTAAAATCAGGAATCTGGGAAACGATGAAGGCACAATCATACTTCAACATGTCAGATTCCAGATTATCTCGAAAGTAGGTAAATGCAGGGATGGACCATTTCACGAGCCTGTCAGTTCTTATTTGGTAATACTCATCTTCACTTTTTGATCTTAGCAACTGAAGAATATCTTCTTGAACTACCTTGATGTCTTCTTTAGATGCCCCCATTTTCTGAAGTGCATGTTTTGCATTGATCCGATAGTGTAGCAGCAATGAGCAGCCTGAATATGAGGAAATATTTTTTTTCTCGCAACCTCTATACCCTTTTCTCTATCACTCACAAAAGAATTTTGCGGTGAATTGATGCTTGGTGCTTTCTTCATTAGAACTATAAACAGCTCTTCGTGCGAATCAGCTGATCTATTTGTGTGAAGTAAAAATGCAATTGGAATCAGAGGTGTTGTCCCCTTATGGTCGAAGTCAGGATGTCGGAATGTCAGAGCTGAAACCCAGTAATTTCCAATGTTATATTTGGTATCATAATAGAACACTATCGGGATACCGTGTTTTACAAAGTAATCAACCTCTAAGATGGCAAATTCTGATATACAGGTGACGGCTGCTTCTCCTTGCCCAAAAAATTTTTCTGTCACAACAAAATCAGTTTCCGTCATAAGATATCGAATCATATTACATGTGTCTTTGGATATCATGCTTTTTCTGGCCAAAGAAAAGGCATCCTTTACCTGCCGCTGACTTCTTGGAACATTTGTCTGCAGCTCATTCACTGTCTTGCTAAACTCGTTATGGAAATGTTCTCGGGGCGTCATTGTTGTGGTTTTTGCTACATTTTGGCTCTTATTAATACAGATTTCTCAGAAGGAACAAAAGGGATAGCTTTTATTCCTTCTTTCTTTTTATGGTTTCCATGGGGGTCACAATTGGATTTTCTGTCACAAGTACCAACATAATGAATCACCGTATATAGGCAGTGCTCAAGGGGACAGTTGAATGCACATTGCTCATATCGAAAGATATATCTCTTCAAATCAACCATCTTGCCTTCAATCATCCGTTGATTAACTCTCTTTCTGAAGTTTGGATGAACAGAGGGTACAGATACTGAGTGTCCCCCACTACTTCTGCTATAACGGTAACCATCGGCCTTGTAGTCTTGTAAGTATTCAAAACTATCTGAATATACTAAAAAAATACTATCTGCAGTAGGATAGGCTGGAACTTTGTTCTTGCAGAGTCTAAACTTTGATATACCAGTTTCGTGAGCGGTCCTTAAGATTATGGCAGCCTCAGTAGATCTAAGTGCCGATTTCTTGGTTTCGTAAATATGTGGGTCCACTGGATTAGGAAGTGAGGCGCGATGTATTGTTTGAATTACACTTGGTCGATCATTTGAAAATCTTGTACTTTTTTGGACAAAAACAAACATTCAGAGAAGGCTTATTAAAAGCCGATTTATTTTTCTCAGGCTGTGTACTATAAATCTGTGTTTCGTAAGAGCCCTGGTAATTGTCTTCACATAATTCATTGGCTATGTATACCGTTTTGTTAACGTTACTTTTTTGTTCTGGGTTTCTTTTATTGTTTTCATCATAGGCGTCAATAATCTGGAACTCATTTTCTACTTCCAGTCGAAAACATTCCACCATATTCTCTTGGTAGTCAACCTTTTCCATGTCCTTGCACTCTTTAGTGTCCATGCACTCTTTAATGTCCATGCACTCGTTAATTTCCATGCACTCCTTGAACTCCATGTCCAGCTTATCATTTTCAAAGTTCCCTTCGGTATCAATCACTGGATTAGGAAGTGAGGCGCCATGTATTGTTTGAATTACACTTGGTCGATCATTTTGAAAATCTTGTACTTTTTTGGACAAAAAACAAACATTCAGAGAAGGCTTATTAAAAGCCGATTTATTTTTCTCAGGCTGTGTACTATAAATCTGTGTTTCGTAAGAGCCCTGGTATTTGTCTTCACATAATTCATTGGCTATGTATACCGTTTTGTTAACGTTACTTTTTTGTTCTGGGTTCTTTTATTGTTTTCATCATAGGCGTCATTAATCTGGAACTCATTTTCTACTTCCAGTCGAAAACATTCCACCATATTCTCTTGGTAGTCAACCTTTTCCATGTCCTTGCACTCTTTAGTGTCCATGCACTCCATGCACTCCTTGAACTCCATGTCCAGCTTATCATTTTCAAAGTTCCCTTCGGTATCAATCTTTTCTGACACCTTTGCTTTAAAGTGTGTTTGGTAACCATCCTTATTCATTTTAACTCCCTGTTGTTCATCTTCATCTGTGGATTTGCACATTGTACTTACCATTTTGAGCTCACATTCTTTCAAATACCTCTTATTCTTCTTTCAAGCTTGAGAATTTCATTTTTTTCTTTGTATATGTTGATGGATGTGCCACGAGAGCCTCTTTTCTTCTTGTTTTGACCCATCATCCGAATAGAAATTACGAGTGAAACTAAAAAGACACGTATTTCATTGTCTTAAAAAACTACATCCACGAGTCTGTGAAAGGGGATCCAAACTTAAATGAGTAAAGCATTACTAGAGAGCAGTTGGATGTCAAATCCCCCTAAAAAAGGGAACGAAACTGCTTCTCTTTCAATGGCTTGGAACTTTGCTAAAAAAAATTCATATGAATTTACCGAAAAAATGTGCATTGTTAGTTTATCGTTTTATGTTATAACGTTGATCCTTACTTTCAGTTGAAAAACATTCTTTTTTTTAAATTTGTTTTCTGATCGTTTTTCTAATAATGCTGGTAAATTTTCAATAATACATTAAAAGTACAGTAAAATAAAACAGTTTTTTGTAATAAAAATTACAGTGAAATAAACACTTAAACCGCTGAGCTTCCTGGAATTAATGTTCATTATTTTCAATAGTTCCTTACAGTTATACGGACTATTATATTGATTTTACACTTTTTGTCGTTGATGTTTTGAAAAACAAAAGCACGCTGTTCGAGATACATATAGTTTTCAATAAAACGGAAAGGACATAACATACCTTAGACTTTTATGGTTTGGGAAGGGAGAAAGGGGCAGTAGCCAAACTCCTATTGGTAGTAATTTTTGTTGACCATATAAAATTAGGGGGACAAAAGTATTTTTGTCCCCCCTCGATAAATTCCACCCGGGAAATTCCTCTGGGCCCCCCCTGAAAACGGCTTTGGGTTGCACCCCTTACCGTGTTGGTTTGAGGGATATCAGACCAAGAGAGTGCATTTCAATGCCAAAATAGTCAACAAAATTTGGAGATAGCTATTTTCTTCAAAATATTTGAAAGGCCCAATAACTGTCTTTTGAGATAAAATGACCCCCTACAGCCCCTGGAGGTAAGCTTTTAAGCTATAAAAAATGTCTTTTGTTTTATTTGTTATTGGGAAGTGTGCATGCATTTTTCGGCTGGGGCAGGGAGGACGAATTTTCTGCCGGGAGAATTTTCAATGGAGAGGAAAGCTTCCAGGGGGTGAAATTTTCAGAAGAAATTTTAAACTGGGTGAATTTGCTAGAATTCATATACGAAATTTCTTTATATGTCTTGCTTTCTCTTTACCGATTCAATTTTCGCGTCGAGATGTTAAGGGTAATTGTCCGGGGTAAATTCCGGGGTTAAATTAACCATATCAGATAGAAAAAATGTTTGTGGAAAACTGGTTAGGGTTTACTCAGTCACAAATTAGAACTTATATTTTGCTTATTATGGATCACTATCTATTGATGGCAGCCAAAAATGGGGCAACAAATATTTTTCCATGGTTTTTCCCTATTCTGCTCTCTTTCCTTTGGTTACTTTATAATTACTTTATAGTCCCAAACTTCCAGGCGGGCCATGCCCCCTGCCTCCTCTTGTCGGTGCCCATGTTTAACATACCTGTCAACACTCTCTAAACTTTAACCTCAATACTTTGAAGATTTTTCAACCTCAACCGTTGAAGGTTCTTTCCCTCAGAAAATACCCCCACCCCCTGCCGCAGCTCATTGGTCTACAAACACTTTCGACTTATAAAAAAAAGTACTTGAACTCTCAATTTCCGATCTAATGAGCACCCTCTGAAGCTTTTGCGACCATGAGGCATAGGTGTGGATGAGGAAGGGATAGTCCTTTCCTATACGAAATAAATTCTGCTCATTTTGGGGTTTAATGTTAATCTTTACTTTCATAGCAACAGCGTACACCAGAAGTATTCCCAGAAATCATAAGGGAGTACATAACAATTTGACATTTTTGTTTATTTTTTCGTTTCCGTTGCATCCCCCCCCCAAAAAAAAATATTCACCGTCATTTTTACTTAATTTGGATGACTTGGCTCCAGCTTTACCACCACCACTCCCCTCCCCCCTTCCCAGGATTTTGAAGAAATTACGGCACGGTCAAAACCCCTATGCATTCCAGAGGCCAGAACATACTTTGCACTTTACTGAATTAAATTTGAAAAAAACTTGTTTATTAGATTTTCGACTATGTTGAACAAAATGGCTATCTCAGAATTTTAATTGGGTAACTATTTATGTTATTTTATTATGTTCATGGCCGTATATTTGGTTTTAAAATACGCTTCTCTATCTATCTATCTAATATGCAGGATAATTAAACCAAACACATTTTGCATGCAGACCCGCTATACTTTAACTCCCCCCCCCCTTCTAATATGCAAATATATAGCCCAAATTTATTTCTAAAGTAACGAAGAAACTAACGAAAAAACTGGTGTGTTCTCGAATATTACACAGCGTAAACTTGAGGGAGTGGCGTATAAGACACAAGTATCAAAATTCCTTTCCCCTACGGAAATTAAAAAAAAATAAAACAAATAAAACTCTCAAATTTTGAAAGTCTTATTTTTCACGGGGGGTATTTTCCATGGGGGGGGGGGGGGGTAATTTTGTTTTAATTATTTGGTGAGCCAAAATCAAAACCTGCATTAATTCAAAAACGTTCAAAAATAAAATAAAAAAACAAGTTTTTTAATTGAAAGTAAGGAGCGACATGAAAACTTAAAACGAACAGAAATTACTCCATATATGAAAGGGGCTGTCCCATCCTCAACGTCTCTCTCTCTCTAATTACGCTAAAGTTTGACTCTTTCTTACAACTCTATTTTTTTAAACAATAAAATTTTAGCGCAAAGAGCGAGACGTTGAGGAGGGGACAGCCCCTGTCATATTAGGAAAAATTTCTGTTCGTTCTAAGTTTTAATTTCGCTCCTTACTTTCAATTAAAAAAACTTTTTTTTTAATTTAATTTTTGAACGTATATGAAACCACCGTACCTACCCCCACCTAAACAATGACTCATTCCCCTCCCTCATTATAGCTGATACGTAAACACAGATCGCCAAGCACAGCTTAATTTCATTACAAATAAAGCGAATCAACTTGATTGAATCCAGTCCTGCCTTCGTGTGCCATTACTTCTTTTACAACTGGAGAATCTAAAATATAGTTATTCATATTTTTAAACTGGAGCTTGAAACCTCCACGGCAGGGTTATCTGATATGATGTATCTGATAAATAGATTTTCAGTAAGATCTCTTGCTTTTTTTTTTGGGGGGGGGGTCCCCTTTTTCAAAAATTAGGCAAATTTTCTCAAATTTTTGGTTTTGGGTGTGGAACAATAAACTGAAAGAATTTTATATATTGATACCAATAGATATATCGAAAGAATTGACTTATTATGTTGATTCCAAATATATTAGTTTCATTAAATTTAATCTTACCCATCAAAAGCTACGGGTCAGAGAAAATTTGTCTGAAAAAGTGGGAGAGACCTTCTTGAAGTCATATAATTTTAATGAAAACCACACCATCAGATTGAAACTGTAGATGTTTCAAGCTCATATCTGCAAAAATGTGGAATTTTGCAATTTTTACCAGAAGAAAAATCACAGATGCGTGTTTATTTGGCTTTTTGTTGTTGTTTTTTTTTCCAGGGGTGATCGTATCGACCTTGTAGGCCTAGAACGTAAGGATAGGGCTCGTTCTAATGGAAATAAAAAGTTCTTGTACCTTTTTTGTCTATATATAAAAATAGAGAACATAGAAATACTGATCTTTTTTTCTGCGCTACCAAAAGTACTGTTTTCATATAACTTTACAGTTTCATGAAATGTAATTAAACAAATAGGAAAGGGTTTTCATCTAAAATAAGGAGCAAGTTTAAAACTTAAAACAAATATAACACCTTTTCAACACCTTGCTCATTAAACAAAAGTATTTGTTTTTTGCGGGGGTTATATGGGAGGATCTTTCCATGAAGGAAGTTTTCATTGGGAAGGAGCATTGCTGTGAAGGGGGTGCCGCATTTCACAGCATTATTAAAGAAAAAGATCAGAAATTAAATAAAAAAACAAGTTTTTCAACTGAAAGTAAGGAGCACCATCAAAACCCAAAACGGACAGAAAATATTACGTATATGATTTGGTTCAACCCCTAGTCAATACTTCGCTCTTCAAGCCAAAGAATTTTTAGTACTTTCATAAGAGCTATTTATTGTAATTAACGGCCTTTGTGATTAAGTAAACATTTTTAAAGAATTGGAACAAAATTCGAACTTTAGCTTAAAGAGCAAGGTATTGAATAGGGGGGAACCCCCTAATATACGTATTAAAAATCAATGAATATAGAAGTTCGGTACGTAAGTTAATTCGTAAGTTACGTACATTTATTACTAATCAAAACGTTCGTAAATAAAATTAAACAAGTTTTGAAAAATCCATTTAATAAAAAAAGCAAAATTAATATACAAATTTTGTTTTAATTATTCATGTGCGGTGAGCCAAAATCAAAACCTGCATTAATTCAAAAACGTTCAAAAAATAAATAAAAAAACAGGTTTTTTAACTGAAAGTATGGAACTTCGAATGAGCTCTCTCTTGATTTTATAGGGCCAATGGGTCGGTACGATTACCCCTGAAAAAAAATAAACACGCCTCCGTGATCTTTCTTCTGGCAAAAAATACAAAGTTGCAGATTTTTGCAGATATGAGCTTGAAACATATGTAACAGGGCTTTCTGATACGCTAAATCTGACGGTGTGCTTTTCATTAAAATTATTTCACTTGTAGGGGATGTTTCCCCCCTCTTTCAAAAATCAGGCAAATTTTCTCAGGCTCGTAGCCTTTTATGAGTAATACTAAACTTAATAAAATTTATATATTTAGAATTAGCATTATAAGCCCATTCTTTTGATACATTTATTGACATCAAAACTCCGTTTTTAAAAGTTTCGATTACTATTGAGTCGTATCACTTGTTTTTTTTATTGTTTTTTTTTATTACGCATATGTTATTACGTATATAAGGGGGTTCTCCCCTTAGTCAATACCACGCTCTTTACGATAAAGTTAAAATTTTGTTTAAATCACAAATCGCTGAATCACAAAGGCTGTTTAATTAGAATAGATAGCTCTTTTGAAAGCACTATAAAAAACTGTAGCGTAAAGAGCGAGGTATTGACTTGGGGATGATCCCACTCATATACGTAATAATTTCTGTTCGTTTTAAGTTCTTATGTTGCTTCTTACTTTCAGTTGAAAAAACTTGTTTTTTTTAATTTAATTTCTGATCGTTTTTAAATAATGCTGGAAATCCGGCGCCCCCTTCATAGAAATGTCCCTTACCCCAAGGAAACATCTTCCACGGAAAGATTTTCCCGAGTAACCCCCTCCTCCTGCACCCCCCCCCAACCAGAAAAAAATCCTTCATGAAAATGGCTGTAAACTTCATAATAACCAAAACAATATCTAAACAATGGGCAAAGTTCATAAATTGCAGCCCTTCCCCTGGGAACAGTGGGGAATTCAGTCATCTTAAAAGACATATTTATTAGATTTTCGACTATGTTGAACAAAATGGCTATCTCAGAATTTTAATTGGGTAACTTCGGGGAAAAAATGAGCATGGGAGGGGGCCAAGTTGCCCTCCAATTTTTTTGGTCACTTCAAAAGGGCACTAGAACTTTTAATGTCCATTCAAATGAGCCCATTTACGATATTCTAGGATTACTGGATTGATACGATCACCCCTGGGGAAATAAAAAAATAAAAAAATAAAATAAACACGCATCTGTGATCTTTCTTCTGATTAAATAAAAAAAAACAAGTTTTTTAAACTGAAAGTAAGGAGCGACATTAAAACTTAAAACGAACAGAAATTATTCTGTATATGAAAGAGACTGTCCCCTCCTCAACGCCTCGCTCTTTACGCTAAAGTTTGACTCTGTCTCACAACTTTATTTTTTAAAACAATAAAAAACTTTAGCGTAAAGAGCGAGGCGTTGAGGAGGGGACAGTCTCTTTCATATACAGAATAATTTCTGTTCGTTTTAAGTTTTAATGTCGCTCCTTACTTTCAGTTTAAAAAACTTGTTTTTTTTTTATTTAATTTTTGAACGTTTTTGAATAAATGCAGGTTTTGATCTTGGCTCACCGTACATGAATAATTAAAACAAAATTTTCATATTAATTTACTTTTATTTAGTTAAATGGCTTTCTCGAAACTTGTTTAATTTTATTTACGAACGTTTTTATTAGTAATAAATATACGTAACTTACGAATTAACTTACGTAACGAACTTCTATATTCATATATTTTTAATACATTTATTAGGGGGTTCGCCCCCTAGTCAATACCTTGCTCTTTAAGCGAAAGTTCAAATCTTGTTCCAATTCTTTAGAAATGACCGCTTAATCACAAAGGCCGTTAATTAGAATAAATAGCTCTTATGAAAGTACTAAAAAATCTTTGGCTTAAAGAGCGAGGCATTGACTACGGGGTGAACCCAATTATATATGTAATATTTTCTGTTCGTTTAAAGTTTCGATGTTGCTGCTGTTGCAGTTGAAATACTTGTTTTTTTATATTAAATTTATGATCTTTTTTTTAATAATGCTGGGAAGTCCGGCGTCCCCTTCATAGCAATGTCCCTTCCCCCATGAAAACTTCCTTCATGGAAAGACTCCTCCCACATAACCCCTGACCCACCCACCCCCTCCCCCCACTACCAGGAAAAATCTCCCCTGAAAACGTCTGTATCAAACAGTTCGTGGTAACGAACTGTAAGTAAGGAGCGACCCGGCTCAATGGTAACCGAAACTCTAGAAAACGGGTTTTTGATACCAATAGATATATCAAAAGAATCAGATTTCAATGCTGATTTCAAATATATAACTTTCATCAAGTTTAGAGCTACCCATCAAAAGTTACGCGCCTGAGAAAATTTGGCTGATTTTCAAAAAAAGGGGGAAAGACCCCCTAAAAGTTATAGAACCTTAATGAAAATCACACCATCATATTCAGCGTATCAGAGAACCCTACTGTAGAGGTTTCAAGCTCCTATCTACAAAAATGTGGATTTTTGCATTTTTTGCCAGAAGAAAGATCACGGATGCGTGTTTATTTGTTTGTTTGTTTGTTTGTTTGTTTGTTTGTTTGTTTTTTTTTTTTTTCCCAGGGGTGATCGTATCGACCCAGTGGTCCTAGAATATCGTGGGAGGGCTCATTGGAACGGAAATTAAAAGTTCTAGTGCCCTTTTTAAGTGACCAAAAAAAATGGAGGGCAACTAGGCCCCCTCCCACGCTCATTTTTTTCCCAAAGTCACCCGATCAAAATTTTGAGATAGCCATTTTGTTCAGCATGGTCGAAAATATGATAAAAATGTCTTTTAGGATGACTTGATCCCCCAAAGTCCCCAGGGGGAGGGCTGAAAGTTATGAACTTTACTCAATGTTAACATATAGTATTGGTTATTGGGAAGTATACAGACTTTTTCAGAGGAGATTTTTTCTGGTAGGTGGGGGAAGGAGAGGGTCGGGGGCTATATGGAAGGATCTTTCCATGAAGGAAGTTTTCATGGGGGAAGGGACATTGCTATGAAGGGGGCGCCGGATTTCCCAGCATTATTAAAGAAAAAGATCAGGAATTAAATAAAAAAAAAACAAGTTTTTCAACTGATCAACTGATTGTGATTAAGAGGTCATTTTTAAAGAACTGAAAAAAAAATTCGAACTATAGTTTAAAGAGCAGGGTATTGACTAGGGGGCGAACCCCCTAATATACGTGTTAAAAATTTATGAATATAGAAGTTCGTTACGTAAGTTAATTCTAAGTTACGTATATTTATTACTAATAAAAACGTTCGTAAATAAAATTAAACAAGTTTCGAGAAAGCCATTTAACCAAATATAATATGCAAATTTTGTTTTAATTATTCATGTACGGTGAGCCAAAATCAAAACCTGCATTAATTCAAAAACGTTCAAAAATTAAATAAAAAAAACAAGTTTTTTTAACTGAAAGTAAGGAACGACGTTAAAACTTAAAACGAACAGAAATTATTCCGTATATGAAGGGGGCTGTCCCCTCCTCAACGCCTCGCTCTTTACGCTAAAGTTTGACTTTCTCACAACTCTATTTTTTTAAACAATAAAAAAACTTTAGCGTAAAGAGCGAGGCGTTGAGGAGGGGACAGCCCCCTTCATATACGGAATAATTTCTGTTCGTTTTAAGTTTTAACGTCGTTCCTTACTTTCAGTTAAAAAAACTTGTTTTTTTTATTTAATACTTCCAAATAACCAATACTATATGTTAACATTGGGTAAAGTTCATAACTTTCAGCCCTCCCCCCGGGAAGTTCGGGGGATTAAGTCATCCTAAAAGACATACTTATAATATTTTCGAACATGCTGAACAAAATGGCTATCTCAAAATTTTGATCAGGTGACTTTGGGAAAAAAATGAGCGTGGGAGGGGGCCTAGTTGCCCTCCATTTTTTTTGGTCACTTAAAAAGGGCACTAGAACTTTCAATTTCCATTCCAATGAGCCCTTTCACGATATTCTAGGACAACTGGTTCGATACGATCACCCCTGGGAAAAAAAAAAAACAAACAAACAAACAAATAAACACGCACCCGTGATCTTTCTTCTGGCAAAAAATGCAAAATTCCACATTTTTGTAGATGGGAGCTTGAAACCTCTACAGTAGGGTTCTCTGATACGCGGAATATGATGGTGTGATTTTCATTAAGGTTCTATGACTTTTAGGGGGTCTTTCCCCCCTTTTTCGAAAATCAGCCAAATTTTCTCAGGCGCCTAACTTTTGATGGAAAGGATTAAACTTGATGAAACTTATATATTTGAAATCAGCATTAAAATACAATTCTTTTGATGTATCTATTTGTATCAAAATACCGTTTTCTAGAGTTTCGGTTACCATTGAGCCGGGTCGCTCCTTACTTACAGTTCGTTACCACGAACTGTTTGACAAAAAATACAAAATTCCACATTTTTGAAGATAAGAGCTCGAAACTTCTACAGTAGTGTTCTCTGATACGCAAAATCCCATGGTGCGATTTTCATTAAAGTTCTTTTACTTTTAAGGGTATTTCCCTCTTTTTTCTTAAATAAGTCAAATTTTCTTAGGCACATAACTTTTAATGGGTAAGACTAAACTCGATATAAACTTATATATTTTAAATCAGCATAAAGATTTGACTTATTTGACATATCTATTGGCATCAAAATTCTGTTTTTTAGAGTTTTGGTTACTATTGAGCCACTTCGTTACCACGAACTGTTAGAAAGAAAATACAAGTGAATGTGGTTTGTCAGTTTAATATACATATGCTGATAGTTATTCCTGAAAATCTTAATAGTATTTGGTTTACAGTCTGTGATCTCATGATCTATGAATTTTTACTTCTGTCGATTTTTATCTAAACAAACAAACATGGCTACAACCCCTGGAGCAAAGTGGAATGGTAACCAAAAGTTTTGCTTTAACATCTGAATTGAAAGGAAAACTTCAACGCAAGCAAATTGAAAGATTTTGCCGTTATAATTTGCGTAATTAGCTAATTTGGGATGGCCACGACGTTTTGAACCATAAGTCAACATCTGATAATAAGCAGCTCTTACTAGTCTATCTTCATTACACCTAATGAGCTTCAACCAAAATCTAAGCATCACAATAGACCTACGTAGTTTTAACAAAAACAAGTCCATATCACCTTTCAGAATCTGTGAATGAGTTGTCTCAAAAAAAGCATATGCTATGCTTTACCCCCACCCCCTCCCCTAATGTATAAATATATAGCCCATTTTTGTTTCTAAACTATTATATAATTAAACAATTACTTACAAGAACTTCCAACTTGTAATATTCCAATTTCTGAGGTATACACAAAATTTGACTCGCTTATAAGATATGTTGCTCGTTTTAGTTCTAGATTTCAAAAGAATATTGTCCCAGTCTTTATCTATCAAAGAAAAGGTTGAAACACCCTAAAGGCAATAAGATAAACGATGCCAGAAGAAACGCATGGGAACAGAGTTATCTTTTAAGATAACTCTGTCCCAAATGACTTCCACTAATTTTCGCTGAATTTTCCAAACAGGTCTTACAGATCTTGGTAATTAGCCTTCCACACCTGGGTTTTAAACAATAAACAACTTTAGTGCAAAGAGCGAGGCGTTGAGGAGGGGACAGCCCCTTTCATATACAGAATAATTTCTGTTCGTTTTAAGTTTTAACGTCGTTCCTTATTCTCAGTTAAAAAAGCTTGTTTTTTTATTTATTTATTTAGGGACAGGTGAAATAATTCCCTAAGCCTAAAGGCACATTTCTATTGAGCTAGCAAAATATGCCACAAATACGTCTGGACATTCGAAGCTGTCCGCTAAATTTACCCCCCTTGGAAAATACCCCCATCCCCCGGTGAAAAATACCCCCCACAGAAAACACCCCCCTCCCCGTAAGTAACCCGTGGAAAAAGAACCCCCCCCTCTGTGGAAAAATAAGTCTTTCAAAATTTGGGAATTTTATGACTTTTGTTTTTTATTTTCCGTGGGAGGAAGAAATTTTGGTACTTGCACAAATGCGTCTGGACATTCAAAGCTGTCCGCTAAATTTACCCCCCCCCCCCTGGAAAATACCCCCATCCCCCGGAGAAAAATATCCCCCAGAAAATACCCCCCACAGAAAACACCCCCTCCCCGTAAGTGACCAGCGGAAAAAGACCCCCCCCCCCTCTGTGGAAAAATAAGTCTTTCAAAATTTGGGAATTTTATATGACTTTTGTTTTTTATTTTCCATGTGGGGAAGAAATTTTGGTACTTGTGTATTATACGCCACTAAATAAAGTCACTATTATGTCACTTGTCTTTGTCTTGTCTCACGCTAAGTTGAAAGAAACGAACTAAGAAACAAATTTGTTTTCGAGTTTTACAAAGCGTTAATTTGAGTGAGTGGCCTATAATACACAAGAAACAAAATTGCTTTCCGCTAGGGAAAATAAAAAAACAAAACCAAAATAAAAATATCAAATTTGGAAAGTCTTATTTCCCACTGGGGGTATTTTCGGGAGGGGGGTATCTAGGCCGTGTCTGAGATATTGCTGATACACTCATTTGATAGCCAGTAAGAAAATACTGTTATATGATTTAGTTGAACATCCCCCTTCTCAATCCCTAAAAGTTCCGTCTTAGTATCCTTCACATAAATATTTAATACCATTCACCCTAGCTACATGTTTTGCCTTTTGGTTTGCTGAAATCCCCTTCATCACACAATGAAAGTTTCAACTTATTATTCTAAGCCGTTGCTAAAATATTGCTGATAATTTTTTTCGACAACCTGTATGCACATAATGTGTATTGATTTAGTTCAACTTCCTCCTCAGTATTCGCTGAAAATTTCCGCTTAATACCCACAGCTTTAGTAGTAGTCGCAGTAGAAGCAGAAGTTAGAACGTTTTTGAATTAATGTAGGTTTTGATTTTGGCTCACCGTACATGAATATTAAAAAAAAATTGCATATTAATTTTACTTTTTTTTATTAAATGGCTTTTTCAAAACTTGTTTGATTTTATTTACGAACGTTTTGATTAGTAATAAATATATGTAACTTACGAATTAACTTACGTAACGAACTTCTGTATTCATTGATTTTTAATACGTATATTAGGGGGTTTGCCCCCTGATCAATACCTTGCTCTTTAAGCTAAAGTTCAAATTTTGTTCAAATTCTTTAAAAATGACTCCTTAATCTCAAAGGCCGTTAATTAGAATAAAAAGCTCTTATGAAAGTACTAAAATTCTTTGCCTTGAAGAGCGAGGTATTGACTAGGGGAAAAACTTGTTTTTTTTTAAATATAATTTCTGATCTTTTTCTTTAATAATGCTTGGAAATGTGGCGCCCCCCACATAGCAATGTCCCTTCCCCAATGAAAACTTACTGCATGGAAAGATCCTCCCATATAACCCCCGACCCCCCCCCCCCCTTCCCACGTACCAGAAAAAATCCCCCTGAAAACGTCTGTATACTTACCAATAACCAATACTATATGTTAACATTTGGTAAATTTCAAAACTTTCTGCCCTCTCCCCAGGGATTCCTGGGGATTAAGTCATCCTAAACGACATAGTTATCATATTTTTGACCATGCTGAACAAAATGGCTATCTCAAAATTTTGATCAGGTGACTTTGGGAAAAAATGAGCCTGGGAGGGGGCCTAGTTGCCCTCCATTTTTTTGTCACTTAAGAGGTTGCTAGAACTTTTAACTTCTGTTCCAATGAGCCCTCCCATGACATTCTAGGACCAATGGGTCGATACGATTACCCCTGGGAAAAAAAAAAATAAACACGCACCCGTGATCTTTCTTCTGGCGAAAAATGCAAAATTCCACATTTTTGTAGATAGGTGCTTGAAACCTCTACAGTAGGGTTTCTGATACGCTGAATATGATGTTATGATTTTTATTAAGCTTCTATAGCTTTTAGGGGGTCTTTCTCCCTTTTTTCAAAAATCAGCCAAATTTTCTCAGACGCTTAACTTTTGATGGGTAAAACTAAACTTGATGAAACTTATATACTTGAAATCAGAATTAAAATTTGATTCTTTTGATGTATCTATTGGTATCAAAAATCCGTTTTTTAGAGTTTCGGTTATAATTGAGCCGGGTCGCTCCTTACTTACAGTTCGTTACCACGAACTGTTTGATATATTTTTTGGGTTAAGAGATTTGGGTTAAGAGAATAAGAGATTTGCGTCTCATATGCCATCTTCTATTCAAAGTACAAACTCCATAACTCGTAATTAGCAGACCCATGTATACGATCGATATGTCTTTGTATCCTTGGCAAAAGCCAAAACAAGAGACATTCAAGTTTTGTGATAAAAACCAGTTTTTTGACATGATGCCTATACATGCCACATTTCGATAGAGTCGTTTTTGGTTTAGAATCGGCATATCATCACCTTCGTATTAGCTTAAGAAACAAAACAAGTCTTGTGACGTCAGCTCTTAAACATGCCCCTTTTCGACAAGAATTCATTTTTGTTTCTATGGGGCATGGCCGCATAAAACCTGTTTCAAACATGCCACAAAGCGGCTGATCCTGTTTTCGACCGACCCCTGATTGTGATGGTTCCTGGTAAAGCTCCCCTGAGTAAAATTTCCAGACACTGTTTTTGCGGGGAAATAAGTAGAGGAGGGACTGTGTTCCCAACACATTAACACCAGCACAAATCGTAAAGTAGTTAAAACACAACAAACGGAATAAACAAAATGTGAAACAAAAACTTATAAAAGAAAAAATATGAGCAAAAAGAACCATTAATTAAAGAAAGTTAGGGGTCCTACCAACCAATTCAGAAGGAGGGGGTTGATATTAGGAGTAAATTTAAGCCCTATTAAGATATTTTGAGAGCTTTTAATGAAAATTCCACGTTTCTTTGTGCCTAGACTATGCATATTTCTCGTCACCGTGAACATATGTGGCTAACCCCCCTAGCAGAAAATTGAAGGGGGGGGGGGGGAGTTTTCTAAATACGAATTTTATTAATAAACACAAACTTACACGCATTATCAAATCACAGAAAAAGTAGTAAAAACACAACAAAAGGAAAAGACAAAACCTGAAAAAACTTATAAAGGATAAAATATAAGCAAAGAGAACCATGAATCAAAGAAAGGTAGGGATCCTACCAACGAATTCCAGAGGGGCGGGATTGATATTAGAGGTAAAATTAAACCTTACTAAGAGTTATTAATGAGAGGTCTTAATGAAAATCCCCCCATTTCTTTTACTGCATGTTAGATTTCAGTCACCACACCACGGAAAAATTCATTTAACACCTCCACCTTAACTTTAAGCTGTAGAACATGTTAATCCAAGCAATTCACACAACCATGGCAATATGTGACTGCTCCCGTGACAACCATATGATACATATTATCATTCCTAAGACATTTCCAGATATTTCCTGATAAAAATATGATTTAAATCCAGTGATTCGTGTTTTCGCAAGCCAACCCTTTTGTGATCCCCCCCCCCATAAAAAACACCTCACACTACCACGGCAATGACGCAGCTGACCCCGGCCATCCACGTGGCATCCGTCATCATCCCTTCGACATTTTCAACCATTTCCCCACAAAAATAAGATTATTTTTGAACACTGAAAATGAACACTGTTTTTATATGAGCAGCGGAACTTAACATTTCACTGTTAGAATGTGGTAGTCCAAGGCAACTGTGAGGTTCCTAGCAAGTAATTCCCGAGAGGGGAGGGGGATTGAAATTAGAGGTAAATTTAAGCCCTATTAAGATACTGTAAGAGCTTTTAACATAAATGCCTCGTTTCTTTGAGCCAAGACTATGCATATTTCACGTCACCTCGACAACATGTGGCTAACCCACCTAGCAAATAATTCCAGGAGAGACCTTCAAGGGTCCCTTTACTTCAGGATTTCTTTGATTTTTCTTTAAAAACCTTCAGGGGGCCCGCTAAATCAAGATTTCCTTGGGTTTTACCTACTAGTTTCTATTTTTAAAAAACCTGTGAGGGCCAGGGCTGCTTTACTTCAGGATTTCCCTTTAAAAACCTTCAAGGGGTTCCTTTACTCCCAGGATTTTCATTTAAAAACCTACTAGGGCTTATTTACCCTAGGATTTTCCTTTAAAAACCTTCAGGGGGCCCGCTAAAACAAGATTTTCTTGATTGTTCTTTAAAAACCTACGAGAGCTTTTTTACTCCCTGATTTCCTGGGATTTTACCTAATAGTTTCTTTTTTTTAAACCTGTGAGGGCCAGGGCTTATTTACTTCAGGATTTTCCTTTAAAAATCTTCAGGGGCTCCTTTGCCCCAGAATATCCCTTTAAAAACCTAGGAGGGCTTCTTTACCCTAGGATTTCCCTTTAAAAACCTTAAGGGGGACCGCTAAACTAAGATTCCCTTGGGTTTTACCAAATAGTTTCTTTTTTAAAAACCTCCAGGGTTTGTTTACTTCAGGATTTCCTTTTAAAAATCTTCAGGGGCTTCTTTACTCCAGGATTTCGTTGATTGTTCTTTAAAGAATTTGTGAAGGCCAGGGTTTGTTTACCCTAGGATTTTTTTGATTGTTATGATTAAAACCTACAAGACCCCCGCCAAATCTAAATTTCCTTTTAAAAAACGCATTTCAAGACATTTCAAGTTGTTTTTTAAGACAATTTTCTTCAAGACGTTTCAAGACATTTTTTAAGACATTTTTCTTCGGGACCTTTTTCAAGACGTTTCAAGACATTTTAAGACTTTTTTAAGACATGTTTCTTCAAGATATTTTTAAGAGGTTTCGAGATATTTTAAGACGTTTTCTAAGACATTTTTATTCAAGATACTTTTCAAGACGTTTAAAAATACTTCAAGACATTTTTTTTTCAGGATTTCTTTTTCTTTCAAGCAGCTTTTTTCTTTTTTCCAAGACGTTTTTTTGTGGTATCTTGTCTGTGTTGGCTTGGTCTGTGTTTCAAAGTGTATTTTAAAAGTTTTTTTTTTGAAACGTATAACTTAGGATGTTTTTTTGTCCTCTGCTGTGGTTTATCTTATCTATGTTTGTTTAGAAGTGTATTTTGGAAGTTTTTCGCGTGAAACATATGAGTTGGTAGGTTTTGTTGTGCTGTTTTGTGTTTTATCTTGTTTGTGTTAGCTTTGTTGGAGTTTAAGTTTTCCGTTTGAAACGCATGACTTAGGATGTTGTTGTTGTGCTGTGTTCTCGTTTATCTTGTCTGTGTTAGCTTTGTTGATGTTTAAAAGTGTGTTTTGGAAGTTTTTGTTTGAAAAGTATGACTTAGGATGTTTTGTTGTGCAGTGTCGTGATTTATCTTATCTGTTTTACCTTTGTTGGTGTTTCAAAGTGTATTTCGGAAGTTTACTACACTTTGAAACACTAAAGTGGTGAATTTCCACTCGTTTTTAACATTTCATTAGTAGACCTACTGGGAATTCAGAGACACACCTATACCGGCAAGATAAAAAAAACATAATTATTTGCCCTCTTTTATAAACAGTTTTTTGGAAATCGATTTTTCTGAAATGATTACTCCGATCTTTGAAAAAGTAGTGTATTTCGAACAATCTACTTAGTTTTAAGTGGATGCTTATACGAAGCTTTATTTAAGCTCAGATATTTCTAAAGAGTTTGGCCTTTATTTTAATGTTCTAGGATGAACAGAGGTGGTGATATGTCATATAACGCAGAGCTTTAATTAGATGAAAATAGGCAGTAAAGTGGCCACTACTTGCAAATCGAAATCCAAAATGTAAATTTATAATATCTTTGCACTTCTCATGTATTTACTTCCTATTATACAAATCCCCCCAAAACCAAAAATGTTGTAAGAACCCTCCGGCTTTGCAAAAAAAAAGCAAACCTAAATTTTATGACAGCCAAAAAAAGTCACGATATCAATATCTTCGCCTCTGTGCCGTAGCAAGACTCGAAAACAAATCTTTGACAGTAAAAAGAAGTTTAAACATTATTTTTTCCAGCCCTGTTGTGACAGCACAATCCTGAAATATTATTTTGATATCTTAAAGAAGTTATGATTTTAAGTTTCCCCTTCTTTTTAATTCAAACTGACGATTTCCACCTCCCAATTGGCTTTTGTGGTAATACGGACAGATTCTTGTGATAAATCTAAATTTAATTAAATACTTTTCGGCGGCATGCTTCATCAGTAAAAAAAACAGAGACAACACAAAGTAACTGAAGTATTGTTTCGAACTTAGTTGGAAAAAGAAACAGTCTTAACAATTTTAGCTTATTTATAACTCAAATATTAAAAACCAAGTACAAAAAATAACCTTAAAGAGTTACAGTGTCCCAACCCCAACCACAGCAAGCGGTCCCCACCCCAGCCCCAAATCCATCACTACGTTAGGGAGTGCCTCTCGCGCCCCCACCTGGGTCCGCTACTGGAACAAACCGGTTTCTTCGTTAGTTTCTTTCAGCTTAGCGTGAGACAAGACAAAGACAAGTGACAAAATATATGGGAAATATATAATTTGGGCTATATATTTGCCAATAAGAGGGTGGGGTAAGTATTTGGACAGTTTGAAGTCAGAAAACAATTCTTACCTTATAATGTGCAGAATAATTGTACCTAACACATTTTGCATGCAGACCCGCTATACTTTATTCCCCCTACCCCCTAAAGTGCAAATATATAGCCCAAATTTGTTTCTAAAGTAACGAAGAAACTAACAAAGAAACCGGTTTGTTCTCGATTTTTACACATCGAAAACTTGAGTGAGTGGCGTATAATACAAAAGTACCGGTATTTTTCATGGAGAGAGAGCCAGAATTCCTGGCATTATTTAAAATGATCAGAAATCAAATTAAAAAAAAAACATGTGACACAAGTACCGGAATTTTTCATGAAGAAAGAGCGGGATTTCCCGGTATTATTTAAAAGCGATCAGAAATTAAATTTTGAAAAACAAGTTTTTTCAACTGACAGTGAAAAGCAACATCAAATGTTAAAACGAACGGAAATTATTACGTATATCAAATTAGTTGCCCCTTCTACAAGACTTTGCTCTTTGCGCCTCAGGTAAACGCCTCGAACACAAAATAGCTTAGTGCAATTTAAGTCAATTTAAACCTTAGAGTCCGTCTTCTGTCGTGCCTCCAGTTTTAGTGCGTTGCAGTCATAGCCCCCTCACGTCTTGCATTCTGAGACTGCTAAAGATGTTTTGTGAGAGACGAACACGGCCCGTAGTAAACAAAAAAGGTAGCCCGAAATCCCTAAAAATCGTATCGGATCGAGACACAAAGTTTACCACTAGAATTGCCTTGCCTGAAAACCCTATACAGGAAACTTCAGCCCCTTGGCTTGAACAACAAGCTAAATCCATTGGCATGAAAAACAGGGAAAATCACTTTATTTGCATAGGAAGCTTTTTCATTTTTTTCCTCTGTAGCTCTCAGGACACTGGAACATCGCAGAAAGTTGTTCAAGGGCTGATTTTCAAAGAAATAGCTACAAGTACGTGCTTTGTAATTCACAAAACGCAATAGTTAAAAGAAAATCCCTTTTTTGGCGGAAAACCGCATTTTCGTATAAAAGGTGATGAATAACAGTATACATAAGTATCATTTTGAAAATTCGCTTCTATTGGATACATTGCCACATTTGACTGACTTTGCCGTTTGATTTCCTGCGATTCGTCTTTTACTATTCCAGCTGAAAAAAATCCAAGGGCTTTCCCCTTATAATTAAATCAGAGTTAAGGTTAACAATACTTCCACAAGCGTTACAGAGCCAATCTGCAAGCGAGTCATCGCTTATATATGGCTCTCTAGTACCATTTGTAAAGGGAAGTAAATCGTTCGGAGTTCTGACAGCATTCAGCCTCTCCAAAAAATGCTATCACCAGGGCTCAATGCACCCCTTTTTCTGATCGAAGGAGTCCTCCGGATTTGTCTTTCACTGTGTCGGTCAATGCAGGTGCTTTTCTTATTGCTCCTTTTAGAAGTTTGAACATGTCTTGCTGCTGGGGCCTTTGGATACTTACTCCAGTATTGCCGCAAGGGATGACAAGTACTGTTCTTTGCCCTGTTTCAATGATTGCTCAACTTCTGCATCCATCTGCTCAACTACATCCTATTTTAAAAGTCTTTTTGCACCATCCACAAGGGATGTTTATCTCTGCTAGTTGTATGACTCAATTGTTTTGTTTATTGTAGCCTAATTTCAAGAAACATAATTTTGTTCTTCAAGTCGCAAACTTATTCTACACTTATATTTGCATGATTATCTAGTATGGGTGGGAGAAAAGCAAAAATCTCACTGTTACATCAATAGCTGCAGCCTAGTGCGATACAAACCACGATTAAAAGTTACCGAAATTAAAAATTGAACGATCCCCTAACAGCATTTTAATAATGAAATTTGGTGATGTAACATTTTGTTTCAGATTCCTTTTTTGAAATTTTTTTATAGTACAAATAGTAGGGAGCTATCATGAGCTACGGATTACACATAATTTATGCATGTTTTATGGTTTTTGTCACTGAGAATGAAAAAACAGTATTTTTCTCACTTTGATGTATTTTCATGGTTTATTGATTCTAACGGGTCAATGACACCTCTTTCAAGGTGGATTTGTTGTTGTTTGTCTAGGTGTAATGACTCCAGGGGTAAGTTTGCACATGTGCATTAACGGAGAAGAGATGTATTGATCTAGGATTCGATGGGGAAGTGGATTTCCGAGAATTTGATTTACATAATCGGTGGGGGAATGTATTGATGAGTAACGGGAACAGGATCACGTGTCCCCTTCTAGGCCAATCAGTGAAGTTATGTAAGGTTTCCCATTACATAACAATTTGCCCTTGAGATTTTGTATATAACAGACATGCGTTGTGATTAAACTTTCATAAAGTTCTAAGACACCATGGATAAAGCATCGGATATTACTGATTTGGATACTCTGGCTACATCGATTTATAATGTGAGTTCATTTTAGTAAATTTTCCTAGTTTATTTCCAAATAAAATCATTTTACATAGTCACCCCTCCAGTAAATTCAAATTCAGGGTATACCCCCCCCACAATACAAACTCCACTATATGATGTTTATACTCGATATAAAGCGTAAAATATGCTCTTTTTTACCATGTAAACCTCCCCCCTCCCCCATCTGTTTACGACTTTAATTCTGTTTATGATAAATTCTGTATCTTATCTAAAGGCAACTGTCAACTTTCTGTCAATCCCTTAATATACTGTTTTCACAGCTGTGGCTTGACTTACAGATTTCCCACAAAAAATTAAATAGCTGATAATTATTGATATCTGTCAAGTACATCCTGCTTTGCTAAATCCTTACGATAGCGGCTTAGCCAAAAGGTTTCTCTGAGAAGATACTTTTTTCCAGTCAAATTAAAAACATCGATTTATAATATGAGTTCTATTTAGTAAATTTTCTTAGGTTATTTCCAAATAAAATCATTTTACATAGTCATCCCTCCAGTAAATTCAAATTCAGGTAACCCCCCCACAATACAAACTCCACTATGTGTTGTTTATACTCGCTAGAAAGCGTAAAATACGCTCTTTTTTACCATGTAAACCACCCCCTCCCCCTCTGTTTACGACTTTAATTTTTCCAATGGAAATAACTATGTTTTTTGAACCCTCTTTTTGACAGCCAACTTCCGTCAACTCTTAATATACTGACTCCCTTATAACGCTAAACCGTGAAGATTTAAATAGGGAATAATTATTGACACCCCACAATTGCACTTCCTGCTTGTTAATTCACTTGAATTACGTTAGCGGTTTAACCAAAGGTTTCACTGAAAAAGGATACTTTTTGATCAAATTAACGTCATAGCTTTTTCATCGCAAATTTTACTTTTGCTTTACTGAAAAGGTAGAGGGGATTTCTTCTGTAAAAAAGATCTCGTTGCGACGTCGTGACTGACCCTCAAGAGTGTGCACGAATTATTGCTGACCCAAATTTTACATCGTTCACGAGCATAGAGACAAGCATGGTTCTTCTACATAGGAAAAAGAGAAATGTGTTACTGAACAAGAATATAGCAGGAGGTAGTTCAGTACTTGAAATTTCCAAAAAGCTCATGTTGTTGTTTTTTTACAATGTGTGCATGGTGCAATGGCCAAGGGAGGGGGAGGTTCAAGTTTACTATGGGGATACAGATTCTCTTCTGTTAAAAGTAAAAACCGGGGATTTATTGGGGGATTTAGAAAATGGGGAGCACATGGATGGATATCACCAACTGGAATCCATCCCTCTACCCCGAGTTGGTGAAACGTCAGGCCCCCAACCAGCTACTCATGTTAAAATCAGATACGGGGAGTGATTTGATATCCAGGGAGTGTTCCCGGGTCCTAAAGTATATTGCGTCGAAACTCATAACAGGGATGTAAAGCAGGCGTGTAAATGGGTGCCTACACATTTTGTAAAGATTAATTTCAACATGAGTGTGTACAGAGACTGTGTAGAGAGTAGCCTAGTGCCGAGAGCACCAGTGCTTGCAATTCACTCTCTACAGTATAAAAATTATACTGTAAGAGTGGAAAACAATGCAATGTCATGTATATCCGACAAAGTCTTTGTGCTCGATAATGGTGTAAATGTACTACCCCATGGCCACTACCGTATTTCAGACCGGGTTGAATGCATTAACTATCGTAATCAACTTGGTCTGGATAAATTAACCTAACTCAAACATGAATGCTCTAACCTGACCCAACCAAACTTAACCTTCCCCCTCGGGAAGGTTAAGTTTCACCTTTACACTTTTCCCCCTCTGGGGGAGGCCCACCTGCGGCTGGCTTTCGCCCCGCGGCCCCTGGGGGATGGGGGGGTCCCGCCCGCGGCCGGATTTCGGCCCGCGGCTCCCCGGAGGGTTTAGGGTATAAATTCATAATGTTCAACTGTGCTATTTTAAGTTCGTGTTCGTGTTTTTTCAAGTGCTGTTGTACAAATAGTGGGCTTGCTGGACAAAAATGTGTGTGTACAAATAGTGTTCTTGCTGGACAAAAAGTGTTTTTATGACAATAAGTGTTGTACACATAGTGTTGTTCCTGTTGAACAGAAGTGTTTTTTTATGTTGTTCATGTTGAACAAATAGAGTTTTTATGTCGAATAAATAAATGAAATATTGTTTTTGTTGTTCTTGTACTAGATAGATCTAAGAAAAAATTACTACTTATTCATTGGACAAGTATGGTTTACAGTTAGTTGTAGTCTGACTGTTGTCAACAGCAGCACCAGCAGCAGTATGCATCAATTTAAAACACCATTCAGATCGTTTCTGTGTGGCCCATCAATGTCTGGGAAAACAACACTTTTAGCTAAAATAATTCAAAATTATAATAAAATGTTTTTGGAAAAACCAAAGAAAATTTATTATTGCTATAGTATTTGGCAAGAGTCCTATGATCAAATAAAACCATTGCCACATCTATACCAATACAATTCATACGGTGACTTGATGTTTTCAATAGTATTGAACCAAACTCGTGGCTGGTTATTGATGATTTGGCTGAATCCATTGAACTGTTCTTACAGGAAATGCTACAGCTGCTCACTGTTCGCTCTCATCATGAAAACATTTCCATAACCCTAGTTCTACACAACCTCTTTCATCAGAACACATGTATGAGAACCCTTGCTTTGAATTTCACCATCTATATTATCTACCGAGTTGTTCGTGATTCTAGCTCGCTAATAACTCTCAATAAGCAAATATACCCCGGTGCCCCTAAATCTCTGCTGTCAGCATACACTCAGGAGACAAATAAACCCTACTGCTACATTTTGCTAGATCTTAATCAGAGCACACCCGAGGATTTACGTGTAGTCACAGGTATTTCCGACAATGAAATTACTGTATATCTTCCAGTGAACAGTAGAAAAAGCTATTAGTTGCCATTATGACACTGAAGAAACTACACGAACAACAGCATTTATGATTCGTTTTAGGTACTTCAAAACCTCCACTCAGGAAGGCCATACTCAAACATGTTGTTGACAATGATTTCATTAATCTAATATCTGAACTTTGTTTAAATTTAACTGAGGGCAATATACACTTGCCAAAAGGTCTTAGACAACAGACAAAGCAACATCGTTCCACTGTACGCGCATTGGTTTGCAAAAACAAGGGACAAATTTTTAAAAGAAAACGTCTCCTTCAAGCGGGTGGTAGCTTTTTCATACTTTTACTGCCAATAATTCCAGGACTTGTAAACAGTTTTCTCTAGAGAATGGCTAAACCCTATAAATTGACGCCATTTGAACTTGTCCTCTCACCCGTCGAACATTTTGCAGACAATCTAAGCAAATTCATTAATGATGAAAATATTGCTGATGACAAAAAACTTCTTTTACTTCAAGGTGCATTGCGACGTGTGGACAAACATAGACCTTATCGTGAGTGATCCACCGTCACAGATCCCTCTAAACGGGAAACATCTCCTCAAGATTCTGTGCAATCAAAGGAAAGGAATTGAATTCTATAGTGTCAGCAAATGGAAACCTATTGCCAGTGACCTATCGAGAACAGAGTAAAAGAGTATTATTATATCTCATGTTGGAATGTGGTGGTGATCATCAAGTTCAAGTTGATAGCGCAGGGAAACGAATTATAATTCAGGGGAAAAGTTATAACCTAGTTGATTTAATTTGTGATATGTTGACGAATCGTAAAGGACTTTTATCATTTGACAATAGTCCATACAACTTTCTAAATGCATCAAACTTCCCCAAAAGTCTTATTGGCAATAAGCAACTTCTAAAAAATTTAAGAGAATATAGTCCCCCAACAGCACCACCATCATTTAAAAAAGAAGAAGATTCAATATTGGAAAATACTAGCAGCAGCAGCAATGATTTTATAACACCTGTGGCTGCTAGTCAAAAGCGAAGGCGGGTTGGTTCACCCTCCAGTGTGCCAAAGGGAAGTGGACATTACACAACGTGTTTGCGTTCAAAATGGTTGAAGTTCTGAAGCATGTCTATGAAAATATTGGTGAAGCGGGAAGTCTAAGTTCCCCCAAAACGCTTTCTAAAGTTGCCTCTGGCAGCACGTTAAAAAAAGCAAAAGAGTATCTACAGAATGAACCGAGCTACACACTGCATCGGAATCACAGGCTTCGTGGCAAACAATATCAACAAATTAAAGCCTTTTTCCCTCTGCATATAATGCAAACTGATCTTTTAACTTTAGACGCGATTCAACGACGTCACAATGCACCCTACAAACATATTCTAGTGGTAATCAGTGTTTTTAGTCGCTATGCCTATGCCATTCCATTGCAATCAAAGAGAGGTGTTGAAGTTGCTCATGCTTTAGAAAGTATTCTTGAACAGGATTGCTAAAGAAAAATTCAATCAGATCGCGGTAGCGAATTTGTTAATCCTCATGTAAAGAAGGTTCTATTAAAATATAATACAACACTTTATCATAGTCACAGCCCGATAAAGTCTGCATTGGCTGAACGATTGATAAGAACGATTCGTCTATTAATTTCAAGATATTGTACACTGAAAAACACACCTGCTTTTATTCATGATTTAGATAAAATCATGCAGATATACAACCAACGACCTCATCGATCATTGTCCAACTCAAGCCCTCGGGAAGTTCATTGCAGTGAAAATACATTTGATGCGTTTCTAAAGCAATATTCCAATGACAATGAGAAGAAGAAGAAAAAGAAGAAATTCAATGTTGGTGATACTGTTCGAATTAATAGAACCACCAATATTTTTGAAAAGGGGAATTATTTATGGAGCACTGAACTTTTTAAAGTGTCCAAAATCCTGGACACTACACCCACGACATATCGACTGCGAGACACCAAAGATGATATTCTCGGCGGTTTTTATGAATATGAACTGCAAAAAGTTAGAAACACTAGTGAAATTTATCAAATTGAAAATATATTAAAGAGTCGTACTCGTAGGGGCAAGAGATAGTTGCTTGTTCGCTGGCTAGGATACAACTCTGATTTTGATTCTTGGGTCAGTGCTGAAGATATTAACAATGCCCAATGATTTCTATGTGACTTTCATGTCCAATGTTTCTGATCCTCTCTACAATGATTTGAATAGAACAAGTGATTTCTGGACGAAACTCTCTCCCACCATCAAATTCGATGATGGAAAGTATGAAGTGGCTCTTGTAGACTGTATTCTCAAAAATACATATGGCATCCTGAGAAAAGATCGTAAATATGAGATAAAAGTTATACCATTCGATTGGTCACTCTTTGCAGAGTATGAATGGGTTGAAGCACTTAAATCTAGTGAATATCCTCATGTCACATTGAAATATAAAGAATATGGTAATATGATGGAATTATGTGCAAAAATCAATAGAAAAATCTCATATCGTAGGAATGGTTCGTTTCATTTTAGCTATTCAATAAAATATGATAGGATTTACATTACCTCACCTGTCGACACTGAAATGATTCATCTCAATGATAATCTGAGGGATATTCATGGTTTTAAACATAATATGAACAATTGTAGAATTGCTGCAACTGTTAACGGGATAGATAATGTTATTTTTGCTGATTATCGACCTGGTTTGCTTCAGACACTTGTATATTTCTCTACGCTTCATTTGTGGAAACATCTCGGGTTGGCAATAGCAATGTGCCCCTCCTACGAGTTCTTGAACGAAAAACCAATCAAGAACATATTCCCACCACAATATAAAGCATCTTCAGTATATTCCCGTAAACACTTCCTATTCGGAACTCTGTCAGTTAACACTAAGAACTGAAATAGGTGACCCTCTAGCAATATCAAAAGGTTTGGCTGTGATTACATGCTATTTTTGACCCATCGTTCAATAAGACGTCTAATAGAAAAGTGGTATTCATTTGTCCTGATATTGACTGCTATGTTAATACTCTTGCCCCAAGACAACAGGGCAACGGAATGGACTATTACAAAGGTCGCTCGTCAATGTCTGCCTACGGTCTTGGCAGTTGGTTTGCTAAGCTGTTTCGCTCTGCACTACCTCTGGCTAGAAAATATATTGTACCGGCTGCGACAGATTTTGCATCCTCTACACTATACGATTGGGGCTCTGGCAAGGATTTTAAAAAAAGTGCTTCGAAAAATCTTAGGTCCAGTGCGCGAACCCTTGGTGAGAGATTAAAACAAAATGGAAAAGGTTTGAAAAGGTCGAGAAACAATGCATCACTCATCAGTCTCTACTCAGGTCAGAAACGAAAGACATCACCCGTGTCAAAGAAAAGAAGGAAAAAACCGACACGCACTGTAAACAGTAGTAGACTAAGAAGCCCCGGGAAGAGAATTGTTAGATCGAAACTAAATTTCTTTTCCTAAGATGTCATATCTACCGCATAAGGATTTCCAACCTTCAAGAACCTCATCATTGAATCTATTCAATGCAGAAAATGTTGATGTGAGTGTAAAACATGGATACTATGAACAATTTTATCCACAACAACCCCTCTCTGATAATATCCACTTTCAAATTTATTCCAATGAAGACTACTTTATGGACATGTCTTCGACATTTATAGATTTACAAATGAAAGTCCGGAAATCCGATAATACATTGCCAATTCTTGCCGATGGAATATCCTATGAAAATTGTATATTACATAATTTATTTCGTCAAATCAGTGTCTACATAAATGGCACGCTAGTGAGCACAAGCAACAATCTCTCAAATTATACAAGCTATAAGCAATTCATGCTGATGACACCCAACTCATACAAGGAATTGAAAGGCACCTCCAATGGATATGAATATATTACTAATACTGATAGTACAGATGCACTTAAAAAAGCTACAACTAGCGAATTACATCTAGTTGGAAAAATATATCATGAAATATTTAATATACCCCAATGGTTACCACCCAATATTAAAGTGAATATAAAATTAACGCTTGCTCCATCCAATTTCATATTGAGAAAAGAACTTGATGCCAATCCTGATGTGACTCTCTCCCTCATCTCAGCAATACTACATGTACGCAAACAACAAGTTATGAGTTCTGTTGCTTTGGCAGTGGAAAAACTGAGAGCCAGTGGAAATAATATTAAACTACTTGTTCCTCATACAATCACCAATCAACGTCATATTGCCGTGGGGTCACGCACCTTCACCGATTCATCCTTTATCAATGGAGAAATCCCATCAAAACTCGCTTTGGCATTTGTAAAAGTGCCAGTGCAATAGGATCGTGGACTGGATGTACACATAAATTCGAGATGTTTGGGCTTTCATCTCTTGTCTACAAAGTAAATGGCATCCCACTCTACAATCTATCTTTTGATAAATCCTATAGAACATTGTATGAGTTGACCAAGCAAATCCTAGATCATGATTCCCAACTATTTGAAAATTTTATGACCGACGAAATGTTCGCTAAGACACATGGTATCATTGTATTGGATTTGTCTGGCACGCAGGAAATGAGTATAGTACGAACGGGGAGTGTGCTTTAGAGTGTACATTTGCCAACCCATTTGTTGAGAGTATTGCACTAATCTCACTAAATCAATATGAAACTTATTGGGAAATCACTCCCGAAGGCAGTGTTCTACTAAACTTGGCACCATGAATGCCAGTCAAATAATCAATGTATTTAATATGGATCCCTACATGTCCCAGTACAGATCCTATTGTCTACCCTCGGACGTTCTTTGAAAAATTCAAAGTGCCAGCAATACCATAATTATTGTTAATAGCAGTCCGTCGACTGTGCTGACGGGTCATTGGCTGTGCATCTTTCAAACAATGAAGACGATTGAATTTTTTGATCCTCTTGGTCTACCCTATACATTCTACACTCCCCACATCAGCAACTATATTGAGAGCAGTGGGAAAACTATTATTCAAAATCGGAAGAGAGTGCAGGATCTGACGACTAAAAGCTTTAGCTTCCATGCACTACTATATTTTTTGTTCCGATGTCGTAGCTATACTTGAACGCAGTTTCTCAACATTTATGTAGACAATCCATGTCTGAACGACTTTCTAGTGGAAAATATCGTCTCAGACCTGTATAATGTTGATTTCGGTGCCCTAAGAGTAAAGTGCTTAAAAAATGTGTGTGAATTTGTTTATTAATAAATGTATATATACAACCATGTCTTTAAATCTTCACTTTCTTCTTTTTCGGTGTATAGGCAACTGTCGTGAACCACTAATGCCGGTAAATCATTTGGATTCACTGTATATTGATCTTGATTGGCTGCAAAGTCAGGGTCACATTTTCTACAGTATAATGTAACTTCACTCTTGTCATATCTCTTTGTTTAGTCAATGATACTACGTGCATTCATATTATGAAATTCACGAGTTTCAATCTGTCTATTTGAAGCAATATCACATACAGTGTTTTCAAATGGTGAATCACATTCGGTAACTGCCAAATAAAAATCACTTGGTTTATAGTCATAATAGGCAGTGTCGTCACAATGATGACGTTGAAACCAAATTGTCTTGTTACCCCAACAGTTGAATCGTAGACCAGATTCTCCCTCCCAGAATAATTTAAATCCACGACGATGCCAATCTCGTAGAAATAAACTAAAATCACGTTTGGGATTCTTTCCAATCATACCGGGGTAAGTATCCTCCCACTGATCACATTTTTCAAAGTGACAATTGGAGCACAGATGCCCTCTAGGGTGAGAGTCACAAATCTCTTCAAGACATGAATTGCATCCTTTAATTTGTACTGCATAGCCTCTATGTAATTTACAAGGATTACATAATCTGCACTTTTCTTTATAGTCACCAATAATTGTACAATTCTCACATTGAGTCCAACTGCCAAGAGTGTACATGCCTAGTGGACATGTATAGAACATTTTTTTTTTTTGGTTTCCGATGTCAACTCTCTCACAGATAAAACGAAACTGATCGTCCTCGTTCGATAAATTCAGGGTGGAGATAAGGTGAGAGGAGTAACTCTGTGACGTCACCTCTTTCGAATGGTGAGTGAGCCACCTACATTGAATTTATGGCAATGTTTTCAAAAGTATATCCACGATATTATTCTGCTTTGTTCCAATTAATATATCAATAAATTGAGTATAAGCATTTGAGTCACATCGACAAAGTTTCATACAATAGTCCAATGGGAGAGAATCAGTTTTCATTATATTGTCAAGTGTTCCCCGTGAGAATATCCTGCGTTGAAGAGATAACTCGAGAAAATCATCATCCAAAATCAAATGTTTTTCTATAAACACCAGATTCGATCTAATTCTCTCTTTCTCGAATTTATTCATTTTTCAATCCTTTTACTCTGACTGCTGACTCTAGACTGACCATGATTCGTTAGCCTAACATTCTAACAAAAAGAAAGGGAACATTTTCGATTTCGAAACAATTTTATTGGATAATTACAACAATAATACTAGACATGAACAATTAGCGATACAGTTTATTGTCTTCGAAATGTTTCGCTAGTGCACTTAAAGCACATTGAAGTCTATTCACATGCGCTATATCAACTTTTGCAGGGAAGCATAATTGATCCTCCATTTTAAATTTGCTCAAGGATATCACATATCTTGCGCATACTTCATCCCATTCCAAACAAAGCCGTGATCCTCTCGTTATTTCCACCGCAATGTTTGGTGCTCTTGTATTATTGCTACCAACTCCATTATCAACTTCTAATAGGGTAAACATTCCACTCATCATCAGCACAAATATATCCAAATGAGTAAAGTCAAACTGTTCTCGCTCCTTTGAATTTTATTCACAGACTAATAAAAACTATAACAAAAATCCTTTCCTTATATTCTCTGCAATCCTCTCCCGCTAATATTTCTGGCCCCCTGATTGGCTTAGAAGGAGACACGTGATCCTGTTCTTGTCCTAGTCGATTACGCAATCAATTTCTGAGAAATCTAGTTCCCCTTCGATTACGCAATCAAGTTCTCAGAAATCCAGTTCCCCTCTTGTTCTAGTCGATTATGTAAATCAAGTTCTCGGAAATCCACTTCCCCCTCGAGTCCTAGATCAATACATCTCTTCCTCTTTCATGCGCATGTGCAAACTTCCCCCTGGAGTCATTACACCTAGACAAACAACAACAAATCGACCTTGAAAGAGGTGTCATTAACCCGTTAGAATCAATAAACCATGAAAATACATCAAAGTGAGAAAAATCCTGTTTTTTCATTCTCAGTGACAAAAACCACAAAAACATGCATAAATTATGTGTATTCCGTAACTCATGATAGCTCACTACTACAAATATCATACATGATTATCACTAAAGTGTTTTCTTTTTGGGCGGTAATAATCAGGTCAACGCAAAGGTTGAAAAAGTAATAGCTCTGTTTCTGAAAATGAGCTGGGATCTCAAACTCAGTTCCAACACGCAATGAGACCCAGCTCTTTATCACACGTCTGAAGGAACTTTATGTTTAGCATGAATATGCTACAAAGTGATTTAGCCATTGTTTTCGCTTTGGGATTCAATCCAGGTTTATTTAATATGGAACCCGCTGACATACCGACTTCAAACTTGAGGCTCCCACAATACTTGGTATTCAACTTGGAAAGTGGGCCACAAAATAAAATCTCAGTTGAAGAAAAACTATGCAAGTTGATAAGAAAATTTGGAAGTCGGTACAAACATTGAGAAAATAGTTTTAGAATCCATAAAAATAATGAAGTAGGAAGTGTACCATAACAAATACTTCTGTTTTTCTTGATCTAATTCCACAGGTTGTATGAGGGTATCTCGACTATAGCGCGGTCATTTAATTTCTTTGGCAATAAATAAAATCTATAATGTGTCGAGATGTTATGTTGAGCACGATTCCATGAAATGCAATTAAAAAATCTCGTTCCATTCCTAACGCAAATACAAAGTGCTTTCGGTAGAGACAGATCTGGCCCCGTTTTTTGGCTATGAAACCCATAATTGTAAAAGATTTTGTTGTGTTACACTCGTCCAGCTTGTGTTATAACCATGGATGCATTGTTATTTTTTGTCACTGTATAAAGATAATATAGCAGTAAATTCACCGCAGATGATTTCTCCCTCTTCATTCTCGGTGCGTACAAACAGCTCCTCCCGCTTAGTCTTTCATTAGCGGGTTAAAAATGTTAGTATGTGTTTATCTGTCACTGACAAATGGTTCGAAATTGTATTATTGGTAATTGCGAAAGCAAAACAGAAACTTGGTGAGCCGGCGAAGTGGTTTGCAAGTGTCCCATCTCACAGGTATGACTTAATTTATATACAAATTATGACTTAATCTATTATTTATACACAGTGGACTTAACTAATTGGCCTATGTAGGATTTCTAAAAAAGGGGGCGGGGGGTTGATGAAATTTGTGAAAATAAGGAAATTTCTAGTGTTAACTTCTAATCAATACTGCAACAGGGAAATAGCCGAAATTTCATAGTGGAGAGGGATCGACGTAGTGGCGGGAGTATTTGAAATTTGCCATAAAATTGTTTACCACAAAGGGGCAACCTAACAGTTTTAGCACAGATTATCTGTGGTTTTGAATATTAATATTTTGCCATGGAGCATCAAAACTTTTTCTTATTATTTTTTTATTGGTAAGAAAAAATGTTCCCTTTAATTCCCATTTATTTTATTTTCCTTTTAATTTCCTTTAATTTTCGTTTAATTTTCCTCGTTTATGCTCTTTTTTAGGCCATAGAAATGTCATTTGAAATTTGATAGAGGATCTTTGTTTTTATTCTAATAACTGGTGGAATAGATGTGATGGCTTATCACTTTTTTCACGTCATGATATTTGTTTTCTCAGATTATAGTTCGTGTGTGACTTGAAAAAGTCTAATTACCTGTTTTGGCGGAGAGCCGAGATAAGAGCTAGTTTCGTTTTCAATCAATGTTTTCGTATGAAATGGGCAGAACTTTCCTGAACTTTAAAGAATAAACACCTCTGTTTGAAAATCTTTGCACTTTGTGAATTTAGATAGCGATGAGGGTTCCTGATTGAGACCAATTTTAGGACTTGGGTTCCAATTATTGGTTGCTGTGGTAAAATTTGCCACAATAGCCCTATCCAAGAAAATACCAAACGTTTGTTAAGAAGTGTTTTTCGTAAAATTCTTAGTGAGTTTTCAGAAATTGAAGGACATCACACATTTTAGTGACAGATCCAAAATTTTACGGGGCCTTACGCTAGAAAAGCTCCTATTATAGAATATTCTTCCAGTTTGTTTACCAGAAAATAAATAAAATGCATTTCTTACTGCTGAGTCTGTATAATCTTAGACCTTTTACGGCACAATTTCTAAAATATTTTTAAAACTTTTTTCTAAAGGGGAACTATAAGAAATAATACATTCTTAGCTATATATTTCAAAGATTTCAGCCGCTAAATTTTACGTTTGATTTTCCAGGGCAACAGAATAGCTAATAGTATGTGGCCGGGAGGATATTTTGAGAAAACCCGATTTTACTATTTATATAAGGAAGTATGCCATTATATGCAACCGCCATTTTGGTCCATCGGATTTTGTTTGTGAGGAAGAGGGTCTTCACGGCAGACGTCAGAAAGTTAAATTCAATGCTATACTATCTCTCCTCTTACCCCTAATCCAGAGACTATCAAAGGCCAGAGGCTGTTTTCTGCAAGTGAATTTGTTGTGAGGAAGGAGTCTAAGACAATAAAAGAAGGTGTCAAAGCAACCTTAAGTGATGCTATGGCTGCAATTACGAAAAAGTCACAAGCTGAATGGAGTTAATTTCACTTTCGTCTCTGCCTTAAAACCATTAACGAAGAACAAAATGTGTCCCATTCTTCAGAGATAACGGATTCTTCTAAGCAAAATAAATATTTGCCGACGCTTTCTAGCTGTTTCTTCGTCGCAACTCGTAATTTGAATCCAGAAGTTGTCCCGAAGGACCGAATCGGGCACACCATTCTTCAGGACTGGGTAGTGCTCCCGAAATCAGTGATGGCCTTGCTAGACCGGGAAGAAGGAGGCTTTTTCGTAATGGCAAGACAAACGCTCTTGCCTTATATAACCAGTTTGATGCAACTCCTAGAAAACGTATAGTCCCCACAATATGAAAATGAAGATATCCGTAGAAAAATTCGTCTTGACAACGCCAAAAAAGGAAAGACCCCGTGACGAACAAAAGTCCCCCTTACCTAAAAAAGTTAAAAGGTTGTCTGACGAGCTGCCTCAGAACTCAACAGCTGGAAAATTTGGGATGGGGGAGAGGGTAGAAATGGAGTGGGCGGAGCAGTTTCCAAGGTCGAAGAAGAAAATGATATAAAGTCAATTCAGTTATACTCCTCGTAAATAGAGGTTTAGACAAATCATCAAGAACTAAGAAAAAATGATATCGAGACACCGTGCTAGAAATTGTGTAATGAAAGCAAAATTGAACAGCTTTCTGAAACTAGTAAAAAAGAAAGGATTCTTGATGTAGCAAACACCCGTCTTAGTGGTCTTACACTAAGGATGATCCATTCTGAAATTCGGAGAGGAAAAAAACGTCTACCATACACGGAAGATGAGAAAAAAATTGCTTTGTCGATCTACTTCACCTCACCCTCTTCTTATGTGACGATCAAGAAAGCTGGTATTTTTCAGTTGCCGTCGCTTCCGACTATTCGTAGATACTTAAGAACGCTCGAAGTGGAGATGGCTTTGATGACGACGCATTCCAATTGCTAGAAGCTAAACTAGAGAAACAAGCTGATCGATATTGCACATTAGCTGTGGATGACATATCACTGAAAGCTGGATTAACTTACGATCGGTTTAAGGATGCGGACTTGATAGTGAGGGAAAGCTCGTAAAATTTGCAACTGTTTTCATGCTCCAAGGTATTACTGTTAAATGGAAGGAGCCGGTTGGTTACTTTCTTACTGAGAAAGGCTTGGTGTCAGCGAGAAAAAAACCATTCTTTGAGACCCTGGAGAAGAAGTATATTATATTTATAATCCGCCCCACTTATTGAAAAGTATCAGAAACAATCTGCTGAAAAATGACATTTTGTTTGAAGATGGCCAAGCGTCTTGGGTCGACGTTATCGATCTTTTAACAATAGATTCTTGATATAGAAGCAGGGATGCCCCGCGCCTAAGCACGCGTCACGTTTTTCCTTCCAATTTTGACAAAATGAAAGTAAAACTAGCAGTCCAGGTTTTCAGCCATTCCGTGAGCTCTGCGCTTAGATTTTATGCCATGCAATTCCTTCAAAGGCAAAAGGCACTCACAGATTTGCACCTTTTTTGACAAACTGTTTAACAGTGTCAATGGAAGTTCTTTTCTAGATCCAAGATCTCATCGACGAGGTCTTACGAAGAAATCACAATCGTACCACTTTCTAAGAAACTCTGTTGACTTTTTAACAAAGCTTAAATTTGTAAACAGAAGTGCAAGAAAGCATATAATTCACTGTGTGAGAGGGTGGATCCTCACTATCAACTCAGTCCTATCTATAACTGATGATCTACTTGGTAGAGGTGTAAAATTTGTATTACCACGACGGCTCAACCAAGAACACTTGGACCATTTCTATGGACAAATAAGGCAAGGAGGAGGGTATTACAACAAACCTACATCCAACAGGTTTGCAGTTCTATATCGACAGGCAACATGCAAGTTGTTGGTTAGTAGCTGCCAAAAAACAGGCAACTGCGAGCCAATTCCTGACCAGGGAAATATTTTGGTCGACTTCCTTTCACAGAAAAAAAGTAACATACCACAAGTGAAGCTGACTGGGCTTACCACGGCTTACCAAAGCAATAAGCTTTTGTTGGAAGACGAGAATGAAGACTTCAATGAAGTATCTGACAGCCTAGAAAATTACACGTTTACATATATCGTTGGTTTTTTTGTTAAGAAGCTGCTCATTTGGCACAAGTGTCCGATGTGTGCTTCGAAGCTTATTCAACGTGATAGTGAAGTTTTCGACGAAAGTTATTCTTTTATGGCAGAAAAGGCCTACAAGCAGTCAAGCCTGAATTTATCCAGCCTTACAGCTCCTTCGCTAGGTGTTGTTTCGTTTCTGCAAGACTGTGACTCCATTTCCCTCAAACATTATAGAAATTCTTGTTGGAAACCGGGACTAACCAATCGAATTTGGCTTGAGTGCAAAGACCTGAATTTTCTCCGGGGAACGATCATACTGCCTATTATTTATATACTGTGTTTTGTCTATAGAAAAATAAAAAGATAAAATAATATAAAAAATACATCCATGGTTGGAAACCTTTAAGCGGAGCCTGAAAGTCTAGTTTTTCAGATGCCGCTTTGAGGGCGTCAATTTCAAAAATAAAATATCAGCATCTTTAGTCTGATTTTCTGAAAATTTAATGGATGTATTTAATGATACTGAACTGAGTAGAAGAATGTTGTCCAGCTGAATAGGTAGTTGTTTTGTCTAGAAAGAGGTTTAAAAAGTAGATTTATTTTATGAAAAAAATATATATGCCATAATGCAGCCTGATTAGCCTACCTTTCAATGCTCTATTCATTAATTTTTGCAAACATGTTAATTAGTACGCCTTCTATTGTAATTGTGCTGCAGCCCATCTGATGCCTAGATGGGTAGCCCTCGGTAAAATTCTACTTTAGCTACTTTTGGCAAAAATGATTATTATATTTGGAAAGAGCATAAAAAAATGCATCAAGTGGTATGTGTACTTTATTCATAGGCCTAAGTCAATAATAAATTGCCACCTAAGCCCCTATAAATTGCCACCTAATAAGTTGTTTTATAGAGAGAGTGTTCATGCCGGTCTTAAGGGTTCATATTTTGATTTTGGCCCATTGCCACTGCTCTTTAAAAAAAAAAAGTTTTAAAAAGACTGACATGAATGCTCTCTATAAAACAACTTATTAGGTGGCAATTTATAGGGACTTAGGTGGCAATTTATTATTGACTTAAGCAATTTAAAAAGACTTAAGCAATGTGGTAGGCCCTACTTTTAATGTGGGCTTTGGAAACATTTTCTTTTAAGCTTGAAAAAGAAAGATTTTTAGAGGAAAGACTTGATGATAAAGGTTCTCCTGTTGGATAATATAAGAACTAGGATCATTATACATATTTTAAAGTAAGAATTGTTTTCTTAACATGCCTCCTTATGAGATGACACAAGGCTAAACAAATACCAAACAATGTTGGCACAATGTATTATTTATTTCTTTCTTTGTTTTAGACCAGGGCACTTTGTATCACTTTTCCACAGAAACTTTGAAAGGGGCTCATTCAATTGGAAATTGGAAGGGCTTGTGCCCTTTTTAATTGCCAAAAGGGATTGGAAGGCAACTGACACCCCTTCCACACCACCATTTTCCCAAATACATCCAATCAACATTTTGAGATAGCCATTTTGTTCAATCTAGTTGAAAGATCTGGAAAATATATCTTTGAGGAGGACACTCCCCCCAAAGCCCTCAGGACAAGGGTTGTAAGTTTGCCCTGGGGGCATATAAGGTTTTTAGAGAAAGCATTGTAGTAGAAACTTCAAAAGTTGCTCATTTGATTAGAAATTCAAAGGGCTAGTGCCCTTTTTAATAGTCAAAAGTGATTAGAGGGCAACTAACCTCCCTCTCATGCCCACCATTTCCCCAAACACAACCAATCAAAATTTTGAAACAGCCATTTTGTTCAATGTAGTACAAAGCTCTAGCAATTAGGTCATTCAGGATGACAACCCCCCACAGCCCTCAGGGTAAGGGTTGTAAGTTTTGCCCTTGGGGCATATAAGGTTTTTATAGAAAGCATTGTTATAGTAACTTCAAAAAGGGCTGATTTGATTAGAAATTGAAAGGGCTAGTGCCCTTTTTAATAGTTAAAACTGATTGGCAGGCAACTAACACCCCTCTCATGCCCACCATTTCCCAAACACATCTAATCAGTATTTTGAGATAGCCATTTTGTTCAATTAATTAAAAAAAAACTTTCCAAAAATAAGTTTTTCAAAGAAAAGTAAAGGCCATTTTAAACTTAAGCCCAGGAGATACAAATACCTGTTAAAATTCAAACTCAAAATGACCAGAAATTACTATTACAGAATAAATGAAACACAAAACAAACAGAAACTAAATAAACAATCGCAGCAAAAAACATACAACAAGTAATTATATAAATGAATAAATACATCTTAAAGCAAGTAATGCTTAGATTGAATATGAAAATCAAGTTAAAAAAAAAAAAAAACATATTTTGCTATTGAAGTATAAATGAAACTTAAAACAAACAGAAATTAAATAAACAATCAATGCAAACAACCATACAATAGATATTAATGTAAATGAATAAATAAATCTTAAAATGAGTGAAACTTAAATTGAATTTGCAAATCAAGCTTGAAACAAACAAAATCACTACAAACAAGAGTTTGGGTATTGCCTCCTTCTCTCACTGTAAAAGTCTAAAACCTACTGCATCAATGGCACTTTTGCAACCCTTGCTCTGAGGGCTGTGGGGGAGAGTCCTCCTCAAAAATATAATTTCTACCTGGAAATCAACTATGTAGAACAAAATGGCTTTCTCAAAATTTTGATTGGGTATGTTTGGAGAAATGGTGGGTGTGGAAGGGGTGTTTGTTGCCTTCCAATCAATTTTGACCCTTAAAAAAGGCACTAGAGCTCACGATTTCCAATCAAATGAGCCCCCTTTGACAACCCCTTCCATATGAAGTGGCTCTGGAAAAAAATAATTAACCATTGGAGCCATATGGCCTTTACTATAGCCTAGGCAATGCTATAGCATTGCCTCTGAAAAATAGTTACAAGTTCTGGAAATTAGGCCTTTGAGGATGATAATCCCCCCAGAGCCCCCAGGGCAAGGGTTATAAGTTATGCCCTGGGGGCATAGGCTATAAAGTTTTTGTAGAAAGTTTTGTCATAGAAACTTCAAAAAGAGCTCATTCAATTGGAAATCAAAAGGGCTATTGCCCTTTTTAATAGTAAAAAGTGATTAGAGGGCAAATAACCCCCTCTTGCACCCACCATTTCTCCAAACACATCTAATCAAAATTTTGAGATAGCCATTTTGTTCAACATAGTTGAAAGTTCTTGAAATTAGGTCTTTAAGGATGATAAACCCCCCACACCCCCCAGGGAAAGGGTTGTAAGTTGCGCCCTAGGGCCATATAAGGTTTTTATAGAAAGGGTTGTTGTAGAAACTTCTAAAAGGGCTTATTTGATTGAAAATTGAAAAGGCTAGTGCCATTTTTAATAGTAGAAAGTAATTAGAGGGCAATAACCCCCCTCTTATGCCCACTATTTCCCTTAACACATCTAATAAAAATTTAGACATAGGGTAAAGGCACCAATGATTCAACAGTGTAATTTCGGAACCACTGTCGAAATTTTCCTTCAAAACGGGATAGCTCTGCTTAGCCGTGACTTAGAGCGCCATCTCTTGGAGCCGTCGTTATATTTTGACGGTGTGAAACGTGGACACTATATCCAGTACACCCAGATAAGAAAAGAAGGTTCAATTCGGTTTTCAGGTATGTAATGTTCAAATCTTGGTTATTTATTGCAAGAAAAAGTTGGGATAAGCGCCAATGTGTCGCGATACATCTGATCTTCTCTGAAATGTAGCCACATTAGCTTTTTCTTGATAAAATTAAATGAAAATGGCGACGGAAATTGCATTGTCGAAACTAGGTTCCAAGTTTCGAAAATTCTTGTTCTATGTAGTGGAATACCAGGCGGACTAAAAATGTTCCTTCAGCCGGACTCAAGCGTAAATATTGGCATATTAAGGGATTTATTTCTTTGGTGAATATCTCGTAGTAACCTTGTCGAAATTTTGGACAGACAGCAACAGGCCCTGTCGAAATATAGGTGACTTTGTCGAAACTTCACTGAACATGTAAAACAGATGAGAAATAATAGGTGTCGAAATTCCAGGATCCATTGACGAAACCATAGGCACCATACCTGTCGAATTTACAGGTGCTTTCTGCGCAACGAGAGATTTTGATGATTATTATTTCTAATAATAGCCTATTTCAGATGAAAGAACATTTAAACAAAAGGTTTTTTTTTAAACTTTGAAGTTTTACTTACAGACACTGGATTTTTCCATCATCTGAGGAACTGCCACTTGGCCTCATACGATGCAGGGGCGTAAATTGCTATGGGGCAGGGGGGGGGGGGGTGCAGTTGACCCCCCCCCCCCAGACCTCGTTTTGCCCCCCCCCCCCCCAGATTTTTTTAGATTATACCCTTATTTATCCTGCATCCGAATAAAAAATACAAATTTTATCGAATACAAAATCTTATACAAAATGACGCGTAGGCCTATGTTTTGGACGAAACTAAGAATCTGCATATGAAAATAAATCCACTAAATCAAATAAACTTCTTAAATTTCTTGAAATCCACTGCCGTTTTCCTAGACCCTATCCCTTCCGAAATGCTAGTGAAACAATTTTGTTATACTAAATTTGTTATACTAAATACTATTTGTATTTAATAATGTATATTAAAATTTGTTGTACCGATTTTGTTATACCAAATACTACATACTTGAAACGATTTTTTTAGTTTATTACTTCTACTTTTTGCATAGTCTTTTATACTTTTATACATTAAATGAAGTTGAAGAAAAACAAAGAAACAAGAATATACATGTCAAATACACCAGGTTCCACCCACAAGTATTCCCCAAGTATTTAGATGGGTGTCGAATTGGGTTCCAACTTGCGTCAAAAACAGGTAACTTTTTTGTTATGTCGAATTTGTAGGTGAAAATGCTCTAATTTCGGAAAATTGGAGTTTTGTACCCTTTCCAGACAAAAGTTCGAACTTTTCATCAAACAGTTAGATTCCTAGATGTTTTTCCTACATACTGAAACCCTTTTCAAACCAAAAGTCTTTAAATTAAGACTTCTAGAGTAGAAAAACTGGTTTTTTACAAAAACTGTCGAATCATCGGTTCGACACCCAATACGGGTGTCGAATTGGGTTCCGACTTGCGTCGAAAACAGGTAACTTTTTTGTTGTGTCGAATTTGTAGGTGAAAATGCTCTAATTTCGGAAAATTGGAGTTTTGTACCCTTTCCAGAAAAAACTTCAAACTTCTCATCCAACAGTTAGATTCCTAGATGTTTTTCCTACATACTGAAACCCTTTTCAAACCAAAAGTCTTTAAATTAAGACTTCTAGAGTAGAAAAACTGGTTTTTTACAAAAACTGTCGAATCATTGGTACGTTTACCCTAGCCATTTTTTCAACATAGTTGAAAGTTCTGGAAATTATGTCTTTGAGGAAGACAACCCCCCCACAGCCCTCAGGGCAAAGGTTATGAGCTATGCCTTGGGGACATATAAGGTTCTTATAGAAAGTGTTGTTGTAGAAACTTTAAAAAGGGCTCATACAATCTCAAAATTGAAAGGGCTAGTGCCCTTTTTAATAGTCAAAAGTGATTGGAGGGCAACTAACCCCCTCTCACGCCCACCATTTCACCAAACACATCCAATTAAAATTTTGAGATAGCAATTTTGTTTAATGTAGTTTAAAGTTTATAAAATTAGGTCTTTGAGGATGACAACCCCAGGGCAAGGGTTGTAAGTTATGCACTGGGGGTACATAAGGTTTTTATAGAAAGGGTTGTAGCAGAAACTTCAAAAAGGGCTCATTTGATTGAAATTGAAAGTGCTAGTGCCCTTTCTAGTAGTAGAAAGTAATTTGAGGGCAACTAAACCCCCTATCACACCCACTGTTTCCCCAACAAAAAAATTTTTGCACAAAATAAGTTTACCTCGCTATTACTAAATAAATGAAACCAAAACAAACAGAAATTAAAATAAGTCATACTCAAAGCAAGCAGAAATTAATCTGGATAGGGTTCTAAACCCTATGCTTTCTAAAAGCCACAATCTAATTTGTACTTTACTAAAAAGAATTCAAATGAATTTATTGAAAAAATGTGCATTGTCAGTTTAATATAGTCTAAATAATGCTGATATTTATTCCTTAAAATCTTAATTAATTTTTGATTTCTTAAAGTTATAAAAGTGAAAACATCAAAAGAATTTTTTCAGTAAAGTACAAATTATTGGCTGGCTTTTAGAAAGCATAGGGTTTAGAACCCTACTCAGATTAATGTCTGCTCGTTTTGAGTTTGACTTATTTTAATTTCTGTTTGTTTTGCTTTTCATTTATTAATTAATACTGATTTGTGGTAGTTGTATGCTTGGTTGATAATTTGATTTTACTTTTGTTCATTTTTGGTTTAATGGAGTTCTTTACTATTTTTTTGCAAAGCTTATTTTGTGCAAAAAGTTTTTTGATTAATTTCTGTTCGTTTTATATTGACATAGTCTTTTTCAGGGAGAAATATTGAGCCTCTCCTGAAGTTAAACAACAATTCCTTCCATAAAAACCTTTAATACCCCCTGGGCACAACTTACAACCCTTGCCCTTAGTCTCTGGGGTTTGTTTCAACCCCAAAAGCCTTCTTGTATGATATTTAGACTATTTTTAATAGAATGGCTATCTCAAAATTTCTACTAGAACGAATTTCGGGACAATATGACGTATCTGTAGGGGGGAGAGGGTAGCTACCCTCTGATCACTTTGACTCTTAAAAAGGGCACTTGATCGTCTGATTGCCAATCCAATAAGCCTCCTTTGAAGTTTATATGACTACACTTTGTATAAAAATCCTTTATTTTCCCAGGGAAAAACTTACAACCCTTGCCCTGAGGCCTGGGGGGATTTGTAATCCTCAAAGACATAATTTCCAGACCTTTCTGATAGGCTTAACAAAATGGCTATATCGAAAGTTTGATTGGAAGTGTTTGAGGAAATGATAGGCGTGGAGGGAGACATTTGCCCTCTGATCACTTTCGAATAATAAAAAAAGGCACTAGTCCTCTCAATTTCCAATCAAATGAGCACTTTTTGAAGCTTCTACGACAAAAATTTCTATAAAAACGTTAAATGCCCCAAAGGCATAACTTACGACCCTTGTCCTGAGGGCTATGGGGAGAGGGTTGTCATCCTCAAAGACATAATTTCCAGGCCTTTCAACTACGTTGAAAAAAATGGCCATATCAAAATGTTGATCGGAAATGTTTGGGAAAATGATTGGCGTGGGAGGGGATTCTCCCTCTGATTATTTTCGACTATTAAAAAGGGCAATATCCCTCTCAATTTTTTAATCGACAGAGCCCTTTTTTAAGTTTTTACGACAACACTTTCTATATGACATTATATGCCCCCAGGGCATAACTTACAGCCTTACCCCTGAGGGCTGTTGGGGGTTGTCATACTCAAAAACATAATTTCCAGACCCTTCAACTACATTCAAAAAATTGCTGTACCAAAATGTTGATTGGAAGTGTTTGGGAAATGATGGGTATGGGGTGGGGGGGGGCATTCGCATTCCGATCGCTTTTGACTATTAATAAGGGCACTAGCCCTTTCAATTCCCAATAATAAAAATCTTACATGCCCCCAGGGCATAACTTAAAACCCTTACCCCCTTACTCTGGGGGGTTGTGTGAACCTAAAAGACCATGTTATGAGATCTTTGGACTATTTTCTAACAAATGGCTATCTTAAAATTTCTATCGGATGCATTTGGGGAAAATATGACGTGGAGTTGGGGTATAGCTGCCCTCCGATAAATTTGACACTGAAAAATGGCTCTTCAACTTCCGATTTCCAATCCAATGAGCCCCCTCCGAAGTTTATACGACCACCGTTTCCATAGAACTTTAAATGCCCTCGAGGCATACCTTTCAACCCTTGCTCTGAGGACTGTGAGCCTCCTCACAGTCCTCAGGGCAGGCAAACAAAATAACTATCTCGAAGTTTTGACTGGAAGTGTTTGGAGAAATGATGGGCATGGAAGGGGGATGGTCGCCCTCCTATCACTTTTGACGATTAAAGAGGGCGCTAGCCCTCTCAATTACCAACCGACAGAGCCCTTTTCGAAGTTTCTACGACAAAAATGGCCATCTTAAAATGTCTATCAGATGCGTTTCGGGAAAATGCAACGTGTGTGTTTGTGGGGGGGGGGGTGTTTGCCTTCTTATCACTTTGACTCTTAAAAAAGTTCTATAACTAACACTATTACTTAAAAAAGCACTATAACTGGTGGTGGCCGGCGTTTACCCCCCCCCCTCGGTGAATACCCCAGGCTCGTAACTTTTGATGGGTAAGACTAAAGTTGATGAAACTTATATATTTGAAATCAGCATAAAATCCAATTCTATTGATTTATCTACTGGTATCAACATTTCGTTTTTTAGAGTTTCGGTTACTATTGCGCCGGGTTGCTCCTTACTTACAGTTTACCACGAACTCTCTGATCGCTGATCAAAGTTTATGGTATTTATGTTTTTCATTTATGTTATTTTACTGGGTTCATGGCCGTATATTTGGCTTTAAAATACACTTATTTGTCTATCTATCGAATATGCAGAATAATTGTACCAAACACATTTCGCATGCAGACCCGCTATGCTTACCCCCCCCCCCCCATGCAGACCCCCTCCCCCCCTCCCCCCGAATGTGCAAATCTTTAGTAAACTAATGAAGAAACTAACAAAAAATGGTACGTTCTCGAATTTTACACAGCGTAAACTTGAGTGAGTGGCACATAACACACAAGTACCAAAATTCCTTCCCCCTACGGAAATTAAAAAAATGAAACTCGAATAAAATTCTCAAATTTGGAAAGCCTTATTTTCCACGGAGGGGTATTTTCCGGGGGGGGGGGGTATTTTCCGCGGGGGGAGTACTTTCCAGGTTTTTTTCTGGGGGGGGGTATTTTCCGCGAGGGGTATTTTCCGCGGGGGGTATTTTCCAAGGGGGTATTTTCCGGGAGGTATTTTCCGCGGGGGGGGGGGTATTTTCCGGGGGAGTATTTGCCTAGAACCACAACTGGTTGCCCTCCTTGAGCTCTTTTTGAAGTTCCTGTGACATTTCTTTCTATAAGAAGTGCCCTGGTCTAAAAAACAAAACAATATATTGGGCCCACATTGCTCTTTACTTAGGCAGCGCTAGGTAAGCCCCCTCCTCCCTAAAATTCAGCCTATGGGCGTCCATGCCTATTTCTCTCCACAATATGAAATATTAACTACCTTTTCAATACTAATCCGGAACCTATTGCCAAACACGTCAGATCAACTCAATTCAGCTTTGGAACTAGCATTAAAAGCAATCACCAGACCGGCACTGTATTAATGCGCATACCCTTGGTTAACACTGATGTAATTTTTTTAACGGATAACGGATGCAGGAGGTTTGCTAGAATTAAATAGTTTGTGGTAACGAACTTAAGTAACGACCCGGCTCAATAGTAACCGAAACTCTAAAAAATGGAATTTTGATAGCAATAGATGCATCAAAAGAATCGGTATTTTTATGCTGATTTTAAATATATAAGTTTCATCACTAAAAAAACGGATCACCAAAAAAAACCTCTAAAATACATAATTTTGATACCAGTACATATGTCAAAATAATTGGCCTATTATACTGATTTCAAATATATAAGTTTCATTAAGTTTAGTGTCACCAAACAAAAGTACAAGCCTGAGAAAATTTGCCTTATTTTCGAAAAAAGAGGAAACACCCCCTAAATGTCATAGAATCTTAATGAAAATCACACCATCAAATTCAGCGCATCAGATAACCCTACTGTTGAGTTTTCAAGCTCCTATCTACAAAAATGTGGAATTTTATATTTTTCGCCACAATTCAAATGAATTTACTGAAAAAAAATCTGCATTGTAAGTTTAATATACATGTGCTGATATATATTCCTTAAAATCTTAATTGATTTTTGATTTCTTATAGTTAGAAAAGTGGAAACATTTAAAAGATTTTTTTTCAATAAAGTACAAATTATATTCTGGCTTTTAGAAAGCTTGGGGTTTAGAATCCTACTCATATTAATATCTGCTCGTTTTGAGTTAGACTCTTGTTTCTTTAATTTCTGTTGGTTTGGGTTTCATTTATTTATTGATACTGATTTGTGGTAGTTGTATGCTTAGTAGATTATTTGATTCTATTTTTGTTCATTTTGGTTTAATGGAGCTCTTTACCTTTTTTTAAAACTTATTTTGTTGAAAAAGTTTTTTTTTAGAATTAATTTCTGTTCGTTTTAAATTGACATAGTCTTTTCCAGGGAGAAAGACTGAGCCTCTTCTAAAGTTAACCCTACCATAAAAACCTTAAATACCCCCTGGGCATAGCTCACAACCCTTGCCCCTAATCTCTGGGGTTTGTTTCAACCCCAAAGGCGTTGTTATATGATATTTAGACCGTTTTGAATAGAATAACTATCTCCAAATTTCTATTAGATGAATTTCGGGACAATACGACGTGTGTGTGTGTGTGTGGAGGGGGGGGGGGGGTATCTGTCCTCCGATCACTTTGATTCTTAGAAAGAACACTAGAGCGTCTGATTACCAATCCAATGAACCCCCTCAGAAGTTTATAAGACCATGCTTTCTATAAAAACCTTATATGTCCCCAGGGCATAACTTACAACCCTTACCCTGAGGGCTGGGGGTTTTGTTATCCTCAAAGACATGATTCCCAGACCGTTCTGATACGCTGAACAAAATGGCTATCTCAAAATTCAATTAGAAGTGTTTCTGGAAATTATGGGCGTGGGGGGGGTATTTGCCCTTTGATCACTTTCTAATAATAAAAAAGGCACTAGTCTTCTCAATTTCCAACCAAATGAGGCATTTTTGAAGCTTCTACGACAAAAGTTTCTATAAAAACCTTATATGCCCCAAAGGCATAACCTACGACCCTTTTCCTGAGGGCCATTGGGGGAGGATTGTCATCCTCAAAGACACAATTTCCAGACCTTTCAACTACGTTGAACAAAAGAGCTATATCAAAATATTGATCATATTTTGAAAAGAAAAGACACTAAAAGAGTTTTTTTTTTTATCGAAGCTTTCTTCTGCATAAGTTCGAGTTTGGTTTAAGAATCGGGATTTGGAGCGCGGTAGCTCTCGTCAAATTTAGGGTTTTTTTTTATCGAAGCTTTCTTCTGCATAAGTTCGAGTTTGGTTTAAGAATCGGGATTTGGAGCGCGGTAGCTCTCGTCAAATTTAGGGTAATACTCGGTATGCTTTTGAAAACGAACAGAAACTATGTAAAAAAGAAAGAAAGGATTATTTTTGATATGATAATAAAAACAGACATTATAAGTTAAAACGAACAGAAATATATTCTGTATATGAAGGAGGCTACCATTTCCTCAACTCGTCGATCCTAACGCGAAAGTTTGACTTTTTATCTTTGATGCTTTTAGAACGATTGTTCTAGAACTAGTATGATTGGAATGGAATAGAGAGTTTTTTTTTTCATAATATCTTAAGCATGGAAAAGTTTTTTTCATTATAAATTAAGCATGGAAAATTTATGATTATGTGTTTAAACAACACAATTTTCGGTTTAAATATTTTAAAAAGCTATTGGGTGCACATTTATTTCACTCTTTCAGCATCGGACTATAGGTAAGGAGGTAAGGGAAGTAAGGGAGGTAAGGAGGTAAGACTATAGGTAAACTAGGTAAGGAGGAGCCCCCTCAGATATGGAATAATTCTGTTCGTTTTAAGTTTTAATGTCACTTTTTACTTTATTTTTAAAAAATGATATAAATGAACGGATATAGAATGAAGCGTGCAGTTTGGGTACTGAGGGGGGAAAAGCCCTCTAATCGCGAGGGCAAGTCTTTACTTCATAAATTATATTTTGTATCGAAAAGCAAATACGATACGCTAGATGAGATCTTCCTCGAAGCACTGTTTTACAAAAGTTAAACTTTGATTTAAAGAGTGAGGTTTGAGGGGGCGGTAGCCTTTCGCATATTTACGGTGTTCCTGGCGAGGGTATTAAAAAAGAACAGAAATTGTATGAAAGAAGATTTTTTATTTCTCAGAATGTCTCGTGAATAGAAGAGCTTTTAAATTTTAAATATTGCTCTTTATTTGACTTGAAAAACTTATCTTTATTTAAACACCATAAAGTTAACTGATTCTGCTATTAATCTTAAAATAAACAGAATTAAAATGAATCATCAAGTCAAATTAAAAACGCGCAGAAATTAGAACAAACAGGAGTGAAGCTACTGCCCCTTAGATTCGAAGACCACACTGCCTTTCCATGACGATAAATAAAAGTTCAAATAGGGATAAAATCCTTTAGATAGACAGTGATAATTTTCACAAAAATACTAAATATTTTGGTCACATATGTAATGACAGTATTACTACTGATGACTGTCACTGCATACATGACTGAAATATCTAGTATTTTTGTGAAATTTATCACTATCTATTAAAAGGATTTTATCCCTATTTGAACTTTTATGTAGCTTATGTAGCCCTCTAAACCTCTTAAAAGCCAGAGCGTCTTTTTTGCTTTACTGAATACAAATATATTTGAAACATTTTCTCTTTTATCGAACAGTTTGTGGTAACGAACTGTAAGTAAGGAGCGACCCGGCTCAATAGTAACCGAAACTCTAAAAAACGGAATTTTGAAACCAATAGATACATCAGAAGAATCAGATTTTTATGCTGAGTTCAAATATATAAGTTTCATCAAGTTTAGTCTTACCCATCAAAAGTTACGCGCCTGAGAAAATTTGCCTTATTTTCGAAAAAAGGGGGAAACAACCCTAAAAGTCAAAGAACTCTAATGAAAATCACACCATCAGATTCAGCGTATCAGAGAACCCTACTATAGAAGTTTCAAGCTCCTATCTGAAAAAATGTGGAATTTTGTATATTTTGCCAGAAGAAATATCACGGATGCATGTTTATTTTTTTTAATTTTAATTTTTTTTTTCAGGGGTGATCGTATCGATCCAGTAGTCCTAGAATATCGTGAGAGGGCTCATTCAAACGGAAATTAAAAGTTCTAGTGCCCTTTTTAAGTGACCAAAAAATTGGAGGGCAACTTGGCCCCCTCCCACGCTCATTTTTTTCCCGAAGTCACCCAATCAAAATTTTGAGATAGCCATTTTGTTCAGCAAAGTTGAAAATCTAATTAATATATCTTTTAGGATGACTTAACCCCCCACAGTTCCCAGGGGAAGGGCTGCAAGTTATAAACTTTGCCCATTGTTTACATATAGTATTGGTTATTGGGAAGTATACAGGTGTTTTCAGGAGGAATTTTTTTCTAGTGCGGGGTCTGTGTTGGAGTAGGGGTTACGGGGGAGGATCTTTCCATGGAGGATATTCCCTGGGGGGAAGGAACATTTCCATGAAAGGGGCGCCAGATTTCCCAGCATTATTTAAAAAACGATCAGAAATTAAATAAAAAAAAAACAAGTTTTTTCAACTGAAAATAAGGAGCAACGTTAAAACTTAAAACAAACAGAAATTATTACGTATATGAGAGGGTTCGCCCCCTAGTCAATACCTCGCTCTTTACGCTAAAGTTTTTTATTACTTTCAAAAGAGCTGTCTATTCTAATTAACCGGCCTTTGTGATTCAGGGGTTTGTGATTCGAACAAAATTCGAACTTTAGCGTAAAGAGCGAGGTATTGACTAGGGAGCGAACTCCCTAATATACGTAATAAAAACATACGAATATAGAAATTCGTTACGTAAGTTAATTCGTAAGTTACGTCAGAACAATATTTCGAGAAAGCCAATTAGCCAAAAAAAGGAAAATTAATATGCGAATTTCGTTTTAATTATTCATGTACGGTGAGCCAAAATCAAAGCTGTATTAATTCCAAAAGGTTCAGAAATTAACTAAAAAAAACAAGTTTTTTAACTGAAATTAAGGAGCGACATTAAAACTTAAAACGAACAAAAATTATTCCGTATATGGAAGGGGCTGTCCCCTCCTCAACGCCTCGCTCTTTACGCTAAAGTTTGACTCTGTCTCACAACTTTATTTTTTTTAAACAATAAAAAACTTTAGCGTAAAGAGCGAGGCGTTGAGGAGGGGACAGCCCCTTTCATATACGGAATAATTTCTGTTCGTTTTGAGTTTTAATGTCGCTCCTTAGGCTACTTTCAGTTACAAAAATTTGTTTTTTTTAGTTAATAATTGTAAGATCAAAAAATGTGAAACTGTTGGGACTTCAAGGACTTGAATTATCGTTACTAATTGAACAGTCAGTAATCTTTACTTTTTACTTTCATCACTTTCAGTAAAATTTCTTTTTACAACAAAAAATTACTTTCTTTTTACAACATTTTATTTCTTTTTACAACAACAAAAAATTATTTCTTTAATATCTACTTTCATCACTTTGCTCCAGTAATCTTACTTATTATGGCGATTTCCATCTTCCTCTTTACTTTTTTGTTGTTTTTGTTTTGTTGTTTTGTGGTTGTTACACTGAATGTCTGAAATCTGGTAATTGTCGACATTAACCGGTGAATGTCCGCAATTCCTTTTTCTCTGCTTGGATTCAATTAGCTTTGCGAGTCAGCTTTTTCAGTCTTATGCAAGCTATCATAGTAAAAGTTAAAGTTAGGTTAGATTATATTAGTTTAGGTTAATTTAGGCTAGATTAGATTAAATTTGGTTATAAATAGGAGAAATGGGTTTAAAACTTAAGCCAACCTAACCAAACCTAATCATAGCTAACCTGTCATGATCAAACCTTGCATTAAACTGAAAAAGTTGACTGGCAACGCTGACTAAACCCGAGGAAAAAAAAAAGGTATTTTGGATTAACGGTAACATATAGACAAATAAAAACCACATTTTTCGAAATACATGTTGTTTTCAGTAAAGCACAAATGGCGCTCAAGTCGTTTGGAGTGTTTAAGAGAGGGGGAGTGTAGCACCAGTCTTATTTGTGAACCCTCGTTATATTGTTTTTTATTTTGATGTTTTGACAAACAAACATTTTCAGTAAACGATGGTCTAGGGGGCTGTAGACCTATTCTTGTTTGTGGTAATTTGTTTTAAGTTTGACTTAATTAGTTTTTTCGTTATTTGTATGATATGCCCATTACCGCTCAAGTTGTTCATGTATTGACTTACTGTAAACCGGTTTATTTCGCTAGTTTATTTCGCCTTAGCGTGAGAAAGGTCAGAGAAGTGACAGAATAGATGAGAAATATGTAGTTTGGGCTATATATTTGCACATTAGGGGGGGGGGTAAAGTATTTGGACAGTGTAAAGTCAGAAAACAATTCTTACTTCATAATATGCAGAATAATTTTAGCTAACACATTTTGCATACAGACCCTTCATACCTTACCCCAAGCCTCCTAATGTACAAATATATAACCCAAATTTGTTTTTAAAGTATTATATTATTATCAAACCTAGGTATATTTTGTTAGGATTAACCTAGTTTCACTTATTAAGTGGTAGTGGGTATATCACACAAGTACCTTTTTTTTTATTTCTTTTCGTTTTGAGATTTATCTATAAAAATATTTTTCTTTATGTTTGGTGTGCTTATTCATTATAATTTCTGTTTTAGATTTGATCTATTCATTGATAGTAATCTATATTTGTTTTAAGTTAACATTAATAATTGAGTTTATTTCTGCTCTTCTTGAGTTTATTTCTGCTTTAATATGACCATTTACTTTGTTTTGAAAACTTTTGTTTTTAAAAAACGTCTTCTTTAATTAACTCACGAAACAGCTTAAATAGAGATATTTATGTAACAGAGATTTTAGGAGATAGTTTATATTCCTGAAAATATTTATGCGCTGCCATTTTTGCTATTCCTATTTTTTCATGACGTTACATTTCCAGTTTCATGTACAAAAAAGAAAAAAAATGAAATTTATTTATGTTTAGACCTGTAGACCCTCGTGGCTTCAGAATTAATTGTAGAAACTTTCAAGTTTCTAGCTTAAGTAGTTTAGCTGCAAATCACAGAACTAACAGACAGACAGATAGACATTTGGCGATAAAGGTGATGTATTTCTCTGATGACTCTAAATTGATTAATTAAAAAATCAACTAAGTTTTTCAGAGGGAAGTAAAGAACCAAGTCTAAACTTGAGACGAAAAAAAAATATATTGATTATTACTAATTATTACTAATTATTTTACTAATAATTATAATACTAATAATTATATTAGTAATAATAATAATTATATTTACTAATAATTATAATACTAATTTTTACTAATACTAAATATTAATTATTACTAAAAATTATTACTTCACAACCTATCTAGCATATATCGATAAAACTAGTGCAATTAAAGCAACTGGTGATAGTTCCCTATGTTTCTGGGATTATAGAAAATTAGTGCTTTACTGAAAACACAAAAGCCAAGTATAAAAAAAAACAAGAATATTCATGATAGTTCCGGATATCCCAACTTGTGTAAGAGTATGAGACGCGTTATATATATATATATATATATATATATATATATATATATATATATATTATATATATATATAATATATATATATATATATATATATATATATATATATATATATATATATATATATATATATATATATAATATATATATATATATATATATATATATATATATATATATATATATATATATATATATATATTATGTATGCATTTTTCTTTCTTCAGAATTATTTGCATAAAGTTTTTATCTCTGGCTGCAATTGTTTTGCACCCTCTCGTTTCTTCAGAATTATTCAGAAAAAAAAAATCAAATCTCTGCCTGCAATAGTTTAGCTGCAAATCACAGAACAGCTAGATAGGCAGACGGTTAAATTAATGTATATAGATTTACGAGCATTTGTAATTTCTTTGACAATATTGGGCACATTCTGTTGCTTTTAGAATCTTCTTATTTATTTAATTTTCCGAGTTCTCAAGCAGTCCCAAATTCCAACAAATTAAAGTCCCACGTTCCAAATTTCGACAACACTATGCCTAATCTGCAACAATAAAATTTGACAATGGAATGGCCTTTTTGTGTCCTACATTAGAGAAATTTCCAGCGATAAAAATTCTCCATAACGGTTTCCTTCCAGGCGGGTGTTGAGCGGCGCTAGGAGGCGAGAAAAGCTAAAGCATCTGGTTGGTTTCTTCCCAATTCTGCCAGTGTGTCGGAAGTTCTTTTATTTTGGTGTCATGGCATTAGAGATTCTTCATTTTTGGATTTAACATAAAAGAAAATGAAGTTTTTTGGCAGTTTTATCGTTTCTCTTGTATCAATCTTAGGTGAGTTGGGTTTGTTCTTTCTAGTTTCTATCCAGGATAAAGAAATTGGGTACTTGTGCATTATATCCTACACAGCGCTATAGCCTGTATAAGGAAATACTACAGGAAGCCAGTCTAACGGGTATTTGCAATGGATAAATGGATCGCAAAGCGTGATTTCTTATTGCGTTTACAATATTTAAACTTTTGTTTTTTGGGGTTTAGGGGGAAAAGGTACCTAGGTTAGGTTACGTATTTAATATATGCTATGCTTTATAATTATGATATAATTAATATATGGTATGCTTTCAACCCGTGCTTTACCCCACCCCCATAATGCGCAAATAAATAGCCCAAATTTGTGTCTAAACTACCATATTTTCATCCTATTTTATTTTATTTCATTATCATTAGCCAAACTTGACTTCTTTCGTGTGTAGGATATAATGCACAAGTACCAGAAATTGTTTTTTTAAGAAAAAAAAAATGTTTTTTATTGTTTTAATTGTTTTAATTGTTTAAAAAAAAAAAAGTTTTTTTAAGAAATGAAAGATTTGTTAGATAAAATTTTCTACTAGGATCAGAAATAATGGTAAATGTCTAGATTAGGGACTAATGAAAAGGAAACATGTTAAGAAAACAATTCTTACTTCACAATATTCAGAATAATCGTAGCTAACACATTTTGACTACAGATCCGCTGTACTTTACCCCCCCCCCCCTTTAACTCAAGCTCCCCTAAAATGAAATATTTAACCCAAATTATATATTTCTCATGCATCCCGCCACCCGTCACTGTTCTTTTTTTTGTTTTTTTTTAAGGTCTAGATTAGGGACTAATGAAAAGGAAACATGTTAAAAAAAACAATTCTTACTTCACAATATTCGGAATAATTGTAGCTAACACATTTTGACTACAGCTCCAATGTACTTTACCCCCCCCCCCCCCTCCAACTCAAACTCCCTTAAAATAAAATATTTACCCCTAATTATATATTTTTCATGCATTCTGCCACCCGTCACTGTTCTTTTTTGTTTTTTTTAAGGTCTAGATTAGGGACTAATGAAAAGGATACATGTTAAGAAAACAATTCTTACTTCACAATATTCAGAATAATTGTAGCTAGCACATTTTGACTGCAGCTCCACTGTACTTTACCCCCTCCCCCTCCAACTCAAACTCCCCTAAAATAAAATATTTACCCCTAATTATATATTTCTCATGCATTCTGCCACCCGTCACTGTTCTTTTTTGTTTTTTTTTAAGGTCTAGATTAGGGACTAATGAAAAGGATACATGTTAAGAAAACAATTCTTACTTCACAATATTCAGAATAATTGTAGCTAGCACATTTTGACTGCAGCTCCACTGTACTTTACCCCCTCCCCCTCCAACTCAAACTCCCCTAAAATAAAATATTTAACCCAAATTATATATTTCTCATGCATTCTGCCACCCGTCACTGTTCTTTTTTTTGTTTTTGTTTAAGGTCTAGATTAGGGACTAATGAAAAGGAAACATGTTAAGAAAACAATTCTTACTTCACAGTATTCAGAATAATTGTAGCTAGCACATTTTGACTGCAGCTCCACTGTACTTTACCCCCTCCCCCTCCAACTCAAACTCCCCTAAAATAAAATATTTAACCCAAATTATATATTTCTCATGCATTCTGCCACCCGTCACTGTTCTTTTTTTTGTTTTTTTTTTAAGGTCTAGATTAGGGACTAATGAAAAGGAAACATGTTAAAAAAAACAATTCTTACTTCACAATATTCGGAATAATTGTAGCTAACACATTTTGACTACAGCTCCAATGTACTTTACCCCCCCCCCCTCCAACTCAAACTCCCTTAAAATAAAATATTTACCCCTAATTATATATTTTTCATGCATTCTGCCACCCGTCACTGTTCTTTTTTGTTTTTTTTTAAGGTCTAGATTAGGGACTAATGAAAAGGATACATGTTAAGAAAACAATTCTTACTTCACAATATTCAGAATAATTGTAGCTAGCACATTTTGACTGCAGCTCCACTGTACTTTACCCCCTCCCCCTCCAACTCAAACTCCCCTAAAATAAAATATTTACCCCTAATTATATATTTCTCATGCATTCTGCCACCCGTCACTGTTCTTTTTTGTTTTTTTTTAAGGTCTAGATTAGGGACTAATGAAAAGGATACATGTTAAGAAAACAATTCTTACTTCACAATATTCAGAATAATTGTAGCTAGCACATTTTGACTGCAGCTCCACTGTACTTTACCCCCTCCCCCTCCAACTCAAACTCCCCTAAAATAAAATATTTAACCCAAATTATATATTTCTCATGCATTCTGCCACCCGTCACTGTTCTTTTTTTTGTTTTTTTTTAAGGTCTAGATTAGGGACTAATGAAAAGGAAACATGTTAAAAAAAACAATTCTTACTTCACAATATTCGGAATAATTGTAGCTAACACATTTTGACTACAGCTCCAATGTACTTTACCCCCCCCCCCTCCAACTCAAACTCCCTTAAAATAAAATATTTACCCCTAATTATATATTTTTCATGCATTCTGCCACCCGTCACTGTTCTTTTTTGTTTTTTTTTAAGGTCTAGATTAGGGACTAATGAAAAGGATACATGTTAAGAAAACAATTCTTACTTCACAATATTCAGAATAATTGTAGCTAGCACATTTTGACTGCAGCTCCACTGTACTTTACCCCCTCCCCCTCCAACTCAAACTCCCCTAAAATAAAATATTTAACCCAAATTATATATTTCTCATGCATTCTGCCACCCGTCACTGTTCTTTTCTGTTTTTTTTTAAGGTCTAGATTAGGGACTAATGAAAAGGATACATGTTAAGAAAACAATTCTTACTTCACAATATTCAGAATAATTGTAGCTAGCACATTTTGACTGCAGCTCCACTGTACTTTACCCCCTCCCCCTCCAACTCAAACTCCCCTAAAATAAAATATTTAACCCAAATTATATATTTCTCATGCATTCTGCCACCCGTCACTGTTCTTTTTGTTTTTTTTTAAGGTCTAGATTAGGGACTAATGAAAAGGATACATGTTAAGAAAACAATTCTTACTTCACAATATTCAGAATAATTGTAGCTAGCACATTTTGACTGCAGCTCCACTGTACTTTACCCCCTCCCCCTCCAACTCAAACTCCCCTAAAATAAAATATTTAACCCAAATTATATATTTCTCATGCATTCTGCCACCCGTCACTGTTCTTTTCTGTTTTTTTTTTTAAGGTCTAGATTAGGGACTAATGAAAAGGATACATGTTAAGAAAACAATTCTTACTTCACAATATTCAGAATAATTGTAGCTAGCACATTTTGACTGCAGCTCCACTGTACTTTACCCCCTCCCCCTCCAACTCAAACTCCCCTAAAATAAAATATTTAACCCAAATTATATATTTCTCATGCATTCTGCCACCCGTCACTGTTCTTTTTTGTTTTTTTTTAAGGTCTAGATTAGGGACTAATGAAAAGGATACATGTTAAGAAAACAATTCTTACTTCACAATATTCAGAATAATTGTAGCTAGCACATTTTGACTGCAGCTCCACTGTACTTTACCCCCTCCCCCTCCAACTCAAACTCCCCTAAAATAAAATATTTAACCCAAATTATATATTTCTCATGCATTCTGCCACCCGTCACTGCTCTTTTTTTTAAGGTCTAGATTAGGGACTAATGAAAAGGAAACATGTTAAAAAAAAACAATTCTTACTTCACAATATTCGGAATAATTGTAGCTAACACATTTTGACTACAGCTCCAATGTACTTTACCCCCCCCCCCTCCCACTCAAACTCCCTTAAAATAAAATATTTACCCCTAATTATATATTTTTCATGCATTCTGCCACCCGTCACTGTTCTTTTTTGTTTTTTTTTTAAGGTCTAGATTAGGGACTAATGAAAAGGATACATGTTAAGAAAACAATTCTTACTTCACAATATTCAGAATAATTGTAGCTAGCACATTTTGACTGCAGCTCCACTGTACTTTACCCCCTCCCCCTCCAACTCAAACTCCCCTAAAATAAAATATTTAACCCAAATTATATATTTCTCATGCATTCTGCCACCCGTCACTGTTCTTTTCTGTTTTTTTTTAAGGTCTAGATTAGGGACTAATGAAAAGGATACATGTTAAGAAAACAATTCTTACTTCACAATATTCAGAATAATTGTAGCTAGCACATTTTGACTGCAGCTCCACTGTACTTTACCCCCTCCCCCTCCAACTCAAACTCCCCTAAAATAAAATATTTAACCCAAATTATATATTTCTCATGCATTCTGCCACCCGTCACTGTTCTTTTTTGTTTTTTTTTAAGGTCTAGATTAGGGACTAATGAAAAGGATACATGTTAAGAAAACAATTCTTACTTCACAATATTCAGAATAATTGTAGCTAGCACATTTTGACTGCAGCTCCACTGTACTTTACCCCCTCCCCCTCCAACTCAAACTCCCCTAAAATAAAATATTTAACCCAAATTATATATTTCTCATGCATTCTGCCACCCGTCACTGTTCTTTTTTTTAAGGTCTAGATTAGGGACTAATGAAAAGGAAACATGTTAAAAAAAACAATTCTTACTTCACAATATTCGGAATAATTGTAGCTAACACATTTTGACTACAGCTCCAATGTACTTTACCCCCCCCCCCTCCAACTCAAACTCCCTTAAAATAAAATATTTACCCCTAATTATATATTTTTCATGCATTCTGCCACCCGTCACTGTTCTTTTTTGTTTTTTTTTAAGGTCTAGATTAGGGACTAATGAAAAGGATACATGTTAAGAAAACAATTCTTACTTCACAATATTCAGAATAATTGTAGCTAGCACATTTTGACTGCAGCTCCACTGTACTTTACCCCCTCCCCCTCCAACTCAAACTCCCCTAAAATAAAATATTTAACCCAAATTATATATTTCTCATGCATTCTGCCACCCGTCACTGTTCTTTTTTTTAAGGTCTAGATTAGGGACTAATGAAAAGGAAACATGTTAAGAAAACAATTCTTGCTTCACAATATTCAGAATAATTGTAGCTTACACATTTTACACATCTTACACATCTGGTTCTTGTTTAGTCACAGTTGCTTCAATTTACGGCTACACGGGTTGAAACAAAAAAGACGCATTGGCAGAATGCATAGGAAGTATTTAATTTGGGCTATATATTTGCGCATGAAGGGGGGGGGGGAGTAGAGTATAATGGAACTACAGTAAAAATGTGTTAGCTACAATTATTCTGTATATTATGAAGTAAGAATTGTTTTCTTTACATGTTTTCTTCTCAATAGCCCCACCTAGACCTTTACCGAACATTCTTTAATAACTAATTAAAAATAGTTTTTTTTTATACATATCGTTTGTAATTAGATGATATATTATTTCCAATTGGTAAATTAAACATTAGTAAATAAAGGTTGACCCGTAGGTAAGCCAAGAACGATTTCTTGGGTGTTTAGAAGTACTGGCGTTTATCTTATATCTAGCTAAACCCTATTCCCTCCAAGGACGCCCAATCTTTTTTTTTTTGGGGGGGGGATGAATCTGCCGCTGAATTCCTAGAGGGTATGAATCTACTGAAAACTCATACTTTGCCAAAAAACCACCATGTTAAAAAAGTGCTTCTTATAGTTTTTGTTTGGGCAAAATTCTTGATATTGGCCATTTTACTCTCTTGAAATTAGTCGAGATAGGGGACTGAAGTTCTCAGGAATTGACTTAGAGCCCAGATTATGCCCTTGGAAGTGGTTCTATCTGTTAAATAGAAGATTCTGTCTCTTAGAAGATTCCATTGGAGGCTAATTTGTTTTAATAAAATTCTGGAAACACAATTCCACTGATAAAAGAAGATTTAAAGCCATACTAGAAATTTCTTTCAAATTTAAGGTACATTTTTAAAAATTTAAAAATTTTTATAAATTGAATTTTAGCCATAATATGAGGATCAAAATAGTTTCCTCGGGCCTCGTTTGTGTTGTGGTCTATTTCTGAAAGTTTTCCCGTGGTAATCCAAGATCAGTGCCCCTTGGAGGGATAAGGAGCGGGATAGGCCTTGCGAGGCATGATGTAGCCTCTAGATCCATTTTGAAAGCTTCATTCGTATAACTCGTGTTCTTTCAAATACAGCAAGATGCCTATAACATACAGTTTTACTTTTTGGTCTCCCAGGGAAAGGATAGGACTGGTTCTACCCTGCCTTACTCTGTGGGTTCCCTTTAGCTATTATGTCTAGAGCAAAGGAGAGGATGGAGGTAGGGAGCTATAAGGAGGGAGGGATCTTGCGTGATTTTGGTTCCAAAATGGCGTAACAGGCCACCTTTACTCCAAAATTGATTAGAGGGGGGGGGGGGGGGGCTGTGATCTTATTTGGAAGATCCATAACATGAAACATGTATTCTTTAATTTTGGACAGCAGTCATTGCACTGCTGTAAGCGAACGGTACCCTCAGTCATATAGACTGCAAATCTTTGCATGATTCTGATTTCAATGAGATGTAACATGCCCGTCTTTCATCCAAAGGAAATTATGGAAGTGGGGTTTAGGCCACAGCTGAAAATCCCATCTGGAAAATCCACAAAATAAAACATTTATTTTATCATTTTAGATTGCCATCATGGCATTCAAGCGAATGGGACCCTCCAGTTTAGCAGATTATACCGGGGAACAAATTTTAACACAATTTTGACTGACTCTCATTTCAAGATTGACATGTTGAGTTAAAAACTTTACTTTATTTCATTTTACCCTATCAAAGTTTTTCGCATAAACTTATGTATAAATTTCAGAAAATCAACCTAAAATAACGACAGAACAGGCAAAGAGCCAGCTAAAAATATTTAGAAGAGCTATTGGAGCTTGTTAAAGCTGAAGAATACTTGTAAGACAAGAGAAACGAGGCATATGCGAGAGCTGATATAAAGACAAATGCATGGGGTAGCCTAATTACGGTATTAGTTGGTTTCAATGTTCAAATTGTCGATTGCAAATGGTAAAATCTTATCACTAGCATCAGTTAATCCCATGTTTTTGACCGGACTGACTTTCGGTATTAGTAAAATCTCATCGTGAATGTGCCTCATTTTTTTTTTTTTTTTTTTTTTTTCAGGAGTGGGTGGGCATGCAATTTCCTTTTTACTATCTAAGAATTTTTCTTTTTTTTTTAAACTCAATGAACAAATTTAGTCAGCGCGTGAGTCAGAGGTTAGACGATTGTTTTCATTTGTCCTATAATTCGTCTTATTTATGATTTGACGAATTTGGAAATCGTCAATTTTAGGTTATCTTTTGTCATTGAAAAAAAAAATGGGGGAGATGGGCCAAAGGATTTTCACTTGGCTCAGAGAAAGTAAATGTATGACGTAATTCTAAAATTTTCCCTGCGACGCCTACGGCCAAATCTAAAGGAAGTGAGGATTTTCTTCTGTTTAAGCGTGTGCTAAAATCTTGGATTTGTTTTTTAAACTCAATGAACAAATTTAGTCAGCGCGTGAGTCAGAGGTTAGACGATTGTTTTCATTTGTCCTATAATTCGTCTTATTTATGATTTGACGGATTTAAAAATCGTCAATTTTAGGTTATCTTTTGTCATTGAAAAAAAAAATGGGGGAGAGGGGCCAAAGGATGTTCACTTGGCTCAGAGAACAGTAAATGTAGGACGTAATTCTAAAATTTTCCCTGCGACGCCTACGGCCCAATCTAAAGGAAGTGAGGATTTTCTTCTGTTTAAGCGTGTGCTAATTAATATATATTTTTGCAAAAAGTTTTTTTTTTTCGCAGGGGAAAAATATCATGACCATTTAAAATAAAAGATACTTTAGATAAAACAGGGCTTTCTTTTGTTTGGAATGAAGGTAGATGACCAGTGGATACATGCAAATTGGGAGAATGAGATTAAAGATCGCGCTAAAAAATCAAATGATCCAAAAATATATTGAGGAGCTAAATAAATCAGAAATATTAGTTTTATTTGAATGTTAAGGTAGTTTATGGGAAGGAGTTCTGCCTTAAGCTGAATTTACCAGTTAGATATCTTACTTTGTGGATGCAACTCAGGGCTAATTGCTATCCAACTAGCGCAACTCATAAAAGGTTCTCAAAAGCAAGAAGTTGCAAAGAAGACAGGTGTACTTTCCCGCTATGTAAATATAAGAAGGATGATTTGGTGCATTGCTTGAGCCTGTTCTAGGGCTTCTCTACGATAAGGGATGGTATATTCGGAAAAATTGAACTGGTAATTCCAGGTTTCTTAAATAGAACGTCGCCTCATTTTATCTTTAGAATAGTGACGTATCTAGAAATTACGTTTATTTAAAGAAAATCCTAATTATTAAGTAAATGTAGCGTTTCATTCAAGCGTTTTCATTGTGATCGGAATTTAGAAAAGTAGGGATTGCTGATGTACGTTTATACTGTTTGTGTTTTTTCTGTACATGGCCGTATTTTTGGCTTCAAAATACACTTCATCTTATACTAAATCATAAAGTAAGAATAATTTTCACTGCTAAACATTTAATATTATGTTTAATCAGAAAAAATAAGTTTCGAAGAAGGAATTCAACAAAATAACTAGCCTTTAGTTTATTTACTTTATATTATTTTATTTTAGTTTAGTTATTTTAGTTTAGTTTTATTTAGTTATTTTATTTTAGTTTTATTTTAGTTTATTTACTAGCCTTTAGAATACTTTATCATCAATAAAGTACTCTTGAAATGATTATACATTGTGGTGGCAGGAATGTAGGGGGGTTGTCGTATGGGTGTGATATGGAAATGATGTTGTTAAAAAAGTCTGATTTGTTGCTGTTATGTTCCTCTTTTTTTACTTTTTTATTATTTATTATTATATTAGAGTTGAAGAAATAGGCTAATATGTAATGTTGCACGCTAGAAAAAGCGTGCAGCGGGCCCAGGGATTAAACCCCGGGCCTGGGGTTTAATCCCAGCTGCAATAATATCGGGTGACAGGCTTGCTTTATAAAAATATCTGGCAGTTAAAACGTCCGACAACTGTTGACGCCTTATGCAATAGTGGCCTTATGCACTTATGCATTAGTGGCTCTGGAAGATTTTTGTCCTATTGCTATGTCTTTTTTACACTGATTCACGGAAACCTAGGGGAGGGGGTGCAAAATGTATCTTTAAAAATCCAAAAAAGGCAATTTTGTAGTTTCTTCAATTATTTCAATGAAAATACCAAAAAAGGCACTTTTCCATGAAAAAAGGTATTTTTGAAACCTGGGAGGGGGAGGAAGGGTGATACCCCTGCTTTCTTATTGAATAACGTAAAAACAAAACAACTACTACCACGTGATAGATAATATTAAATAATAAAAAAACAGAGGAACTTGATTGTTTTCATTTTAAACCTTTCATATAAATGAAACGGAGAAGAGAGGTACCATAATTAGATATTTACTCTTCCAATACTTCGTCGCCCAAGAATTAGAAAAATCACAAGTGAAAAATTGTGTTAGAAAAATTGCTCGGAAAGTCATGGCCATGAATAACAAATTACTTGATTACCGGAACTTGAATGACGTTTCTTTAGCTTTACTTTCTGGTACTATGAAGGAATTTGTGCTCGCAGATTGCAAGTAAGTACCTCTTAATCTTGGCTTCAATGTATAGAGCCACTACCACTAGGGAGGTTTCTATGATTTCAGGTGCTGCTATTAGTGTGACCTTAAAATAAACGTTTCATAAATAAAAATGCTGAGTATTGGGAAAATGTTGAATGGAAAATTAAAGGGTATTCCTCTTTTGGTATTGAAGTTTTGTTAACATTGGAGCGTAGTAGCTCTTCTGAAGGTAACAAAATAACAGTGACTCCCACTTGCCTCCCCAGTTAATGCTCTTTCCAAATATGATGGTTGCCTTCAGTGGAGGAGGTGAGGAGGGGACAGCACCCTTCATAACCGGAATAATTTCTGTTCGTTCTAAGTTTTAACGTCGTTCCTTACTTTCAGTTAAAACAAACTTGTTTTTTTTTATTTAATCTATGATAGAATTTAAATCTGCTTTCTCCAATCCTCATGATCCTAAGTCTTGCTAGCCTGAAATACTTACAATACGCTATTTCCATGAATATAATAGAAGCACTGCGTTTGGGGAGGGTGAAGATTTTATTATGAAGATGCACAAACAATATTCTCCAATATCTAGAGGGGGGGGATTTAGGATGATGAGTCTCAACGTAGAGCCGCTAGAGGCTTAAAAATTTAATGTTTGAAAAACTTTTCCAATCTCTGGTCAATGAATAATTAACTGTAATGGCAAAACTTGATGCTTAAACTTAAGCTCACTTAAACTTAAGCTCAAACTTAGTGACATTTCCATTTGCTTCATTCTGACACTATGAAGGAATTTGTACTCACAGATAGTAAGTAAGTACCCCTGTATCTTGGTTTCGGTGCATATAACCGCTAAAGAGGTTTCTGAGGTTTCGAGTGGACGTTATTAGTATGACCTGACAATGACGTATTAAAAAATTAGGTTTTCGACATTATTTTATCCCTAACGCGCTTTTGACACTTAATGAATTGAAAAAGGAATGTGTTAATTTTACAGGAGCTTTCTCCTTCCAAACCGTTACAAAACAACATAATTTTTACCATATACAAACCATATTTTTCAAAATAGGAAACTTCCTATTTTCGATTTGTTTCAGTGAAAATGCTAAAACATTATTTTTCTATGAAAATGCCAAAAAATTTATTTGTAAAATCGTCGGGGAAGAAAAATGTAGGAGGGGCCTAAAAATATAGGGGGATTCCACCCCTACCCCTCAATAGGGGCCCCTTGATCATCTTCGACATTTATAGATTTTAAAATAGTTCTTGCAAAAATTTCCCACTGTTGATGTAAAAAAAATGAAGGGGCATTGGAAGAAAATGGACGAACGAATGTGAATATTCTAAAGTGTTTGGGCCAAAAACCAGTGAAACTTGGAAGGTTTTTGTTACAGGGAAAGTCCTGTAATAAAACAGGACTGCACAGGGAAAGTCCCATTTATTACAGGGAAAGTCCTGTAATGTAGAAGGTTTTTATTACAGGGAAAGTTTTTATTAAAAAGGAAAGTCCATGTAAAATTAGTGATAATTTTACAAACAGTATTCTTTTTCAAGAAAACAGACCTATATTTAAAAAAATAGTTGGCCTAAATACATTAACGGTCATTTCAAAAATACGGCTTTGGTTTTAGTCTAAAAATTGAAAGTGCAGATTTTACGTTATTTGTGTATCATACTTGTAGTTGTTGCGGGACCAGATGCGGACGCCTCACCCGGCATTTAGAAGACTCCGTACAGTTGACTCCTATTTGTCGTGATCTTGTGCCAGCTCTTCAGTAAAACCAGAGCCCGCAGCTCTCCCACTTTCTGGCAAAATTCCAAAATTCATCAATGGTGTCGAGGTTGTTTTTAACAGTTGCCCACCAATTCTTCAATTGATCGCCAGGACGCCTCCGCCAATCTGGTAAAGGAGCGGATAAAAACAATTGCAGCTAGAAGCCATCGCAGTATTCTCTGTTTGACAATCTTGGCGGCGGGCTCGATCTTACAGCAGTGGTGGGGCACGTTAGCATTTGAGAGTCTGTTGAATTATCGAATCCTCAGGATTATTCATAAACAGCAGTGGTCATAGACTTTCATAGCATAAAGGTGAAGCGCCTTCAGTGGCCACATCTCAACTGCATACAAGAGAACAGATTTAACAGCCGCTTTATAGGAACACTTCTTTGTCTTCATACTGATCTCCCAGCGATTCCACAAATGGCGGCGGAGCTGAGAGAAGACGGCTTGGGCTTTGTTGATTCTGTTCTGTACGCCAAGGTCACAGCCTCCACGAGAGTCTATTAGTGAGCCAAGATAAGTGAAACTATCGACTTTTTCCAATTCTTGTCCGTAAAGAACAAACAGATAATCCGACTGAATATTTAAGTCCATGACTTTAGGTCGATATACGTCATACAACAATATATAAACGTTGTGAATAGCTGGAAAAAAGAAAAAATAGAAGAAACTCATTCTCACAAATCAATTTAACTTTGTATGACCGAGAGCTCATAGCTCGAGAGCTCAAGCTCTCTTTAAAATTTTAGTTTGTCACTTTTGAAATTGAAAGAGAAATAATTTGTTAAGACTAAGCCGTTGGTGAAGCGGAGCTCTGGAAAATTTCATCCGACACAGTTCTCAAAGTACTAAGGACAGTGAAAAACGTTGTTTGAATAGGTTAACTGGGAACATAGACAACAATGTATATCTTAAACAATTAGAAAACAATCGTGAACTCATTTATTGATGAAAAAGACCTTCGTATGCAGTTGTGCAGTTTTTGGTTGAAGCGATGCAAAGTAAAAATAAAAGAAGCGTGGACAAAAATCGGCTAAAAAATAAGCTAGAAACATGTGGTACTGAAGAGCTTGAGAAGGTGTATCTTTCTTTTGAAGAGTGTAGTTGTCTTGGGGGATCATTTAAATATGATTTTTTTTGTTTGCTTGACTATTATTTATCTGGTATTTTAAAACACCTGCTTTGGACAGAATTAGTTATGTGTATATCAATTTCATAGTCGAACCCCTTCATAAAATCTCCCTCCTTTGACAATCAAGTTGAAAACACGGTCACAAGTCTTCTTAGAGACTTTCAATGCTTTTAAAATACGGATATTTTGCGCATTTTATTTTAGTAAAAAAAAAATCAGACAAAAATAAACATACATTTGCCTCCTAATAAGTCGCAAAGACCAGGCTCGAACGACCATCATATGCCAGATGAAGTGCCAGGCCCATCACCATGCGCAAAGGAATAAATTCAAAAACATAGGTTTTCTTCTGTGATATTAGCCCGGGCTTCCAAATTTTTAGTGAAAACAAAATACTGATATTTTGCGCATTTTGTTTTAGTAAAAAAAAAAAAAAAAAAAAAAAAAAAAAAAACAGACAAAAATAAACATACATTTGCCTCCTAATATGTCACATAGACCAGGCTCGAACGACCATCATATGCCAGATGAAGTGCCAGGCCCATCACCATACGCAAAGGAATAAATTCAAAAACATAGGTTTTCTTCTGTGATATTAGCCCGGGCTTCCAAATTTTTAGTGAAAACAAAATACTGATATTTTGCGCATTTTGTTTTAGTAAAAAAAAAAAAAAAAAAAAAAAAAAAAAAAACAGACAAAAATAAACATACATTTGCCTCCTAATATGTCACATAGACCAGGCTCGAACGACCATCATATGCCAGATGAAGTGCCAGGCCCATCAGCATGCGCAAAGGAATAAATTCAAAAACATAGGTTTTATTCTGTGATATTAGCCCGGGCTTCCAAATTTTTAGTGAAAACAAAATACTGATTTTTTGCGCATTTTGTTTTAGTAAAAAAAAAAAAAAAAAAAACAGACAAAAATAAACATACATTTGCCTCCTAATATGTCACATAGACCAGGCTCGAACGACCTTCATATGCCAGATGAAGTGCCAGGCCCATCAGCATGCGCAAAGGAATAAATTCAAAAACATAGGTTTTATTCTGTGATATTAGCCCGGGCTTCCAAATTTTTAGTGAAAACAAAATACTGGTATTTTGCGCATTTTGTTTTAGTAAAAAAAAAAAAAACAGACAAAAATAAACATACATTTGCCTCCTAATATGTCACATAGACCAGGCTCGAACGACCATCATATGCCAGATGAAGTGCCAGGCCCATCAGCATGTGCAAAGGAATAAATTCAAAAACATAGGTTTTATTCTGTGATATTAGCCCGGGCTTCCAAATTTTTAGTGAAAACAAAACACTGGTATTTTGCGCATTTTGTTTTAGTAAAAAAAAAAAAAAAAAACAGACAAAAATAAACATACATTTGCCTCCTAATATGTCACATAGACCAGGCTCGAACGACCATCATATGCCAGATGAAGTGCCAGGCCCATCAGCATGCGCAAAGGAATAAATTCAAAAACATAGGTTTTATTCTGTGATATTAGCCCGGGCTTCCAAATTTTTAGTGAAAACAAAATACTGGTATTTTGCGCATTTTGTTTTAGTAAAAAAAAAAAAACAGACAAAAATAAACATACATTTGCCTCCTAATATGTCACATAGACCAGGCTCGAACGACCATCATATGCCAGATGAAGTGCCAGGCCCATCACCATGCGCAAAGGAATAAATTCAAAAAACATAGGTTTTTATTCTGTGATATTAGCCCGGGCTTCCAAATTTTTAGTGAAAACAAAACACTGGTATTTTGCGCATTTTGTTTTAGTAAAAAAAAAAAAAACAGACAAAAATAAACATACATTTGCCTCCTAATATGTCACATAGACCAGGCTCGAACGACCATCATATGCCAGATGAAGTGCCAGGCCCATCACCATGCGCAAAGGAATAAATTCAAAAACATAGGTTTTATTCTGTGATATTAGCCCGGGCTTCCAAATTTTTAGTGAAAACAAAACACTGGTATTTTGCGCATTTTGTTTTAGTAAAAAAAAAAAAAAACAGACAAAAATAAACATACATTTGCCTCCTAATATGTCACATAGACCAGGCTCGAACGACCATCATATGCCAGATGAAGTGCCAGGCCCATCAGCATGCGCAAAGGAATAAATTCAAAAACATAGGTTTTATTCTGTGATATTAGCCCGGGCTTCCAAATTTTTAGTGAAAACAAAATACTGGTATTTTGCGCATTTTGTTTTAGTAAAAAAAAAAAAAACAGACAAAAATAAACATACATTTGCCTCCTAATATGTCACATAGACCAGGCTCGAACGACCATCATATGCCAGATGAAGTGCCAGGCCCATCACCATGCGCAAAGGAATAAATTCAAAAACATAGGTTTTATTCTGTGATATTAGCCCGGGCTTCCAAATTTTTAGTGAAAACAAAACACTGGTATTTTGCGCATTTTGTTTTAGTAAAAAAAAAAAAACAGACAAAAATAAACATACATTTGCCTCCTAATATGTCACATAGACCAGGCTCGAACGACCATCATATGCCAGATGAAGTGCCAGGCCCATCAGCATGCGCAAAGGAATAAATTCAAAAACATAGGTTTTATTCTGTGATATTAGCCCGGGCTTCCAAATTTTTAGTGAAAACAAAACACTGGTATTTTGCGCATTTTGTTTTAGTAAAAAAAAAAAAAACAGACAAAAATAAACATACATTTGCCTCCTAATATGTCACATAGACCAGGCTCGAACGACCATCATATGCCAGATGAAGTGCCAGGCCCATCAGCATGCGCAAAGGAATAAATTCAAAAACATAGGTTTTATTCTGTGATATTAGCCCAGGCTTCCAAATTTTTAGTGAAAACAAAACACTGGTATTTTGCGCATTTTGTTTTAGTAAAAAAAAAAAAAAACAGACAAAAATAAACATACATTTGCCTCCTAATATGTCACATAGACCAGGCTCGAACGACCATCATATGCCAGATGAAGTGCCAGGCCCATCAGCATGCGCAAAGGAATAAATTCAAAAACATAGGTTTTATTCTGTGATATTAGCCCAGGCTTCCAAATTTTTAGTGAAAACAAAACACTGGTATTTTGCGCATTTTGTTTTAGTAAAAAAAAAAAAAAACAGACAAAAATAAACATACATTTGCCTCCTAATATGTCACATAGACCAGGCTCGAACGACCATCATATGCCAGATGAAGTGCCAGGCCCATCACCATGCGCAAAGGAATAAATTCAAAAACATAGGTTTTATTCTGTGATATTAGCCCGGGCTTCCAAATTTTTAGTGAAAACAAAACACTGGTATTTTGCGCATTTTGTTTTAGTAAAAAAAAAAAAACAGACAAAAATAAACATACATTTGCCTCCTAATAAGTCGCAAAGACCAGGCTCGAACGACCATCATATGCCAGATGAAGTGCCAGGCCCATCACCATGCGCAAAGGAATAAATTCAAAAACATAGGTTTTATTCTGTGATATTAGCCCGGGCTTCCAAATTTTTAGTGAAAACAAAATACTGGTATTTTGCGCATTTTGTTTTAGTAAAAAAAAAAAAAAAAACAGACAAAAATAAACATACATTTGCCTCCTAATATGTCACATAGACCAGGCTCGAACGACCATCATATGCCAGATGAAGTGCCAGGCCCATCAGCATGCGCAAAGGAATAAATTCAAAAACATAGGTTTTATTCTGTGATATTAGCCCAGGCTTCCAAATTTTTAGTGAAAACAAAACACTGGTATTTTGCGCATTTTGTTTTAGTAAAAAAAAAAAAAAAAACAGACAAAAATAAACATACATTTGCCTCCTAATATGTCACATAGACCAGGCTCGAACGACCATCATATGCCAGATGAAGTGCCAGGCCCATCACCATGCGCAAAGGAATAAATTCAAAAACATAGGTTTTATTCTGTGATATTAGCCCGGGCTTCCAAATTTTTAGTGAAAACAAAACACTGGTATTTTGCGCATTTTGTTTTAGTAAAAAAAAAAAAAACAGACAAAAATAAACATACATTTGCCTCCTAATAAGTCGCAAAGACCAGGCTCGAACGACCATCATATGCCAGATGAAGTGCCAGGCCCATCACCATGCGCAAAGGAATAAATTCAAAAACATAGGTTTTATTCTGTGATATTAGCCCGGGCTTCCAAATTTTTAGTGAAAACAAAATACTGGTATTTTGCGCATTTTGTTTTAGTAAAAAAAAAAAAAAAAACAGACAAAAATAAACATACATTTGCCTCCTAATATGTCACATAGACCAGGCTCGAACGACCATCATATGCCAGATGAAGTGCCAGGCCCATCACCATGCGCAAAGGAATAAATTCAAAAACATAGGTTTTATTCTGTGATATTAGCCCGGGCTTCCAAATTTTTAGTGAAAACAAAATACTGATTTTTTGCGCATTTTGTTTTAGTAAAAAAAAAAAAAAAAAAACAGACAAAAATAAACATACATTTGCCTCCTAATATGTCACATAGACCAGGCTCGAACGACCATCATATGCCAGATGAAGTGCCAGGCCCATCAGCATGCGCAAAGGAATAAATTCAAAAACATAGGTTTTATTCTGTGATATTAGCCCAGGCTTCCAAATTTTTAGTGAAAACAAAATACTGATATTTTCCGCATTTTGTTTTAGTAAAAAAAAAAAAAAAAAAAAAAAAAACAGACAAAAATAAACATACATTTGCCTCCTAATATGTCACATAGACCAGGTTCGAACGACCATCATATGCCAGATGAAGTGCCAGGCCCATCAGCATGCGCAAAGGAATAAATTCAAAAACATAGGTTTTCTTCTGCAATATTATCCCGGGTTTCAAAATTTTTAGTGAAGACAAATTTCGGTAGCGAGAAAGCTAGTTGATGAGTTTCAAATTATTAATTTGTATTACGTAAATTATTTGAAGTTTAGACTTTTTTTTGTTTAACTTCTTCGACAGATTCTCACTTGAGCGTAACTGGAAAAGTTGAGACATGCGCTGTGCTGAATGTTGCATTCGTATATGTATATCCTATCAAGAATTTACTCTTTTCATTCACCCTGCTAATCATCCCTTTGAGAAGAGCGTAGGTCATGGTTTTTAGTTGCAGCAGTAGTTGTAACCTAGTAAAGAACAAATCATGACTTATTGTAACCAAACATTAAAAAACTAGCTAATGAAATAAAAATGCCACTTGCTGCTGATTCAGGAATAGTAACTAGTTTCTCGATTAGTCTTAATAGTAAAATGCTATTTCAAAAACAATCTTAAAGAAATTGGGAATTAAGAAAAATTGCCTGAAAACCCTCGAAAATGGTGTTGGATCAAAACGAAAAGTACACCATTTGAATCGCCATGGCTGAAAGGCCTGTGAAGGAAGCTTACAGTCCCCTGACATATGGGCATTTCAAAAAAATAGCCTGAAAACCCTAGAAACGGTGTCAGATCCAAACAAAAAATACACCATTGGAATTGAAATGGCCAAAAACCCTATTCAGGAAACTTTCAGTCTCCTGGCTTGAATAACAAAAATAGCTTTTTTGCACAGGGAGCACTGACGTGTCCCTTTTTCTCCTCTACTGCTGGCGGGGCACTGGAGCATCATAGAGAGCTGTTTAAGGGCTCACTTGAAGGAGTATTTCTATGTCTAGCGTCTTTTTTAATTAGCTAAACATAATGTTTAAATAAAATATAATTTATCACTAAACTGAGTCTTTGTATACAAGATGATGTTATATTGGGTATAATATAATATTTGAGTGACTCTGCTGCCTTTGTTTTTTGGGCTCATTCTTTACTACATAAATCAAGTTAAGCTACTTACAACAGAAAAGAGCACTTATCTGTTAGAGCAACGACACTCAAGAAGTGAAGTTACGTTAATCCTAATGAAAAATACCAAAACATGATGAAAATATAATACTTTAGAAACAATTTTAAGCTATATATTTGCACATTAGGGGGGGGGGGTAAAGTATAGCGGGTCTTCATGCAAAATGTGTTAGCTACAATTATTTAGCATATTATGAAGTAAAAAAATCTAACTTCACGCTGTCCAAATACTTTATCCCAACCCCCTAATGTACAAATATATAGCCCAAATTATATAAGTCCAATGTATTTTGTCACCCGCCAATTGTTTTCCACTGAGCGTAAGCTAATTATCTCTTACTACAGACAGAAGAAACCGGTTTGTTCTCGAGTTTTACACAGTGTAATTCTTGAGGGTTGTTGCTATAACAGATTAGTACCTAGAAGAGTAATTTAACGAGATTAGGAAGTGTTAATTTTAATAAAATACATCTTAATAAAACACACCTTAGCGCATAAACGTCTTTTAGTGTCGAAGGAACAATACTGTGATAACTTTTAGCCAAGGCCACTCTTGATGAAACCATAAAACTTTTTTTTTACACCTTTTAAGAAATTCCCCATCAAAATTGATATATAAAAGCTTATTGGCTTACTGATTACAAACCACAGCATAATATTGATATACAGACATAAAAATCAAGATTGGCCAAGTACATGTTAAATGAATGGTGATTGTTTCACACCTTTCTGAATATAATATTCGAACTAATAGTAACTTCCATAATTTATTACACTTGTCCCTGAGACCACGTGGCCATTGTCCAGATATATATTATCATAAAACCTAAAAATACTTCTGCACTAACAGTTACTCCAGTACAGTGGCTGTAGGACTCTCCTTCTGAGAAGGAAGATTGAAGTTCTAGTCACTCTGTAGTTCGAGTAAAGTAGTGAATATAGTTGCTGGTGTAGTTCCGTCATCCTTTCGCTCATTCCTTTTCGTCATACTTTATGAATTGTATGTATTTTGAATCAGAATAAAAAAACCACTTATTATGCATTAATCGTTCTTCCTTTTTAGAGTTGTATATACTAAATAGTTTTATGTAGAGTTTCTTTACAGGGTTTTTGGCCATGAGATTCCAATGGTGTAGTTATGTGTCGATCCAACGCTGTTTTTTTTTTTGGGGGGGGGGGGATTGGCGAGGGGTGCTCAGGATGTTTTTTGAAATTCTCATAAATTTGTTTTCGAAATAATATTTTACTATTAAATGTAATGGAGATAATAGTTACCGTTCCTAAATAAGCTACAAATGTCAATGTTTTACCACTAGTCAGTTTTTATTGAAATGTATTTTCAATTTTTGGTTACTGCAACCATGATTTGACCGGGGGAGGCAAGATTGCTTCCCCATCATACAAAAACAATGTGATGAGCCATTGTAAAATATGTCGGGTTTTTTCTATCGTTTTTGTTTTTCAGAATCGTTCAGGTAAAAGTAAATACTAAAAAGTAGATTCAGATAAATAATTCTCTTTCAGATAATTCAAATAGTGGACATTCAAATATGAATACTTCTTGTTTAGTACTTCCTATCAAGGCTTCGCACGAATCAGGTATTTCTTCCTGTTGTGTGTCTTTTAAAAATATATCTAACATACAAGATCCAGATTTGACGTTATAAATAGGTAACGTAAACTGGCATACTAGGTTTTGAAGGATACGCAAACTTTTAAGTCTTGTGGATTAGCTAGGGCGTATTTTCGTCTATCTTGATCAACAAGTAAATACTCTGCTTCCGGTTTGATAGTCGTAAATGAATTTGTCTTCTTTATATTAGCAGGGAAGGTCGAAATTTTGTACAAGTCGTATATGGATTGTTGGTTTATCAATGGAATTGTTACTACTGCGAATAATTGTTCATTTATTTCTGTGATGTGGACTTTTAATTTTGTATAATAAAGGAATAAATTTGATACTTCTGGCTCTATGGGTAAATGTAAACCAAACGTTAGGTGCGTTTTTATTTCGTCTAAAATACTTTTTAGGTTAGAAGGGTCTACCAGGTCGTATGACAAGGTTCCTCCCGTGAGTGCAATTAATGCGAATTCGAAGTTACTCACATCCGTCACCAGATTTAGTAGTGACATGGTAAGTATATCGAGTGATACCATGGTAAGGCTCGCGTCTGTCACCACGTGATCCACTTCGTTCCTTAAATAATTCATTACGTTTACAGTTTTTGAGATTTTCTTAGATATCATTTCGACTTTGTCTCTTGTAGTTTGCTATACTTGCTTTTATTTTCTGGACGTGCTTCGTTACGTTTATGGCATTATTCAACTTTTTTACATTTTCCCGCAGGATGTTTAAGTCTTCCTCCGTTGTTAAACCAAAAAGGCGGGAGGCGAGTTCTCCAATGATGGGAATTAGGCTTGTAGACCTTCGGTATTTACTTCTTCGAAAGAACTTTAAAAATTCTCGTGGTGCTTTGTATTAATTTTTGTATTTCCGTATTAAATAATTCAAATAAGACTTATAATCTTTGTTTGTATAATATTAAGAAGGCTTGATGAGTTGGCACTTTTTGGGCGTTTTTCTCATTTAGATTAGGTAATGGTTCGATACCTTCTTTTGTCGGCTCGTCGGCCATTGCTAGTCTAGCACAAGTACTTTTACCGTCTATTGTCCAACATTTCTTATGTACGCAATTGTCTTCTTCCTCTTTTTTATAGTTATTTTTCTTTTCTTCTGGCTTAAGCCGTTGTACTTTTATCGTTTGTATTTCGGTATGTCTTACCGGGATTCTTGCCCTTGCGTTTATAAGGAATTCGCCAATAGGATGGGTATGCGTAAACGTGGGCCCTGTTGACCAAGTCCATTTTTTAAACATCGTGGGTTTTAGATAAGTTAATATAGTTGAATTTCTAGGTGATTCTTTGTTAATTGCGATCAGTTCTGGCACTGTGCTTGCCGTGGTTTCCGATATTGAAGATTGTATCTCTTTGGTTGGGGTCTCATACGTAGGTGTGGTTATCGTGATATCTTTTTCATTTCCTTCTGTGGGATTTGCATTTTCATGATCTCGTTGGGTACTTGAGAACTTGTTTCTTGATTTGTCTAATTCCCTTAGGTTAGTATCTTGTCTGTTGTCATTTTCCTTTCTTAGTTTGGATGATATCCGTTTCGTGACGTTTTTCTCGGCGTGACTTTGCCATAATTCTTTGAGAAAAGTCCATAGGCTTGGTAGTTCGTTTATCATTGCGTAATTTCTATCATAAGGTTTTCCTTTCCTTGTAGTCAGTAATTTAGGGTTTTCTATAGATTTCATTGCAGTAAAGTCTCTCGATAAGTATTCGATATTATTCGTTGATCTTTTCCCTCTGTCTTCCTTGGTGCTCGTTCCAAGTGCCATGTCAATTTCTGCCATTTTCTTATCAAAGTCAGCTTTTACGACTTTTGATTTTTGTTTGGGGATAACTGGAATTGGAAACTCTTTATTAACTTTATTATGCATTATTTTACTGGTTTGTAGTCCTTTATCCGACCTTAGGAATTGAAATATCGATTCTGTGAGTTCATTCGTGTTTTTCTCTAGTCTTGTTACTTGTTGAAACAAGGTTTCGAAGGGTTTGGGGTCCAATTTCATAAAAATTTTCCATGCATTATGGCTAGCTAGCAATGAATTTTCATGCTTGAATATTACTCCATGCTTTACGATATCTTGGGCGGCTGCGTGAACAACGAGGATTATGATGATATTCTTAAGCCTCATCTTTTCGTTTGTTTCTAGAATTAATTTATCATTAATTTTACCTATTTCTGCAAAATTCGTTTATTTACTATTTTATTATTATTATTTTTTGCGAAGAAAAATTTCGAAAACAGAGGTTATGATGTTTTTTTGTTAGGTTTAGAGTTTAGAATCTTCTTCAAATTTTCTTGCTATTATTTTTATAGGCGTCTCTTTTTCTTTGGTGTGTTTTCATTCGTTTTAGAAATAATTTACTACCCAGGGATTTGTATTCCTCAGATTCAGGGTCGAATAAAAATTGTTTATAATATTGAATTTCTGATAAAGGATGATGTATGCCTTCATATTTGACACATTGGGGATTTTTATCTAGATTATAGCAAATTTTGCGGGCTCTGCATTTATCAAGGACTAGAAGGTCTGTTTGAGTGGGTCCTTTAGAGTAGAAATATTTGATATTGAGGTTCTTATGTAGACGTCTTATTAACAATTGTAAACAACCAAGTTGTTTCGCGCTTCTTTTTCTATATTTTGTTTTGACTTTCCCTCTAGCCGGACGATATTTGGGGGTATTCGCGAGTGCTAATCCATACTTATAAGTGTGGGTGCATACCCTTTAAGATTGCAGGTTAAATCCCATTCCTTCGCATATATCTGATTTCCTTTTTCGTCAACCACCAACATAGCTGCCGAGTATATAATGTTTTCCTTCGCATTCGTTATTGTGATAAATTCAGTATCGGTTATCGCCTTACAGATAGGCTTTGGTTCCGTCACCATGATCTGAAAATAATCAGTACATAATTAGACGCTTTTGTACTGGTAATTTTCGTTTTTGATAATATCAGCCTTTGTTAGAACGTGGGTTGATTTTTTCATAGAAAATCTGAGGTAGAGCACGACCTCAACAAACCAAACGCTGCCTGAGGGCAAACTCCACCCCAGGTTTCCTACAATACATGGCTCATCACTAATTTTTTGATAACATCATACAGTACGGAAAGGGAAAATAGGTTTCATGGTTCACTTTTGTAGAATTGATAGATTGGTTCATTGTGGTTCATTAATATGTTGAACAAAATTTTTCTATAGTATTTTTATAGTTGTATGATTTTTACTTGTGAGCTAAAAGTTTTTAAATTATTATTCCTTTATGACGCCTATCCATTAAAAAATCTCTTAATCCTGTACTGACTAAGGGTAATTCCATCTATCAGGTTTTTTAACCGTTCTACCTGACTGCGTGGTTACTTTTTCCTCGGTTTCTTGCGGTTTTTTCTTTTTAGGTTTTGCTAGTGATATAAGATCAAATTTCTTGTATTGTTTTTTCAAAAATTCTTGACCTTTTAATTTTGTTTCTTTCGCATGCGCGGCCGCTGAAGTTGGTTTTGCTTTCCCTATTTCTTTAAACACCATATGGTCTGATTCGCCATCAGATTCTTCGGAACTGGTTTCCGATGATTCCGCATTAGAACTTTTAGAAGTGGCACTTTGCGTTTTTGAGGTATCGCCTGTCCTCCCTTCGTAAATTTCTACTCCTCTGGAAGTAGAAGGTTTATTCTCTAAGTCCTCGCTTTGAGTTTTCAACTCGGGAGATTTGAAAGACTCTTGAGAGCTCTGAGAGGAATCAAAAGTTTTTGCAGGGTTCCTCCACTGTTTAAATGCCATATCTTCAGGGGAATGCGGTATTTTTTGCACTAGTGTTTCCCTCCATGAAGTCCATTGTTTAGGCTTGACCTTGGACACGGTTATATCATGATACTGTCCTTGCTGGCCATCTTCGGGAGTTTGATTCCAAGGCAATGTACTTTGCCTCGTTTTTATGGGGAAATTTATTAAATCCATAGCTTCTCGCAGATTTGTTTTAATTGAATCTTTGGGAGGAGTTTTCTTTATGATAATACCCGGAGTTTCTACAGCTCTGTTCAATTCCTCCTGTAGCGACAGGGGTCTCTATTGGGGTTGCTGGGGAAACCATATCGTCTGGAAATCTTTTGGGGGGACAAGGGGTCGAAATTCTATAAGGAAAAAATTGGGTTTTCGGAGATGTCGTATAATCTAATTCTCCTGCGCGCTTCGATGATGAACTTTTTGGACTATTCGGTGGTTTTATTCTTACTGGTATTAGGGATTTTCTTTTAGGAATAACTATGTTTTTCGTAGCTAAAAATTCTTCAAAGTTTTCCTCATCACTATCATTTTCGAAATAATCTTGCTTGAAATTAAAGGGTTTTAGCTCTGCCAATCTTGATTTGGGAGGTTCGTCTTCTGCATCTGACGAATCGGTAGACGAGGGATGCGATACCCATCTTTCCGGAAATTTGGCTCTTTTTATTCGGCTAATATGTGCCTTGTAAGTTCTGCCATTATCGGGGTTCACCATTTAAAAAGTAAATCGTTATCGTACTTTTTGACGATTCTGTACGGTCCAGAATATTTATTGGAAAGTTTCTTGCCTTCCGCCTTTGCCTCATTTTTTAGGTAGACGCAATCTCCTATCTTAAAATCTATGTTCCCCTTGACTTTGGGTTGGTTTCTTAACTCTTGGCTTATTTTACATTTTTCCAACTCTTGCCTAACTATCTTATAAGTTTTTCTCATCCTATTTATGAACTCTTGTTTGAAATCCTCCGTGTTATTATAATATTGTCGGGACTCAACAATGTCATGATACGGTATTCTGAAGTCGCGACCAAATAATAAATAAAAAGGATTTTCTTTGGTTGTTTCTGAATGAGCAGTATTGATTATGTTAGTTAAATAAGGTAAGTATTGATCCCAGTCGTTCCTGTTGTCTTTTGTATAAATGCTCAATACATTCGAAAATATTTTATGCCTATTTTCTATTTTACCATTAGCTTGTGGATGGTAAGGGGACGTCACCAATTTCTCTATGTTAAGGAAACTCATTAAATCTTTTTTTACCTTAGAAACAAAATTACTTCCGTTATCGCTTATAACCTTGTTTGGAATGCCAAACTTTAAAAATAATTTCGCTAACGCCTTACTCGTGGCGTACGCGCATTGATTCTTTAATGCTTTTGCAAAAGTAAATCCGGAAAAGTGATCTATAACAGAAAGAATACAAGTATGGCCCCTGTTGGAAACAGGTAAGCCTCCAGTGGTTCCATATAAATCAAATGAGACAATATCGAAGGGGGACCTCGCTACCGGGACTCTTCCCATTGGAGGGTTATGATAGGCTTGGGGTTTTTATCTTAAGTTACACGCTTCGCATGTGCTTACAAATTCTTTAAGTTTTGTTAATGCCGACGGGACATAAAAATATTTTTTCAATTTATGGAAAGTTTTCATTATTCCTAAATGTCCACCTATATCTGAAGGAAAATATTCAAAGGCAGGTATTATTAAGTTTTGGGGTAATACAGGTATTATTGAAGTTTGGTTTCTATTTGCCTCAGCAGTCACAATTCTACATAATATTTCTTCATCAAGATCATAGTAAAAATATATCTATTTCTTTTCTAAGAGTTTTGAATTTATCTGGTAACGTATCATCATTCATAAAATAATTAATAAGTGCTAAACACATTTCGTCCTTTTTTTATTTCTTTTTATATTTTCTAAAGACAAGGGACAATAGGTATCCTTATTTTCTTTTACTGTGTCTTTGACTTTGTTTTTCTTACATTTATGTTTACTCTTAGTATTGATAGCGTTACTTTCGTTCTCCTCGGCTTCTGACGGCGTCCTCGGTTTCTCGGTTTCAGAAAATAAAACCTTGTTGCTTTTCATCTTCGACGTAGTATTTTCTGGGAATCTACTCAAGAAGTCACAAGCTGTATTTTGTTTACCTTTTAAATATTCAAATTCGTAATCTAGATCTTGTATTTTCATAATCCATCTAGCTAGAATTCCCGTGGGGTTTTTAAAAGTGCGCAAGTATTGCAGGCATTTGTGGTCTGAACGTAGTATAAATTTTCTGCAAATTAGATAGTGTCTAAATTTCTCCAAATGGTGGATTATAGATAATAATTCCAGATTTGTGGCGGAATAATTACTTTCACCTTTTGATAAAGTTCTGCTCGAATAGCATATGACTTTTTCTGTTTTTTTTTATTAGACGGTCCTTGTGAAGGATCAGGGTATATTATGGGAATTATTTGCGAAAGAATGGCACCAATGCCTTTCGAACTAGCATCGGTTGTGACCACGAATTGTCCGTTTTCAAAATCAGGCAGCGATAATATTGGTTCAGAAGTGAGTGCCTTTTTGAGACGGTCTAGGGAAGTTTGAGCTTCCTGGGACCAGGTAACATTTTAGGAGTTCCCTTTAGTTAACTCCGTGAGGGGTTTCGCAATTTGGGCGTAATTGCGCACGAATTTTCTAAAGTAGCCAGTAAGACCTAGAATTCCTCTTAATTCTTTCATAGTTCTAGGGGGTTTGAGGTTTTCAACACATTTATTTTGTCTGGGTCTGGGGATATCTCTCCTTGCGTCACCACTACTCCTAAAAATTTAATTTTAGGTTGAAATAAATTTACTTTTTCAGGCCGGCATTTTAAATTGCCCTCTCTGAATTTCTCGAACACTTTAGCTAGTGTTGCTAAGTGTTGTTCAGCGTTTTCTCCTATACATATGACATCATCGACAAAATGAGTGATATTCTTTAATCCTCTTAATAGATGCAATAAAGGTCTACATAGCGCACTTGAACTTGTCTTAAGTCCAAAAGGTACTCTTAAGTATTCATAGGAACCGCATTCAGTTGTAGAAAATGTAGTTTTATGGACATCTTTTTCGGCTATTTTCACTTGGTGGTAGCCTTGGGTAAGATCCAAAGAAGTAAAAATTTGTTTTTGCTTGAGATAGTCAAGAATTTCATCTATTCTTGGTAAAGGAAATTTATCACTAACTACTTGTTTGTTAAGGGCTCTATAATCTACTACAAGTCTCAGGTTACCGTTCTTTTTTGGTACCAAGATCGCTGGTGCTGAATACGGACTTATACTAGGGCGTATAATCTCATTTTTCTCTAATTCATGAAATTTATTTTTTAACCACTCTTTTTGCTTATACGGTACACGATATGGCTGTTTCGCGACAGGATTACCGGTCGTTAGAATTGAATGTTCATAAAACGGTATCAGTCCGATGTCATCTTCAGATGCGGAAAACACATCTTTGAAATTCCATAATAATTTCGAATAATTTTTTCTTAAGTTCTAAGTCCGTAATATGATCCATCTTAAATTTGTTTAAAAATTGCGATTTAGTTAGAGGGTATTTGTTAATTGAGGTTTTAATGCCGTTAACTAGGTTTCTTTTGGAATTTTCCCATCTATCTAAATCATTCTCCGAGATAATTTGGATTTGAACTAGACATGTTCCCTTTTTTATTGTAATTGTATCATTTTCGTGGTTATTAGTTACCCAAATAAAACCTTCTCCTCTGTCGTAAGGTATAATCTGTTCTTCGCATAACAGATTTTCATGAATTTCATTCGACGGGATCGCGAGCCATATTTCGGATTTGCTATCCACTGGTTCAATCATCTGTGATATTTGAATTCTTTGCATCGTTTTGGGAGGGACTTTTGTTTTTAGTATCACGAACCCATAATATTTCTCTTCACTATTATTGTCTATTAGATTCATACTGGCGCTTTTCTGCGTCATTGCGGCATCATGCGGCGTCACATTGGGTTTTACTATTTTCTTCCACAATTCCACTATTTTCTTGATTTCGTTCGACCTATACTGTCGCATATCTCCTATTTTAATATTCCAGATTCATCCCATTTATTATTTAAATTTTTTTCACTTCTCCAATATCGCTCAGAATAAGAAAGCGAATTTCTGGTTATGCCACGTCCTCTTTGTAGCGAGACATGAGGTTCAAAAGATTGTGACATTATACCGCAGGAAATTTTATTCACTGCTACATTCTCTTCGTAACCTCTGTTACAATTTCTTAGAGTAGGGGAAGGGGTATTTGCCGGGTATACAAGCCTCTCGTTCGCTACGTCTAATAATACCTTATTCGACCTTAAAAAAATAGCGCCTATGATGGCTTCATACGGAAAATTGTTGCATATTATAAAGTTTGTCGGAAAAATTCTATTATGCCTTTTTACGTCTAGGCGAATTGAACCTCTTGCGTCCAATTTATTCCCTGTTACACTAGTTAAATTGGGAATATTAACATTCTTCTGTCGCCTAATATGCGGAGGCAACATATTAAATACGCATGAGTTTATGATATTAACTGTTGCACCAGAGTCAATTAGTGCCTTAAAGTAAACATTTGCCACACAAAAATCATTAAATATAGGTAATTTATTATTACTATTACTAAAGGACGGTACTACTATTGGGTTGGACCTATAAAATATTCTAAGCCCGTTCTGGCTCCAATTTATTCTTCTGAGGGGCCTGACACGTTTCCCTGTGGATTTATTACATACGTCGGTGTCTGCAATAGAGGTTCAGATATGCCCATGGAATCTCTAGCCAAATGATATACATTTGTTTTCCGATTTTGCCATGTATTATTATGGTAGTTTGGATTTCTTGCGACAGTGCCGGGTGCTGGCGTCGACTGCAAATGCCGTTGGCTTGAAAAATTTGCGTTTCCCGTCCGCAACTTTTCGGGATTTCTATATACCATTCTTGCACTATATTGGCTTTGACGAGTATCTGGGTTTTTAAATCGATAATTATTTTGTCTATTGGGGGGAGGGTTATACAAATTCGGTTGGTACGCATTGTGAGGTACTGATTGACACAATTTCCCTAGCTATAGCCTTGTGCACCAATGGCGCTAAAATTTGTTCTCCCGAACAAATGGTTGCCGTAATTTTGTGTATTACCGACGGCATTCCCTTGTGCCGTTATGTCTCTAATCCTAAAGCGGCACTCTCGCGATATGCCCAGGTCGATTACAGTTATAGCATCTTGCAATTGTGGAACTATTTCCATAATTGATTGGTTTAATGGGTTGAAAACGTACTGTTTTCTGCCTAGTGGGTTCTTGCGTTCTATTTCTTTGTGGAAATGGGAAATTATCCCTTGAAAAGAAACTTGGAGAAACCTGACCTTCAAGGGAAGCTAGTCTTGTGGTTGATTCGCCTAGGCTATTTATTTTTGTTTTACTGTGATTTGCCACAAACGTGTCAATTTCGATCATTCGTCCTACCTCCTGAACTGCGAGATCCAACGTTTGAATATTTTTGGGTATTACCATTCTATATAATTTTGGGGGAAGCCCTTGCAAAAAGGCGTGTAGTATGATTTTTTCATACAATTCTCCTGAATCTTTTCCGAATTTTGCTTCTACTGAAATTCGTATATTGTGTAAATATTCTCTCACGTTCTGTGTATGGTGTTTTAGTTTATTTGTTGAACTAGTTTCGATAAATCTATCTTTGAATGCTGTTAACAATTTGTCTATTGTATTTATTGGCAAATTGTCATCATCTCCTACAGTATTTTCAATTTGCTTTAGGAAGGTCAAGGCCTGCCCTCTGAATCTTAGGAGGAGCATACCGACTAACGTTTCTAGCTCTGTTTTTGTTAATTCTACAAATTGGGCGAATTGGATATTAAATTCGTCGATATCTGTTTGTCCATCATATTGCAGAATAGATTTTGTTATTTCTACATTTTTGCGACCAACTTTTGCGCAATTAATAGTTCGCTTAATTCTTCTGACATTTTTGCGTTTGAAATATTTAAACCAACTTCACCTAATTATACACTCAAAATAAATTTATTTTTTCACTTAACCTATTTGGGGGAGACTGCTATCTCCTATGAGATATTCTAAAAGGGTTTCCTATTATAGCTTAGCGGTTATAGGCGTATACACTTTTTCTTATAAGTCTGTATCTATCCAATGATTTAAATTTAAATTAAGAAGTTTGTAGCATAACTAGTTCGCATATTTTCCTCCAAGTTTTCCGACCGCGCCACTTGTACCGGGGGAATTTTTGATCTCGCCACTTGTGCCATTAAGGCCAACTGCACCGTTAATATTTTAAGCTTGTGCCATTTATGAAACTTGTGCCATTAAGGTTTTAAGCTTGTCGCTGAGTTGATATAAACTTGTGCCGCTAAAGGCTGCACCATTTGCAAAGGGGGAAAGGGGTGAGTATGACTGAGGGGCAGAAAAATGACCGCGCCACTCCCTATGAGAGAAAATAAAGTACGTAACTATGGTAGGTTATAAGTTCTCCAACCTTCAATCCAGGAGTGTGACCACGCTTCCTTGGGTCATCTCCTTATGGATTACCTCTAGTGTTAATTAGAAATCAGATTCTTTGGGAACGTTTCCAATGGAGACATTTGAGCTAGTTATCTACTTTTCGGTGAGATACAGGCATATAAATAAAACAACACAAATAGAAAAGCAATGGGTTTATTGAAACTTATGCTTTCATGTATACAGCAACATATATAAGTAATACGATCAGAATGATAACTTCAGAGTGTATCGCCCAAATGGTAGGAACATAATAATTCTCTAAAAATACTTTTTTATTACTATATCACACAAGTCTAGATTCTGCGCTCTAAGAGCTATTTCACGATTGGCCCAACTCCTTTGGAGGGCCCGCTACTTTGTGATTATGTTTACAAACTAAAATCATTATGCTAACTGACCGTCCAATAATTTATTTTCAATATTTTGATGATTAGACATTAATATTCCTATGATAACTTGAAACTTCCTGTATAAGACATTGTCTCGTGATTTTTTATTGCCTAGTATTTTCGCGAAATTCAAAACCGTCTTCCTTGATTACTGCCGTAATTCGACCGGTAGCTTTTCTACACTTCAAAACGTCTGGAATGCTACGATGCATTTATATCGGAAGTATCCTTAGAAGGAAACAATTTTAATTTTTTTATATTTTAAATATATCACATATTACTCACGGTACAATAGCACAAAAGCTAGCATAAGCACGTCAGAATTACCATAACAAAACAAATATTATGGGATAAACATAAAACAAAAGTTATATCAATTATTGAAATGGGAAACAAAATAAGGGACAAAAGAGTCATTGTACCTCATGGTCAAAATTTGGGGATACAGGTCCAGTTGGGTATTTGGAGCTCTACGAGCATTGAGTCTTGTATTAGGAAGGGTTGGGGGATTTTATTTAAAGGGAGGGAGAAAACGTCCATGATAGTCAGAACTAAGGCACTTGTGACCAAAGTTCATGGTAAGGATGTGACGTCGTGATTCCAATGTAATAAGTTCAAGTCTAGCCAAACCTTCATCGTATGTAGTAGGCCATCCCCAGAATAATTTTTATTGCTCTTTTTTAAATACTTTCAATTTTTGAACATTGGTCTTTGGTCAACCCAGGTTGCTAGACAGGACAAGCATATTCCAGACTGGGTCTTATATAAGAACAATAAATTATTTTAAGGTTTTGGATTGATATGGAGAACCGTTTGAGAAGGGAGAAAGATTTAAGGAGAAAACAAGCTGTCTTAAATAAGTGGGAAATGTGTGAGTTTAAGGGCTTATTGGCTTACTGATTGCAAATTCGAGCATAATATTGAATTATAGACACAGAAACCCAGATCAGCCAAGTACATGTTAAATGAATGGAGATTGTTTCACACCTTTCTGGATATAATAATCAAACTATGAGTAATTTCCATGATTTATGACACATGTCCCTGGAACCGCGTGACCATTTTCCAGATATAATATCATCAAACCTAAAAATACTCCTACAGTTATATTTACTGCAGGACAGTGGCTCTAGAACTCTCCTCCTGAGGAGGAAGATTGAAGTTCGAGTCACTATAGTAATGAGCATGCGCGATCTAGCTAGAGTTGAGTGGCACAGTATATATCACGGCCTAAAAATCGCGTTGGGTCATCAGGACCCGGCAGTTGGAAGCCATAATCAATATTATTCCTCCAAGCTTCTTCACTTGTACCGTGAATTTTTCCTCTTTTTCTGGTCGCCCAAATAATTTGGTTTTCCAAATTTTTTTTTTTCGCCTTAAATTTTTCAAAATTCCACTATATTTTTTTTCTTCCGTTTTTTAAACAATATCTAGCAACTCTAAATTGACACAATAAGATAACGTAAATAAACGAAAAAAACGAGGTAAATCACAGCCAGTGATAGAGAGAAAAATACAAATATTTTTGCTGAGACCTTATTTAGGAATGGTTAGTTAGGAATGGTTATTTCGATTAGTTTTAATAATAAGATATTATTTTGAAAACAAAGTTATGAGAACTTTGGAAACTAGACTGAACCCCCCCCCCCCAAAAAAAAAATAACGGCACTGGATTGACATAAAAATACACAATTGAAATCGCCATGGTAAAAAACCCTGTATATAAAACTTACAAACCCCCTGGCTTGAATAACAAGGCAAATCACTTTTTTGCCTGGGTAGCGCTGATGTGTCTTCTTTTTTTCCTTTTTTTTCTGCACTGCTAGCCGGGAACTTTACATTCATAGAGTTGTTAAGGGCTCATTTAAAAATCAATGGCTATATCTATTGCCTTTTGTAATTAGTAAATCATAATTAAATATAAAATCCAATTTTTTACAATAACTAAAGACTGAACATTGCAATATACGTCCTTTAGGCATGACAGTGACGATATGTGGTTAACCTATGGAGAGCCTTTCCTAGGGCTGGTGGCGCCCGAGGAAAAATTAGTTGCAGCGTCCCCCTCCCGACTCAAATATAAGCAAAAAAGCCGAATCAAAGGGAAAAAGTTGATCAAAGTGGGCAATCCCCCATCCATGGTGACCTATTAAGCCAAGGAGCCCAGGGCAACTGCCCCGGTTGCCCTCCCCCCTAGGAACGGTTTTGAATGCATGACAACAGTGGTGAGACGATCGTTGCAAATTGTATGTAATATCTGCATAAAGAGATGAATATCAGTAAAAAGGGATCGGTGTTGCATTTAAATGCCTCGAGGACTCCTACTGGCCAAATGTGTTTTATCTCTGCTCCTCGAAAAGTCAGAAAATCGGACTCAGAAAAAACTGTGTCACGTTATATCCTAGTGGTGCTATTTTCTTCTGTGGATAACCATATTAAGAAATTATGTAAGAAATGCATTAGCTAGCCAATATTCACACTGGAAAATCTCTTATCATGGTCTTGAAAGGGCGTTTATCACTTCCGGGAAATTGAATGAATTGAACACCCTATTTGTCATTCCATAGACGTACGAAGTTGATTATAAAGTAGTATACATTTGAACGTGTCTTTAAGTTATATATTGATAAAAATCAATATATAGATACAGGGCCGTTTCCAGGGGGGTTAGGAGGTTTGAACCCCCCCCCCCCCTAGCCCCAAATGTCAGACAAACACTCCGGAGGTTAAAATGGTTCCTTTCAAACTATGTGCCTATACGGTGCCTTGCAGCACCATGCCTCTGTTTTGTTATAACGAACCATCCAAAAGACTTGTAACGGACAATTGTACTATGAACTATCGTTGAACTAGGTAGTTTTCATGTTTGTTTTCAGCGAGTTTTGTTGGAAAACGGATGTAAATGCATTCTACAAAAATCATATATATGTACTACAGCTCTACAGAAGAGATCTCAGATATGCTGAATCTGATGATGTGATTTTCCTTAAGATCGCTTGACTCTTTTGGAGTGTCCCTCCCCTTTTTTGAAAATCAGACAGATTTTATCAGGCTCGTAGCTTTTAATGGGTAACATTAAACTTGATTTTTTTTAAAATTTGGAATCAGCACAAAAAGCTAATTCTTTTGTGTATCAGTTGTTATCAAAATTATGTTTTTAGGGTGTCGGTTACTACTGTACTGAGTCGCTCCTTACTTACTGTTCATTACCCACAAACTATTTGATAGTAATAGAAATATACTAGCTTGGACATAGGCAAATCATGCCATTGGCCATCAAGGCAATGAAAGCACGGCGTGTCAATTTTGGCAACAGCTCTAAGGTACAGACCTGTTCAAAGAAAACACCTACTGCCGCATTCAGTATTGATCAATCTATGATAACGTGGTGCAGTTTTACAAGACTATAACATAATGATGGCACACCACAGCATAGATACTATACAGGAATGAAATTCCCACCTTCTCCAGTAAAGAGTTTGGGACGCAGCATGTCTCGGCACATTTTTTCCTGACTCCGCCTTCGCATGTGTGCAATGACGAATTTTTAGTGATAGCTGGTCACCTATGCTGTGTGAGTGAAGCTATTACGAAATTAATCAATAGCTACGTACCCTGACCACCGCCCTTTTAAGACACTGTGATGTATCCCATTTCTGAAACGAATTTTCGTTACTGTATAGTATTTATGCTGTGCTGGCACACAGTAATATCGTTTCTCATTCTTTTTATTTATGTTTTTGCAGGCATAAACTCTCAGCGACCATCTCCTTGTGAGCAGGGATCATGCTATCCAGCTACAGGAAATCTTTTGATTGGTCGAGATGAACAATTAAGTGCCACCTCTACTTGTGGCCTCAGTGTGCCCGAAAAATACTGTATTGTGTCCCATTTACAAGATACTAAGAAATGCTTTTCATGCCACTCGACTGAAGCGAATAGGAAAAAGCCTTCTCTTTCCCATAGAGTTGAAAATCTTATTTATAGATACTTCCCAGGGTAAGACACCTTATTTAATTTGTTGTTTGTTCGTAACATGTAGAATATCGACGGGACCTTGCCTATATTTCACGTACCTCAAGCGGTGGCGTCGACGGGGGAGGGTATTTGCCCTATTCCAATATTCTATACCCCTCCCTTTCTTTTGAAAAATATGTATTTTTGATATTTTCATCTTAAATGTGTTTTTTCTTTTTGTACTTTCATTGAAAACATGGAAAAAAAATTCTGCTTGTAGACTGAATGGTATTGCTCATATGAATAAAAACTACTTGTATTTATAATAGTCCTATCAGTTCTATTGGACCATAAAAAAAAACTTGCTTTAAACATTAAAACTGTGCATGTTTTGTTTGTAATTTTTATTTATTTCAGTGTTAGGAAACCTTTATTTAATAAAACAAGGTTTGATTTATTGATTTATTGTACACAATAAAGCACGTCGCAATATGATGAAATAAGTATTTATTATCCTTCCCCTCCCAACAAAAACAATAAAAACAAAAATTTAAATTACAATCTTGTTTTACTACCACTTCAAAAGCATATTTACAAACCTGACCGATTATTTTTTTAACGAATGTTCCTTTATATTGTATATATCTACATGCTGTTTAATTATATGTTTGTTTTAATTATAATCTATTCAATAAAATTATTTAATAATTTATTTAACAAAATAAGTTTATTTAATTATAAATTTACAGACTTTTTATTTTCGTCAGAGAAAGAAACAAAAGGTCTAAGCCTAAAAGTTAAGACCACATTTTGGTCTGACATAAAGGCGTATCTAATCCTTGTCATATTTCACAGAAAGTCTAAGATTGACCTAGCAAAATGACTCCAGATCACTCTAACATAGGGATTTCTTTTAACAATTAATTAGCATAGTTCTAAATTCTGTTGAAATATTTGCTTGGTAAACATGCCTATAGATTGTAAATTTTCTAGATCATACAAAAAAGGAAAGAAAAAAAAAACTTACTTACGGGATATATATATTTAATATAGGCCCAGGGAAGGCTCGAAGGACCAGGGGTGGGGGCAAAATCCCATCATTTAAACAACTCCTTGGTCACATTATACTAGTCGTGAAAATTTATTATAATTAACCTTCTATAACCTATACTTATCTACGGAGACAAAGAAGAAGCTAAAATGGAATCCATCATACGTAACTAAGGACAGCTATGTTTGTATTCACCTGTTCTTCAAAGTGGGCCACCGCTGGACAATCTTATTTAAGTCATTGGCATCGGTGAGGTCTTTTTCATTCTCCAGCAACATAAGGAATCTAGTCAAAAATCAATGGCGGTAGTTCTCAGTAAATTCTTAACAAACTTATGCTTGCTAAATGTTCTTTGAGCAGCAGCAACTGCAACAGGTGCTGTCGCAGCGAATTTTTAAATGTGATTGGCTGGCTTAAGCTGGTGTTGCCGGCAATTTCCTTCACCTAGGACTTCTCTGAAGCAAGTAGTGCCGTGACAAAACGGAAACAGTACTTGAAAAGCACTAGAATCTGGAGGTCTTTCTTGGTTTGGAAAAACCGTCGTTGCTAGCTCAATATCTGCAACTGAAACCTTTCTTTTTTAAAGGAGGCTAAAATTAGGATCAAATTGGGGGAAAATTGATAAGGCAAGCTCTGAGATTATCTCCCATCATTGTAGTCAACCTTTCAAGCACGGTTCTAAAATGTTGTTTATAGAACTGTAATCTTAATATCTCGACTTGACTCCGAGCTGGGCTGTCAAAACGAGATGGTCCAAGTCGCCAATGATGATGACTGCCGAAATCTGCCTTTGGATCGACTTCTCTCATTTTGGCGAACACTTTTGCACTGTCAATGAAATTTTTTATTTCATCCTCCGATATTGTTTCAAAAAGTTTCTTCATAGCTTCAAGCATCTCTATTGCGTCTGTGATGTTTATCTCCTCTTCTTCAAGTTGTTCTGTTGCTATTCTGATCTTGTACATGATTATTTTTCATAAAGGTTAAGCAAGCGATAAATTCGGAGTTTCGAGTCCTTTGCAGAAGGCCGGTAGCTTGTGCTTTCGACTTCATATCGGTGTTCTTTATCTGTTTTGTTTCGCAAATTGCTAAAGCTACTGACTGCTCCAAACTGAGTAACTACTGCTTGTATAGTTTCAGCCCTTGCAGGTTACAGAGGTCGTGATAAGTTTCGGAGATTAAGGCTGTTTTTAATCGAAGAGAGTTTTCCTTCAAGGATGGCAAAAATTTTTGTAGATGAAGAGAGAAAACACATATATTTCGTCAGGGATGTTGAAAAGCTAAACTATTCAAAGAAATGAATAGCCACTATGTTCTATAGCAATGTTTAGTCTGTGGGCTTGTCAGGGAATATACGGCACACGGCGACTAAGAATTTCTGATATTTCGTGCTTGGGTCCATTAAATTGACCAGACATAGCATAGTTATATGACTGGAAAGCTAGTTTAAACAGAGGAATTCCTCTCCTTGACAATGTTCCTATTATACTTTCTGCCATACCCTGTTCGGTTTCGTTATTAGCCTCGCTAACATCTAATAGTCTCTTTCCCGAGCCGGTATTGCGGATTACGCTGCAAGGTCATCAGAATTTGAAGCATCGGGTACTGTATCACAGAATAAAATTCTGAATCCAAAACTTCGTCGAGGGTCTTTGTAGGTAAATAGGTAAATTTGTATGGTTTATATCTGGTATCGAGAGCTGCCACATATCTCGCAAGAAGTTAAACAATTTGGACAAAGTTGCAGTTCTGTTCTTCAGTAATCCTAAGGCCAATGACCTGCCTCGCTAGAATCTCTGCAGCATCGAAATTTTTTTCACAATTTTTCGGTTTGTTTCTCTACCTTTTGCTTGCTGCAAAACCATAGTTAAAGTGCTTTTATCAAGTAAGGAATCCCCATGACAGCTGTTATTGACGAAGTAACAAAAATAGAACAGAACTGCTTTTTTTTACTCGGAAGAGAAATGACAAGCCAGTTTTCCTTTTTTCGCCTTCTATTTGCTCTTCATTTTATGCCATTGCCGCAGACCGACTTCCACCCAAACTTTTTTGGATTGGTTGCTCCTGGGATCACTAGGGAAAAGGAAGCAGAAGGCAGCATCTTTCGCAATATTGTATTCTAAGAGCTGTGTAGCGATAAAAGAAATTTGTAGCGATAAAAGAAAGGACTGAGAAAATTGCGGTAATGAAAATTGACCGGGTCAAGTCTAAAATTGTACTTTGAAGCTGTGAACTTACACCTTATAAGTTCTCCGATAGCGCCACTTATAGCGCCAAGGACTGTGCCATTTGTAATATTATGATTAAAAGCGGTGTACCGATCGCGCCTCTCGCCGAAGCGAGAAAATAAAATAAATAAATGAATGTAACCGCTTTTCCTTGGGTTATCTCGAAATCAATTACCTGTTATATTATATGGAAATCAGATTCCTAGGGAGCGTCACCTTGAAGATATTCGAACTAGCGACCTTTGGTGCGACTAGATACAGACATATAAAATATAATAAACGCAAATAGAAAGATAATAGTTTTATTATGACTTACATATTTAGGTGTACAGCAATGCTCGCTTCAATTGACGGCAAATAATAACCAAGTCTCTACAATTACTGCATAATAATTTGAATCGCAATGCCTGAATGCCAATATAATTCTGCTCTAAATGATCCTGAATCTGATTTACGAATCCTTCCAAAAGGCACTTTTACCCCACTATCAAACGTAGTTTTTTGTCCTGCGCTCTAAGAACTGGCTCACAATTGGCCCAAGTCCTGAGGCGGGCCAAACCCTCCGTCCAATAATCAGTCTTAAATATTTCTGATGATTCAAACGTTCACACATCTCTTATAATTTAAACTTCCTGAGAAACATTGTGTGTGTAGCATCTTTTTCATTGCCCACTATCTTAGCGAAATCCAAAGCTGGATAGCGCCGTTCTTTGTCTGAGGCTAAACTGCAATTTTTCTCTTTGCTGATTAAGGAGTTTTCTTTTTTTGAAACTAGATTTAAACTTAATTAGAGGAAGTCGGAATTATCTTTAGAAAGAAGGAACTTTATTTTTGTATTTTAAATATGTCGCATTTTACCCACGGTACAGCTGGTAATCCTCATACTATCCCGGTTGAAAACGCCATTGTTTCATTTTTAATCTTGAAGGATCAACTGGGAAGACACTCAGCTTTGGTTGATTAAGACCACATGAAATAAGGTACTTCCTTAAGTTTTCGCTGGAGATTGGCTTCCTTATTCCTGGACCCTTGTGAACGATGCTTTCAAAATCCTCACTGCAACTTTTGACTACAAATCCACTAATTGTTGAAATATTAAGAAGTTCTTCAGTGAAATCAACTGTTGAACTCTTTACACAGTTCAAACACAGAAGATGATGTAGATTGTGTTTCCACCAAGATATCTCTTGCATTCAACTTAAAATTTTCCCAGACTGTCTTAACAATTTTATTGGAACCAACAGCTGGTTATCTAATGTATCTGAGCTTGGTTAAAACATTTAAGAAATATCCTGTTGGGTCTTTGATCGGAAATGTCTTGCCCTGTATTTGACTCCTCATAATCTGTGCTAATCCATGGCGTGACATCAAAATTACCGTAAAGAGCCGAAGGCGCACATTTGGAATAGTTTCTTATCTAATTTCTGTTCGTTAGAAGGTTTAATGTTACTCATTACTGTCGTCCCAGGTAAAAACTTACCTCCCGACTTGAATGAGCTATCCTAGGGTCTTCAAAAGCACTCCTGTCCCAGGGGAAAAGATTCTGGGTACATAGCCAAGTCTTGCTTGTCCTTCTCAAGCGTTATATACTTCTCAACCCCGTATTGTAATTGATTTTTTTTTTCTCTATCCTGTATACACTTGCTTTGAAAAGGTCTCGTGGGACTTCTTTTCTTTGAATTCCAATTACTCTTCCATTGTTTTGAAAACTTCTTGCCTTCTTTTCCACTCACAGTCAAAGTTTTACCTTGTCTCTTGCTTTTGGTTTGTACATATGGTCTTGTTAGGCTTCCATTCAGTTGAATTTTTCAAAACTACTAAACCATCAGACAAAAATAAATCAAATGCGAGTATAAACAGTAATTTAAGGCCAGTTGTTAGGCTACCAGCCCAGTCCCTTTAAACCTGGTCTAGTTTAAACGACTCTACGGCTGGTAGGAAAGTTAACTATCTGTAAGGAGTTATTACCTTAGTTTTTTTTGTGTTGATCATTACCATGATTATTACTATTTATAGTTTTGCAATTTAGTGAAAAAATTGCTTCCCACCTCTAGATTTTCAGAAATATCATTTTGTATGATCTTGAACATATCGATTTTAAATGCTCCTCTCCCCTGCATTTTGGGGAATTAGTTGTCTGTTTGTTGGATTCTCGTTAGCTGATCAATCATAAACTTACTTGAATTTTTGTGTTGAGTAAATATTAAAATTATTAGAATTTATTACGATATAATAATTTATTAGTAATATTATGAATTTATACCTGTAATTTCGTCCCCAGGTGGCGATAGGGGAACGCTCTACAGATATGTAGGATACCTTCATAGGAGGCACGGACCAAGGGGGGACCTTGTCTCTGGGGGTCCATAATAGAAACTGGGGCATCCTCGCCCGGGGTCATAAATACAGGCGGAGGAGGAAGAAGGTTCCTCAAATGTACACTCAAAAGGGCCCACTGGTTTGTCCACGAGTCCCATGAGTTACAAACCTTCTCCCAGTAATGGGTTAAACTGCATGGTGTTGCAGAACACCATCGCGGGAGAATCCTCTATAGGAGGACAACTGCGGCAGGGCGTAAGATCCAGATCTATTGACAAAGGCCTCTGCAGAGGGCTGCCTCGACCTTTTCGGGGTACCTGCAAGACTGGGGACCTTGCGGTCAACTCTATTCCCACTTGAGGAGTGGCGCCCCTCGAGGAAATCATAGCCTAGTAAACGACACAGCATTCGCACGGGATTCTGACTAATGGACAATTCCTCTGGGCTTGGTATGTTTTGACGGCGTCTTCAGGCGGAAAAACCTCTTCCTAGCTAATTATGCTGATTATGCTGATGATTTAAGCATCCTAGATGAAAGTGTGAGCAAAATGAATGAAGTTTTAGAGGTTTTGCGAGTTCATGGTGCTGAATTGGTTTGAAAATTAATGTTTGGAAGACTAAGTCACTAAGGCTAGGAATAAGTGAAGCTGGAAAGGTGACGTTGGGTAATGAAGAGATTGATCAGGTGGACAGCTTCACTTACCTTGGTAGTATTATTAGTAAAGATGGTGGGAGCAGTGAATATGTTAAAAGTAGAATAGCGAAGGCTCAGGGTGTTTTTTCACAGTTAAAAAAGATTGGAAGAATAGGAAGATAAGACTGCAAACCAGGATTAGAATATTAGAAGCTACAGTGATGACAGTGGTCATATATGGCTCTGAAGCATGGACGCTCCGAAAAGCGGATGAAGATTTGCTAGATGTTTTCCAGAGAAATTGCTTAAGGACTGTTCTGGGTACCCGGCTAACTGACCGTATTTCAAACAATAGGCTATACGAAAAATGTGGTTTAATACCGCTCTCTAGGGCTATAATGAAAGAAAGGTTGAGGTGGCTAGGGCACGTTGTGCGGATGAAGGATGACAGATTGCCGAAGATTGTTCTTTTCGGCCAACCGTCTAGGGCTAAACGGAAAGCAGGTCGTCCCCGTCTGGGCTGGAGGACGTCATAAAGAAAGATTTTAAAGGAAATGTGAACTTCGTGGGCGGGTGTAAAAAGGGAGGCTTTGAATAGATTGGGATGGAGGAGGAGCGTGCGTAGCTGTGTTGGTCTCAGGTGGCTTGGTGCTGCGGTGAGTTGTTAGTAGTGGTAGTAAGTAAAGAGCGAAGTAGGTGCACTTGGCTCTGTGCATTTTACACACTTTTTTCTTCTTTTTTTTCACCGAGGCACTTCGTATAGAAGGAGTTGTCGTAGAAACTTCGGAAGAGGCTCATTCGTTTTGAAAGTGAAAGTTCTAGTGCCATTTTTAAGAGTTGAAAGTGATTGGAAGGCAACTAGCCCCCCTCCCCCCTCCTCCCATGTATATTTGTCCCTAAAGACATCCGATGAAAATTTTTCAAAATAGATAGCTATCTTGTTCAGCATAAACAAATAAACGTTCAAATGGGGATAATTCCATTTATTTAGACAGTGAAAACGGGTACAAAAGTCTGGATATTTCGGTCACATATACTGCGATCGTCATCAGTAGAAATACTAAAGTATTAAAAATAGAACTAACATATTTATACAAAACAAAGTAATTAACTCCCGGGTCATTCACTAGATTTTTCTGAGAGAGTTCACTAAAAGGGCTCATTCAAAGTCTTGAGATGTAAATTTTCTTCTTTAGTCTTGCCTAAATGTAAATTGAATTTCAAATGAAGGTGGCAAAGCCTTCTCTGTCTTCTAATTGCAAAAGAAAGGTTTTATTTATAGTTACATATATAATTTACATATATGTTACATATATAATTTACATATATGTTACATGTATTGCATATATAGTTGCATATAATTACACAGTGTTCTGCGGATTTACATTTTTTAAAACTGAAGTTTTTAGATTCTCCTATGCGTCCACTTTACAATGGTATATACCTTTGGAATTCCAGTAGACTCTAAGACAAGCTATCTTTATTGCAAGTCAAAGCCATTTTAGAATGTTTATTATTTTGCTGGGCACCGCTAGATGGCGTTAGCTTTTTTCTTTTCTCAGAGACGATTTTGAGTTTTTCTCAGTCTCTCATATTCTTTACACTGGTGTCAATTCACGGAGATGTAGGGAGGGGGGGACTCAGTTTGCCAAATCGGGGGTGGAGTTTTTTTTTCAATGAAAATATTAAAAAAGCAATCCTTTAACGACAAAACAACTTTGGGGGAGGGGGAATGCTCTTCGTCTTCGCTGTTGCATAACGTTGCGAGTCTGATTTATAAATTTTGTTGTTTGTTTTTAGAATATTGTTGATTAAAAACGTTTTTAAAAGTGTTGTTTATAAATTTATTTTTTATACGTTACATGTAAAGTATTGAACCCCGTGCCTACATTTTACGTGTCTAGAGCAATGGTTTTAGTAAGGGAATGCAGGTGGGGGGGGGGGGTAAAAAAGAAAGAAACGTAACAATATTTTCCAAGACTGAAACATAAAAAAATTAAAGTGTTTTAATTTTGAAACCACAAATACGAAGAGTATTCGTATCTGTGGTACTTGAAATACTTAATAACTTCTTTTTATGCTTCACAATCTTGGAAAAAATTGCTACATTTCTGGTTTTGTTTGTTTTTGTAAAAGGAAAAATAATAATATTTATAACCTTGTGGTGTGAACTAATTGTTATTGAATATGTGTAAAAAATATACATGTATCATTTCGTTTTGGATGTGAGAAAAATATATCACGCAACCGCATAATGGATCGTCATTGACAAAGGTATATAATAAGATGAATATGACATTAGTGTCTGTTTTTTGAAATACTTGTTTTTATCAACAAGATATTGAATGATCAAGCTTTTCCGATGGAAAATTTTCGTCTGCATGTATTTTGTTACAACTATTTCCCATCTAAGAGGCCGATGATCGCTTTAAGACTTTAACAAATTTTCCACACAAGTCATAAGTTAACTGTGTCTATAAGTCGTATATGCACTTCAGAGCTTTGTGGAGGATTGGATGATTTTTGTGTTATATGGATGGATCTTAAGCTTCAAGTTAAAGTATGTGTTAAGCTGAAACTGCCCCTGATTTTTATATTTTCGTGCTTTTTTGAAATATTTCTGCAATTTATAACCCAAGAAGAAACTCCCTTAAAATTACACTGTGAACATAAAAAATAGCAAAAAATGCTAGGGACTAATAGATGAAACCTAAAAACAGACCGACAGAACGAGCAAAAGTTGCCACAAATAAGAATGGGGCTACCACCCCCCTCTAATTTCCCGAAGACTTGTGTGTTATTCATGCTTAAAAAAAAAAAAAAAAATCATAATTTAACCCTCCTCTCTTCTAAACCCTCTAAAAGTCTGAGGGTCATTTATGTTTGTTTGACTTGTGTGTCAAACACACAACATACTTGTGTTGTTTAACAAGTGTGACTTGATTTTTTTTTTTTTTTTTTTTTTTTTTTTTTTTTTTTTTTTTTTTTTTTTTTTTTTTTTTTTTTTTTTTTTTTTTTTTTTTTTTTTAGCGTTTTGAAGGAGGTTTGGCTAATCAAAAATAAATTCTTAGTCTCACAATTACGTATTGTATATAATCTTTTTTTCAAAAATAGATAAACCTCGGCCTGCAAAGACACCTTTCTGTCATTAGAGGATAAGCAATCACTTGGTTGATAAACGTTCATTGATATTTAAGGAAACGGGAGAGCCATGTGAAGAAAAGTCTCGAAAGTCGGTTCAAATACCACTGAAATTTCTGAAAATAATTTTCACCTATATTTTTTTTATTCAGTATATAATTTAATTTAATTGAATTATTTCGTATTTTGTTTATTTAATATATTTTATTTGTTTAATATATCAATAATAATTCATATATATTACATAAAATAAATCTCCAGTAAAACTACTTATCTTTAAGAAATACTAAAGAATGTTTGTCGAAAAAGCGGTCGTTTGCACTAAACGAAGCATTCGTTAACTTTTAATATAGATGTGTAAATGGCCGGCTAGTGGCTTCAATTCTGTGGACGGGGGGGGGGGGGGAGCAGATGTTTTGCCCCCTCTCCCCCCACCTAGATTTGGAAAATCCCATTTTGGGTATTTCAGTGAAAAGGGCTTGTGTTTCCTTTGAACAAATTCGAAAAACAACAAAATTGTCCCCCTCCCCTAGATTTGAAAAAGTATATTCCCCTCCCTACATTTTTGTCAATTGGCGCCACTGGGGACGACCAGACTCACGTAAAAATTTTATTTAAAATTCATCCTTTCACATGTCGTCTTTACAATCAAAATATTGGACACATCATTTTGTTTTTTTTTGGGTCAGTCTGAATTTTTTTTTATTATTTATTATTTTTATTTTTATGGCGGTGCGAACCTATACATTCTGGGCAGAAGCTCAGGCATTATGTCAAAGTCTTTAATAGAATTGACCGCGTTTCTTTCTTTATTTTATTTCTTCGTTTTATCATTAAAAAAAATAATAATAATTAACACCCAATGGCGTGAAGTAAATATAGTTGTGTATTTGTGTGTGAAGTAATATATTAATAATAATAATAATTAACACCCAATGGCGTGAAGTAAATATAGTTGTGTATTTGTGTGTGAAGTAAATATAGTAATAATAATAATAATTAACACCCAATGGCGTGAAGTAAATATAGTTGTGTATTTGTGTGTGAAGTAAATATAGTAATAATAATAATAATTAACACCCAATGGCGTGAAGTAAATATAGTTGTGTGTTTGTGTGTGAAGTAAATATAGTTGTGTGAGAAAAATTTGTCACGCAATAGCTTGATGAACCATCAGTGAAGAAGATAAAATAATAAGATTAATATGGCATCAAAATGTCTATATTTTAAATTACTTCTTTTTGTATACATTATATTGAACAAAAATATTTAGCTGATAGTATGGTATTGTCAACATTCACTTTCTTGCTACTAACTTCCGTTTAAGAATATGATTATGGTTTTTGTCGACTTTACCAACTTCTAAGGTAATTTATGATTGCACCGATAAATAGTATAAATGCACGCACCCTGAACCTCTAAGGAGGAACAGATGCTGTTTTGATGCTTGGGCTCTGAAGATTTAAGTCAAAGTGTGCTTTAAGCTGCAACTGTACCTAATCTTTTATTCCTTCGTTTTTCATAAATATTGTTACGGAAGATCCTCCATGGAGACGCTCCCTAAATATCTCACTGTGAACCAGGGACACCAATAAGGGGGGGGGGGGGCTAAGTCCGTCCCCACTAAATTTGAAAAATAATTTTATGGGACATTTTCATTGAAACAAACACCTTTTTGTAGTATTTTCGTTGTAAAAGCAATTAAACAACAAATTTCATAAGTCAGTTTTTGTTCCTTCTCATTCTCTTGGATTGGGCCATTCTCTTGGCCCCCTTGCTGTGAAGTAGACCATAACCTGTCTCTTAAGAAAGACACATATTAGTTGACTTTTTCTTAGAATGGAGACTCAAAGCGTCTGACTACTTCGGTGGTTTAGCTTTGTCTTCCTCCTAGCAGTCCACAGAGGAGGCAGGCTGTAACTAGGACTCATTTTGTTGGAACTGAACTGAATAGATTTATTTACAAACTACGTATAAAATCTATGTCTTATAAAAAACCCCCCAAGGGAAGGCAACAAATCGCCAGGTGAAAGACGGCTGCAACCCTTTGACTTTCAATCTAAAAAAATAAAAAAAAAAAATAAAAATCTTCTTTCTCATCATGCCTTATCAGAGGCAACACTATAGCGCTGCCTAGCGTTGGAAATCGGAAGTTCTAGTGTCCTTTTTAAGAGTCAAAAGTGATCGCAAGGCAACTAGCCCCCCCCCCCCTCCCCTGTGCCCTTTTTTTCCCCAAATGCATCCGATAATAATGTTGAGATCAGATTTTGTTAAAAAATAGCTCAAAGATCAGATAACAAAAACTCCAGGGTTGACACCCCCCCCCCCCCCAAGGCCCGGGGGCAAGCGTTGTAAGTTATACCCTGGGGACATACATGGTTCTTATGGAAGTGGTGCTCACATAAACTCCAGAGGGGGCTCATTTGATTGGAAATTGAAAGTTCTAGTTCACTTTTTAAGAGTCAAAAGAGATCAGAGGGTAGCTAGCCTCCCCTCCGAACTGCTGGTTTTTTACCCAAACCTATCCGATAAGTCATATCGCTGAGCCTGCAGACTACTTGTCGGTTCACCGTGGTATAAAAAACGTAAAGGATGTGGCACTAGACTCTAAAGTCCAAACCGGCGGTGGTGATCTCCGTTTCATGGCCCCTCAGCCATGAAGTGCAATGGGTCTGGGGGCCATCACCTTTTGCTTTCGTACACTCGTCATGTTCACCTACCCCAATAATAATAATAATTTTTACTTTTGTTCTTTTTATGCTTTTATTATTGCAGTACGAGGAAACGATCATGGTGGCAATCAGAAAATGGCAAAGAAGAAGTCAGCATTCAACTTGACTTGGAAGCAGAATTCCACTTCACTCATTTAATTATGACTTTCAAGACCTTCCGCCCAGCAGCGATGTTTGTTGAAAGGTCTTATGATTTTGGTAATAGCTGGAAGGTAAGTCTGAGCTATTACACTCTCAGCCCCCTTTCCATCTCTATTATCCTGCTTTCCTCCCTCTATTATACCTTCTTTCTTTAATAAACCAAGAAAGATATCCATCTCTTAGGGGAAATTGAAAGATAAAAAAATCTATTCAAAATAGGAAATTGAATGATAAACACGTTTATTCATGAATGAATTTTATCAATTTCAATTCTGCGAGTATTCACTCCATTTCAGCTCCATTTTATTTCACTTTCAGAAAACAAATTAAAAATAAGGGGATAACGTACCTTGAAGGTTCTCGTCCATTATAAATTTTGTGTGGCCAGACTATTTAGAAGAGATTGGGTGGTCTTGCCATAACTTGTAGAGCTTGGATAAGAGATGCGAATAAATAATTGAAAACGAAAAGCCGACGCTGACTTTCCCGAATATCGGGAAAGTATATTACGTTATTCCCGAATATCGGGAATAACGTACCTTGAAGGTTCTCGTCCATTATAAATTTTGTGTGGCCAGACTATTTAGAAGAGATTGGGTGGTCTTGCCATAACTTGTAGAGCTTGGATAAGAGATGCGAATAAATAATTGAAAACTAAAAGCCGACGCTGACTTTCCCGAATATCGGGAAAGTATATTACGTTATTCCCGAATATCGGGAATAACGTACCTTGAAGGTTCTCGTCCATTATAAATTTTGTGTGGCCAGACTATTTAGAAGAGATTGGGTGGTCTTGCCATAACTTGTAGAGCTTGGATAAGAGATGCGAATAAATAATTGAAAACTAAAAGCCGACGCTGACTTTCCCGAATATCGGGAAAGTATATTACGTTATTCCCGAATATCGGGAATAACGTACCTTGAAGGTTCTCGTCCATTATAAATTTTGTGTGGCCAGACTATTTAGAAGAGATTGGGTGGTCTTGCCATAACTTGTAGAGCTTGGATAAGAGATGCGAATAAATAATTGAAAACTAAAAGCCGACGCTGACTTTCCCGAATATCGGGAAAGTATATTACGTTATTCCCGAATATCGGGAATAACCTTGAAGGTTCTCGTCCATTATAAATTTTGTGTGGCCAGACTATTTAGAAGAGATTGGGTGGTCTTGCCATAACTTGTAGAGCTTGGATAAGAGATGCGAATAAATAATTGAAAACTAAAAGCCGACGCTGACTTTCCCGAATATCGGGAAAGTATATTACGTTATTCCCGAATATCGGGAATAACGTACCTTGAAGGTTCTCGTCCATTATAAATTTGTGTGGCCAGACTATTTAGAAGAGATTGGGTGGTCTTGCCATAACTTGTAGAGCTTGGATAAGAGATGCGAATAAATAATTGAAAACTAAAAGCCGACGCTGACTTTCCTGAATATCGGGAAAGTATATTACGTTATTCCCGAAATATCGGGAATAACGTACCTTGAAGGTTCTCGTCCATTATAAATTTTGTGTGGCCAGACTATTTAGAAGAGATTGGGTGGTCTTGCCATAACTTGTAGAGCTTGGATAAGAGATGCGAATAAATAATTGAAAACTAAAAGCCGACGCTGACTTTCCCGAATATCGGGAAAGTATATTACGTTATTCCCGAATATCGGGAATAACGTACCTTGAAGGTTCTCGTCCATTATAAATTTTGTGGTGGCCAGACTATTTAGAAGAGATTGGGTGGTCTTGCCATAACTTGTAGAGCTTGGATAAGAGATGCGAATAAATAATTGAAAACTAAAAGCCGACGCTGACTTTCCCGAATATCGGGAAAATATATTACGTTATTCCCGAATATCGGGAATAACGTACCTTGAAGGTTCTCGTCCATTATAAATTTTGTGTGGCCAAACTATTTAGAAGAGATTGGGTGGTCTTGCCATAACTTGTAGAGCTTGGATAAGAGATGCGAATAAATAATTGAAAACTAAAAGCCGACGCTGACTTTCCCGAATATCGGGAAAGTATATTACGTTATTCCCGAATATCGGGAATAACGTACCTTGAAGGTTCTCGTCCATTATAAATTTTGTGTGGCCAGACTATTTAGAAGAGATTGGGTGGTCTTGCCATAACTTGTAGAGCTTGGATAAGAGATGCGAATAAATAATTGAAAACGAAAAGCCGACGCTGACTTTCCCGAATATCTTAGAAAACCTTTTAACTTCTCGTACTCTGTGCCGGAGATAGAAATATTCAGTTTCAAGGAAACTTAGTCAGAGGAAAGAATGAATTTAGTTTTTCTTTTAAATAGACCAGAATTTTCTTTTTGAAGTTCAGAAAAGGGCAGTCTCTAAAAATGTTCCAGCATACGTGCTCGGGAAAACACTAAAAATCAGCTCAAAGGGAATATCATTTAAACAATTTAGCCACTTTCGGAGTTTTAGTAGTAGTATAAGCTCACTGACAAATGGGACGTGAAATTCCTTTTGAAAGAAATGCCTGGAAATGTCGTTTTACCCAAATATTTGCAGTCAAACCACAAATTTCTGACAGCATTCGATTATGGCTCGTCCCCTGAGAGAATTCGCTAATGCGCCCTTTATCTTTGGGATGGATGGCCGACGCTGAAACTCGCAAAGGAAATGGGAACTTCCTGGGAGTGTGTAAAGAGGGAGGCTTTGAATAGATTGGGATAGAGGAGGAGCGTGCGTAGCTGTGTTGGCCTTAGGCGGCTTGGTGGTGCGGTGAGTTGTTAGTAGTAGAAGTAGTATCACTATAAGCACTTTTGAATTATCAACACAGTGGATGTGATGAAATTCCCCTGGAATTGACCTGGTGACCGCGATTTTTGGATCGACTTATGGCGAACAATGTCCACTGGACTTTAAGGTCAAACGGGGGAACAGCAAAACAGGAAACGGCAAAATTTATAGGTTATGGGAGAACATGGAATCAAATAGGCAGGCAAAACTTTCCTAGATTTAGATTATGCAGATGACTTGTGTATCCTAGATAGAATTTTAGCAAAATGAATGAATTTTGGACTTTTTGAGTATAACTGAAATACCTAAAAAAAAATTTGAATAGAATTTTTCTGCACTAGAAAACCAAATCCTGCTGTATATCCTCTTGGCCCTTTAATATCGATGTTTTTTTTTATTAAACCAATTAATTTTGTACTGCATATAGTAACCTGATTGTTTAACCGTAATCGACGATCGTACTATTTAGATAAAACATCTTATATAAAGACTAGCAAAGTTAATGGATTTGGGGGGGGGGGATTATGAGTGCTTGAATAGGTATAAAATTAATTTTAAGAAGACTAAACTACTTAGACAAGAAATAAATGAGGCTGAAGTGGTGAGGCTAGGTAACGAGAAATTCTATCAAGTACAAATTCTTACTTACCTGTACAGTATTTTTAGGAAAGATTGTGCATGCAATGGAGCTTATAAAATAGAATTGACAAGGCGCATTATCTTTATCACGGATGAAAATAGTTTGGAACAATAGGAAGATAATTTTGCAAACTAATATTAGAGAATTGAAGGCTCTCAAAGGATGAACAGCTATTCTTTCTTAGACTATATCAGTTAGATATAATAGCTATATTATCAGCTTTACTAGTTCTTGTTCTGTCTCTTCAACAAAGTGCATGAGCCTTGTTCAAGCCGCCGTGTGACAATGTGAAAAGGGCACCAGGAATTTACCAAATTGACAAGTTTATTTAAAAAAAGAGTAAAAAACGAAATTAGGGCGACAGAAAAATCCTGGGGGAGGGTTCCCCCCCCTTTGAATCTGCCCCTGCCCGAATTGGATGGGAAGAGGTCATAAGAAAGGATTTAAAGGAAATCGGGACTTCTTGGGACGGTGTAAAGAGGGAAGCTTTTAATAGATTTGGACGGAGGTGGAGTGCACGCAGCGATGTTGACCTCAGGCGGCTTGGTGCTGCAATGAGTTTATAGTAGTAGTGATATTAGTAGTCTCTACATTCCAAGGTGGCTCTCTAGGACCTTTACAAGTAGGGACTTACGATATTTTTTTTCTCTCGCTTGTGTTTGCGTTTTTCGAACAGGTGTCTCTTTTTTTTTGGGGGGGGGGGAGGGATTTGGGTAGAGAAAAGCTAAGAAATTGGTGGTGCTTTCCCTATAGTCACTTTTGAATCATGAAAAAGCTTTATAGGAGGGGTAAAGAGTGAAGCTTTGAATAGATTAAGGTGAAGGAGAAGGGTTTGCAACTGCGTTGGCCTCAGGTGGCTTGGTACTGTGGTGAGTTGATTGTAGCACTTTAAGTAAACAACATACATAAAATTATAGAATAACATAAGTAAACAAGAAGAAAAATATTTGATTCATTTATAACGGCTCAAAAGTTAATAAAATTTATTATGACAATAAACGGCGGATATTTCAAACCGATGTTCAGTGCCTTGAGCTACATTCAGCGCCTCAACTTATTGATTTAGCAGGGACGGAAATAAGGATTAACTATGACTTCTTGTTGATAAGCCTCGATATTTACTCTGCAGCAAAAGGACCATATACTAATTTCCGTGGGGTTGCCCTCTTTTAAGAGTTAAGTGCACCAGATAACCTTCGTAATGCATAGTTTATTGCCACATATGGCCCGAAGTTTGCCACGCATGGTGTAAAGTGGCGTAGTATGTTTGAAATTTTCTATTAAAGTAGATTTGTTGTTGTAAAGTGGTTGTTAATTGGCCCTTGGAGGGGGTATGGGGTACGGTCTTAAGAGTGATTAAAACTAGGGTAGTGTTTCCTTAGGGTTGGCCTGAATTATTATACGAGGCGTGCCTACTGGTATAGATGAGAAGCTTAAATAATGTTATAGAGAGGCGGAATACAAATAAGGTTATTTTCATTTGACTCACAACAACAATACAAAGATTTGGCAATATATAGGCCACTGGGACTATTCGTCCATAGCATAATACGAATACGAAAATATAATTATTAACTATAAGACATTGAAAGGCACTTACGATTCCAAGTACTCCTAAGTAAAAAAGGACCAGAGGTCACCCGGGCAATAATTGATCAAAAGTTGCTAGATGCCATAAAATGTATCTTTTATACCTTAGGTTAACCACGTCTTTCTGGGTCACAAACGCACATAAGCAAGGAGGTGGTTATTTCTCAATTTCCTTCCAAAGCCTACACATATCCTGGAACCCAGGATATGTGTTTCTTTACGGTTTATTTTCAAACTTACATCTTAGTAAAAAGTGGTAATTCAAAACTTCGCATTTTGCATTTTGCGTCTTAATATTTTATTTACTAAAATCAATTTTTGACTTAATTGGTCAGCTTACTATAATTTGACACTCGTTGTGTGTGGACCAAGCGGCATATTTGGACCAAGCGGCAGAAAGTTGTTGCAGCTTGCTAGTTTATAGTAACTATCTATGCATCGAGAGCGTTGGGCAGGAATTTAATTAGTTTGTGCAAGTAAACAAGGTAAATGTTCTTTAAAACCTTTTTGTCTTTTTTTAGCTCTTTTCAAAAATATTTTTAGTATCTAACAGTAATTCTCCACAAAAAAAAGAATCAGGAGACCGTGGTGGCCATTGGTGGCCATCAACCCATTATCCTGAAAATTATTATCCTTCTGTCGTGTTAGCCAGAAGTGATAAAGGGAGTCTACATTATAAGATATAAAATTAAATAAGGTGTTACCTATGCCACACCCGGTAATACTCACGACAAGATTTTTATGTTTATTGATTATTATTAGAGACTGAATATGGTATTTTTCTAAAAGGTATCATTGCGAAAGATTTTGCAAAGTACCATCTAAACGATTCCAGATGGCAAAGCCCGGTTCTATGAGCCTGGATACGTGTGAAACGTGGTGATGAGATGTGATACGTAATTTGTCGCTACTCGTCGTAATCATAGGAGTCACAAGGGGGAGAATGTCCGTCCCCGTTTGAAGCAAGATGTCAGTTTAAAAATGTATCTCCAGTAGAAAATGAGGAATAGTCCCATTTAAATCCTGATAAAATAAAATAAAAAACTCATGGTTGCACATACCCCCTACCCTTTTTGAAAGTTTTTATAGCGGTGCTCTTGCTGGTTTTGGCATAATCGTATGGCAACCGTGCCTGGCAAGAGGACCTAGGCGGTTATGTGAGAATCTAAATTTGGAACTTGCGAATTTTAAGATGCGCCACTGTCGATATAATAAAATGTTAAACGCTATAATTATCAAGGAAATATTAAGATGAGTTTCTTTTTTGCCCGTTGACAAGCTCACAAAGAAAAGAAGCAGTGTAAGGAAAAAGAAAGAAACAAACTGAAAAACATAAATAAAAGGACTCAAAAATGGCTAAACGTTATTTAAAAGGCTTTTAATGTGTGTTTTTTTTTCAGACGTCCTTGCTTCGTCTTGTAGTGCGTAAAGCTATATTCAGGGATCTTTAAGTTTCCTGTGAAATTTTTTGTCTCAGTCTATGTCTCAGTAGTGGTGTTAAATCCACCACAGAACTGTTTGAAATACAATCTTTCATTTTGGGCTTAATTTTTCTACTGTCCTAGTAGTGCACCTGACAATAGTGCATAAGATGATACCCGGTAGTCTCTAAGCTACATCAGGGCTTCAAATTTTGTCATATAAAAATGGCTTTTTTTGTATTGGCATTGAAAAAAGTTAAAAAACAACTAAGTTGAACCCCTACATTTTGAAAGTACGTTTTGCCCTCCCCACCCCCTGCCTAGATTTTTGCAAATTTGACGCCCTTGAGCTAAATGTAGGCTACTGCAGCATTTTTTTGTCCTGTTCTTGGCTGGTGATTCGTATAGCAGTGGTTTCTTTGTTACACTGCTGCTTTTTCTATGATACGGCTTCCTTCTCAGATACGTGCTTTAGTTTTTGGCTTGTCGAAATATTCCTACACATATAAGCAATAAAGTTATTTGTAACATACCTATTATATACTCGAGGAGGGATGGGGTTAGAATACTGAAAGGGTTAAGGTCGAGGAAAAAATTTCTAACTATTTTTACTCCAAAAAATACCGTTAGTGGACCTATGATTGTGCATCTTCCTTCCAGGTTCATAATTTTATCTCAGTTTGTTGAAATAATCCAACACCATTAAACAATAAATTTATTGGAACTTTGCCTATTTAGTGCATAAGGAGGAGGGAGCTATAAAGTAAGAGGAGTGCATAAAGAGGAGGGAGCAATCAATTCAAGGAGATTGCTTTTAATTTTATACTCTTATTCTAGCTATACCGCTAGTTTGCCTATAAATCTACCACCTCTTTCCCAGATGCGTCATTTTGTTTGGCCACACTCCTTCCCAGATAAATCATTTAGTATGCCGAAATAATTCCACATACGTAAACAATAAGATTATTAATTTGCACTTCAATGGAAGGGAGGTAGAATACTGGAGTCGTTGATTTTGCCGTCTCTTTCCCAGATGCGTCATTTTGTTTGGCCACCTCTTTCCCAGATAAATCATTTTGTTTGCTGAAGTAATTCCACATACATAAACAATAAGATTACTAATTTGCACTTCAATTGAAGGGAGGTAGAAGGCTGGAATAATTGTTTTACCGCCTCTTTCCCAGATACGTCATTTTGTTTGGCCACCTCCTTCCCAGATAAATCATTTTGTTTGCCGAAACAATTTCACATACGTAAACAATAAGATTACTAATTTGCACTTCAATGGAAGGGAGGTAGAATACTGGAGTCGTTGATTCTACCACCTCTTTCCCAGATACGTCATTTTGTTTGGCCACCTCCTTCCCAGATAAATCATTTTGTTTGCTGAAATAATTCCACATACATAAACAATAAGATTACTAATTTGCACTTCAATGGAAGGAAGGTAGAATACTGAAGTGATTAAAGTAGAAGAATTTACATTTAACTGATTTTACCGTCTCTTTCCTAGATACGTCATTTTGTTTGGCCACCTCCTTCCCAGATAAATCATTTTCTTTGCTAAAATAATTCCACATACACAAACAATAAGATTACTAATTTGCACTGCAATGGAAGGAAGGTAGAATACTGGAGTCGTTGATTCTACCACCTCTTTCCCAGATACGTCATTTTGTTTGGCCACCTCCTTCCCAGATAAATCATTTTGTTTGCTGAAATAATTCCACATACATAAACAATAAGATTACTAATTTGCACTTCAATGGAAGGAAGGTAGAATACTGGAGTGATTAAAGTAGAAGAATTTACATTTAACTTTACTTTAATTTCTTTTTTTTTCTTTATTATACCTTAACTGTTACTATGATTGTACGGCTTCCCAGATACGTCCTTTAGTTTTCGGCTTTTCGAAATACTCCCACGCATATAAACAATAAAGTTATTTACCTACTTATGTACTTTAGAAGGAGGGAGGCTCTAGAATATTGAAAGGGTTAAAGCATAGGAAAATAATTTTGACTATGGTTTTATCTTAAATTACCGCTATTTTGCCTATGATTGTGCCACTTTCCTCCCAGATATGTCATTATTTCAGTTTGCTGAAACAAAAGATTGTTTCACCAACAAAAGATTGTTAGGAACTTTCTACTTTTTTGGTACTTTTTTGGAAGGAGGTTGGATATTGGAGTCGTTAAGGTTGAGGAGTTAGCTTTTAACTTTATTTTAAGTTCTTTCTTGTCCTGGGTACACTGCTACTTTGTCTGTGATTGTGCGACCCCATCCCATCTCCCTTCGTCATTTTGCTTGGGCTGGCCAAAATAATTTCACATAGGTAAATAGTAAGATTATTGGGGTATTTACACCTATTCGTCAAAGAGGAGGGAGCTAGAATATTGGAGCTGTTAAAGTTGAATAATCCACTTGTGACTTTATTTTAATGTGTTTTTTCTTCTTTTTTTTATATCGCTACTTTTACTATGATTACACGGCCTCCCTCCCAGATATGCCCTTAAGTTTTTGGCTTATAGCAAAACTCCTACACATATAAGCCTATAAGCAATAAATTTATTACCAATTTTGCCTATTATATACTCGAGTAGGTGGAGGGGCTAGAATGCTGACAGGGTTAGATTCTAGGAAAATACTTTCAACCATATTTTTCTTTATAAAAAAACCACCACTTTGCCTATGATTTTGCCACTTTTTGCCAGATACATCTTTTTGTTTTAGTTTGTTGAAGTAGTCCACCATAGATGAAATTATTCAAAATTTTGTAACTATTTCTTACTTAACGAGGACAGAGCTAGAATATTGGAATCGTCAAAGTCGGAGAGGTACCCTTCTATTAAACAGACTCTTTTATCTACAGCAATGCATACACGCGTGATGAAAACAGGTTTACAATGCCTTCTGGGATATATACAAAGGCAAGAACTGTATTTAAATTGTTGTTTTTTGGGGCTTAGGGGGGGGGGAGGTACCTAGGTTATGTTAGGTTACGTATTTAATATATGGTATGCTTTGCCCCCCCCCCCTAATATGCAAATATATAGCCCAATTTTGTTTCTAAACTATTATATATTCATCCTTTTTTATTTTATTTCATTAGTACTAACCAAACTAACACTATATAAAAGCGTCTGTTTAATAGAAGAGCACCATCGGAGAATTTACTTTTTCTTTCACTCCCATCAAGTTTTTTTTTTTCTAGATATACCGCTACTTTGCCTATGATTGTGCTACCTCCTTCCCTGGAGTACCTAGAGGACCGTCAAGAAACTTAACAGATGTTGTCTGCGAATCTCGATATTCAGGAGTAGCGCCTTCTACTGAGGGAGAGGTAAGATGTCATTTATTTTAAAAGTTGATAACTTGTCAGCTATGACCGACGTTTAATTTTCTGACAATAGTGATGAAAAGTATTTGAAATACAATAGAATGTAATTAAAATCTTAGACTTTTCTATTCACAGAATTTGACCAATGAAAATGTCTAGAGAAAAAAAAACGGGTATTATACTTAAACAAGGCAGTGGATAAAAAAAACTTTAGTTTATAAAATTCGTAATATTTCGACTCCCGTCATATTTCGACCAGCGGGAAAAAATGAATTAAGCTAAATCAAACACAACACATAAAGAAAAAAAAAATAAATACTCAAATCTTAATTACTTCCAATATCACTGAACCAATATCAATATCATTTCCAGTAGAGTGATAGTGGGAATAGCACGGATACGCAACACAGAGTGACAGGTTAGGTTGTCTCCGGTGTTACCCGTCTTTTTTTCTATATTTTAATTTGTTAAATTCTGTACAAAAGAATGGAGTATAAAATATATTTAAGTGTTTCAGAATATATTAAATGTGTACAAATTGCGTAAAAATTAAGTTAAATAAAGTGAAATCTAATATTTCAAAATAAATTAATTGTTTAGAGAAATACATATTAATGTGAAGAGAACAAAATAATTTCTAATTTTTATTTAAAATGTTAAATCAGTAAAACAGAAGAAAAACTAAATAAAAATCATAAATTAAATAAAACTGAGAAGCAAGAAAGAAGAAGAAGAAAAGATGTTTCAAATTTACCCAAAACGCGACAAAATGTCAACAAAAGGACAAATTGGTCTAAGCAAACTACAAATGATTAACATATTTGTTTTTGGGGAGACAGAATTGGGAAAAAAGAAGGTATTTTTACCCATTATGAATAAATGAAATTCTATTTCTTGTTTTTAACGAGATTGTAAACGGAGTAATAATAAATGAAGGAAAAAAAAAGAAAAAGAACTTAATGAAATGCAATGCAATATACGCGACAACAAAAAGGAAGATCTTCTAGCGAATCAACTAAAACAAACAGGTAAATTAAACTTTACTCACAACATATAAATTACGCATAAATTAGACATTACATAACAGAAAAGCTTCACGTTAAGAAAATAAAATAACACGTGAAAATCATGGCTCGCATCAAGCGAACTTTTAAATTTAATTTTTCCTTCTATAATAGTGGTAAGAGGATCTGCTGCTTTATATTTTGTGGTTCCTGTGAAATTTCTGGCCCAAGGTGAAAGATTAAGCACGTTTTTATATATTCTCATTCAAGGTTTCATTTTTCATATCATTTTATCAGAAAGATGGTTTGGGTGAATCCTTTCCTCTTGCTCCCCCCCATCCTCCCCCCCTCCTTGTGCTCATATATGTACTGATTCATATTCAACTATTTAAGTATATTTCATTGGTGATTCATTATTAAATATGATTCATTTTATATATTTTTATAGTATATTTTATTTAAAACACAAAAACCACATGAGGTTGTGTAAATATGGGATATACTCGTACAATAACAGAAAGATATATATATATATATATATATATATATATATATATATTATATATATATATATATATATATATATATATATATATATATATATATATATATTATATATATATATATATATATATATATATATATATATATATACATTTATATATATATATCTAAGCAAATAAACTTTCAAATGGGGATAAATCCATTTATTTAGACAATCCATTTATTGTTTTAGTATTTCTACTGAAAACGGTCGCTGTATATGTGACCGAAATATCTGTACTTTTGTACCTGTTTTTTCACTGTCTAAATAAATGGATGTATCCCCATTTGAAAGTTTATTTGTTCGTTTTGGAACGGCAGTGTGGTCAAAGAAAACAACACCTAATTTAAAGGTGTTATGTCGAAAATACTTCGTATATATACGTCGTATATATACGTCGATCGAGAGAGAGAGAGAGAGAGAGAGAGAGAGAGAGAGAGAGAGAGAGAGAGAGAGAGAGAGAGAGAGGAGAGAGAGAGAGGAGAGAGAGAGAGAGAGAGAGAGAGAGAGGAGAGAGAGAGAGAGAGAGAGAGAGAGAGAGAGAGAGAGAGAGAGAGAGAGAGAGAGAGAGAGAGAGAGAGAGAGAGAGAGAGAGAGAGAGAGAGAGAGAGAGAGAGAGAGAGAGAGAGAGAGAGAGAGAGAGAGAGAGAGAGAGAGAGAGAGAGAGAGAGAGAGAGAGAGAGAGAGAGAGAGAGAGAGAGAGAGAGAGAGAGAGAGAGAGAGAGAGAGAGAGAGAGAGAGAGGAGAGAGAGAGAGAGAGAGAGAGAGAGAGAGAGAGAGAGAGAGAGAGAGAGAGAGAGAGAGAGAGAGAGAGAGAGAGAGAGAGAGAGAGAGAGAGAGAGAGAGAGAGGAGAGAGAGAGAGAGAGAGAGAGAGAGAGAGGAGAGAGAGAGAGAGAGAGAGAGAGAGAGAGAGAGAGAGAGAGAGAGAGAGAGAGAGAGAGAGAGAGAGAGAAGAGAGAGAGAGAGAGAAGAGAGAGAGAGAGAGAGAGAGAGAGAGAGAGAGAGAGAGAGAGAGAGAGAGAGAGAGAGAGAAGAGAGAGAGAGAGAGAGAGAGAGAGAGAGAGAGAGAGAGAGAGAGAGGAGAGAGAGAGAGAGAGAGAGAGAGAGAGAGAGAGAGAGAGAGAGAGAGAGAGAGAGAGAGAGAGAGAGAGAGAGAGAGAGAGAGAGAGAGAGAGAGAGAGAGAGAGAGAGAGAGAGAGAGAGAGAGAGAGAGAGAGAGAGAGAGAGAGAGAGAGAGAGAGAGAGAGAGAGAGAGAGAGAGAGAGAGAGAGAGAGAGAGAGAGAGAGAGAGAGAGAGAGAGAGAGAGAGAGAGAGAGAGAGAGAGAGAGAGAGAGAGAGAGAGAGAGAGAGAGAGAGAGAGAGAGAGAGAGAGAGAGAGAGAGAGAGAGAGAGAGAGAGAGAGGAGAGAGAGAGAGAGAGAGAGAGAGAGAGAGAGAGAGGAGACGAGAGAGAGAGAGAGAGAGAGAGAGAGAGAGGAGAGAGAGAGAGAGAGAGAGAGAGAGAGAGAGAGAGAGAGAGAGAGAGAGAGAGAGAGAGAGAGAGAGAGAGAGAGAGAGAGAGAGAGAGAGAGAGAGAGAGAGAGAGGGAGAGGAGGGAGAGAGAGAGAGAGAGAGGTACTGCTATAGAGAGAGCAAGATAGAAATAGAAGAAAAGAAAAACATGCAGAAAACACAAGATTATTCCTAAACTATTGAGTTATTTGTATATTATTTTTAGGTAATCTTCAGAGTTTTACCTCCCAATCTTCAAATCCGGGATCCTTACGCACCAGAAGTGCAAGACTTGTTGAAAATCACCAATTTACGTGTCAACTTCACCAAGCTCCACACTCTTGGTGATGATTTGCTAGACAATCGCCTAGATATTAACCAGAAATACTACTATGCTGTTTATGAAATGGTTGTCCGTGGGTCATGTTCATGCTATGGTCATGCGTCAAGATGTCTTCCTTTAGATGGCTCTGATCTACAGGAAACTGATATGGTTCATGGAAGGTGCGAGTGTACGCATTTTACAACTGGTTTGAACTGTGAGAGGTGTGAAGATTTTTATAATGATTTACCATGGAGACCAGCTGTAGGAAGACAGTCAAATGCTTGCAAACGTAAGAGAATGGCTCTTATTCTATTGAGAAGCTTGTTTTATTTGTTGAAGTGTATTAGCTAGTAGGCATACTGTATACCCTTAAGCCCTGTTCACACTTGTGTTCAGCTTGACATCAATTTCTAACCATCATTAATTTGGTCCAATCGAGACTGCTTAAAAAAAGAATGTAAATTGTGATTGGTATACAAGCATTATGTCTAGATATTGATGTCTGGCTAAGCACGCGCGTGAATGGGGCTTTAGATGATTATTACGCTCAATTGATGAGTGACTTCGTAGTAAAATTCGGCAGTTAATTTTGAATATTTTGAGTAGTTTTTGATTCTGGTACCAACCTAAACGTGAAAGCCTCTACTTCGTTTTGTCTCTAAATCAGTGGCGGATCCAAGGGGAGGGGGCACGCCCCCCCCCCTAATGTAGTCTAAAGTTGTGTAATTTACTTAATTAACGCAAGTTTGCGTTAATTAAACTTGCTCCTGACACAAGTTTATCGGATCAACCTTTTTTGTGCCCCCCCCCCCTAACAAAAAAATCCTGGGTCCGCCCCTGCTCTAAATCTTAGGCAGCGCGGTAGCGCTGCCTAAGTAAAGAACGATGTGGGCACAATGTGTTGTTTTTTTTCTCCATACCCGGGCACTTCGTATCGAAGGAGTCGTCGTAGAAACTTCAAAAAGGGCTCATTCGATTGGAAATTGGAGTGGCTAGTGCCCTTTTTAATAGTCGAAAGTGATTGGAGGGCAACTAGCCCCCCCCCCCACGCCCATCGCTCCCCCAAATACGTCAAATCAAAATTTTGAGATAGCCATTTTGTTCAGCGTAGTTGATTTCCAGATAGAAAATATCTTTTTGAGGAGGACACTCCCCCACAACCCACGGGGCAAGGGTTTTAAGTTATGCCCTGAGGGCATATACGGTTTTTATAGAAGGCGTTGTCGTAGAAACTTCAAAAAAGGCTCATTCGATTGGAAATTCAAAGGGCTAGTGCCCTTTTAAATAGTCGAAAGTGATTGGAGGGCAACTAGCCCCCCCCCACGCCCATCATTCCCCCAAATACATCCAATCAAAATTTTGACATAGCCATTTTGTTCAGCGTAGTTAATTTCCAGATAGAAAATATTTTTTTGTGGAGGACACTCCCCCACAACCCTCGGGGCAAGGGTTTTAAGTTATGCCCTGGGGGCTTATAAGGTTTTTATAGAAGGCTTTGTCGTAGAAACTTCAAAAAAGGCTCATTCGATTGGAAATTCAAAGGGCTAGTGCCCTTTTAAATAGTCGAAAGTGATTGGAGAGCAACTAGCCCTCCCCCCAAGCCCATCATTCCCCCAAACACATCCAATCAAAATTTTGGGATAGCCATTTTGTTCAGCGTATTTGATTTCCGAATAGAAAATATGTTTTCGAGGAGGACACTCCCCCACAACCCTCAGGGCAAGGTTTTTAAGTTATGCCTTGGGGGCATATGAGGTTTTTATAGAAAGTGTTGTCGTAGAAACTTTAAAACCGGCTCATTCGATTGAAAATTCAAAGCGCTAGTACCCTTTTTAATTGTCGAAAGTGATTGGAGGGCAACTAGCCCCCTCCCCCACGCCCATCATTCCCCCAAACACATCCAATAGAAAAATTTTTAGATAGCCATTTTATTCAGCGTAGTTGATTTCCAGATAGAAAATATGTTTTTGAGGAGGACACTCCCCCACATCCCTCAGGGCAAGGATTATAAGTTATTCCCTGTGGGCATACAGGGTTTTTATTGAAATCTTTGTCGTAGAAACTTCAAAAAGGGCTCCTTCGATTTGAAATTCAAAGGACTAGTACCCTTTTTAATAGTCAAAAGTGATTTGAGGGCAACTAACCCCCCTCTCTCGCCCACCTTTTCCCAAAACACATCCAATCAAAATTTTTAGATAGCCATTTTATTCAACGTAGTTAAAAGTTTTGGAAATTAGGTATTTAAGGATGACAACCCCTACCCTTACAGCCCTCAGGGCAGGGGTTGTAAGTTATGCCCTAGGGGCAAATAAGGTTTTTATTGAAATCTTTGTCGCAGAAACTTGAAAAAGGGCTCATTCGATTTGAAATTCAAAGGACTATTCCCTTTTTTAATAGTCAAAAGTGATTTGAGGGCAACTAACCCCCCTCTCTCGCCCACCTTTTCCCAAAACACATCCAATCAAAATTTTTAGATAGCCATTTTATTCAACGTAGTTAAAAGTTTTGGAAATTAGGTATTTAAGGATGACAACCCCTCCCCTTACAGTCCTCAGGGCAGGGGTTGTAAGTTATGCCCTAGGGGCAAATAAGGTTTTTATTGAAATCTTTGTCGCAGAAACTTGAAAAAGGGCTCATTCGATTTGAAATTCAAAGGACTATTCCCTTTTTTAATAGTCAAAAGTGATTTGAGGGCAACTAACCCCCCTCTCTCGCCCACCTTTTCCCAAAACACATCCAATCAAAATTTTTAGATAGCCATTTTATTCAACGTAGTTAAAAGTTTTGGAAATTAGGTTTTTGAGGATGACAACCCCTCCCCCCACAGCCCTCAGGGCAGGGGTTGTAAGTCATGCCCTGGGGGCATATAAAGTTTTTATTGAAAACGTTGTCGTAGAAACTTCAAAAGGGCTCATTTAATTGGAAATTGAAAGGGCTAGTGCCTTTTTTAATAGTTGAAAGTGATTGGATAGTGACTAACGCCCCTCTCACGCCCACCATTTTCCCAAACACATCCAATCGAAATTTTGAGATATCCATTTTGTTCAACGTAGTTGAAAGTTCTGGAAATTAGGTCTTTTAGGATGATAACCCCCCTCAGAGCCCTCAGTGCAAGGGTTGTAAGTTATGCCATGGGTGCATATAAGGTTTATATATAGAAACTTGTTGTATATGATTTATAGAATAGATTTTAGTCTTCCTCAAATCCAATTTTTATATGTCTAAAAACTAAATGTTGACTAATAATTTGATTTATAATAATTTGACTAATAATTTGATTAATTTGATTTATTGAAGTTATAAAAGTAAAAACATTTATATTTTTTCAGTAAAGTGCAAATTTATAAATGTTTTTACTTTTATAACTTTAATAAATAAATAATATTAACATTTTGATTACAAAATTTCAGTGTATGTATATTAAGCTGACAATGCACATTCATTTGTATTTTTTCAGTAAAGTGCAAATTTTGTTCTGGCCTTGGGAAGGCACAGGGGTTTTGCGCCCAACTTATGTTAATTTCTGCTCGTTTTGAGCTTGACTCGGTTAATTATTGTAATTTCTGTTCGTTTTGGGTTTCATTTATTTATCAATGCTGATTTGTGGTAGTTTCACGCTTGGTAGATTATTTGATTTTAGTTTTGCTCATTTTTTGTTTAATGTAGTTCTTTACTTTTCTTTGAAAAACTTATTTTGTGAAAAAAGTTTTTTTAATTAATAACAAGGAAAAGAAAGGAAGAAAATGCCTCTGATTGTATTGAGAATAAGAGACTTAACTACTCAATTAAGCCTCTGACTTAAACAGGTGAGTAGAACTTTCAATTTCCCTTCTAGTGAACATGCGAAATTATCCACAGGGAATATTGGACGAATTTTCCAGAGAGGGGGATTAGGTGTTGAAGAGTATCAGCTAGCTGCCGTACTTTGTACGCTTACCTGATTATTGCGCTCACTTAATAATTAGCCTCACACTGCAAATCTCAATAACCTTTCAAATATTTTGAATATTTTCTGTTTTGATTTTAGTGTCAATGTTGGGGATGAAAGCTTATTCTTAGTTTTGTCTCTAAACAACAAGGAAAATAAAGAAAACTTTATACACACTGATTGACAGCAAATGTAAATAAATGTAATTAGTAAATGTGAAATTCCTTTTAGTTCTGACGAAGATTAGATGGTTTTTAAGGTTCAAAGTCCAATTGGTTTAATTGATAAAAACCAGAATATATATATATATACTCTAAAAATCTATTGTTTAATGACAAAACTCGCGCTGAGATAAAAGATTCTTCACTAACATGCAACACCACTCCTGCTTCTCATTTCGAAATGTACCACAACTCAGTTAACTTTAATAATATAAAATAAAAAATATATAAAATAAAAAAATTTAAAAATATATAAATATATAATATAAAATAAAAAAATATGTAAATAATATATAGAAATTTAATATATAAAATTCAGTTAACTTTAATAATAGTGTTTCTCCTCTCCTCGGGCTTGCAGTCACCTATTTAAACTAAGAAAAAAAAATTAAATTAAAAATATTAAATCTTAAAACTGTATCTAACTTAGATTATTTTCAATTTTTTATCTTGAAGTAACTTTGTTTACCGGTCAGTTGTCATCAAGATTGTATTTTAATAGAGAAATTACAATTTACATCTCTTGTAATTTCAATATTGTAGATGGGGTTTAGGTTGCACAAAGACACAAAACCTTATAAACTACTAGTGCAGTTATGAACCGTTTCAAAGACCAAATTGGGCTTTTAAAAATGTTGAACCATTCCCTTCACGAAATGTTTGTCCGATTCGTAAAAATGTAACAAAAATGCATATAAACAAATTTTTAATGTATTTGTTCAAATTATTTTTGTCTCCCCTCCCCCGAAAAAATATGGCCAATGTGGCTTTTCACAGGCCAATTTAAAAAAAAATCTTATCCATAAAATAGAAAGGAATTAAAAGAAGACTCGTTGCTAGTTTGATTTTAATGTTGGGTCTGGTACAAAAATTTCTCATTTTTTACCATTTACCATTCTTTACCTAGTTTACCATTTACCATTCTTTACCGAAATTCTTAGTCTGAAAAAAAATAATACAACACAAACATTTCCTTTGGCTTGGCTGACTCAAAATAGATAACCTTATAGTCTAATCTTCTATAATCTTCTAATTTTCTATATAATCTAACTGTTGATCAGAATAGAGGAGAGGGAGGGGTATCTTTAGCATCCTCTACTTTCCAAAATAATTGGCCTTTGACCAAATTGGCCTTTTAATGACCATATTGGCCTTTGAAAAACGTTGAACCATTCCCGCCACGAAATAATTGTCCGATTCGTAAAAATGTAACAAAAATGCATATAAAAAAATTTTCAATGTATTTGTTTAAATTATGTTTCCCCCCACCCCCCCTCCCCCCAAAAAAAAATATGGCAAATTTGACTTTTCAAGGGCCAATTAAAAAAAAAATTACCCATAAAACAGATATGGATTAAAAGAAGATTCGTTGCTAGTTTTTATTTTAATGTTGGGTCTAGTACAAAAATTTCTCAGGATGTCTTTGATATGCTTTAGCATTGCTTTATGCTTATTCTTTATGCTTTAGCATTCCTCTTGTATGCTTTAGCATTGCTTTATGCTTTATGCTTATGCTTTATGCTTTAGCATTCCTCTTGTATGCTTTAGCATTGCTTTATGCTTATGCTTTATGCTTTAGCATTCCTCTTGTATGCTTTAGCATTGCTTTATGCTTATGGCTTTATGCTTTAGCATTCCTCTTGTATGCTTTAGCATTGCTTTATGCTTATGATTTATGCTTTAGCATTCCTCTTGTATGCTTTAGCATTGCTTTATGCTTATGCTTTATGCTTTAGCATTCTTCTTGTATGCTTTAGCATAGATCTTATTCGTATTTTAGAATGAACGACTTAGTCAAATCAATTTTGAAAAAAAAATGCTAATGGCACAAATTTTGTTCTGTTACTTTTAGTAAAAACCCTTATTTTCTATTATTTAATAGTTATTTATTAATAATTATTTTATGGAGAATCTTTGTGATTCTCCCCCTTCGTTGGGTACTCTTGTTGCTTTCATATTTAATAACACCCCTGGTAATTATATTTTTAAAATTTAAACTTGCCCTTAACTTTGCTTAAGCTGGTCAGGGGTAAATACACCTAGAGACCCCTTTAGAAATTTTGCGGAAAACACGGTAAGTCTCACCTCAACCTCTGTACCATAAACACCACCGCTCTCTCTCTCCCTCTCTTTCTATCGCTCTCTCGTTTTTTTTATCTTAATAGTAACTTCCTTAATCCTTAATAGTAACTCTGGCCCTTTTTTTCTTAAGTTGGCACATAAACAGGATTATTCCCTTTGAGGCAAGCAGGGGCATAGGCGGGCATAGCCTAAAAAGTGCAAAAAAGGTTAATTATATGAGAAATAGCAGAAAAAGTAAGAAAAATTGAAAAATGTTGTGTTGATTTGGGGATGGTTATTATCCCCAAATTCGGTTATTATATTGAAATCTGGGTATTCTTCAAATTTGGTTATTATATTCTCACCTTATCTTCTCCAGGAAGTGGCTCTATACCAGTAATTAAATAAAAAAAAAACAAGTTTTTTAAACTGAAAGTAAGGAGCGACATTAAAACTTAAAACGAACAGAAATTATTCCGTATATGAAAGGGGCTGTCCCCTCCTCAACGCTTCGCTCTTTACGCTAAAGTTTTTTATTGTTTTACAAAATAAAGTTGTGAGACAGAGTCAAACTTTAGCGTAAAGAGCGAGGCGTTGAGGAGGGGACAGCCCCTTTCATATACGGAATAATTTCTGTTCGTTTTAAGTTTTAATGTCGCTCCTTACTTTCAGATTAAAAAACTTGTTTTTTTTTATTTAATTTCTGATCGTTTTTTAGTTAATGCAGCTTTTATTTTGGGTCGCCGTCATTGAATAAGTAAACAAAATTTGCATAAAAATTTTACTTTTCTTCTGTTAAATGGATGTCTCTAAATTTGGTTATGACGTAATTTACAAATTAACTTACGTAACTAACTTCTATATTCGTATATTTTTCTCCTGGCAAAAAATACAAAGTTGCAGATTTTTGCAGATATGAGCTTGAAACCTATGTATTAGGGTTTTCTGATATGCTGAATCTGACGGTGTGATTTTCATTAAAATTCTTTCACTTGTAGGGGATATTTCCCCCCTCTTAAAAAATCAGGTAAGTTTTCTCAGGCTCGTAGCCTTTGATGAGTAATACTAAACTTAATAAAATTTATATATTTAGAATCAGCATTATAAAGCCATTCTTTTGATACATTTATTGACATCAAAATTCCGCTTTTAAAAGTTTCGATTACTATTGAGCCGTATCGCTTGTTTTTTTTTTTATTGTTTTTTTTTTATTACGTATATGTTATTACGTATATGAGGGGGTTCTCCCCTTAGTCAATACCACGCTCTTTACGTTAAAAGTAAAAAAAAAAAAAAAAATTAATTCACAAACCCCTGAATCACAAAGGCCGTTTAATTAGAATAGATAGCTCTTTTGAAAGCACTAAAAAAAACAGTAGCGTAAAGAGCGACGTATTGACTTGGGGGAGAACCCCCTCATATACGTTATGATTTCTGTTCGTTTTAAGTTCTAATGTTGCTTCTTATTTTCGGTTGAAAAAACTTGTTTTTTCTTATTTAATTTCTGATCGTTTTTTAAATAATGCTTGGAAATCCGGCGCCCCCTTCATCGAAATGTCCCTTACCCCAAAGAAACATCCTCCACGGAAATATTCTCCCGAGTAACCCCCTCCTCCAGCCCCCCCCCCCCCTCCAGAAAAAATCGTTCCTGAAAATGTCTGTATGCTTCCCAATAACCAATAAATAATGCTGGCAAGTCCGGCGCCCCCTTCATGGCAATTTCCCTTCCCCCATGAAAACTTCCTTCATGGAAAGATACTCCAACATAACAAACCGACCCACCCCCCCCCCCTCCCCACTACCAGAAAAAAAACCCTCCTGAAAACGTCTGTATACTTCCCAATAACCAATACTATATGTTAACATTGGGTAAAGTTCATAACTTTTAGGCCTCCCCCCGGGGACTTCGGGGGATTAAGTCATCCTAAAAGACATAGTTATCATATTTTCGACCATACTGAACAAAATGGCTATCTCAAAATTTTGATCGGGTGACTGGGAAAAAATGAGCGTGGGAGGGGGCCTAGTTGCCCTCCATTTTTTTTTTGGTCACTTGAAAACGGCACTAGAACTTTTAACTTTCGTTCCAATGAGCCCTCCTACGATATTTTAGGACCACTGGGTCGATACGATCACCCCTGGAAAAAAAATAAAAATAAAAATAAAAAAAAAAAATAAACACGCATCCGTGATCTTTCTTCTGGCAAAAAATGCAAAATTCTACATTTTTGTAGATAGGAGCTTGAAACCTCTACAGTAGGGTTCTCTGATACGCTGAATATGATGGTGTGATTTTCATTAAGGTTCTATAACTTTTAGGGGGTCTTTCTCCTTTTTTTTGAAAATCAGCCAAATTTTCTCAGGCGCGTAACTTTTGATGGGTAGCACTAAACTTGATAAAAGTTATATATTTGAAATCAGCATTGAAATTTGATTCTTTTGATGTATCTATTGGTATCAAAAACCCGTTTTCTAGAGTTTCGGTTACCATTGAGCCGGGTCGCTCCTTACTTACAGTTCGTTACCACGAACTGTTTGATTTTCCTGCCCCGTAGAGTTCTTTCCTCTTGTTGACCTGACATGTATCTGAGTATGATATTTGAGATTCTCTGTAGTATAAAAAATACTACAGTCTCCTGCATCTTCCTCACTGCACTTTTCTCATTTTTTTTTCTTGTAGTATCTTTTTTTTCGTGTGGAATGTTCTCTCTGTCTCTCTCTCGTTTTTTTCTTTCTCTCTGCCTCCCATATCCTGCATCTTCCTCAGTACACTTTTCTTTTTTTTTCCTTGCGGTATCCTTTGTTTTTCTTTGCGCATAATTTTCTCTCTCTTTCTCTGCCGTGAGATCTTTAAAAGACTATTGGTTTAATAAAAGTAATCGTATGCAAGAGCCTTGGCGCATTAAGGAAGCATTATTTAATTTACTCTTATTTTCTTATATTCTTTTATACTCTTATTTTTTATATTCTCTTGTACTCTTATTCTCATATACTGTTTTTATTCTCTTACTATATTTATACTCTTTTCTTATTCTCTTACTGTTTTTATATTCTCTTATACTCTTATTCTTATACTCTTATTTTCATATTATCCAACCAGATGAGTTTCATTCTTTTTGCCTTTACTAAAACTGCTTTCGAATATTTATGATAAAGCAAGGTATCTTATCCGGGAAACAGTTTTTTGACAACTTCTAAACTTCCGTAGTCGCATCGTTGAAAGCTTGTGAGTTCTCTCTTATCATGGAAATCTACTATATTGGATTGATATTTCTTTCTTTCTTAGATTCATTTTTGTGCTGTTGAGTAGATTCTGGAGGTATCAGGCATCTAGAAAATCTTTTAGCTTGTCTTTAATGCTTTGGAAAACTGTTCTTTTTTTTTTTTTTTTTTTTTTTTTTTTTTTTTTAACATAATGAGGACTGACTTGATTAAATGTTTTGAAGTTTTAGACAAGCAGAAGGTAAATAATTCTGAACATTTCAAATTACGAGATTAACGTTTCTGAGACACAACAGGACAAGGATATCAAGGCGGGGAAATTTGTTGGCCGCAAAATCAGAGGGAAAGTTAATCATTAAAAGCCGGCCGCTTGTTTCGTTTGGGACTCCCACAAATGGCCCTCACTCTTTTTGGGGGCTGTTAAGGCCTTTGGAACTTGCTTGGCCTTATTTTAATTCAAGCTTCCTATAATTGTTTTTTCCAATGAAATATCTTTTGATTCTATAATTTATAGCTATTTTCATGGCTCTGAAATTGTCATAAAAATTATTCCAAGCGATTCTTATGGAGACAGTGGGCCTTTGGGGCCTGAGCCTGGACTGAGTTTGGTGAGTCCGCTAATAGCATAAATGGAGTTTTCTTTATTAATTTAGCTGGGGTATGGGGGGTATCCATATTTTACAACAGGGTTAGTGGTCCAATGTTAATCTGGAAAAAAAAAATGAAGTTTTGTAGGTTTTTAAGCTCACGGAACTTATTTTCTAGGTTGCAACTGCAACAGTCATGCAACATCTTGTCATTTTGATCCTGTTGTTTTTGAGGCAACTGGTCAAACAAGTGGAGGTGTTTGTGATGGATGTCAACATAACACAATGGGCAGGCAGTGTGAGCAGTGCAAACCGTACTTCTACCAACAACCCGGAATGGATATCCAAGATCCGTCTATTTGTGCTGGTAAAATTTTTGAATTTCATTTTGACTTTTCTTTCAACCTATTAGAGACTGTTCCTTTCGAGTTTTGCCAGATGATTTCATCAAGAAAATCGTAAATTAGGTAAATTATAGAGAAAATTAGAAACTATAGCATAAGTATTTTTTTTTGGGGGGGGGGCTTGCATCTGTTTCACTGATAAGTCTTATGCGCTAGACTCCAATCTTCAGTCAAGCTATATTAGGAATTCTAGAACAAGTTAAATTTTCCTATGGGCGATAAATACGATAAGCAAAAGATTGAAATGTAGAGTTATTAAGAGCTATTAAGAGAGTTATTAGTTATTAAGAGTAGAGTTATTTAGAGTTATTAAATAAGGCTCTACATTGAAATGTAGAGTTATATTTCATGTTGATAGCAACTACAATTAAGAAATCAAAATTCCTTGTGTAAAAACGGGGTACAAAAATTGCCAAAAATGGTATAACTTGGTGTAATATAAGGTCTTTGGCAGTAAGAGTTCTAACTATGTAAAATAAGGTATCAGGATTGGCTGGGTTGGGGGAGGAGTGTGGCAGCTGTGTTAGCCTAAGGTGGCTTGGTGCTCTTATGTGATGCCAGTAGCAGTAGTGCAAGGTCTTTGAAAGGTAGCAACCTTAAGGCAAATAAAATCTAAAGAATAAATGCAAGAAGGTGGGAAAGATTGAAATTAAATATCATCAACTCTACCTTCTGGGTAGGGTGTTGGAACGGGCTTCACTGCAATTCTTTGTTTTTATCTTATATTCCCGTCATTCATTCAGCTTCCTTTTTTGAAGCGTGATAACGTTAAAAAAGATGATTGACGTTTCTCAAATTAATTTTTCTTTATATCATTTTGCATTGCCGTCATTGCTTAATCTTTGTTTAGAATTCGTAATAACGCAAAAACAGAGAAATAAATCCAGTGTAATTTTTTTCTGTTAGGATACAATTCTATCATTACTTAATCTTCCTTTTCCAAAAAAGTCAGAGAAATAAAGTAAAAAGTTATTTTTCTTTGTTCTATATTCGTATATTTAAATATTATGTTTAGCTAATTACAAAAGGCGCTAAATATAGAAATTTCCTTTGAAGTGAGCCCTTAAACAGCTCTATGATGTTTCAGTGCCCCGCTATCAATGGAGGGAAATAAGGAAAGAAAAGAGGAAATACCAGGGCTACTCACGCAAAAAAGTTACTTTTCTTGTTGTTCAAGCTAGGGGACTGTAAGTTTCCTGTATACGGTTTTCAGCTGTGGTGATCCAATGGTATACTTTTTATTTCAATAAGACGTCATTTTTTAGGGATTTCAGGTTATTCATCGGAACTCCCATAAAAGAGTTTTCGAAATAACATTTTACTATTAAAACTAATCAAGATAATAGTTACCATTCTTGAATCTATGATGTTTCAGTGCCCCGCTATCAATGGAGGAAAATAAGGAAAGAAAAGAGGAAATACCAGGACTACTCACGCAAAAACGTTACTTTTCTTGTTGTTCAAGCCAGGGAACTATAAGTTTCCTGTATAGGAATTTCAGCCGTGGTGATTCAATGGTATACTTTTTATTTCAATAAGACGTCATTTTTTAGGGATTTCGGGTTATTCATCGAAACTCCCATAAAAGAGTTTTCGAAATAACATTTTACTATTAAAACTAATCAAGATAATAGTTACCATTCTTGAATCTAAGATGTTTCAGTGCCCCGCTATCAATGGAGGAAAATAAGGAAAGAAAAGAGGAAATACCAGGACTACTCACGCAAAAATGTTACTTTTTTTGTTGTTCAAGCCAGGGAACTATAAGTTTCCTGTATAGGGTTTTCAGCCGTGGTGATTCAATGGTATACTTTTTATTTCAATAAGACGTCATTTTTTAGGGATTTCGGGTTATTCATCGAAACTCCCATAAAAGAGTTTTCGAAATAACATTTTACTATTAAAACTAATCAAGATAATAGTTACCATTCTTGAATCTAAGATGTTTCAGTGCCCCGCTATCAATGGAGGAAAATAAGGAAAGAAAAGAGGAAATACCAGGACTACTCACGCAAAAATGTTACTTTTTTTGTTGTTCAAGCCAGGGAACTATAAGTTTCCTGTATAGGGTTTTCAGCCGTGGTGATTCAATGGTATACTTTTTATTTCAATAAGACGTCATTTTTTAGGGATTTCGGGTTATTCATCGGAACTCCCATAAAAGAGTTTTTGAAATAACATTTTACTATTAAAACTAACCAAGATAATAGTTACCATTCTTGAATCTATGATGTTTCAGTGCCCCGCTATCAATGGAGGAAAATAAGGAAAGAAAAGAGGAAATACCAGGACTACTCACGCAAAAATGTTACTTTTTTTGTTGTTCAAGCCAGGGAACTATAAGTTTCCTGTATAGGGTTTTCAGCCGTGGTGATTCAATGGTATACTTTTTATTTCAATAAGACGTCATTTTTTAGGGATTTCGGGTTATTCATCGAAACTCCCATAAAAGAGTTTTCGAAATAACATTTTACTATTAAAACTAATCAAGATAATAGTTACCATTCTTGAATCTAAGATGTTTCAGTGCCCCGCTATCAATGGAGGAAAATAAGGAAAGAAAAGAGGAAATACCAGGACTACTCACGCAAAAATGTTACTTTTTTTGTTGTTCAAGCCAGGGAACTATAAGTTTCCTGTATAGGGTTTTCAGCCGTGGTGATTCAATGGTATACTTTTTATTTCAATAAGACGTCATTTTTTAGGGATTTCGGGTTATTCATCGAAACTCCCATAAAAGAGTTTTCGAAATAACATTTTACTATTAAAAAATCAAGATAATAGTTACCCTTCTTGAATCTATGATGTTTCAGTGCCCCGCTATCAATGGAGGAAAATAAGGAAAGAAAAGAGGAAATACCAGGACTACTCACGCAAAAACGTTACTTTTCTTGTTGTTCAAGCCAGGGAACTATAAGTTGCCTGTATAGGGTTTTCAGCCGTGGTGATTCAATGGTATACTTTTTATTTCAATAAGACGTCATTTTTTAGGGATTTCAGGTTATTCATCGAAATTCCCATAAAAGAGTTTCCGAAATAACATTTTACTATTAAAGCTAATCAAGATAATAGTTACCATTTTTGAATCTATGATGTTTCAGTGCCCCGCTATCAATGGAGGAAAATAAGGAAAGAAAAGAGGAAATACCAGGACTACTCACGCAAAAACGTTACTTTTCTTGTTGTTCAAGCCAGGGAACTATAAGTTTCCTGTATAGGAATTTCAGCCGTGGTGATTCAATGGTATACTTTTTATTTCAATAAGACGTCATTTTTTAGGGATTTCGGGTTATTCATCGAAACTCCCATAAAAGAGTTTTCGAAATAACATTTTACTATTAAAACTAATCAAGATAATAGTTACCATTCTTGAATCTATGATGTTTCAGTGCCCCGCTATCAATGGAGGAAAATAAGGAAAGAAAAGAGGAAATACCAGGACTACTCACGCAAAAATGTTACTTTTTTTGTTGTTCAAGCCAGGGAACTATAAGTTTCCTGTATAGGGTTTTCAGCCGTGGTGATTCAATGGTATACTTTTTATTTCAATAAGACGTCATTTTTTAGGGATTTCGGGTTATTCATCGAAACTCCCATAAAAGAGTTTTCGAAATAACATTTTACTATTAAAAAATCAAGATAATAGTTACCCTTCTTGAATCTATGATGTTTCAGTGCCCCGCTATCAATGGAGGAAAATAAGGAAAGAAAGAGGAAATACCAGGACTACTCACGCAAAAACGTTACTTTTCTTGTTGTTCAAGCCAGGGAACTATAAGTTGCCTGTATAGGGTTTTCAGCCGTGGTGATTCAATGGTATACTTTTTATTTCAATAAGACGTCATTTTTTAGGGATTTCAGGTTATTCATCGAAATTCCCATAAAAGAGTTTCCGAAATAACATTTTACTATTAAAGCTAATCAAGATAATAGTTACCATTTTTGAATCTATGATGTTTCAGTGCCCCGCTATCAATGGAGGAAAAATAAGGAAAGAAAAGAGGAAATACCAGGACTACTCACGCAAAAACGTTACTTTTCTTGTTGTTCAAGCCAGGGAACTATAAGTTTCCTGTATAGGGTTTTCAGCCGTGGTGATTCAATGGTATACTTTTTATTTCAATAAGACGTCATTTTTTAGGGATTTCAGGTTATTCATCAAAACTCCCATAAAAGAGTTTTCGAAATAACATTTTACTATTAAAACTAATCAAGATAATAGTTACCATTCTTGAATCTATGATGTTTCAGTGCCCCGCTATCAATGGAGGAAAATAAGGAAAGAAAAGAGGAAATACCAGGACTACTCACGCAAAAACGTTACTTTTCTTGTTGTTCAAGCCAGGGAACTATAAGTTTCCTGTATAGGGTTTTCAGCCGTGGTGATTCAATGGTATACTTTTTATTTGAATAAGACGTCATTTTTTAGGGATTTCAGGTTATTCATCAAAACTCCCATAAAAGAGTTTTCGAAATAACATTTTACTATTAAAACTAATCAAGATAATAGTTACCATTCTTGAATCTATGATGTTTCAGTGCCCCGCTATCAATGGAGGAAAATAAGGAAAGAAAAGAGGAAATACCAGGACTACTCACGCAAAAACGTTACTTTTCTTGTTGTTCAAGCCAGGGAACTATAAGTTTCCTGTATAGGGTTTTCAGCCGTGGTGATTCAATGGTATACTTTTTATTTGAATAAGACGTCATTTTTTAGGGATTTCAGGTTATTCATCAAAACTCCCATAAAAGAGTTTTCGAAATAACATTTTACTATTAAAACTAATCAAGATAATAGTTACCATTCTTGAATCTATGATGTTTCAGTGCCCCGCTATCAATGGAGGAAAATAAGGAAAGAAAAGAGGAAATACCAGGACTACTCACGCAAAAACGTTACTTTTCTTGTTGTTCAAGCCAGGGAACTATAAGTTTCCTGTATAGGGTTTTCAGCCGTGGTGATTCAATGGTATACTTTTTATTTCAATAAGACGTCATTTTTTAGGGATTTCGGGTTATTCAACGAAACTCCCATAAAAGAGTTTTCGAAATAACATTTTACTATTAAAACTAATCAAGATAATAGTTACCATTCTTGAATCTGCTACAAGTGGCAGCTTTTGTTCATAAGCCAATTTTACTAAAACGCGTGTTGCTACATTTCTCCAGGAACAAAAATTTCCCTAACAAACCCCGTCTCTTTTTGAAAAGTTCGAATAATTAAGACTAAAAAATGGTTTTTGGCATTTCAGATCCTCTCCCCTTAGAGTACTTTTTTCAGATGCAGTAAAAAAGTTTATATTTCCATTTTAGCATGCAATTGCGACATGAGAGGTTCTCTCGACGAAGGGATTTGCGACTCCTATACCGATGTACGAAACGGGCTCGACGCTGGTCAATGCCACTGTAAAAGGCACGTTGAGGGAAGACAGTGTGATCGATGTAAGAATGGTTTCTGGAACTTTACTTCTGAAAATCCTGATGGATGCCAAGGTAAAGCTCAAAGATTCTAAAACGTAAATAACCATATGACAAGGTCTATCTCACAGGTAAGAAAGAAGCAGAGTACTGATATGGATCCAGGGGGAAAGGAAGTAGGGTCTTTCCATGGACCCATCGAAGAAACTCAAGTAGGGAAAACGGAAGAGTGGAGCTAAAGAATTGATTGTTCAATGCTCATTTTATTTGCTAGTTGTTAAACAAACTGTTGCTTATCATGTTACATTGATACAACTCATGTTACTGTCACAACTGTTGTTGTTACGTTTTCAAATAAAAATTACAAATCTTTTCTTTCAGATTTTCTACGAAATCCTTTCCAGATATACCAATAGTAAATCGCCAATTACAATTGCATATACAAAATCCTTTCCAGATGTAGCAATAGTAAATAGCCGATTACAATTACATATACAAAATCCTTTCCAGATATACCAATAGTAAATCGCCAATTACAATTGCATATACAAAATCCTTTCCAGATTTACCAATAGTAAATCGCCAATTACAATTGCATATACAAAATCCTTTCCAGATGTAGCAATAGTAAATAGCCGATTACAATTACATATACAAAATCCTTTCCAGATATACCAATAGTAAATCGCCAATTACAATTGCATATACAAAATCCTCTCCAGATATACCAATAGTAAATCGTCAATTACAATGGCATATACAAAATCCTTTCCAGATATACCAATAGTAAATCGTCAATTACAATTGCATATACAAAATCCTTTCGAGATATACCAATAATAAATCGCCAATTACAATTGCATATACAAAATCCTTTCCAGATATACCAATAGTAAATTGCCAGTTACAATTGCATATAAAAAATCCTTTCCAGATATACCAATAGTAAATCGCCAATTACAATTGCATATACAAAATCCTTCCCAGATATACCAATAGTAAATCGCCAATTACAATTGCATATACAAAATCCTTTCCAGATATACCAATAGTAAATCGCCAATTACAATTGCATATACAAAATCCTTTCCAGATATACCAATAGTAAATCGCCAATCACCAATTACAATTGCACATACAAAATCCTTTCCAGATGTAGCAATAGTAAATCGCCAATTACAATTGCACATACAAAATCCTTTCCAGATATATCAATAGTAAATCGCCAATTACAATAGAATATACAAAATCCTTTCCAGATATAGCCATAGTAAATCGCCAATTACAATTGCATATACAAAATCCTTTCCAGATATAGCAATAGTAAATCGCCAATTACAATTGCACATACAAAATCCTTTCCAGACATACCAATAGTAAATCGCCAATTACAATTGCATGCACAAAATCCTTTCCGGATGTAGCAATAGTATATCGCCAGTTACAATTGCACATACAAAATCCTTTCCAGATGTAGCAATAGTAAATCGCCAATTACAATTGCACATACAAAATCCTTTCCAGATATACCAATAGTAAATCGCCAATTACAATTGCATATACAAAATCCTTTCCAGATATACCAAAAGTGAATCGCCAATTACAATTGCATATACAAAATCCTTTCCAGATGTAGCAATAGTAAATCGCCAATTACATTTGCATATACAAAATACTTTCCAGATGTAGCAATAGTAAATCGCCAATTACAATTGCACATACAAAATCCTTTCTAGATGTAGCAATAGTAAATCGCCAATTAGAATTGTATATACAAAATACTTTCCAGATGTAGCAATAGTAAATCGCCAATTACAATTGCACATACAAAATCCTTTCCATATATATCAATAGTAAATCGCCAATTACAATAGCATATACAAAATCCTTTCCAGATATAGCAATAGTAAATCGCCAATTACAATTGCGCATACAAAATCCTTTCCAGATATACCAATAGTAAATCGCCAATTACAATTGCATATACAAAATCCTTTCCAGATGTAGCAATAGTAAATCGCCAATTACAATTGCATATACAAAATACTTTCCAGATGTAGCAATAGTAAATCGCCAATTACAATTGCACATACAAAATCCTTTCCAGATATATCAATAGTAAACCGCCAATTACAATAGCATATACAAAATCCTTTCCAGATATAGCAATAGTAAATCGCCAATTACAATTGCACATACTAAATCCTTTCCAGATATACCAATAGTAAATCGCCAACTACAATTGCATGCACAAAATCCTTTCCAGATGTAGCAATAGTAAATCGCCAATTACAATTGCACATACAAAATCCTTTCCAGATGTAGCAATAGTAAATCGCCAATTACAATTGCACATACAAAATCCTTTCCAGATATATCAATAGTAAATCGCCAATTACAATAGCATATACAAAATTCTTTCCAGATATAGCACTAGTAAATCGCCAATTACAATTGCACATACAAAATCCTTTCCAGATATACCAATAGTAAATCACCAATTACAATTGCATGCACAAAATCCTTTCCAGATATACCAATAGTAAATCGCCAATTACAATTGCACATACTAAATCCTTTCCAGATATACCAATAGTAAATCGCCAACTACAATTGCATGCACAAAATCCTTTCCAGATGTAGCAATAGTAAATCGCCAATTACAATTGCACATACAAAATCCTTTCCAGATGTAGCAATAGTAAATCGCCAATTACAATTGCACATACAAAATCCTTTCCAGATATACCAATAGTAAATCGGCAATTACAATTGCATGCACAAAATCCTTTCCAGATACACCAATAGTAAATCGCCAATTACAATTGCATGCACAAAATCCTTTCCAGGTTTACCAATAGTAAATTGCCAATTACAATTGCACACACAAAATCCTTTCCAGATGTAGCAATAGTAAATCGCCAATTACAATTGCACATACAAAATCCTTTCCAGATATACCAATAGTAAATCGCCAATTACAATTGCATGCACAAAATCCTTTCCAGATATACCAATAGTAAATCGCCAATTTCAATTGCATGCACAAAATTCTTTCCAGATGTAGCAATAGTAAATCGCCAATTACAATTGCACATACAAAATCCTTTCCAGATATATCAATAGTAAATCGCCAATTACAATAGCATATACAAAATCCTTTCCAGATATAGCAATAGTAAATCGCCAATTACAATTGCACATACAAAACCCTTTCCAGATATAGCAATAGTAAATCACCAATTACAATTGCATATACAAAATCCAGATATAGCAATAGTAAATCGCCAATTACAATTGCATATACAAAATCCTTTCCAGATATAGCAATAGTAAATCGCCAATTACAATTGCACATACAAAATCCTTTCCAGATATACCAATAGTAAATCGGCAATTACAATTGCACATACAAAATCCTTTCCAGATGTAGCAATAGTAAATCGCCAATTACAATTGCACATACAAAATCCTTTCCAGATATATCAATAGTAAATCGCCAATTACAATAGCATATACAAAATCCTTTCCAGATATAGCAATAGTAAATCGCCAATTACAATTGCACTTACAAAATCCTTTCCAGATATATCAATAGTAAATCGCCAATTACAATTGCATGCACAAAATCCTTTCCAGATATACCAACAGTAAATCGCCAATTACAATTGCATGCACAAAATCCTTTCCAGATGTAGCAATAGTAAATCGCCAATTACAATTGCACATACAAAATCCTTTCCAGATATACCAATAGTAATTCGCCAATTACAATTGCATGCACAAAATCCTTTCCAGATACACCAACAGTAAATCGCCAATTACAATTGCATGCATCACCATTACCAAATTTTTTACTTACCCCTCAGCTATTTAGTCCGTGAGGACGGAGGTCAATAGCGTGACTCCGTAAGCTCAGCCAGAGTTGATCCACCTCTAAATGGGTACTTGGAGAAATCTGGGGAAGGTAAACAAGAACGGTGTACGATAGCACAATATAGCTGGCTCCCCAAACCTCCATTACACATCCTGGATAAAGGGCCATGAAATACAATGCACTACCGGTAGGGACTGTAAAGGCCAATGCCGTATTCTTTACTTTATTTAGCCATAAACCAATATTCTGTGACACACTTTATACGAAACGTTTTCCTGTGTTTTCCCCGTTTTCCATATACCATCTTTTTTTTTCGTGGAAGCTTTGGTTAGGCTCGTTAGAGACGAGTGTAAAATATGTTTATCAGTAGCCCTTTTATCCAGCCAGCCCTTTTTCCAGCCCTTTTAGACCTATTTATCCAGACCTGTTTATCCAGCCCTTTTAGACCTATTAGACGCACGTAAATTCATGGTCTCATTCAGTGTTTATATTACAAGTGCTGTTGTGTGTGTTTTGTCGGTGATGACAAAATACACACAACACAATATATCGTTGCGTATAATTAAAAAATACGATACATTTTCTTGCCTTTGTTGGAATTTGGAAACTGTATCAGGTTTTCTTTTATTTACATTAATAGTTCTGTTATCTTTAGAGTTAAGTTTTTCCTTTGTTAACCATTAATGTTTTTTTTTTTTTAATGGAAGTTCCTTCAGTTCGTGGGTAAAAGTTATATACCCATTGGCATTGATTAGAAAATAAAGCTCTTATAAAGAAAAAATCTTGTAAATGAACATAAAAGCTTAAAAATATGTATTATTTTGATTCTTGTGTAATGCATATAAATAGAAAGCATTGATTGATAAATTAAAGCATGAGGTTCAAGAAAAATTTGAGGAAAAAGAAAAGAAAGCAGAAAAACTACTTGAAACCAATAATTTTTTTTAATGTTAATTGTGTGATCTTAATGAATAATATTGATTAATTAATTATTATTATTATTCAAAGTCACTTAATTAGTTGTTATTAATGATGCTGTTATTAATAATTTAATAATTAATCATTAAATTAATCTGTTTTTTTATTTAAAAAGTGATTTGTCCTCGTTCCACACAAGTGATCGCTTTCATTTCGTTTCGCATCACACCAAAAGGATATGTTTAAACTAATTCCTATCTTTTCTGTTACTCATTTGGAATTTTTTTTTTTTTAGTACAAGGTATTGAGTACGATATTTATCAGTGCTCGCAGTTTCCCGGAAGATGGCTCATTCAGAAAGAAATCTAAAGTTCTAGTGTCCTTTTCAGCGAGAGAGAAAGAGATAGAAAACTAATCTATTAGAAGACAAGAAAAAAAACTAAGGAACAAAATATAGGGCTAGCCATTGAGCTTTAGGAAGCCTGTACCGCTAGAATACGCAGTAAATTTCTATGAAAAAAAAAACAAGAGAAAAAAAAATCAAAAACAAACTAAAAGAAGAAAAAGTTAACATAAAAAACGTAATTATAATTATAAAACACAATATAATTATTGTAATCCTACTAAGCCTAGCAAAGACGTAAACTGTATTCACTAGAGGCTATTTAGAAACAACCAAAACTGTTAAATTTACCTAAAACCATCCAAAAGAAAAAAAGATCTGATCTGGAAATTAACCAACGACCATGCATGACATAACACATTTTCTTAATATTTAATTTTGATATTTGAATAATAAAAGAAATGACGCCACAGCAATATGCCGATTTCTGGCATGTTGTGAAGTGAAGCAAAAATTCTGGCCTGAGTATGGCCAAAAGGCTATCGCGCAAAATTTGGAGTTGGCCAATCGGCTTAGAAGTCCCGAATCTTTATTAAATGGCCTTTCGGTTTCAGAGATCATACTTGCATGGGATTAAAGCAGTCTATTCAAACTAAATACTATTGTAGGCTGTTTATTCAGCCAAATTTACGGTTATTTAGTACTTGATAGTTGTGTACCAGGTGCTTGGAGGAGATCAGTAGTTTTTTTTTGAGTGGGAAAGAGGAGTGCGTCAATCCTCAAAAAGTGCATTGTTAGGATCAAAGTTTTCAAACTACCTATAAGAGTTACTGTATGTAATTATGGAGGAAGGATTTTATACCTGAACGACCATGCATGACATAGCACATTTTCTTAATATTTAATTTTAATATTTGAATAATAAAAGAAATCACGCCACAGCAGTATGCCGATTTCTGGCATGTTGTGAAGTGAAGCAAAAATTCTGGCCTCAGTATGGCTGAACTCCCTTCATTCCCTTCATTTGGAGGGAATGACCTTCATCTGAACTCCCTTCATTTGGAGGAATATATTTGTATTAAGCCTGCAATATGAATACTGAGGGAATGTCAGCACCCGTCCGATAGTGTAAAGGGTAATTTTAATAGTAAAATCTAAAAAAAAAATGGTAAAGATAAAAAAAATATTTTAAGCATTTAAGCATTGTGTTTAAAAGTTTGAAATTACGTGTAAGGTATGGGTGTTTGATTTTGGTGTCAGCCTTTCTCTTCTTCCCAAAAATGGAACAAATGAACATTTTTTTCTCCGAAAATGGCTATAGTAAAGTTAAACTTTAGCGGAAAGAGTAGAAGTCTAAGGAGGTGGCAGACACCGTTTTTGGGATAACCCTCAATATGATATTAAAACGAGCAAAAATAAATTAAAAAACAATATTTTTCCAGATGAAAGTAACTAACGGTAGTAAAACTTAAAAAGACATAAATTGCATTGTACATGAAGAAGGCAAATCTCCCCATCCTCTTTGCTACTCTACTCCTTTCATATCCCTTCTCCACTCCTACCCTGATCTAGTAGGGGTACTGGGGACAGAATTCTGCTGTCTCCCTCCTCCTGCATTTTTGAGTACCTGAAAATAGAAATGTAACCGTTTTGGGTCAGAAAAAGTCGCCAATTGCTAGATAGCGTCGTTAATTTTTTGTTTTCGACGGTAGTGCCAGTTTCCGCTTTTTATAAGTTTTCCATATTTTTTGTAACGGATTGACTAATACAATCTATTTAATTGTTTAAATATTAAACAAAATTTAATTGTTTTTATACCAACGCCTCAAGGCTTGAACGGGTTCTTTGACCCGTTCAAACCCGTTACAATTATATTCGCATAAGTTCGAAGGTTTTGAAAGGCTATTGGTAGATAAAACGCTCTTTACCAACTTGCTGAATATGCCGAAACTATAAAATCCTTTCAGTTAAGCATTATTCTAACTTTAGTGTACTGGAGAGAGGGTTAAAGGGGTCCGTAGTTCCGGTCATATACGTGAAATCCACATTCGTTGCAAGTTTTAATTCTACTTCATTTTAAAAACTTGTTTTCAAATTAAATTGAAAAGTAAAAGCCTAATTAAAGCATTAATGTATCTGAAATCTGAAAGGAACCCGGAATAAACTCACTTAAAACGATACTTAAAGTTTACTGAAAGGCTTGCTTTTAAGCAAGCGATGAATGAATAGATGAATTTTAAAACGAACATACATTAAAAAGCATGTTAAATTTGAAAAAGTTCAGAAATTATCAACAATCAATGAGGACTGCCACTTCCTCAACCCCTTTAATTGGTTGTTACTTCCGATTTTCTGGAAAAAGTTTATTTTGTACAGATTTTTTTCTTTTTCATTATAACTTAAAGAATTTGGTATCTCCCAAGCTCCCAGGATTTTTTTTTTTCTGTATCAATATTTTTTATTGAAATGGAACGAAACGGAAAAATAAGGACAGAAAAAAGTGTCATTTGAAATAGGAAAACTAAAGGAAAAGGAAAATAGAAATAGGAAATAGGAATTGAAAGTAACAAATGTATTTGTTCTAAGAAGTTGTCTATTTCTTTCCTATAAATTTAATTAATTTTCTGATTTATGTTAGTCCTATGACAAAAATAAGTGCCTAAATACAAGTTTTGTCATTTTCAGTATTGCAAAATGACCATTTACTCTTTACAATATTTAAGGGGTTGCCACTTACACTCTTATTTCTAGTAGCTTCTGTTAATTCTAATTTGACTCGCTTATTCATTTGAATTTGTTTTCGTTTCAGTTTCCATCTATCCATTCATAATAAGTTTTGTTGTTATAGCTGTCACTGGATTAATTGTCTAAATTTTTGTTCGTTTCAGGTTTCATAGATTTGTTTATACATTATTACTCGTGTTAGGCGTTAATTTGTGTTTTGACTTAATTATTTATTTTCATTTTTTGTTTTTTGAGATCTATCTCTTCTTTCTTGGTTAATTCTTTCTTGGTTTAATGTATTCATTCAAAGTAATTGCTGTTCTTTTTCAATTTCACTTATTACATGATTAAAAGATCAGGTTTTGAAATTGATTGTTTGTTAAGTGAAAACAATTCCCATTTCTATCTTATAATTTAGAATGTTCTTGCAATACTCTCGGAACTGTTGGAAACCTTGGCTGTGATGTCATTACTGGTAGCTGCTCCTGCAAGCGCAACGTGATTGGAAGAGATTGTGATACATGCTTGCCTGAGCATTACGGATTGTCTGAACACCCTGACGGGTGTAAGCCGTGTGACTGTGACCCCGGTGGCGCGTACGATAACCAGTGTGATGTTATTAGTGGACAATGCAGGTGAGATTTAGTTTTTGGACTCATTTTATTTTTAATTCTAGTTCTTTTTTTAATGTATCTTTAGTTGTAATTTATGCTTAGTCTTTTGAAGTTTTATAAGCAGTGGTCTGGGGAAAGATTAAGGTACAATATTTATCTTTGGAGAGAAAGGGGGGGGGGCTCTTTGACTCGTGTTAAGTTTCTCTTACTTTTATCACAGATTTGTCAAGCGAAAAAAAAATGTAAAGAAGATGTGACAGTTATATTTTTTGTGATCAGGAGCTATTTTGAATTTATTTTAAAATTAATTATATTACGATCTTTATTCTAATTCAGTGTAAACTATTAGAATCTTGTGTAGCATTTTTGGCAATTTTTTGCAACATGAGAGCTTTCTACAAATAGACTTGTGGCTCAGATTTCTCTAGTGAGGATATCATAAGTTTATTGTCTTATTTATATTAGACTTATAAATATAAAATAATTTCGTAGATTTTGCCCGAACCTTTGTCGTAAACATTGTGATGAACTAAGGCGAGAATTTTTTTGTTAACTTATTTTTATACCCCCCCCCCCCCCTGTAAAGATTTCCCCCTTCTACCCCTGACTACTCCCATCTAACGGGGGGCAAAAACGCGTTGCATTCTGTTCTTAATGAAACAAAAAAAAATTATGTAAATATGACATGAAGTCCCTCTAGATGTAGAACAGACATTCGTGATTTGCGTTTGTTAAACTAGTGCAACAAAACGTTGCTGGTCTACCTGACTATCAGTCTACCTAGTCTATTTTCTATATGGGGTCTAACTGCCTAGTTACCCGTCTATACTGGGGTAAACATGTATCATGTTTTATTCTAAGTTAAACTAAATCTTCTTCTGTAAGTATAACATTGAAAATTGTTCTAGATCTTGCCCAAACACATGGTTTTTTTTGTTTTTTTTTATTTACAAACGGGTTACAATAAATAAATAAACAAACTTCTCATTTAAAAAGCACAATCCAATGCATTACTGCATGCCGGACAAAAACCCGAAAAAAAGAAAAACACTTAAAATATATATATATATATATATATATATATATATATATATATATATATATATATATTATATATATATATATATATATATATATATATATATATATTATATATATATATTATATATATATATATATATATATATATATATATATATAATATATATATAATATATATAAATAAAAGTCTAAAATAGGGATAAAACCCTTTTAATAGACAGTGTATAATAAATTTCACAAAAAATACCAGATATTTTGGTCACATATACAGTGACTGTCACACATATACAGTGACATATGGTAAGGAACAAAAAAACATCCTTCTCCCGAGTTGTCTCCAAGACTTCCTTAGAAATCTCTAGAAACCTTTTTCTTCTTTTTGAAAAAGTCTGGTTAATTAACCATTCTGGATACATGTTGCTTATTAGTATTTTCCTTAGAAAAGACAACTCCTCCTCAACAAATTTTGGAGAGCAAATACTAAAGATCCGATCAGTTAAAGAAATGATCAAACCAGTTTTTACTTGGCGAGCGTGACCGGAACTATAAGACAAAAATCTATTGTTATTTGTCAGTTTTCTGTAAAATCTAAAATTTTAAAGTCTGGATTTTAAAATTTGCAGAAAACTTAAAAGAATTTTACAAAGCAATAGTCTAAGGGTAGCTTTAAAGAGTAGTAATACTTTGGGGTAGTTTTCTAAATTCTGGGAAGGATCTAACTTCATTGGGGCAACAAAGTGGGGTTTATCAGATCCCATGTACTTGCGGAAGCTCATATGTGGGACGTACTAACCAGAGTTTGTGTAGCGATTAAAGAAAATTGTTGCGATAAAAGAAAGGACTGGGCCTAATTATGGTCATAAATATTGACCGTGTCAAATCTAATATCGTACTTTAAAGCCGTGAACTTACACCTTATAAGTTTTCCGATAGCGCCACTTATAGCACCAAGGACTGTGCCGTTTGTGGCGTTAAAGGTTGCACCGTTACCGCCGAGTGAATCTTTCTTAGGTCGAGTGGTAGGCTAAGCAAACTATAAAAATGATAAGAAAATCTATGGTTCCGCCGGGTATTTTCTACAATCGCATCGTTTGGTTTGAAATCAGATTCCTTGGGAACGTGCCTTGGAGACTGCGAACTAGTTACCTTTCGTGGGGCTAGATGCAGGCATATAGAATAAAATAAACACAAAATAGAAAAGCAATGGTTTTATTGTGACTTACATGTTTAGGTGTACAGCAATGGGTCACTTCAAATGGCAGCAAATAATAACCAAGTCTCTACAATGACTGCATAATAACTTGAATCGCCATGCCTGAATACCAATATATTTCTGTTCTAAATGATCCTGAATCTGATTTACGAATACCTTTCAAAAAGCACTTTTACCCCATTATCAAACGTAGTTTTTTTGTCCTGCGCTGTAAGAACTGGCTCACAATTGGCTCAATTGGCCCAAGGATGCGAACCCTTCGTCCAATAAATTGTCTTAAATATTTCTGATGATTCAAACGTTCAGACGGCTTTTATAATTTAAACTTCCTTACAAATATTGTGCGTAGCATCTTTTTTATTGCCCACTGTCTTAGTGAAATCCAAAGCTGAATAGCGCCGTTCTTTGTCTGAGGCTAACTGCAATTTTTCTCTTTGCTGATTAAGGACTTTTCTAGATTTAAACTTAATTAGAGGAAGTCGGAATTATCTTTAGAAAGAAGGAACTTTATTTTGGTATTTTAAATATATCGCATTTTACTCACGGTACATATTACCCTTCCCATTATTTAATGACGTCCCGTCATTATGACTTGCTTGCCTTTGGGCTTTTGAAATTTTCGCAATTTATTAACTATTTTTTCTACATAATTATTTCATATTTATGTTATGGCTTAATCAGGAGTGCTAAAAATTTCCTCTATTACTTTTCTCATTTTATTCTACATCCCTATCTAAAATTCATCTACCGGACTAAGATTATTCATGGTACTAGCCTAGCTACTATACTAAAGATTTTTTTTTCTTCTACATCTAACACTGATTACTTTTACATTTCCAACAAGGTTGGGGCTATTCTACCTTCACATAAGATTTTTTTTGAATTCACTTTTTACAAGGCTTTTTTTTTATTTTGCTGTCTATATGGCATACTACTTTCTATCTACGCTACATTAAATGAATAGCTCGACAACGCTACACATAACTCTCTCTCGACATCTAACACTACATACAAGAATGATTTAAAACACACAATATTGGGTTTACCAAGTTCACTGGTAACATTAAAACACTTTCACTGGGGTGTTTGCTACGCAACGTTAATGATAGGATATTGGAATTTTTTTAAGTTATCAAAGTTATTAAGAAGTAACATATGTAAATTCACATCTATTTCATCACCATTCGAGTCTTTAGCGTACTCAATCCTTCTGTTGTAAATTATTGTCCTTCACTCTTTTCGTCTTGGCAAAATTTTTAAAGCACTTACGTTATGGTTTCTTCATGGGACAGTTCAAGCATGATTGTGTTCAAACGACAAGTTTTCTCTAATTGTCAACTGGGAAATGATGCTTCCAATTACAGGTATGGGAATATGCTATCAGAGTTCATTCTCACCTGATTTTTGACAGTTCGTAGGGTGCCTTATCATCAAGGGGTCGAACACTGGGAGTGCGTTTATTGTCTTCTCAGCATATCATTTTTGGGATATTTTGAGGCACACAGAGAATGTATTCTCGTATAAAATTGTTCATTTGTGTCTCTTATAAAATTGTTAGCTCATGGCTTTCGTCTATTAACTTTTGCGGTGATTCCTAGGTTAATCACAGGGAATTGAAGTTTGTATTAGGAACAGGTCGACATCAAACTGTAGTGACTCCTTCAACATATGGTCTTTAACTTGTGGGAGGGGCATATTGTCACTGAGGGGTTGGTCACTGGGGTCAATTTTGGTTTCCAGGTCCATTTTTCAGAAATTATCTCGTAACATTTATGGGGTAACAGAGATATGAACTTTCCACACAGAGGGGATAGGATGGATTCCGAGAGATGGTCGAAAGGGATTCGACGCGTAAGTCTGTGACACGTAAATAGTTTTTGGGGTCATCAAGTATCATAACTATACGGTCATATGGTATATTGGTCCATAATGATTATCAAAGGCGATATTTATGTACTTATCTCTTGTACTGATCGATGGGGTTCTCGGAATTTATGTGATTATATAGTTCGATAGTGCACTGGATACTGAGGTTCAAATATAATGTTACCTGATACGTAATATGGTTCATGGTCGAGGGAACAACGATCATAGGTAACTGTTGTTTTCGTAGACGTAGCTGGGATGAAAATTGCCTGGAGTCTATGGTGAGTACTCTTCGTTGGTTGAGGTATGATGAAAATAGATGCTACTAGGTTGTATCTGCACTGGGCAACTCATTCTAATGATCGATATCCAATATGTCAATCCACTTCCTGTAATAAAAATAACGAGGCAGAATCACACGTTCTTTAAAGTAAATACTCATAGTACAAATAAGTCACGTATCGATTGGGCACATGAATTTTACGCTACGAGACAGAGCTAAATAAATACACTAATATTAGTACACAAAACGAAATTTTTATCATGTTGGTTGAAATATATATGTAAGGTTCCCATTGGGAAATTCAATACATAGAAGTTTCTTTTAAGTTGTTATAGCCTAACGACGATATAAAAGACTAATTCTTTAACTTTAAGTGTGGTCTCTTATTATGCTTTCTAATATACACTACTACATACACTTTATTTTAATTTCTTTCAAAACTTAGCTAATTTTACATTAGATTTAAAATAATCATTTAAACAGAGTTTATGCTACATGATTAATTTTGAGGTCTAGTTTTAAAACATGTTTCATGCCTGCATTGTTCACGCACGTCCGTGCTGTTTAAGAAACGCATGTTGCAGCGTCATAGCCACACGGTTTTACGCAAACAACCTTACAATGAGGGAACAAGACATAGCAAGGACGAGTGGAGACCTCTATACCCACTCGTTTTCTAATGTCTTCCCTTTTTCTTGGCTTAGACGTTCTCATGGGGCTCCGGGTTTAACCTCTGCATTTCAGCCGTTTCCCCGTGTTCTTCTCTTGGTTTTCGCCTTCTTAGTCTCAGGATTTTTCCGTAATTACAAGTCAATAGGGTTCTTATGGTCAGGGAAGTTGCGAATACGAAACATACGGCCAGTAGCATGTTCAACCAGAAATTGGTTGAGAACAATCCGTATCTATTATCCACATACGTTAATCTCTGGTCTTTATTTGTAAATAGGGGAATCTGGGAATCTAATGCTTCTCTTATTTTTGTAAGCTTTATTGTCCCTTTATTCTTTTCTATTTTGGACCATATCGAGGTTTTCATTTCCTCGTTTTCTATATTGGGAATAGTGTACGACAGGTTAATTTTCTTGAAGTTGGTTATTTTGGGACTTATTATTTTTGTTCTCGTGGTAATTAACGGCGTTCGAACAGTTGACTCTTTAGTTACTAGTCGACACCCTTGTTTTATGGTTATCGTACCCACATTTTGTAACAGTAATTCTGTTTTGTAACTTGGGTCTATTCTTTCTGTATTATTATAACAACACAAAGTTCCAATAGTTTCTCTTGGAACAGAAATCATGATAGTGTTCATAAATATGAACAGGATCCCAGGGAACGGAATTCATGATCCTTATGATCCCGTTCATATATACGAACATGATCAGCTCATAATTAGACGCTTCTGGACTGGTATTTTTTTGTTTTGTTTTTGATGACATCAATCTTTGTTAGGACCTGGGTCGATTTTTCATAGAAAATCCGAGGGTGAGCACGCCCGCAACAAACCAAACGCTGATTGAGGGCGAGCTCCCCCCAGACTTCCCACAAAACGTGGTCCATCTATTTAGATTTGATTACACAGCTTAATACTGAGTAGGGGATGGTTTCCATAGTTCATTTGTAGAATATAAGTTGAATTCCATGGAGGAGTATAGGGACGGTCTCTCCTACGCACTATAAAACACCGAGCATGGGGGAGACCGAACACCAACTCCCCATGGTATAGAATCCGTATTAATTTCAACAACTGGGTATATTTTGGGGCTGTTCGCTGATTAATTCGCCTTCGTAGGGGTATAGTTGATTCTGGTAAGGCAGCTACCCAGTAGGCAGAATGTGCCAAATAGGACCTTAAAACACTACGTGTCACGCTCGGCCAACCACGAGCTTCCTACTTTGGGCCTTTTCCATTGATCACCAGTGTCTTGCCACCACTCGTATTATTTTATATTCACTGATATTGACTTGGTTAATTTTTTAAATTTATTATGGTGGATCACAAGTTGATTTTCATAAAGGATTTGAAATCCACCACCCTCAACGAATAATAAAAAGAATCTACTAGTCGAAGGTTGCGGACACAACCTCCCCACGACAAGAACATTTGACTTTACATTAACTAGGGATATTTCCATCTGTCAGGTTTTTTAACCGTCCTGCCTGACTGTGTCGTTACTTTTTCTTCTGTTTCTTGCGGTTTTTTCTTTTTCGGTACTGCCTGCGAAATAAGATCAAACATTTTGTATTGTTTTTTCAAAAATTCTTGCCCTTTTAATTTCGTTTGTTTCGCGTGTGCGGCTGCTGAAGTCGGTCTTGATTTTCCTATTTCTTTAACTACTATATGGTCTGATTCGCCGTCAGACTCTTCGGAACTAGTTTCCGACGAATCCGGATTAGAACTTTTAGAGGTGGCACTTTTTGAGGTATCACCTGCCCTTCCTTCGTAAATTTCTACTCCTCTGGAAGTAAAAGGTTTATTCTCTAAGTCCTCGCTTTGAGTTTTCAACTCGGGAGATTTGAAAGATTCTTGAGAGCTTTGAGGGGAATCAAGAGTTTTTGCGGGGTTCCTCCACTGTTTGAATCCCATGTCTTCAGGGGGATGGGGCATTTTTTGCAATAGGGTTTCCCTCCATGAAGTCCACTGTTTAGGCTTGACCTTGGACACAGTTATATCATGATATTGTCCTTGCTGGTTATCCTTGGGAGTTTTATTCTCGGGCAATGTACTTTGACTCGTTTTTATGGGGAAATTTATTAAATCCATAGCTTCTCGCAGGTTTGTTTTAGTTGAATCTTTGGGGGGAGTTTTCTTTACAGTAATACCGGGGGTTTCTACAGCTCTGTTTAATTCTTCCTGCAATGACAGGGGCCTTTCTATTGGTGTTGCAGGGGAAACCATATCGTCTGGAAATCTTTTGGGTGGACAAGGGGTTGAAATTCTATCGGGAAAAAATTGGGTTTTGGAGATATCGTATAATCTAGTTCTCCTGCGCTCGCCGATGAATAACTTTTTGATCTTTTGGTGTTTTTATTTCAGGAAAAAATCCTGGGATTAGGGATTTTTCTTAGGAATAACTAGATTTTTCATTGCTAAAAATTCTTCAAAGTTTTCCTCATCACTGTCATCTTCAAAATAATCTTGTTTAAAATTAAGGGTTTTAGCTCTGCCAACCTTGATCTAGGGGGCTCATTTTCGGCATCTGACGAACCTCTAGAGGAGGGACGTGATACCCATCTCTCTGGAAATTTGGCTCTTCTTATTCGGCTAACATGCTCCTTGTAAGTTCTTCCACTATCGGGGTTTTCCATTTTAAAAGTATATTCGTTATTGCACTTTTTGACTATTCTGTACGGTCCAGAATATTTGTTGGAAAGTTTTTTGCCTTCCGTTTTTGCCTCGTTCCTTAGGTAGACACAGTCTCCTACTTTGAAATCTATACTCCCCTTGACTTTGGGTTGGTTTCTTAGCTCTTGGTTTATTTTACATTTTTCCAACTCTTGCCTAACTATTTTATAAGTTTTCCTCACCCTATTTATGAATTCTTGTTTGTAATCCTCCGAGTTATTATAATATTGCCGAGATTCAATAATCTCATCATACGGGATTCTAAAATCACGACCAAAAAGTAAATAAAATGGATTGTCTTTGGTTGTTTTTGAATAAGCAGTGTTGATTACGTTAGTTAAATAAGGTAAGAATTGATCCCAGTTGCTCCTATTGTCTTTTGTGTAAATACTCAATACGTTCGAAAATATTTTATGCCTATTTTCTATTTTACCATTAGCTTGTGGGTGGTACTTAGCTGTCACCATTTTCTCTATATTAAGAAAACTCATTAAGTCTTTTGTTACTTTTGAAACAAGATTACTTCCGTTGTCACTCAAAATTTTATTTGGAACGCCAAATTTTAAAAATAATTTTGCTAACGCCTTACTTGTGGCGTAAGCACCTTGGTTTTTCAATGCTTTTGCAAAAGTAAATCCTGAAAAGTGATCTATAACCGAAAGAATACAAGTATGGCCTCTGCTAGAAACAGGCAAGCCTCCACTCGTTCCGTATTAGTCAAATGAGATAATATCGAAGGGATACTTTGCTACCGGGACTCTTCCCATTGGAGGATTAGGATAAGCCTGGGGGATTTTTCTTAAGTTACACGCTTCGCATGTACTTACAAATTCTTTAAGTTTTGTCATTGCCGACGGCACGTAAAAATATTGTTTTAATTTATGGAAAGTTTTCATTACTCCTAAATGTCCAGTTATATCTGAATGAAAATAGTCAAATGCAGGTACTATTAAGTTTTGTGGTAATACAGGTATTATTGAGGTTTGGTTTCTATTTGTCTCAGCAGTCACGATTCTACATAGTATTTCTTCATCAAGATCATATTAAAAATTATCTATCTCTTTTCCAAGAGTTTTGAATTTATCCGGTAACGCATCGTCATTCACAAAATAATTAATAAGCGCTGAACACATTTCGTCCTTTTTTTGCTTTCTTTTTATATTTTCTAAAGACAAGGGACAACAGTTAACCTTATTTTCCTTTACTGTATCTTTGACTTTGTTTTTCTTACATTTATGTTTGCTCTTAGCATTGATAGCGTTAACTTCATTTTCCTCAGCTTCCGACGGAATATTTTCTGGGTATCTTCTCGAAAAGTCACAAGCTGCGTTTTGTTTACCTTTTAAATGTTCAAATTCGTAATCTAGGTCTTGGATTTTCATAATCCATCTAGCTAGAATTCCCGTGGGGTTTTTAAATGTGCGCAGGTACTGCAAGCTTTTATGGTCTGATCGTAGTATAAATTTTCTACCAATTAAATAGTGTCTAAATTTGTCCAAGTGGTGGATTATAGATAATAATTCTAAGTTTGTGGCGGAATAACTACTTTCACCTTTTGATAAAGTTCTACTCGAATAGCATATAACTTTTTCTATTTTTTTTGATTAGAAGGTCCTTGTAAAGGATCAGGGTTTCCTATGGGAATTATTTGCGAAAGAATAGCCCCAACGCCTTTTGAACTAGCATCGGTTGTGACCACAAATTGTCCGTTTTCGAAATCAGGAAGTGATAGTATTGGTTCAGAAGTGAGCGCCTTTTTGAGACGGTCTAGGGAAGTTTGAGCTTCCTTGGACCAGGTAACATTTGGGAGTTCCCTTTAGTTAATTCCGTGAGGGGTTTTGCAATTTGGGCGTAATTGCGCACGAATTTCCTAAAGTATCCAGTAAGACCTAAAATTCCCCTTAATTCTTTCATGGTTCTAGGGGGTTTGAGGTTTTCAACACATTTTATTTTATCAGGGTCTGGGGATATCTCTCCTTGTGTCACTACTACTTCTAAAAATTTAATTTTGGGTTGAAATAAATTTACTTTCTCAGGCCGACATTTTAAATTGCCCTGTCTGAACTTCTCGAAGACTTAGCTAATGTTGCTAAGTGTTGTTCAGTGTTTTCTCCCACGCATATGACATCATCAACAAAATGAATTATATTCTTTAATCCTCTTAACAGGTGTAATAGGGGTCTACATAGCGTGCTTGAACTTGTTTTAAGTCCAAAAGGTACCCTTAAGTATTCATATGAACCACATCCAGATGTTGAAAATGCAGTTTTATGGACATCTTTTTCGGCTATTTTCACTTGGTGGTAGCCTTGGGTAAGGTCCAAAGAAGTAAAAATTTTGTTTTTGCTTGAAATAGAGTCAAGAATTTCATCTATTCTTGGTAAAGGAAATTTATCGCTAACTACTTGTTTGTTGAGGGCTCTATAGTCTACTACAAGTCTAAGGTCACCATTCTTCTTTGGTACTAAGATCACTGGTGCACTATACGGACTTATACTTGGGCGTATAATTTCATTTTTTTCTAATTCATAAATTTTATTTTTTAACCATTCTTTGTGCTTATATGGCACACGATATGGCTGTTTTGCTACGGGATTACCAGTCGTTAAAATTGAGTGTTCATAAAATGGTATCAGTCTGATGTCATCTTCAGATGCGGAAAATACATCTTTAAAACTCCATAATAATTCGCATAATTTTTTCTTAAGTTCCATGTCCGTTATATGATCCATATTAAATTTGTTTAAAAATTGCGATTTAGTTAGAGGATATTTGTTATTAGAGGTTTTAATGCCGTTAACTAGGTTTGTTTTAGAATTTTCCCATCTATTTAAATCATTTTCCGAGATAACTTGGATTTGAACTAAACACGTCCCCTTTTTTATTGTAATTGTATCATTTTCGTGGTTATTAGTTACCCAAATGAAACCTTCTCCTTTGTCATAAGATATAATCTATTCCTCACATAGCAGATTTTCAGGAATTTCATTTGATGGGATCGCAAACCATATTTTGGATTAGCTAACCACTGGTTCAATCATCTGTGATATTTGAATTTTTTGCATCGTTTTGGGAGGGACTTTTGTTTTCCTTATCGCGAATCCGTAATATTTCTCTTTATTTTCATTGTTTATTAGATTCATACTGGCGCTATGCTGCGCCATTGCGGCATCTTGTGGTGTCACATTGGGTTTTACTATGTTTTTCCATAATTCCGCTATTTTCTTGATTTCGTTTGACCTGTACTGTCGCATATCTCCTATTTTTGTTTTTGCGGATTCAATACTTTTATTATTTAAATTTACTTCATCTCTGCAATGTCTTTCAGAATAATTGGACAAGTTTCTGATTATTCCTTTTCCTCCTTGCGAGACATGAGGTTCAAAAGATAGCGACATTATACCGTCAGAAATTTTGTTTACTGTTACGTTGTCTTCGTAACCTCTGTTACGATTTCTTAAGTTAGAAATTTTTTCCCCTACCTTAGCCGGGTAGACAAGCCTCTCGTTTGCTACGTCTAATAGTACTCTATTGGACCTTAAAAAATTTGCACCTATAATTGCTTCATACGGAAAGTTATCGCATATTATAAAATTTGTCGAAAATATCCTATTGTCCCTTTTTACGTTTAGGCAAATTGAACCTCTTGCATCCAATTTATGCCCTGTCAAACTAGTTAAATTGGGATTATTAAAATTTCTTTGTTGCCTAATATGCAGAGGCAACATATTAAATACGCAGGAGCTTATGATATTGACCGTAGCTCCGCTGTCAACTAAGGCCTTAAAGTAAACGTTTTCTATACAAAAATCATTAAATATAGGCAACCTATTATTATTATCACTACAAGACGGCACTACCATTGTTTTGGACCTATTAAATATTCTGGGCACCCTCTGGGTTCTATTTATATTTCTGAGGGGCCTGAAACGTTTCCCTGAGGATTTATTTCATTCGTCGGTGCCTGTAATAGATATTCAGACATATGAGATTCCGTAGGCATATCTAATTGATTTACATCTGTCTGCCTTTGCCATATATTATTATGGTAACTTGGGTGTCTCGCGTCAGTGCTGCTTGCTGGCGCTGACTGCCAGTGCCGTTGGCTTGCAAAATTTTCATTTCCCATCGGCAAGTTTTCGTGATTTCTATATAGCATTCTCGCATTATATTAGCTTTGGCGATTATTTTGGTTTTCAAATTGGTAATTAATTTGTATATTGGGGGGAGGGTTATAAAAATTTGGTTTGTACGCGTTGTAAGGTACTGATTGGCGCAATCTTCCCTGGCTATAGACTAGCGCACCACCGGCGCTAAAATTTGTTCTTCCGAACAAATGGTTGCCATAATTTTGCGTACTACCGTCAGCAATTCTTGGTATGCGATTGGGGACATAACGGCACTCTCTCGCGATATGTCCAGGTCGATTGCAAATATAGCATCTTATTATTGTATGGTTATTTTCATAATTAGGTTGTTTGACAGGCTGAAAACGTACTGTTTTCTGCCTAGCGGGTTCTTGCGTTTTATTTCTTTGTGGCACTGGGGAGTTATCCCTTGAAAAGAAATTGGGAGACGCCTGATCGCCCTTGAAGATTGGGTTCGCGTTTGAATCGCCTAGGCTATTTATTTATGCTTTACTGTGATTTGCGACCATCGTATCAACTTCGATCAATCGCTCTACCTCCTGAACTGCAAGACCCAACGTCTGAATATTTTTGGATATTACTATTCTATATAGTTTTGGGGGTAGCCCTTGCAAAAAGGTATTTAGTATGACTTTTTCATACAGTTCTCCTGAACCTCTTCCGTATTTTGCCTCTACTGAAATGCGTATATTATCAAGATATTCTCTTATATTTTGTGAATAATCAAAGTTCACCATTCCGTGTTTTAATTTATTTATGGAACTGGTTTCGATAAATCTATCTTTAAATGCTTTTAACAATTTGTCCACCGTATTTATTGGCAAGTTGGCGTCATTGCCTATGGTATGTTCAATCTGTTTTAGAAAGGTTAAGGCCTGGCCTTTTAATCGTAATAGGAAAATGTCGACTAACGCTTCTAGCTCTGTTTTTGTTAGTTGTACAAACTGGGCCAATTGGATATTAAATTCGTCAATATCTGATTGACCATTGTACTCCGGGATAGACTTTGCTATTTCTATATTTTTCGCGACTAACTTCTGCACTATTAATAAATCGTTAAGGTCGTCCGACATTTTTTTTTGCGTTTGAATCAACTCAAAATAAATTTATTTTTTCACTTAACCTATTTTGGGGGAGGCTATTATCTCCTATGAGATATCTAAAGGGTTTACCTGTAGTAGCTTTGCGGCAATAGGCCTAATCACTTTACTTATATGCCTGTATCGTTCCAATTATGAAATTAAAATTGCAAGGTTTATAGCCTAATTAGTTCGCAAGTTTTCCTCCAATTTCCGACCGTGCCATTTGTAGCGATTAAGGAAATTGTTGCAATAAAAGAAAGGACTGGGCCTAATTGTGGTCATAAATATTGACCGCGTCAAATCTAATATCGTACTTTGAAGCCGTGAACTTACACCTTATAAGTTCTCCGATAGCGCCACTTATAGCGCCAAGGACTGTGCCGTTTGTGGCGTTAAAGGTTGCACCGTTACCGCCGAGTGAATCTTTCTTAGGTCGAGTGGTAGGCTAAGCAAACTATAAAAATGATAAGAAAATCTATGGTTCCGCCGGGTATTTTCTACAATCGCATCGTTTGGTTTGAAATCAGATTCCTTGGGAACGTGCCTTGGAGACTAGTTACCTGTCGTGTGGCTAGATACAAACATATAGAATAAAATAAACACAAAATAGAAAAGCAATGGTTTTATTGAGACTTACATGTTTAGGTGTACAGCAATGGGTCACTTCAAATGGCAGCAAATAATAACCAAGTCTCTACAATGACTGCATAATAACTTGAATCGCCATGCCTGAATACCAATATATTTCTGTTCTAAATGATCCTGAATCTGATTTACGAATACCTTTCAAAAAGCACTTTTACCCCATTATCAAACGTAGTTTTTTTGTCCTGTGCTGTAAGAACTGGCTCACAATTGGATCAAGTGGCCCAAGGATGCGAACCCTTCGTTCAATAAATTGTCTTAAATATTTCTGATGATTCAAACGTTCACACGGCTTTTATAATTTAAACTTCCTTAGAAATATTGTGCGTAGCATCTTTTTTATTGCCCACTGTCTTAGCGAAATCCAAAGCTGAATAGCGCCGTTCTTTGTCTGAGGCTAACTGCAATTTTTCTCTTTGCTGATTAAGGACTTTTCTAGATTTAAACTTAATTAGAGGAAGTCGGAATTATCTTTAGAAAGAAGGAACTTTATTTTGGTATTTTAAATATATCGCATTTTACTCACGGTACATTTGGAAATGAGATTATTACAACATAAAGATTCTATTTCTTCGGCTTTAAAGCAAGATTCTAAGTCTGAAGATTTTACTTCAGCTTTTTCAGAATATATTTTTAATTTTCCACACCATTTTATTTTGTTCGAGAATGTCTCTTTGATTTCTAGGGATCGGGGTTTAAAGCAAAATTTTCGTGAAACGCTTGAAATAAAGAAAATCTTATTCAAGAATATTGCTTTGAATCGGGATACAGGTGAATATGGGCTGAACTCTATCTATGATAATTTATTAAAATCTGACAGAGTAAAGTTCAATTCACCCAATGTAGTTGACCTTTGTCCAAATGTTATATCATTGAACGCTAATGAACCGAATCCAAGAAGGTCAAAGAGGCTAGGTTCCGCCTTTGCTTTGAAAAAAATTAGAGATTTAAACAATATGTAGTTTTATTTGATTTAGTATATAAACTTTTGTTTTAAATTGTTTTAGTTTAGTTTTACTACTGATGACGGTCACTGTATATGTGACCGAAATATCTGGTATTTTTTTCGAAATTTATTATACACTGTCGACTAAAAAGGATTTTATCCCTATTTTGGACTTTTATTTTATCGTCATGGAAAGGCAGTGTGGTCTCCGAAATTATCTACGTTATATATATATAGTATTTTCTTTTATTATCTTTTATTTCCTCGGACCCTAATATAACCCAACCCAAAAACAAAGAAATAAAAAATATCTTCTCTCGCCTCCCTCTCCAACCCCTCCAACAAAACAAAAAAAGGTGGGAATTGAGAATCATCCACGCAAACAACCCAACACAACTCACAACATTCACAAAAAGAGAGGAGAAAAAAAAATCGCTTATCCATTCAAAACCCAAACAATCATCTCACCTCAGTGCCAGTAGATAAGAACTTGTAGAACCCTCAGTGGCAGTAGATAAGTATTAAATCTCGCTGACCGAAAATGTCATAGATGTTATGATAAACTATGGGTGAAAATTTTACTGGTCTAGCTGGATACAAGTGACTTCGCTCCTATAATGGGCGTAGCGACACAACTATACCCTATGATGACTATAAAGATGTATTACATTTTATTCTTAATTAAATAATAAAATCTTCTCTGTAAATTTAACGTGGAACATTTCTAGATGTTGGTCAAACTTTCGTGGTAGACGTTATGATGAAAGAAATTTAGCTGATTTATCTGACTCAATGTGACCACCCATATATGGTGGGTGTTATTACAGAGCTACCCGCATATGATGGGAGTAAAAATGCCTTACGTCTTATTTTTAACTAAAAATACAAAGTATTTTATGAAAATTTAACATGAAAACTTTTTAGATTTTGCTTGATCTCTCACGGCAGATTTTATCATAAAGTAGAGCAAAAAAGAACTGCTTGTTTACCTTGCTACCCTTGACTACTCTTCTCTAAGGCGCGTCGCTACCTGGTTATTTCTCTGTGATGAGTGTAAAAATGTATAACGTTGAAACGTTGTGATGAACTAGGGGAGAAACATTTTTATTGTCTAACCGACTAACTGTGACTACCCATATATAGTCGGTGTTACTACACAGCTACCCGCCTTTGATGGGTGTAAAATGCCTTACGTCTCATTACGTATGAAAATCTTTTGCGTAAATTTAGCATGAAGATTTTCTAGATGTCGTCAAAACTTTCTAGATAGATTTTGTGATGAACTAGAGCAGGAAAACGCTCCTTGTCTATCTGAATCATAGTGACTAACCTTCTATAAGGGGTGCAATTACCCGTTTGTCCCTCTATGATGGGTGCAAGTATGTATCATGTTTATTCTAATTTAAACAAAACGTGCTGTGTAAATATAACATAGATTCTTTCTTGATGTTGTCCAAATGTTCATTGTAGAGGTTATGATGGATTAGAGCAAGATAGCGCCGCTTGTCTACCTGACTACCAGTGACTACCCTTCTCAAAGGGGTATCACAACCCGCTATTCTTCTAGGATAGATGTAAAAATTTATTACATTTATTCTAAATTAAACAAAATCTAATGTCCAAATATAACATGGTGAATAAGGGGAACAAAATTTTGCAAAATGTAACGACATTTTTGGAAACGTTGTGATGAATTAGGGGATAACATCTTTCTGGTCTAGTCAACTGACAGTGACTGCCCATATATGGTGGGTGTTACTACACAAGTACCCGCCTATGAGGGATGTAAAAATGTATTACATTTTACTGTAGTTCAAACAGATAAGAGAATTTAACAGGGAATCTTTCTAGTTGTCGACCAAACGTTCGTGGTCGACGTTGTGATGAGCTGGAGCAGGGGTATTTTGCCGGTCTACCCGACTATCAAGTATTCGAAGCTGAATATTCGAACTTCCCTGAAAGCGGTCAACTTATTATTCGTGAGCCATACCGAGATGGAAGGGATAAAACGTGGTCAGGCCCTGGATTTGTAAGGGCCTTCAAAGATTCTTTCTTAGAGTTTGACATAGATGGTATTCCACAGAGTATGGATTATGATTTGGTGATTAGATATGAACCACAGGTAAATTTATTCTAAGTTTTATTTTTAGTGAATTTTCATTCTAATTATCTGGATCTTCATATGCTTGTCTGGGATCCTTTTGATTCTCGTGCTTATCAATAGGGAACATGGTAACTTCTTTTTATACTGGATTGAAGAACCATTCCCTCGTTCATGGGGTAAAGAAAAAAAACCATAAATCACAGTTTATAATTAAAATTGGTGACGTTCTTCAAGAAGAAGCAGAAACTGATGGAAATCTTTCAAAATTAATTTAACTGGAAAACCGCCAGAGGTAATGTTCATATTATTGTATGGTTTATATTTACAAAAAATTAATGATCCAGTCAGTTTTTCTTTAGTTTTTCACTTTAGTATTTTATTTGGTGTTGTAAAACTAAAAAGGGTATTTGTTTTTTCCCCAAAGTAGGTATGTTCTCTCAAATGCACGTGGTAAAATGAAAATTTGTCTGCTATTAAATTTGGGAGTTGGAGTCATGGGAGAGTTTAGTTTATTCTCAAGTTGAAGTTGGAAAGCAAGGAATCACCCAGAAAACGAAAAATATTCATGAGAATACGGAAGACACTGGAAATATATTTTGTTGCGAAATGAAGTTATACTTGGAGTCAAAATTGTCAACAATAAAAGTCCTACCCGGAAAAAAAAAAAATCGAAAATAATTATAGATAGAATTGCATAAGTGAATTGCTTTTATCGTGCCGAGTGTTTAATTGATCTCTTGTCCGGACACTATTAATATTTTGGATCTTGTATCTGATGGGGTTCAGGTAGGATAGAATGCTATTCAAATTGTGTGTTGTTGTTTGCTTAACATTAAAGCGTTTAATAAAATAAAAACTGTTAACATTTAAAATAAATGATTCACTATTTTCAGGGTCATACAAGGATTTTCAAACTGTACGATTGAAGGACCTGAAGCAAGGTCCTTGGACCTGTGCCTCGTCCAGCACTTCCAGCTATGTCATCAGCGTATTTGAACATCCAAAGATTAATTTACTGAAAAACCAAAATTAAATGTAATCTTCTTCCACCGTGCTATTATGGTATTAATCTTCAAAACACTTAATTTTTTCTATTATTAACTGGGGTCCCTTATGTAAAGGATCCCTCCTTCTTATTCAATAGAACACCTCTCCCCTCTCCAAAAAATATTGTGTGAGAAGTACAGGAAATCTTGTGAGAAGGAGTCGTCAAAATCAAGACTTCTTTTGGGGGAAAAGGGGAAATGAAGACATTTTTATGCCTCGTGCGAATGATAACTGAATTCCAAATGTCATTTTGCTTATCCAGTACTAACCATTTGTTACCTGTAAAAAAAAAAAAAAAAAAAAAAAAAAAAAAAAAAAAAAAAAAAAAAAAAAAAAAAAAAAAAAAAAAAAAAAAAAAAAAAAAGAAAACCTAACCCTCCGACATAAATTCTTGAAACCGTAGTCCAAAATCACAAGGGAGCTAAATTTCTGCCCATAGTTTGTGAAGATATATCTTACACCAGGCGTCATTTAGTCCGGCTTTCACCTGGCAGATTTTAACTTTTTCCACAGCGCTGCCACTGAACTTGCTGCCACAGGGAGATTTGAAATCCTAGCCTTAAACTTAAACTTTCCTTCAATATAATTCGTAACTTGCTTTTAATAATTATTAATTTTTTTTAATGATCAGTAAGGATGGATTCAGTCAGTTACCTAGAATTGGGAGGGGGGCTGTGAACCCAGCAAAGACCCATATTTTTGTACGGAATCTAAGATGTTTTTTTTCTTAGTTGCCCGGCCGATGGGAAGATGTGAGAGTAATAGTTGATAGATTTGAACCCATTGATCCTGATGGACCCTGTGCTAATGCATTTCCAGAAGATGATATAAAATTTGTACAACTCGAATCTGGTAAGTTATTTGCATCTTACTTCATTCGACTTTCAAATCAAATTTTATTTTAATGAATGTGGAAAACTGTTCATATAATATTTATTTATTGAAAATTAAGCGTGAATAAATAAACATCTAATACCCCTCTAACTAATAGCCCAGAGAAAAAAGGATTATATAATACTAAAAAAAAAAAAAAAAAAAAAAAAAAAAAAAAAAAAAAAAAAAAAAAAAATTAGGGACAAGCCAAAAACTTTCGAAGTCTATCTTTAAAGACCTCAAGCAAGCTGCACCTTTGATGTTGGTCCATGTCTCATGTTGCATACAATATCACTTGCCGTTACAGGATTTGTATTTGACTTAAAAAAGGGACTAAAAGGATTTTGAGTGTGTTTTATTTTACGAAGATGATAAGTCTGATTGGAGGTAAAATAATTACCTCCAATCCAATCCCTAATTCCTAAAAGATAGGAATGGGGTGGCAATTAGCGATAAGGAAAAAGCTAAAGCGAGATGGGCCGAACATTTTGAGAACTTGCTTAACCGAGATAGAGTTGCAGGAAAAAATATAGAGGAAAATGAAAAAGTTTGTGATACCTTGGATGTGAAGGAAGATTTGTTTTGTGAGGAGGAATTAGCAACAGTACTAAAAGGATTAAAGAATAATAAGGCTCCAGGTGCTGATAGGGTAGTAAATGAGTTTCTTAAATATGGTGGCTCTGAGGTTAGAAATAAGTTATTGAAGATTATGAATATGATTTTTGAAAAAGGGGAAGTACCTAACGATTTTAGGAAAACCTTAATTAAGCCACTTTATAAGAAAGGTGATAAAAGTGAGTGTGGTAATTATCGAGGCATTAGTCTGGTCTCTGTAGGTAGCAAATTGCTTAGTAATATGATACTTTTTAGACTGAGAGATGCTGTAAGCAGGGTTGTGTTCTATCCCCCTTTATATGGATTATTTTGATGGACTTTGTTTTAAGGAGCACAGGAAAGGCAATGGGAGACCACGGAATCAAATGGGGAGGAAAAAGTCTCCTAGACTTGGATTATGCTGATGATTTAAGCATCCTAGATGAAAGTGTGAGCAAAATGAATGAAGTTTTAGAGGTTTTGCGAGTTCAGGGTGCTAGTATTGGTTTGAAAATTAATGTTAGGAAGACTAAGTCACTAAGGCTAGGAATAAGTGAAGATGAAAAGGTGACGTTGGGTAATGAAAAGATTGATCAGGTGGGCAGCTTCACTTACCTTGGTAGTATTATTAGTAAAGATGGTGGGAGCAGTGAAGATGTTAATAATAGAATAGCCAAGGCTCAGGGTGTTTTTTCACAGTTAAAAAAAGTCTGGAAGAATAGGAAGATAAGTCTGCAAACCAAGATTAGAATCTTAGAAGCTACAGTGATGACAGTGGTCAAATATGGCTCTGAAGCATGGACGCTCCGAAAAGCGGATGAAGATTTGCTAGATGTTTTCCAGAGAAATTGCTTAAGGATTGTTCTGGGTACCCGGCTGACTGACCGTATTTCAAACAATAGGCTATTCGAAAAATGTGGTTCAATACCGCTTTCTAGGTCTATAATGAAAGAAAGGTTGAGGTGGTTAGGGCATGTTGTGCGGATGAAGGATGACAGATTGCCAAAGATTGTTCTTTTCGGCCAACCATCTAGGGCTAAACGGAAAGCAGGTCGTCCCCGTCTGGGGTGGGAGGACGTCATAACGAAAGATTTAAAGGAAATGGGAACTTCGTGGGCGGGTGTAAAAAGGGAGGCTTTGAATAGATTGGGGTGGAGGAGGAGCGTGCGTAGCTGTGTTGGCCTCAGGCGGCTTGGTGCTGCGGTGAGTTGTTAGTAGTAGTAGTTGTAATCCCTAATTTTAATTATTTTCCGAAGTCTGATTAGAGGTAAAATACGGCAAAGTAAAATCAGGAAGGTAATACTCACTGATTAGTACTTATCTCACTTATTTTACATATTTTCAAAATTCAAGGGAGAGGTAAGGAAGTCTAGAAGGCGGGGGGGGGAGTACGTCCTGTATGGTCTGCCATTCTTTAAACAACACTTGTAGATTTGTTTCTTCTTCCAGCAGTTTTTTATGCTCTTTGTTCTATTTGATTAGAAGACCCTCATCTTTCTAAACTTATTTCTGTGTAGTATACCCCCACTCTCTCTATATTTATCTTTCTATATTTATATTAATCTTTCTATATTTATCTATATTTATTATAAAATTTGTAAGAAATTTGGGCCTAAAGTTGCATCAGTTTTACTAAAGAGTGGACCAAAGAGTTACCAAAGAGTTTTGCTGCAAAGAGTTTCGATTACTTCTTCGCTTGCTGACGTTAATGTTTTCGCAATTTCTGTGTTTATGTTGTTTATGTTTGTTTTTACGTGTTTTGGTTTATGTTTCCTGTGAAACTTGCGATTTTGCAATAAATGCGCAACTGTAACTTGCACGAAAACGCAGTATACTTATATAATCGAATTTACTAATTTCTGATCTATATTAAAACAAATATCTAAAAAAATGTGATTTATATTAAAAAAAAATTAAGAGGGTAAAAAATGGGTTTAATTTAAATAAAGAAAAAACAAAAGAAAAAGAAAAAAAGAACAAAAGAGAAAAACACAAAAACAAAGCTTTAAATAATGAAAAAAATCCAAATATTTTGACTCCACGTCCGGGAGCCTTTTTCAACGAAAAAAAATTAAGGAAAAAGAAACAGTTTAAAAAAATAAAATCATATAAGGAAAAAGACAACTAACACAAGAGAAAAAACAAGAACAAACAACAAAAACAAATAAATAAATATCTGATAAATCTGATAAATAAATACAACTCACATTTAAATACTTCCAGAACTGCAAATACTTTAATTGTCTGACTAATCACAAAACAAGACAACTGAATGTATCTAGTACACATAGATAATTAGGACACAGGATAGTCACCAAATTCAACATTAGGAAAAATATCCAGAACTTTAAAAGTTTTCAATGTTACTTTAACTCAGGGTTGCAACCTGTAGCACGTAAGTTCTATTTAGCACTATTTTATTATATGTAGCACTGTAGTACGTACTCAGGGTTGCTAAAATAGTGCTAGAATAGCACGAAAGGGCTATTTTGGCACTATTTCATTATATGTAGCACTGTAGTACGTACTCAGGGTTGCTAAAATAGTGCTAGAATAGCACAAGAGGGCTATTTTAGCACTATTTCATTATATGTAGCACTTTAGTACGTACTCAGGGTTGCTAAAAAAGTGCTAGAATAGCACGAAAGGGCTATTTTAGCACTATTTCAGTACTATTACTGTCAATTTTCTGACTATAGCACCAAAAAATCGCTGTGTAGTACGCAAATTTGAGCAATTGTAGCACTTTAGGAACTGACCCTTGTGGCAATCCTGCTTTAATTAATTACTTTCTGGTCTATTCATTCACAAAGCCAAAACTAGGATACTACATAGACCGGTTTTTAGAAAAAGATCTAGATACTTAGACCTTACTGCTTTTCCATTTACGAAAAATTTAAGAGAGAAAAATGGTTTTAAGTTAAATAAAACCCGTTCCACTGCTTTATTTAAGTTAAACCCGCTTTTCTCTCTTAATTTTTCGAAAAATATCTAGAGTTGCTGAAATAATAGAAAAATTTTAATAGGAAAATTTCCTATGTTGCATGTTTTTCTGTCTTTTCACTCTATTTTGCAATTAAAAGAAAAAATGTGGATCAAATTTCAACAATTAAGTTTGGTGGATGGGTAAAGCTGTCTAATGATAGTATAGATATCGTCTTTTGACAGTTATAGCGTAACTTCACCGTTAAAGCATTAAATCTGTTAGACTGTAGAAAAATAATATATTAATAGCGACGAAGACCACACTGCCTCTCCATCACAAACATCAAAAACAAGAAGAACAATAGGGAAATCTTTTCATGAGACAGTGAGGGTAATTTGGATGAATATTTCGGCCCTATGTCTAAGGGCCGTCCTCAGCAAAACAAAAATATATGAAAGAAAGAAAAACTCACAACAACATGTGACGGATAAAACTAAAATGCAAAATTTTTCAAAATAGTCCTGGCATCCTTACTCCAGCGAAGTTCAACCAGGACTGATAATTTCTCCACTGTCTCATGAAAAGATTTCCCTATTGTTTTTCTTGTTTTTGATGTTTGTAATATATCAAATATACCAATTTCCCTATAATGTAATACTTTTAGCAGTCTGATCGGAGGTAAAATACGGCAAATAAAGACAGGAAGGTAATTATCACTTATCAGAACTTATTTCCTTTAATTTACATATTTTCAAATTCAGGGAGGAAATTTTTCTCTCTTCACCCTATTTTGCAATTTAAAACAATGTAGATCAAATTTTTAGAATTTAATTCGGTATATGGGTAATGCTGGGTAGATGGGTTTCAGCTATCGAATGATGATATAGTTATTGTCTTTCGACAGTTATAGCACAACTTCGCCGTTGAAACATTAAAACCATAGGGCTTCAGAAAAACAATATATCAAAAACTTGCGCACAGGGCTTAAAACTTAAAGGTAAATTAGTATGCTTAGGTGAAAATATTGACACCTAAATAACCAAAAATACAGGGTAGCTGTAAATCTAGCATTGAATTCTTGGGTTCAGTGGCGTAATTTGCTTTGGGGCAGGGGGGTAACTGCCCCTCCAAGACCTCGGTTTAGACCACCCCTTCATACTTAATTTCTAAGTATATGCCCGCGACTAATAATACACTAAATCCTTGTTGTGTGTACTGTATTTCAGCGTATGTTGTTGATGATTTCACCAACAACATTAAGTAATGTTTGACATATTTAATCATGTTAAAACGTTCATACAGGCATTAAAAAAGAATCTGTAAGATTATGTAGTCTATTATATTTTTGAAGTCTTTTAGTTTTGGTCATTATATTTCAGTTTTGAAGTCTTTTGGCACTGCGGATTGAACTTTTTTTAGCTTCTTTATCTTGGATTAGGTCGTCTTCGAATTATGTTTATCTTGTTTTATAGTAGAGTGAAGTAGAAGATATTACGCCAAACTTTTTATTAGCTTCATATTATCATGCGTTTATTAATAATTGTTTAGTAAAATTTATTTGACATTTCGGCAACTGACATTTCGGCAATTTATTTGACATCGGGAATGTGTCCTTAAATTCTGAATTTTTCAAACTGCCCCGAATTTTCGGAGCGGGTGGCCATCTATAATAGAATAAAAACTTGGTTTTAGAGTACTTGAAACGACTTCAGCCCCCATCTAGCAGGTAAAGCAGTAACTAATTCTACCATGAATAATTTATCTATGTATCAAATGGTTCAAAAACGGAAAAACCAAGAACAAACTAAAGCTTATATGTGCTTTCTATATGTGCTTTGTTACAATCCTAGTTTTAAAACTTCAATCATTTTATTTAAAGAAAACAGATAAAATTACAAAGCTTTAGACCCCCGCAAAGGTTCTTTGGCCTGTGAGGGTGGGAGACTAAACATTACATTAAATAATAGCACTAAAATCAAACAGAAGGACAAGAAAAAAATTAAATTAAACAACAACAAATTACCATGCCAATCAAAATAATTGGATTAAGCACATTGAAAAGGAAAGATAGAGGGAAAAAGACAAGGGAGGAGAGAACTAACTCTCTAGGTATAGGAGGTGGTCAGTTAATTCTTTCTAGACTTAGAATTCAAAATTCAGTTTTGCAAATTTAAGCCAATCAGAGGAAATTTGGATTGTAGACGTGATCACTTTAATCAAGAAATGATGCTATTGGTCAAAGTTTAGAGCAGTGATTGGCTAGAATCCTTTTATTATTAGAACGGTCTTTGTTTATCTTGGAATCAGGCTTTAGAAATGTTTCACTTATTTCTCACTTAGAGTATGGCAATAAACCTCCTCTTTCGGGTATTTATAAACCTCCGCCATCGTGCAAGCCTTTCACCCATTTTCCACTGTGGCTATCACCAAATCTCCTCTTTTATGTAAGCAACCCTGCCTTTTCCATTCGAGGGTAAAAGAAAAGTTAGATGGTGCCTAAGTTAGAAGTTACAGAAATAAGATGGCAGATGGCGATATAACATTTTTCGTGGTTAAAATGAAAAAAGATATAAATAGATTGTGGTTTTAGGGATAGTGGAAGGGTAATGACACTTGTTGCATGTACATTTCCTTTATAGTTTTTTTTGTGAAGAGAAGTACTCTGTGGGATTAAGGAGCTAAATTTTAACTGTTCGAAAGTAGTAGGTAACCCTATTTATAATTTAGGAGGAAAATAATGTACTTGGATATTTTTGTACTAATGCGTTAAAATTTGTTATGGAAACTCGTCCCAAATTCCCTTTCTGGATTCGGAATCTAAAACTTTTTCACCATCTGGATAGTTCTCTTTTTTATCCTGTCTGATTATTTACTTGCAGGATCCCGTGATGTTATTGCTTACCCCCCAACATGCCTTGAGAGGGGTAAAAAGTACAAAGTTCGAATAGAATTCAAGAGCTATGACACACAAGGAGAACAACCAAGGGCATCTGTTCTGATCGACTCGGTAAGCCTTTGCTTCACTCCTTTAACACAAAATCCTGATGATATATTACACACTACTATTTACAAACTCGTTGTAGCACCAAGCCGCCCTAAGCCAACACATCTGCGTTTCTAAAATGCTACAATTTCCCAAACGTGCGTGCTACACAGCGATTTTCGGCACTACAGTCAAAAAATTGACTGTAATAGTGCTAAAATAGCACTTTCGTGCTACTGGTGGCAACCCTGAGCACGTGCTACAGTGTTACACACAATGAAATATTGCTAAAATAGTAATTTTGTACTACAGGTGGCAACCCTGCTGTCCACCTCAATTCTGCTATGTTTAGGGTTTCACTCTTCACAATCTCCCATGTAGCCACACAGCCATACTTACTTTAAACTTTTTTTTCCTTATCTTCCACCTATTCGAAGACGCCATACTTTTCATTTGGCTCCAACTCGTTTGCAAAACTACGATTTTAGAAAACCATCACCTTTCATAAAGCAGACCTAGCCATCTTAACTTTTTTTTTATTATAGCACTAGAAATTGAGATTGAACCTTATTTTTCGTACAGCTTAATGTCTAATGTCATTAAAACATATACCCAACCACGAAGCTGCTTCTATGGGATTGACGATGTGATTCCTGTGATTCCTATGATTCCTGTCAATTCACTCACATTTGGCTTCCCCACTCACATTTTATGATTAACTGAATTGAATTTTTTGATTAACTCAATCTGGAAGTGATTAGAGGTGAGTTTTCTTTTCTCGATAAGGATATGGTGATATGGATATTGCTGTGAACGCAACAGTAACAGTAACAATTAGTCTATGATTCCTGTGAATGTTCTTTAATATATCACTCACGTTTTATTCTCCCTGTAAAAAGAGTAAAATATAAAAGGTGCAGAAGAAAAGAATACGGGATTTTTAAGCTCCTTTGATTTCGGAGCTACCTAAATAAAATAGCCTTTGGATCTAAAAATCCATTTTACCGACTGAAATCCTTTGGTTTCATAAAAAGAAACCATCATAGACTAATTGTTACTGTTACTGTTGCGTTCACAGCAACATCCATATCACCATATTTTTATCGAGAAAAGAAAACTCACCTCTAATCACTTCCAGATTGAGTTAATAAAAAATTCAAATACCTTGATTCAATCATAGACATTAATCATGAATGAAGTAATGAAATCGGTGCGCGCATATCAGCAGCGTCCTCAGTCTTTTCACAATTACGTGGAATACTCTGTAAAAGGAGGACGATTAGTATTAAGATGAAATGCCGAGCTCTCTAAAAGGAGGAAGATTAGTATTAAGATGAAATGCTGAGCTCTGTAAAAGGAGGATGATTAGTATTAAGATGAAATGCTGAGCTCTGTAAAAGGAGGAAGATTAGTATTAAGATGAAATGCTGAGCTCTGTAAAAGGAGGAAGATTAGTATTAAGATGAAATGCTGAGCTCTGTAAAAGGAGGAAGATTAGTATCAAGATGAAATGCTGAGCTCTGTAAAAGGAGAAGATTAGTATTAAGATGAAATGCTGAGCTCTGTAAAAGGAGGAAGATTAGTATTAAGATGAAATGCTGAGCTCTGTAAAAGGAGGAAGATTAGTATTAAGATGAAATGCTGAGCTCTGTAAAAGGAGGAAGATTAGTATTAAGATGAAATGCTGAGCTCTCTAAAAGGAGGAAGATTAGTATTAAGATGAAATGCTGAGCTCTGTAAAAGGAGGAAGATTAGTATTAAGATGAAATGCTGAGCTCTGTAAAAGGAGGAAGATTAGTATTAAGATGAAATGCTGAGCTCTGTAAAAGGAGGAAGATTAGTATTAAGATGAAATGCTGAGCTCTGTAAAAGGAGGAAGATTAGTATTAAGATGAAATGCTGAGCTCTGTAAAAGGAGGAAGATTAGTATTAAGATGAAATGCTGAGCTCTGTAAAAGGAGGAAGATTAGTATTAAGATGAAATGCTGAGCTCTGTAAAAGGAGGAAGATTAGTATTAAGATGAAATGCTGAGCTCTGTAAAAGGAGGAAGATTAGTATTAAGATGAAATGCTGAGCTCTGTAAAAGGAGGAAGATTAGTATTAAGATGAAATGCTGAGCTCTGTAAAAGGAGGAAGATTAGTATTAAGATGAAATGCTGAGCTCTGTAAAAGGAGGAAGATTAGTATTAAGATGAAATGCTGAGCTCTGTAAAAGGAGGAAGATTAGTATTAAGATGAAATGCTGAGCTCTGTAAAAGGAGGAAGATTAGTATTAAGATGAAATGCTGAGCTCTGTAAAAGGAGGAAGATTAGTATTAAGATGAAATGCTGAGCTCTGTAAAAGGAGGAAGATTAGTATTAAGATGAAATGCTGAGCTCTGTAAAAGGAGGAAGATTAGTATTAAGATGAAATGCTGAGCTCTGTAAAGGAGGAAGATTAGTATTAAGATGAAATGCTGAGCTCTGTAAAAGGAGGAAGATTAGTATTAAGATGAAATGCTGAGCTCTGTAAAAGGAGGAAGATTAGTATTAAGATGAAATGCTGAGCTCTGTAAAAGGAGGAAGATTAGTATTAAGATGAAATGCTGAGCTCTGTAAAAGGAGGAAGATTAGTATTAAGATGAAATGCTGAGCTCTGTAAAAGGAGGAAGATTAGTATTAAGATGAAAGGCTGAGCTCTGTAAAAGGAGGAAGATTAGTATTAAGATGAAATGCTGAGCTCTGTAAAAGGAGGAAGATTAGTATTAAGATGAAATGCTGAGCTCTGTAAAAGGAGGAAGATTAGTATTAAGATGAAATGCTGAGCTCTGTAAAAGGAGGAAGATTAGTATTAAGATGAAATGCTGAGCTCTGTAAAAGGAGGAAGATTAGTATTAAGATGAAATGCTGAGCTCTGTAAAAGGAGGAAGATTAGTATTAAGATGAAATGCTTAGCTCTGTAAAAGGAGGAAGATTAGTATTAAGATGAAATGCTGAGCTCTGTAAAAGGAGGAAGATTAGTATTAAGATGAAATGCTGAGCTCTGTAAAAGGAGGAAGATTAGTATTAAGATGAAATGCTGAGCTCTGTAAAAGGAGGAAGATTAGTATTAAGATGAAATGCTGAGCTCTGTAAAAGGAGGAAGATTAGTATTAAGATGAAATGCTGAGCTCTGTAAAAGGAGGAAGATTAGTATTAAGATGAAATGCTGAGCTCTGTAAAAGGAGGAAGATTAGTATTAAGATGAAATGCTGAGCTCTGTAAAAGGAGGAAGATTAGTATTAAGATGAAATGCTGAGCTCTGTAAAAGGAGGAAGATTAGTATTAAGATGAATTGCTGAGCTCTGTAAAAGGAGGAAGATTAGTATTAAGATGAAATGCTGAGCTCTGTAAAAGGAGGAAGATTAGTATTAAGATGAAATGCTGAGCTCTGTAAAAGGAGGAAGATTAGTATTAAGATGAAATGCTGAGCTCTGTAAAAGGAGGAAGATTAGTATTAAGATGAAATGCTGAGCTCTGTAAAAGGAGGAAGATTAGTATTAAGATGAAATGCTGAGCTCTGTAAAAGGAGGAAGATTAGTATTAAGATGAAATGCTGAGCTCTGTAAAAGGAGGAAGATTAGTATTAAGATGAAATGCTGAGCTCTGTAAAAGGAGGAAGATTAGTATTAAGATGAAATGCTGAGCTCTGTAAAAGGAGGAAGATTAGTATTAAGATGAAATGCTGAGCTCTGTAAAAGGAGGAAGATTAGTATTAAGATGAAATGCTGAGCTCTGTAAAAGGAGGAAGATTAGTATTAAGATGAAATGCTGAACTCTGTAAAAGGAGGAAGATTAGTATTAAGATGAAATGCTGAGCTCTGTAAAAGGAGGAAGATTAGTATTAAGATGAAATGCTGAGCTCTGTAAAAGGAGGAAGATTAGTATTAAGATGAAATGCTGAGCTCTGTAAAAGGAGGAAGATTAGCATTAAGATGAAATGCTGAGCATATGAATCTCTTGTTTGTTCTGTCCTCATATACGGATACAAAGCCTGGCCAATAAAAGTATCTGAAACCCAGGCTCTGCATTCCTTTCGCCACAGGTGCATTTAGGCATATGCTTGGACTGAATCTACGCGGCAGAATCTCGAACGAAATGATAAGACAACATTGTGGACAGAGAAGTTTAACCTGGAAGCAATCATTTGCCGCCGCCATCTCCACTGGTTCAGCCATGCCTGTCGCAGGCCTGATAACTCCGTTGTTTCATGGGCACCTCGTTGCAAGCCACTCTCAAGCTGGAAAAAAAAAGGCATGGAGGTCAGTGAAAATCCTAGATAAATACCATCAAGTCCGACATCGAACCCATTTCTTGGTTCAGACAACACGGCCACCGATGGTACCTCTTCGGGCTCGAAATCACTGCTATTTTGACCCTTGGCTGCACCAGATGAAATGTGACCGTCTGCCTCCTCCTGGCGCTAGGGAGAGCTGCAAAGCTTGTGCCCTGGTTCAAGTACAAAAGTGATTAAGTAATTTCTCTGGAAAGCATCTAGTATATCTTCCTCAACCCTACAAAGCACCCACACTTCAGAGCCATATAGGGCTATTGTCACTACCATGGCATCCTATTTGTCAAAACTTTCCAGCTGTTGAAAAGACTTTGTGCCAGGTTAGCCATAGAGCCATAGATGGCTCACTTTTTACATCTTCACTGTGTCTACCATACGTAATAATAATGCTACCCATGTGTGTGAAGATTTCCATCTGGTCAACTTTCCTATTCTCTACTAAGTAAAATCACCTACTAATCCTCATTTATTTTAATTTAAGTGACTTAATCTTCTTGATATTAATTTTAAAGTATTTAATTTTCAAACATTTAATTTTAAGACAATCAAATAATATACGTATCTAAGTCTTGGACAGTTTTATCTCTCCATTAAAGTCATAATCTACTTTAACCTCTGCAATGTTCCTGTAAAGAAATTCCAACGAAATGTAAACGGAGACAACCGGAGACTGCCCAACGTAGCTCCTAATTCCACAAATCAAATTAATTTATTTAACATAAAAAATACAAACAAATTTACAGCAGCCATCTACAAAAACCCGAAGGTTTGTTTACGATGGCTGCAAATCCATTATTATAAAGCTCTACATCCACATAACAACTATCTCTTTGCGGGGAAAAAAATTCCACACCTAATTCCACACAGAGGCAACTTTTAGCCTCACTTCCTAACTTATCACATTAATGTTATCCTAATACTTAGCACTAATCATTTTAACGTACCTTTGTGTTATACCCTACAAGGACAGGGCCTTCACTAAAGCTTTTCTATTGGCTTAGTCTACTGAAACTATTAAACACTAAGTACTGAAAAGGTCTGATATTTCAGATAGCAGTATCTCCTAGTCTAATAAGTATTGTGATGCTTAGCAATTTGCTTTCTATCGATTTTAAGCTAATGCCTATGCAAAACTTCATTCACTCTAATACCCTTTTTTGGAAATTTTCCTAGAATCACTAGGTACTTTCCCGTTTAAAAAAACAACATGTTTATAACATTCAATATCTTATCTTTAGCTTCGTAACCAGCGTATTTAAAACTCGTTTGCCATCATTTACGTATTCATTTCATTTGCGAATTTATGGTACCATCAGTAAATGGAGCCTTATTATTTTCAAACCTTTTAACACTGCCCCTAACTCCTTACAAATAATCCTCCTTCACTTCTAAGTTAGCAAAATTCTTTTGTTATTTTCCACATCATTTCCTACAATTTTGCCACGGTTTAACACATTTAAAATGTCCGGCCTATTTCTCCCAAATACTCTTGTTTCCATTCAATCTACAAATATGCCAGGACTGCCAGTCTGGTTTTACGCCGTCTGGCTGCATTCTCTAGATTCTCGGTAGTTTTATAAAAATGGCTTCTTTCTACCTGAATCTGGTCTATTTGTTCTTGCAACTGTATATAAAATTAATGCAGTGACTATTGTTTTCGTTAGCCAGTTACAAAGGGGCAGATACCACTATGATAGCTACAATACCTTGCACTTTTTGCAACTAGAATTTAACTTTTAACGCCTTTCCAACCCAAAATAGACTTGGAGTCTTCTTTATTTATCAAAAGTCCTATTCGCTGCACATAAACCCTATCCCTTTTACCTGAAAAAATTTACTTCCTACTTTTCTTGGGTAGGGACTGAGAAAGGAGCAGAGACCCATATATATATATATATATATATATATATATATATATATATATATATATATATATATATATGGATTACATCTGACATATCAAATTTAAAAGTGCGTAAGATTGTATGAATAGAAAATACGCGTAATGAAACTGTAGGTAGAGTTGCAAAATATAGCTGAGTTATTAAAAAGGGCATGCAATGGTCTTCCCAAACTGATATGACAAGCTAGGTATTTCTCTGTTATTAAAACTACAACTTCTTCTTGTCCTTCCATTTTATTTTTTTTTTTGGGGGGGGGGGGGGGGGGAATGTTAAATCTAAAATATAATTTTTGATATTTGTTTTGATATAATTTTTGGGAAATTTGTTTTTCTCCTGATACGTATGTTCATTTTATGCGATAGCTGATGATATCCCATTCTCCCAGATAGCCCTAGCTGCAGATCTTTGTCTATGAAACTCCTCCTACAACAATTTAATAGAAGCAACTAACTTTTCTTTATTTTTATGGCTTTTTTGAAGTTTTGTGGTTTACATATTATACAAAATTTTTAATTACATTTATACATTGGGTTATAAACGCTTTCCTTTATACGTAGATTGCCTTAATTCCTCGAGCTGATGCTATTCCATTCTTCCACGGAGACCAAGCCGCGGACCTTCGCCTTCAAGAGTACTCTTACAATAGATGCGGAGAGCATTTCTATGGTCTCTACAATGCAAAAGACAATGTCCCCGAAGACTGCAAAAAGTATATCTTCAGCATGGGTATATACACCCTTGGAAGTGGGTTCGGTAAGCGCATCTTCTTTGTTTATGTTCATTTTCTTTTACTGTCCTTTCGTTTAGAATAGATGAAAAATCTATTCAGTGTGATGGTTGGGTCGGTATAAACCACACGCCCCTGGTGCAATAGATCTAAATTATGCAAACTGCCTTTTCTTTATACATCGGTTTGGAGTGGAAAAAAGAGTGGGCCAGTTGAATCAGGGCTATTTATTTGGCTAGAAACGTTCAGGGATCATTTCTTTGGCCAAAGGATTACAAATTTTAAATGTTTATTTGGAGGGGTGTAAGGGGCCTGAAAATGGGCCAAAAAAATGTTTCGTCTCTGATAAATTTGATACTTGGGTGTAAGTCCCTGGGCCAAGGAGACCCATATATAAAAAAAAATTGAGGGGGGGGGGGGCAGTCTGCCTTAAATGCAGCCTGAAAAAGCGTCAAAAAACTTCTCTGACTTAAGACTTATATCTGTAAGTTCTTGCGACCCCAGTCCATTGGAAAAACTGCAAATAATTTGATTTTGGATGAATTTGGAATCCAAAACAGTGCTAATTTTTTTTTTTTTTTTTTTTTTTTTTTGAACGGGTTTAAACTTACAACTGTAAGTCACTGGACCAAGGAGCCCCCTAATCTATATGAAATATTTTAAGTTCAGGGGCGATCCGCCCTCAAAAAAAAAACATACAGGTTACGAAAGGGGGCCGAAAATTTTATTCTCACATTGGCTTGAAACTTATATCCTCAAGTCTTTTGGCCAAGAGAACCTCAATTCAGTGACGGATTTGAAAAGAAAATGTTCTCTGGAAGGTGAGTTTAATTCTGTGGCATTATTTTTGGGACACAAAATGGTATGTCTAAGACTGTGACTAAATTTCTTAAGCACGGCGCAATCACTATTGCGTCATCTATTAAGATGTTTCCGTGTTTGAACAGAACTGTATCTGTTATAGTTTTATTCTGTAACTAGCAATGTAGAGGAAATAAACAGACGCAGCTCTAGGGAGAAAACATAGGTGAATGGTTGACTAGGGCAAATCTGGCCCTAAGTTCTTCACAGCTGAGGACCCTGAACTTTGTCAACAAAAAGGACGCAAGGCAGATGTGCAATTTTAAAAATATGTTTTATGTTTTAATTTTAATTGATTTTTTATTTTTAATTTTATTATATTGAATTCTTTTTTATTTTAATTGTCCTGTTAGGCGTGTTTAATTGCTGTTTAATTTTCAGAATGTAATTGCGATCCAACTGGTTCTCTAAGTGGTATCTGTGATCCTCTTGGTGGTGCTTGCCAGTGTAAAGATAATGTGGTCGGCAGACAGTGTGACAAATGTGCCCCTGGAACTTATGGTTTTAGCCCTGAAGGTTGTACCACCTGTGACTGTAACCCAGTAGGATCACTTGACAATTTCTGTGATGTTTCCACTGGTCAGTGTCGATGTCGTCAAAACACCTATGGTCGTCAATGTGACCAATGTCAACCTGGATATTGGAATTTCCCAAATTGTCAACGATGTGAGTGTAACGGTCATGCTGATATATGTGATGCTAAAACAGGAAAATGTATTGACTGCAGAGATGCAACAGAAGGATATGGATGTGATAGGTAATAATTATTCCAAGGATATATTTCATATTAGTAATTTTAACTCGTTATTAAATTAATGGTTATTACACTATGAAAAACAAAGAGAAAGGAGATCGATATTCTTTATCACACATTTTCGAGCCGCAGTTTTTCAATTTCGTGAAGCGAATACCCCTCCCCTCTACACAATATGTAGGTATATTTATGAAAATTCCATGCTTTTTTTCAGTAGTTGGCATACATAAATGTGTTAACTTCATATTAAAAGACGGTTTTGTCAGTAGTTGGCCTACAGAAATATGTTAACTTAAAATTAAAAGACTGTTTTCTCAGTAGTTGGCATACACAAATATGTTAACTTAAAATGGAAAAGACAGTTTTGTCAGTAGTTGGCATACATATATATATTAACTTAAAATTAAAAGACAGTATTGTCAGTAGTTGGCATATATAAATATGTTAATGTAAATTTAAAAGACAGTATTTGTCAGTAGTTGGCATATATGAATATGTCAATTTAGATTTAAAAGACTGTTTTCTCAGTAGTTGGCATACACAAATATGTTAACTTAAAATGGAAAAGACAGTTTTGTCAGTAGTTGGCATACATATATATATTAACTTAAAATTAAATGACAATATTGTCAGTATTTGGCATACATAAATATATTAACTTTAAATTAAAAGACAGTATTGTCAGTGGTTGGCATACATAAATAAGTTAACTTAAAATTAAAAGACTGTTTTTTCTGTAGTTGGCATACATAAATATGTTAACTTAAAATTAAAAGATAGTTTTGTCAGTAGTTGGCATACATAAATATGTTAACTTAAAGTTTAAAGATAGTTTTGTCACTAGTTGGCATAGATAAATATGTTAACTTAAAATTAAAAGAGGTTTTTTTTTTCAGTAGTTGGCATACATATCTATGTTAACTTAAAATTAAAAGACTGTTTTCTCAGTAGTTGGCATACATAAATATGTTAACTTCAAATGAAAAAGACAGTTTTGTCAGTAGTTGGCATACATAAATGTATTAATTCAAAATTTAAAGACAGTATTGTCAGTAGTTGGCATACATAAGTATGTTAACTTAAAATCAAAAAGACAGTTTTGTCAGTAGTTGGCATACATAAATGTATTAATTCAAAATTTAAAGACAGTATTGTCAGTGGTTGGCATGCATAAAATATTAACTCAAAATTAAAAGACAGTTTTGTCAGTGGTTGGCATACATAAATATGTTAACTTAAAATCAAAAGGACTGTTTTGTCAGTATTTGGCATACATAATATGTTAACTTAAAATGAAAAGACATTATTGTCAGTGGTTGGTATACATAAACACATTAACTCAAAATTAAAAGACAGTTTTGTCAGTAGTTGCCACACATATTTATGTTAACTTAAAACTAAAAGGAAAAACTGGTTAGGAATTTTCTATTTGAGTCACAAAAGTCTTAAGTTTTAACGTTTAAGAAATTATATTAAGTGAACTTGTATAAATTATGCAAGGTAAAAAAAAACTATATAAAAAGTAAATAAAAAATTGTATCTGATAAAATTTTTGCTCTAAAGAAAGTGCACTAGTATTTTAAATAAAATTTGAAGAATTGACACTGAAATGGTTTAACCCAGGCATGCAAGCTTGGGTAAGCGTTAGAATCCGCCCTACGCGAAGTCTTGTGATTTCGGGATACATCTTATGTTTCATATACTTTTCCTATTGTTGGTTTTCAATGAAAATTGGACCCTAAAATTTTACCTCCTCCTCAAAAAGCTTCATGTGTTCAAATATTATTAAGTATGTACACGAGGGGGCCTCTATGTATACACATAGCAGTTAAGAAATATTGAATGCAAGCAGCAATAACAAGATGTTTTATAAACAAGATGTTCCTCTGCTGCAAATATGTTCTAAAAAGGGCATTGATAAAAAGGCATTTAATGGAATTAACATTAACAGAACAAAATGTTTTGTAAACAAGATGTTCCTATTCTACAAACATGTTCCAAAAAAGGTATTGATAAAAGGGCATTTAATGCAAGCAGCTGTTTTGTCAACATGTAACAAGACGTTTTTATGCTGCAAATATGTTCCAAAAGGGCATTGATAAAAGGGCATTTAATGCAAGCAGCTGTTTTGTCAACATGTAACAAGACGTTTTTATGCTGCAAATATGTGTAAAAAGGGCATTGATAAAAGGGCATTTAATGCAAGCAGCTGTTTTGTCAACATGTAATTTGACGTTTTTATGGTGCAAATATGTTCCAAAAGGGCATTGATAAAAGGTCATTTAATGCAAGCAGCTGTTTTGTCAACATGTAACAAGACGTTTTTATGCTGCAAACATGTTCCAAAAAAGGTATTGATAAAAGGGCATTTAAATGTAATGCAAGCAGCTGTTTCGTCAACATGTAACAAGACGTTTTTATGCTGCAGATATGTTCCAAAGGGCATTGATAAAAGGGCGTTTAATGTAAGCAGCTGTTTTTTCAACATGTAACAAGACGTTTTTATGCTGCAAATATGTTCCAAAAGGGCATTGATAAAAGGGCATTTAATGCAAGCAGCTGTTTTGTCAACTTGTAACAAGACGTTTTTATGCTGCAAATATGTTCCAAAAGGGCATTGATAAAAGGGCATTTAATGCAAGCAGCTGTTTTGTCAACATGTAACAAGACGTTTTTATGCTGCAAATATATGTAAAATCAAAGTTAAAATAGGATTTATCTTAACGTGACCAATGTTTTGAGACTAAAGAGCTTTAGGTTCTGATAATATTTTATTGGTTCATTTTTTTTTTAAATGAAACTATATACATTCAAATTCAACATCCTGAGCCCCTCCCGAAATCACTAGTAAATAATTTTATTTGTTTTGAACATACTTCACATGTTTTTCAAATCTCCCCGTCCAAAAACCACTCCTGATATACGTGCCTAGTATAGAGGTAACTAGAATTCTGCTTGGTCAATTTTCTATGTGGTCTTTTTTTAGCTGCTTCTCTTTACTGGACCTAGTGGTTCCAAATTGGAATCATTTAGGAAAAACTGAATTTACATTAGGTACTGTCACTTTTTACCGATTGCTATATTTTTTCTTACTTCTTGTAAGTTTGTTCTGATTGTAATTCCGATATTAAATACATTCTATTTGGAAACAGTGGGGTTTATCTCCTTTTGTGAACTAAAATCTACAAAAGTAAGATTTTAAACCAAACTTTTACAGTGGCAAAACTCTTACAATATATTCAGGAATTTTTAGTTTATTGGATTTCCTGGGTTACTTCCCGTTTAACTGCATCCCAGGTCCCAACCCCCCCCCCCCCCTCCCTCTCCTAATGACTGGTTATGATCCTAGGCTATATAAAAAGTTTGTTGATTTTGTCGGTTTGCATTGTGTGTTTTGGAATTATTTCTCGTCAAAAGCTAGTTCATGATGCCAATATGCCAGTATGAAGGTTATTTGACGCAAAGTTAAGTGTCTGTCCTAGGGCTATACCCAGGCATTAGGGATGTAGTTAAACTGAAACAGACTCTGGAAATGTAATGAATATAAATCTTCTGAAAGTTTTAAAGTAAGAATTTGTTAATATAGTGTTTAGTTCAGAATAGAGCACGAACTGCACTTTTTTTCTTTTTTTTTTATCCTTTTGTTATTTTTTTCATAGAAACGGTATATAGTAAATACAGCACAGTATCCAGGACTTGTTCTGGGGGTGGGGGAAGGAGAGGAAACTTCCACAAAAAAAAAACTTCAAAAAAATCATTTAAGTTTGTTTATATTATTTTTGTTACGTTGCATATATATAGTATTTTGTTATGTATATATACATACATACATGCGTGTATTTAAAAACCAGTGGCCATATACACAAAAACAAATAAATAAAAAACAATAAGGAAAGAGCAATAGCACTCAACAAATTTAAACTACAGCTTCTTTCCGCGCCATCAGACTATTCTCTGTAAAACAACCTAACGCAATAATTAGGTCCCACAAAGTAGTCCCCAAAACACCCGGGAGCAGCGGTACATCCCCATGAAAAACTTTATCCCTAAAATTTGCCAAACTTTGGCATCTACTCAGAAAATGGTCTATCCCATCCCCAAACTCCCCACAGAGGGGGCAGGCACGCCTACTTCCCGAGCCATCCTCATCGTAAGACTCCCAGTAGCCTTTACGCAGTGGTATGCAATTTGCCCGTGCCTGCAACCAGTACTTAAGGGTTCTCCACGGTAGGTTCAGCTTCAAATAAAAATCCTCTCCATACACATTTTTAACCTGTCTATAAAAATGCAGGCTATTAGACTTTTCCAGACCCGTTAGCCAAACCTGAATCTCTTGGTCCCGAAGGCGCGATGCAAACTTACCGAGGAAATCTTCAGGTTTACCGAGAGGACCCTGCCCCTCATTCCATGCCCACGATAAGCCAGCATTATCCAACAGTGCTTTAACTTTTTTTGGCCATGCTGTCTTTTTGGTAAAACTCAACATCTCCCTGTAGGCCGCTTTCGCCAAGCGGTTATCAGGTAAGCGCGTAACCTGTAACCAAATCTTAATCATTTGTATAGTCCTCATATGACGTAGATCCTGCAAACCCAAATCACTCTTTAGGACCAAACTACTAAAATTATTTTGGAGGCCCATAACTCTTTTAAAATACATAAACTGCAGAGATTCCAGTTGTTTTACCGTAGTAGTCCCCCACAACTCGCATCCATAATGGGCAACAGGTAGGACTTTAGTCATAAAAAGGTACTTATGCATCTTCATATTTTTGATTCCCATGATATGTTTTTGTCGAAGTAGAGCACAAGCAGCTGCCTTACCACGTGAAATCATCAATTTAATGTGCTTGGTCCAATTCCTATTTGCTGCGACCACGAATCCCAGATATTTATACTTTGGGGTCACTTTTATTGCCTCGTCGTTATAAGTAAAGGAATAATCCTGAGGTCCATTGGGCTGATTTGGCCACTAAAGCTGTGTCGTCCACGAACAGCAAAAAGACTATATTTTCCTTTTCTAGCCACAGCCCTAATTTACCATCTAGAACCTTTTCCAAAAATTTACTAATTGTTGGCACTAGACTAATAGGGCGATAGTTACCATGGTTCATCCGATCACCCTTTTTAAATGACGGCATTATAACCGACATATTCCATACTGCTGGCCAACTACATGAAACCAGGACCGCATTATACAAAGTTAATAGAACTGGCAACAGGGGACCGATTAATTTCTTATACATTGTTGACGGAATTCCATCAATACCCGGCTAAGATCCTCCACGGTGGCTCTTGATGGATTGTTTTAGCTCACTCTCGGATATTTCCTGAATTAGCTGGTAAGAATACTCTGGGAGGGTGAATTCACTGACCACTGCATCTATCGGCTCAGTATACACTTGCGGGTAGATGGGTGCCTGGCCAGCTGAGTTTCTATGATTCTCCAGGTCTTCAAAATAAGTCGGCCAAGAGTTAACTTCTGGGATCATTTTTGATTGGTCACGTGGCCCATGTAAATACTTCCAGAATTCCCTCATACTGGCCGATCTATAAGCTTGAAAACACTTCTCTTGCTCTTTAATTTCATATAATACTTTCTTCCTCCTTACTAAAGCCTTGTGTTCTTTTCTAGCTAAGCTAAATGTTGATAGGGCTTCTTGTCGCTGTTCTGGGCCATTGGCATTTTTTACCAGCTAAGTAGGCACATCTTACTAAGTTTGCAATCATTATCAAAAGGACCTATTTTCGGTGGCTTTCGTTTCAGGACCCGAGCAGCCTCTTCATGGAGGAGTTGTGACAGGCAGCCAGTAATTATTTCAGGGTCTGAAGAGAGTTCACATAAACCCTTTAACTTATCCAAAATCTCTTCCGAGCAAAACCTATCTTTCAGTGTTTTTGTTTCTTCATCAGTCCAATCTTGTCGTAACCGCCTTAGAGCTTGAGCACGGGATATACGGCTAGAATGAGGGAGAGAAGGAACATTAAACATTTTAGAAAGTTGGAGAGAAAGTTTTATAGGGAAATGATCCGAACCCAGGACGTGGAGAACCTCAAAATCAACAACACAGGCAGCGAACTCCACACCCACCAACGCGTAATCGATAACACTGGGGTTTGGCCCGGAAAAGCATATGTACTCACCTCTACCTCTGTCTTTACCAAATCTTCCATTACAAATTGCTAAACCATTCTCCTCGCAGTATGCCAATAAATTTCTCCCGCGAATATTCATTCTTCTAGACTGATCGTCACTGCTCCGTGGCATCCTAAAGACCTCAGGAAGGACCTCAGCATTATCATCTGAAAAAAAATCAGGAGTTATCTCTAATACATTCGAAGTATAGGCATTAAAATCAAACAGTTCGTGGTAACGAACTGTAAGTAAGGAGCGACCCGGCTCAATGGTAACCGAAACTCTAGAAAACGGTATTTTGATACAAATAGATGCATCAAAAGAATCAGATTTTAATGCTGATTTCAAATATATAAGTTTCATTAAGTTTAATCCTACTCATCAAAAGTTACGTGCCTGAGAAAATTCGGCTGATTTTCGAAAAAAGGGGGAAAGACCCCCTAAAAGTTATAGAACCTTAATGAAAATCACACCATCATATTCCGCGTATCAGAGAACCCTACTGTAGAGGTTTCAAGCTCCCATCTACAAAAATGTGGAATTTTGAATTTTTTGCCAGAAGAAAGATCACGGGTGCGTGTTTATTTGTTTGTTTGTTTTTTTTTTTTCCCAGGGGTAATCGTATCGACCCAGTTGTCCTAGAATATCGTGGGAGGGCTCATTGGAATGGAAATTGAAAGTTCTAGTTCCCTTTTTAAGTGACAAAAAAAATGGAGGGCAACTAGGCCCCCTCCCACGCTCATTTTTTTCCCAAAGTCACCTGATCAAAATTTTGAGATAGCCATTTTGTTCAGCATGTTCGAAAATATTATAAGTATGTCTTTTAGGATGACTTAATCCCCCAAAATTCCCGGGGGGAGGGCTGAAAGTTATGAACTTTACCCAATGTTAACATATAGTATTGGTTATTTGGAAGTATACAGACGTTTTCAGGGGAGATTTTTCCTGGTAGTGGGGGGTGGGTGGGTGGGGGGGGGGGTCGGGGGTTATGTGGGAGGATCTTTCCGTGAAGGAAGTTTTCATGGGGGAAGGGACATTGCTATGAAGGAGACGCCGGACTTCCCAGCGTTATTTAAAAAAAGATCAGAAATTTAATATAAAAAAAACAAGTATTTCAACTGCAACAGCAGCAACAACAAAACTTTAAACGAACAGAAAATATTACATATACAATTGGGTTCACCCCGTAGTCAATGCCTCGCTCTTTAAGCCAAAGATTTTTTAGTACTTTCATAAGAGCTATTTATTCTAATTAACGGCCTTTGTGATTAAGCGGTCATTTTTAAAGAATTGGAACAAAATTCGAACTTTCGCTTAAAGAGCAAGGTATTGACTAGGGGGCGAACCCCCTAATAAACGTATTAAAAATATATGAATATAGAAGTTCGTTACGTAAGTTAATTCGTAAGTTACGTATATTTATTACTAATAAAAACGTTCGTAATTAAAATTAAACAAGTTTCGAGAAAGCCATAACTAAATAAAAGTCAATTAATATGAAAATTTTGTTTTAATTATTCATGTACGGTGAGCCAGGATCAAAACCTGCATTTATTCAAAAACGTTCAAAAATTAAATAAAAAAAAACAAGTTTTTTAAACTGAAAGTAAGGAGCGACATTAAAACTTAAAACGAACAGAAATTATTCCGTATATGAAAGGGGCTGTCCCCTCCTCAACGCCTCGCTCTTTACGCTAAAGTTTGACTCTGTCTCACAACTTTATTTTTTAAAACAATAAAAAACTTTAGCGTAAAGATCGAAGCGTTGAGGAGGGGACAGCCCCTTTCATATACGGAATAATTTCTGTTCGTTTTAAGTTTTAATGTCGCTCCTTACTTTCAGTTTAAAAAACTTGTTTTTTTTTATTTAATCCCCTACTATAACCAGACGGTCCTCCGGAAACTTCTGTTGAATCAATCGCGTTTCTTCATGTAGTATAGTCCACGTGTCTTCAGACGAGTAAGAACTATTTTGTGGTGCTAGATATACAGAACCTACAATTAAAAAAGTACTCTCACAGTTAAATCTACCCCACACTATGTTCTCTGATTGAGTCGCAAGTGTCACTGCAGAAGAAAATGACGTTTGGCTAAAATATATAACCACACCACCATAATACCGATTATTCTTAGAAACGTTTCTATTCTCTGCTTAAAAGGAATAATTATGAAAACGGGGGCACTGCAGATCATCTTCACAATTATGCCAAGAGTCAACCACACAAAATATATCTAGGTTCCTCAATAATGCTAATGATGTTTTTTTCTCTTTGAAACCTTGAATGTTCCAGCACCCAATCCTAAGTTCGCGATAAACAGACAAAGGTATATGGCCACACCGGTCCTAATCCTCGTTCTCGTCACTCATATTCTCAGAGAAGTCACCAGCCCCTTCTTTTGGGGTGAATTCAAACCATTCGACTTGTCGGCTGGTGCAGCTTCACAGCAGCTCTCAGTCGTGCTGTTTTTACGGACACATCGATTTCCGGTTTTATGGGCATCATCAGGACTAATGATGGTTTCTAATCTCCTCTTTGCTTTCCCACGAGTAACCATTTTGTGCTTTTGGTCAGGCCACGCCGCGTTCTTATTAGTGCTGTCTCTGAAATTTACAGTTTGAGAATTTTGAATTCCCGGGGCTTGGAGGCTAACTTGCTGAGTCTGCGATCTGGGCACAGTACTAGGTTTAGCAGCCAACATTTCCACCCTTTCTGTGACTTGGTTATAATAAAATGTTTGGCCTTCAATCAAAAGGCGTGTTCCTCTTAATTTGGCTTCTTGTTCACGCAACAAAGCCTCATTCAGCATTGGTTTAAGCTCTTGGCGAGATTTACGTTCCAAATAGGTATAATTCGGTGCTACTGAAATATCAAACTTTTTTAAAAGCCGGCCACTACGTAGGATTATGTCGCGAAGTTCCCGATTATTAAATTTCACCAAAATAGGGTGCACCACACCTGGTTTCCTTTTTCCCAAGTGAAACACATCCTTAAAATCACGCCTGGTCAAACTAAGCTGGGGTAAATAGCGGTTTATTGCCGCCATAACTTCTTCTACTAGACTACTTGGAGGTGGTTTTACTGACTTCAAATTATAAATGATCAGATTTTGCTGTTTAATTTCTCTTTCAAGTTCCTCTGACCTTTTCTTTTCTTCAAATAGTACGTTCCGCAGCTGGTTGATTTCGGATCTTACTGCATCATCCCGTTTGCCTGTCTCAGTTTTGAGGGCCACTAATTCCGATTCGATCGCAGAAACGCTATTGGCAACATCTTGAATCTGATTTAATTTAGCATCTATTTGCGACAACTGTTCAAGAATTGCTGTGATCCCGGTTGATACAGTCATTTCCAAAATTATCATTCGACCTCTTCCAAAAATAATATGTTAAAAATTAAGATCAGGAAACGAAAACTTACTCGCAAGGGGGGCAATTAAATCCCCCCGCTTTCCAACAATGTCTTGCAATAATCACGTCCGCCAATGCTATAATTATTATCCAAAGAACGAAAAGTCACTTGTAACTTTAATCCTCTACTAGACACTTTCGCAATTACTGAATTAATTATATTTTCAAACAATCCAGGTCAGCTATTTCACATAGATGTTTACGATTTGAAATCTAGTTCGAGACTATGTATATATATATATATATATATATATATATATATAATATATATATATATATATATATATATATATATATATATAGATATATATATATATATATATATATATATATATATATATATATATATATATATATATATATATATATATATATTATATATATATATATTATATATATATATATATATATATATATATATATATATATATATATATATATATATATATATATATATATATATATATATATATATATATATATATATATATATATATATATATATATATATATATACATATACATATATAAGAATAGGGAGTGGCGCCCCTCGAGGAAATTATAGCTTAGTAAACGACACAGCATTCGACGGGATTCTGACTAATGGATAATTCTTCTGGGCTTGGTATGTTTTGACGGGCGTCTTCGGGCTGAAAAACTTCTTCCTAGCTAATTTATCTATTATGGGCTGCCTCCCCGTAGTAGCATAATATTTGTAGGCATAAATATATAATGAGTCGGAG